>OU779866.1:30025000-31255726 GCA_916999025.1 Orgyia antiqua
TCATTATTTGTGAAAATTGATTTAATTAATTTAATTAATTTAATTTGATTAATTTGGTTGTTTGTTTGTTTAATCTAAATTGTTGGTATAGTTTTGAATAATTAATTTGAGCACTTGAATTGGCAATTAGATTTTAAAGGATTTGATAATTATTTGTGCTATTGCTAATCGTATTTGTTGTTGCTCAGGTTATTATTTAATATAAATTATTATTTAATTATTGTCTAATATTGAACAACGTTATAGTTAAATTGTGGCGTTGTGCGTTTGTATAATACAACATTTATTTTATACGTTTGTTTGTTTTGTTGGTTACCTTAAAATAAATAATTTAAGTCTTAAATTAGTTGCACATTGGCAAGGAATTGTTTGTTTGTTTGATTTAAAATATTTAAGATTTGATATTTGTTTAGAGTAATAGCGGCTTGTCTCATTGAAAGATATTTTGTTTTTCGTTATTGTAATATTGTTTGTTTGTGAAAGATATTTGTTTTTTTTTTTGTTATTATAAGATTGTTTGTTTCGTGCCGTTTGTGCTTTGAAGATGTCTGCCGCCGCGTATAATGTTGTCCGCGAGACATATTCCGGGATTGCGACTCATTTGAGATGGTTCACGTCAGCTGCCGCCTTGGTGAAAAGGGAGAACCGAATCGAGGCATTGTTGGACAGGCATGAGAAATGCCCTACACGACTTCAGGAGGTGGAGGCGCTTTACCGGCGCTTCATCTTGCATCTGGATGATGTGCCCCTGGAGTCATTCCCCCAGGAGCGACGGGACCAAGTCCACGAGGACTACGTCCAAATTATGGACCTTGCCGACGACATCGCCCAGCGCGCGCGGGAGATTTTAGCCTCGCGCGCCGGAGTACCGGCTCACCGGGCCCCCTTGAAGACTCCCGTGGGCCTTTTGACTAGGTTACCCAACTTGGATCTTCCACGTTTTGATGGTCGACTAGACATGTGGATGGGATTCATTGGTTTGTTTGAGAGCCTTGTGGACTCGAGGGACGATTTGGGTCCGTCTCAAAAACTGGCCTATTTACTCTCCGTGCTTGATGGAGAGGCGAGGGGCTTAGTACAGCACCTCCCAATATGTGACGGGAGCTATGGGATCGCGCGGGCGTTGCTCACCAAGCGCTATCACAACCAGCGCTGTCTGGCAGATACCCACGTTGACCAGATCTTGAACCTTTCCGTCGTGAGCAATGCTGCCCAGTTGAGGACCGAGCTGCTGAACCCCCTCCTAATAGCCACCAATTCGCTCAACCGCTTAGGACTGCCGGTTGCCAAGTGGTCTTACCTACTGGTGCGTATCGTACTCAAGCGATTGCCGGTGTCTTTGAGGGCACGTTTTGAACAAGGGCACACTAGGGATGAGGCATCTGCTCTCCCTACCTTTGACCAGCTCCTGACGTTCCTGGAGGACGAGTGTCGCATGGGTGACGTCATGGTCGCCGACACGCCGGTGGAAGCATCACGTCCCAGACCCACCAACCAACGGCGCAATGCCCAACCTGCACCAAGAGGAGGTACGGCCGCCCGCTTCGCTGTCGCTCAAGCTGCGCCACCGGACTGCCGGTTTTGCAAGTCGCAGGGACACCAAACGGTGCGGTGCCCAGACTTCGCGGTCCTGCACGTGGCCGCTCGTAGGCGGATTGCCCAGGCCCGCGGCTGGTGTTTCTCTTGCCTAGGGGACCATTACCAGCGCGCCTGCCCCGACACTCACCCGTGTCCTATTTGCGGAGGGCACCATTTGAAAATCCTGTGCGCCAACGCGAATGGCCGTCGCGACCACGCGGGGTCGCCTTCGGGCGGGTATGCCAGTGGACACCGGGACCAGTCCCGCAACTTGGAGTCCGGCTCATCACCCCCACGCCGCGCAGACTGTGCTGCCATCGATCGCCGAGTTGGTTCGGCGCGCAGCCCCACGGGCGGGTATGAAAGCGGGCCCCGGGTTCAATCCCGCACCTTTGTGTCCCGCTCGCCCTCCCCGCTTCCACGTGATCAAGCGAGATCACCTCCGGTAGTGTACCACGATTACCGTGACGCACGTCCTGTACCACTACCGTCCCCCCCTCTGGCGGAACGTCCCCGTTTGGAGACGCGCAACCCTCGGTACGGACGCTCCAGGCGCTACGAACCGCCGTCTATGGCTCGTGGCAGTCGTCACCGAGAGGAGGCCGAGTTTAGGCACTACCCGCACTTTGATTTGCCGTCTCGGGACAACGGCGCTCAGTCGCCGCCACGCCAGCATTAGGATGTTGGCGTCTGCCCCCGCTATGCACCGCCCCCCTTTGAGACCGTCCTCTTGCCCACGGCCCATGTCAGGGTCTGGGGATGGACGGGCGCCTCAGTTGTAGTCCGAGCGATATTGGACACAGGCTCACAGGGGTGCATAGCCTCGTCTTGGTTGGTAGGGCAGACTGGCCAGACTATTGAAAAATATTCAGATGTAATAAGGGGTGTCGGGAACGCCCCCGTGGCCACGGTTGAGGGCCGTGTTTTGTTTGAGTTCTCCCCCTCAAATTCTCCACGTCCGACGTTGGAATCGTCGGCCATTGTGATGGAGAATATCTTGGGCAATCACCCGCAAGTTCGTTTGTCTGCGGATGCGGTAAAATTGACCGCGGATTTGAATTTGGCCGACCCTAAATTTGACCTGCCTGGCACGGTCGATTTGTTGCTTGGTGCCGATGTTTTGGGTAAAATATTACTCGGCAAGGATCGTGTTTTGCAGCCAGGTGGCTTGGTAGCCCTCCGGACCATATTTGGGTTCGCATTGATGGGGCCTGTATTGAGGACTCCCCCCCCTGCCGAACTTGGAACGGCCTTGATGGTGGGGTCCGCCCTTTCTGACGCCGTGCAGAGATTCTGGGAAGTGGAGGAGCCACCACAAGCTCCCCGCTCTGATCCGGAGCATGAAGAGTGTGAGCAGTTCTACAAGACCAACACCAGTTATCTCCGTTCTGGCCGGATCATGACAAGATTGCCATTTCTCGCCGTACGTCCGCCACTTGGCGTCTCGCGGCCTATTGCAGAGAAGCGTTTGTTGGCGATGGAACGCCGTATGAGCAGGGACCCACTACTCAAGGAGAAGTATATTGACTTCATGCGGGAGTATGAGGATTTGGGACACATGTCTGTGTCAAAATTGGATTGGCGTTCGACGGAGCACTTCTTTCTTCCGCATCATGCTGTAATAAAACCATCCAGTGGTAAGCTGCGCACAGTATTTGATGGTTCTGCGCAGACTACTTCAGGAGTGTCATTGAACCAGTGTCTGCATCCTGGTCCCAAATTGCTGAAGGACCTTTGTGACGTCATCACGCGGTTTCGACGTCATCAATTTGTTTTTGTGGCTGACATCAAGATGATGTTCAGGCAAACGGTAATTCACCCGGATGATCGCCGATACCAGCTGATATTGTGGCGAGAAAACCAGCAAGATCCCATGCTTGTCTACGAGCTCAACACGAACACATACGGGCTGAGGTCTAGCCCCTTTTTGGCTATACGTTCGCTTTGGGAGCTCGCGGATCGAGAGCGTATGTCGTTTCCTCGCGCAGCCGCCATTTTGAAGGAGGACCTATATGTTGACGATGTGTGCACTGGCGCGGCCACGGAGAGAGAGGCCCTGCTCTTGCGTGACGAGTTGATTGGCATTCTAGCCTCCGCAGGATATGAGTTGCGTAAATGGATCTCCAACTTACCTGCGCTCTTGGACGGGCTACCGGATGACCACCAGCAGGATCCTCACCTATTTGAGAACCGTGACAACCCTACCATGATGTCAGTGCTTGGAATCCAGTACAGACCATTCCAGGACATCTTTACATTTAATGTCGATTTGGATTCGCATCACACTTGGACGAAACGACTGGTTCTGTCGACTGTCGCGAGAACCTTTGATCCCAATGGCTGGATATGCCCGGTCATATTCTGGGCCAAATGCTTCCTGCAGAAACTTTGGACTGCAGGTCTTGGATGGGACGAGCCACTTCGCGAAGCTGTTTTGAAGGACTGGCTCCTATTTGCTTCCTCATTGCCTGCCATCAATAGGATATCGTTGCCCCGTGCTCTGCTTCCGCCAGGGAAGCACACCGCGTCCCTTCATGGTTTCTCGGACGCTTCGGAACGTGGGTACGCAGCAGCCGTATACTTGCGCACCGTGACCACAGATGGTCAGGTGAAAGTGTTGTTGGTCATGGCGAAGAGCAAGGTCGCGCCTCTTCGAACTGCCTTGACAATCCCTAAGTTAGAGTTGTCAGGGGCGGCCCTTCTTGTTCGCCTTTTGAATCACGTCATGTCTACCTTGTGCACGTCAATTGACATTTCCACGATATATGCATGGACTGACAGTCAGATTGTGCTATGTTGGCTGAAGACGTCAGTTCACACCTTAGAGGTGTTTGTAGCAAATCGTGTCTCTCAGATACAGAAATCGGAGACCCCGTTGGTTTGGAGGCATGTGCCTGGCGAGGTCAACCCTGCTGATTGTGCGTCACGGGGATGTATGGCCCCCCTTTTAGTTGAGCACTCTCTGTGGTGGGGACCTGAGTGGTTGACCAGATCAGAATCTAATTGGCCGCGAACTCCGGCCTTAGACATTGTCGCACTGCCTGGGTTGCGAACGCTTGCGCTCGAGCGGCAGGACCGTCCGTTCGACCCCGATTTCTTACTTAATCGTTACAGTTCATTGGACAAATTGTTGAGTGTCACCGCTTGGATCAAGCGCTTCACGAAAAATTGTAGACATCCACAGAACAAATGTTTGGAGGCCTTCTTATCGCCACAAGAGCTCCAAGATGCTCTTCTTCACTGGGTTCGTTCTGTGCAAGAGGCACATTTTGAAGACGAGATTGACATCTTGAGGAAAGGCAAATCCAAGCTGTCTGGAGCCATTTGTAAGCTGAACCCTTTTTTGGATAGTGAGGGTCTTTTGCGTGTCGGAGGGCGTCTTAGGAACGCAAACCTCCCTTATGGATCTCGTCACCCCCTCTTATTGCCCAAGAGTGGCCACTTGGTGAACCTGTTGGTGACTGATCGTCACATCAAGAACTCCCACGCCGGCTGTAATGCCTTATTGGCCATTTTGCAACGGGAATTTTGGATTTTATCGGCCCGTCGGACGATCCGTAGTGTGGTCTTTCGTTGTATGCCTTGCTATAGGCTCAAGGCCCCTACCATGCAGCCTATCATGGGTGACCTTCCTTCGGATCGGGTCACTGAGATAAGGCCCTTTGCTGGAGTTGGTACGGACTTTGCAGGCCCCTTTTTTGTTAAAACCTCGACCCTCAGGAACAGTAAAACTGTCAAGGCTTATTTGTGCGTCTTTGTCTGTCTGTCCACCAAGGCGGTACATTTGGAACTCGTCTCAGCCCTCTCGACAGAGGCATTTGTTGCGACGTTAGATAGATTCGTGTCACGACGAGGACTACCGTCCTTGATTCGGTCGGATTGCGGTACCAACTTCAAAGGCACAAACAACTATTTAAAAGCGATGTATGATTTTTTGTCGGCTAACGAGACTGAAATTGCGTCTAGACTAGCTACACGTAGAATAACTTGGAGGTTCAGTCCCGTGTCATGTCCCCACTGGGGAGGAATATTTGAAAGCGTAGTAAAGGTTGCTAAGACACATTTGCGACGGGTAATTGGCGAGTCTGTATTGACCTTTGAAGAGCTCGCAACTGTGTTTTGCAAAATCGAGGCCGTTTTGAATTCACGCCCGTTGTGCCCGATCACTTCAGATCCTAACGACTTGGAAGCCCTCACGCCGGGCCATTTTTTGATTGGGCAGCCACTGAACGCCCTGCCGGAATATCCCTTTGTTGATGTGAGACCTAATCGTCTCTCGCGGTTTGAATTGGTCCAACAACTCACTCAGAGCTTTTGGAAACGTTGGAATTTAGAATATTTGCACATTCTCCAGCAGCGCGTTAAGTGGACCGACAAGACTGATCCACCTCATGTTGGTGACCTCGTTCTGGTTAAGGACGCTAACTCACCGCCACTGTGTTGGCGCAGGGGGCGCATTCTCAACCTCGTCTTTGGAGCAGATGGAGTGCCCCGTTTTGCTGAGGTCCGGGTGGACGGTTCAATTTTGAAGAGAGCTGTATCAACCTTGTCGCGACTGCCAGTGAATTAGCGGCCAGGTAGTCCTGGCCGAGGCGGGTAGATGTTATGTACCAAACGATTAATTTATCATATTTTGTCTGCGCACGGGCATCTCTAACTATTGATAACGTCACTATCGATGACGTCAAGAACTGACCGGTGCATTTGTCCTGGTGGCTCGTTTCCGCGCGCGCGACACGGTTACCGAGCGCGCGTTGTCAGTCGCAAAACACATCTTGGTTGCACATTACGTCGCGATTTGAAAGAGATTTGAAGCGTTTTTCTTGCAACTGTTTCGCGAGTTAAAATTGTCACTAGAATTAATTGTTGATAAAACTAATTATCCTTGTTGTGTGAATCGATAATTACAATTGAAACAAAACCTTGAAATGTCACCGCGAAATGTAATGTTCGCCATTTTTGTATGACATAAATGTGTTATAAAAACTAGTGAATTTTGTGTCTCCATACTTAATACGATTTGTGTGTCTATATTTAATGCTATTTAATGTAAATTGAACTATTTTGAAATTGAACTATAATTGTGATAGTGTAATTGTATTGGGACGATTGATGTCATCAGGAGCCCGTGGTCTACCCGTGTTGTGTTGTTGAATAAGCTAGGTAAGCTTGATTATTTATTTTAATATTGGCCAATATTTTAATCGATAGTTATGCAATAGCTAGGGTGACACGGTGAAGACATTGTTGAAGAACAAAACAGGGTAAGTTTGTACTATTATAAATTTGTTAACGCTGTGAAACACAGATTTTAAGTTCGTTCGTGTTGGCCTGAAGAATTAATACGCTTCCACAAACTAACACACAAAAATCCCAGGTTGAACGTAACAGATCCCGTACTAGGATGCGTTGCAATTATTTTTACATTTTTTGGCCAAGTTATATAAAAAATCTTATTAACTGAGTAGAACAATATAATATTATAAACCTACTGTTAAGTAAGTACCTACGTACTAATTGTACCTATACCCATATGTTGTTCGAAGTGGTGCTGAATCTTTATTGGTCTTATTCATAATGATTTATCGGAGGTATAAACGGAGATTTTATCGGAGAGATAAAAAACGTTTTATCGTAAAAAGACTATTATGAATAACAAGTTTTGACAATTTTCGCGAACCGATTTTAGCGAACTTTTAAACCTCCGATAAGTCATTATGAATAAGACCATTAATCTTTTAATTTAATGTTACTATCTCAAGATGTTACTAGAAAATTCTAAAATAGTTTTAAAAAAATAACCTCATAATTTATAATAATTTTAGATATATACTGATATACTATAAATAAAGAATGTTCGCTATTATATTTTATTATAAAACCTGAATATTTAAGTGAAACAAATCGTTCGTGTTCTGAGTGACAAGCATCTAAAACCCTTCAATGCTTTTACTAGTAATATATTGATTTTTCGTCCCCAATACAGATAGATAGATATTCGTTTTAGAACAGAAACTACGGGGGATCAATCTTATACGATATTAGAAATTTATTGTCTATTTTACTACATATTTTTTTCGTTCTGAAATAGGTACTTACTTTCATAGAATTAAAGACGCCTCTTGTTTTGCATGTCTTTAAGTTTTCTTTCATGTTCTTAAATTTGGAATTCGTTCAAAATTTAAAACTGTTTATATCTATATTTTATTTAGAAAATATACCTAGATTGTTTTAAACAACTATCTAATTTCATTATTGAAATATTCACTATATAGAATTTTTAAAAAATACTTAAAGATTTTAACTGTTGTGACGTCATCGTTGTACGCTTAAGACAGATTGCAATACATCTTTTCAAAGTTGCCAAGTTAGTCACCACAGAGTAGTATATCCCTAAGTACGCCTTAATATTGTAAGTCCTTAATTTCAAGGGCAAATAGAGGTCATTTGCTTTTTTGTAAAAATAATCTTTAATATTGCAAATTTTCCGAAAAAAACTAATGGATCATGATCAGAAACTCTATTCCCTGAAACGGTTTTCAAATTAAGAGTTTAAAAAAATATGAACAATGCCAATTATGTTTGTTCTCTAACACTAGCGCGACTCATTAATTGTTTAAATAAAACTACTTTTTACGGATTTAGACGGGTGTAATTTTGGCTCAATCTTTCGGAGACTGCAGTCACCATGGTTACGGGTGAGGCTGAGCTGTAATGTCTCTCCTAAGATCAATTATTATAGGACTTACCCACATTTCACACGTGACTATGGTGACTGCAAAGTCTCCGAAACGTCGGGCCAAAATTTAAAACAAACACTCCCGTCTAAATCTGTAAAAAATAGTTTTATTTAAATTATGTTTGTGTTTACACGCACTATATATTTGAACAAATCTTTAATTTAACGTGCTATATTTCTTACTTATCTGTATTTTTTAATTTATCAGTTAAGAACGACACTGACTATTTTCTTCTTTTCAGTCGGTGTTGTGATAAAAAAAGTTGCGGTAATAGAAACGAAACTCCTTCCGACCCGGTAATCATCGATCGGTAAGTTATGCATTTAGCGTTAAAATTTAATAACATTTTAAATTTACTTACTTTTAAAAATATATATCGCTTATTTCTAAATCAAATTATGTTGGAAAAATTATTATCATGAGCGTAACATGAACCCACGCCCTCTGAATACCATTCCATTGCTTTTCCAACTAAGCTACCATGCCAACTGTACATGATAACCAAATTTTCCACTACAATAGTCCTCAATATGAGTTAAACATGCTGTTTTATCAGGAAAAAGTATAGAAAGTCAATAGCAAAAATTAATAAATCAATCGTGATGATAACTAAATATCACTATCTATCTATCTTACTGTATATTGTACACCATCAAAATGGAAAGAATGTTTTGCAGTGTTTTACAAATGGGCTCCCATCACTCAAGGCAAATTCTGACGGACAATCGTGAGATGCGAAGAACACCGCAAACATAAAAATAAATAAAACTTTAGGGTGTATTCAGTTGTTGATGTTTTGTTGTGATTTTATGATGGTATTATTTAAACAAAGTATTTTTTAGGCTTGCTTATCATAATTCAGTAGAGTACTTATGGATATAGAAGGGATACAAAAGTAGGTATTTTTTATAGATACTGACTTTTTATCTTGCGTCTTACATAGAGTTCAATAGAATGTTCAGCAACTAAGAAACTGAAAGTTTATACTGTAGCCGATTGCTTAAAATTATACCTTAAATTTTGAAATTTTACGGTTAAAGACATTTATTTTCAAAAGATTTAAAGATTTTGAAATTTTACCATTATGGTGGACAAATATGAGACAAAGTTTGTATGAAAGTGAGTTTATTTTTGTAAACTTTAAACGCGCTAATCTCAGGAGCAACTCTTCTGATTTGAAAAATTCTTTCAGTGTTGGATACATTTATCGAGGAAGGGTATGGGCTGTATAACCTTTAGTTCATATACTTTATTTACAATTGACGTAGTAGAGTAGATACTAAGGCTAGTTAAAGACGTCACGCCAGTAGACAGCTATTTAAAATAAAAATTATTATCAACCATTAATATTGTTTTATGCTTTAGTTATACTCATAATAAAATTACATTTTTACATATAAAAAATATATTGAATACTACATTTAAAAATATAAAATTACGCAGAGGCCCATCGGCGACAGGTACAGGGGCCAAGACACCGGTATTAATTATTATCAACCATTACCGGCCATTATTATCTACCATTTTTAGTAATAAATAAATTATTATCGTACAAAATTGTTTGCTAGAAAATATCTAACACAATAACAAACAAATCACAAAGTTCATTGAACAGTAAAACAATAGAGTGGTGTGTGGCATTTGTTCAAATTTCGTATTCAACAATTGGAGGTGATTCATCAGCCGACAATGACGGCAATCTCGAAACTTTGCCCGGCCAAATGCATTTTCACGATACAGAAACTTTTGAGGCTCTCGAGTTTGTATTGTATTTTTATTACGATACCTTATATTACCTATTGCTGAGTTTGCTTTAAACAAAATTTTAACAATTTTATACCGAAAATTATACACTGTTTTACGTTGTAAAATTTTCAATTTCTGATGACGAAAGGTAAGATCAACTCATAAATGCCTGGATGAAATCGCTTTAAGCGATAAGGCCGCCCATTGTACTAGTTTTTTTATCTTAAGCTAATTTTAAGATTAAATGGAAGAATGGTGTACAATAATAAAGAATAAATAAATGTTTAGAACTTAGAAGGATTTACTAAAGAATGTTCACGGTAATTTCTATTTTTTTTTATTCTGAAGTGGATTCTAGTATTTTCAAAAATAAGTATAGATACTGTACTGTAATGCCATTATTATTATTATTTTAAAATTTTAGAACGTATTAAGAACTTACTTCATTTTCAACAATTCGGTTGAAGTGAAATCGCTAGGAATTGTTATTAGGTCAATCGACTAAATTAGTAATTAGTTACAGTTACAAAAGTTAGTTTTTTGAGCATTTTTTGAGTGTAATACAAATAAAAATGCTAATATATCGACTATGTTTAGTATTCAATAACATGGCTACCTACTACCCGGTAAAGACAAAGAGATCACAAAATTGCGCTTACAGTGGTATCATGCTGAGCTATTCATTCCTATGATGTTAATACAACAGTATTGGGAGGAGAACCAGCTAATCAGGCTGACAAATATCGACCTTCACAATAGAACCACCGCAACTAAAGCTTAGATATTGTGGGGACAACTCTATACGTATTTTTATCGGCCTTTTTCGGCAATTCAATAGAGAGGTAACTCCCATTCCGTTTGAAATTTTGGGGCTTACAATTTTCTTTTATAACTTTGGGGCAAATATTATTTTGATTTTGTCTGGGTTATGTTTATAAAGTGCATACTAAACAGATATAACAACATAAACAAAGATATAGACGAACACAGAAAATTCATTTTCTTGAAGTCGGTTGAAAATGATCTAATAAGGGTTTCATTTTGGCAGAAGAAAGTGAAATAAAAAAAATGTAGAAGTACGTTCTTACTATTTTTATTACATTCACTACTTGAAAGGAAATTCAATTCAAATAACTAAAACCACATTTAACTTTCTAACATTATTCATACAACATGAATGACATTTCTGCAGTAGGTAAGCGAATCGAATGAATTTATTTTTTACTTTCAATGCAAAAACGAAATCCTTTGTACGTGAACTTATCTACGGTTCGACATATAAAGTTGATCATGAAAATTTTACATAACCACGAATAGAACTTGTGAGTTTTGCTTTGATGTCTCTAAATTGAACTGGCCTCAGTATTCATTGTTCATTATAAAATAAGCTTTGTACTGATTTTTATGAATATTCAGTACGATTTGGTGAAGATATGTAATTATAATTTTGTTGATCGAATCTTTGATCTATCACTGGACAGGTACCTAAAAAGCTCTCATTTATCATGCCATCATTATCATTGTCATGTCCCTATATCTTAATGTGAGCTCTACATAACATGTCTTTTTAACACACTTTTATATGTTTGGTATGTATCTATCAATGTATTAATCTTTGAAAGTAATTTTTACCCACCTGCAGTAATCGGATTGATCTGAAATTTTGCACACATATTAAGGACCGCTGACAATGCAACAATTTAAAAAAATGTTCAGGATTTTCTAGCATGTTTTTTAGTTTTTGAACTAAACATTTTATTATTTTTCAATTCTCTTTACTCTGATAGCATTTTTGTGTGGACACTGGACACGATCATATTCTCTTTCTCTCTCTCTCTTTCCAACCTATCAACACCTCACTGTTGGCCACGGGCCTCTTTCACAAAAGACAAAACCATATCGGAACATAAAAGATAAAGGCCCTTTTCTATATTCATTTTAACATTTTAACGTGTACGTGCAGTTACAATACAAAAAGTATAATCGCTGTCACTGTATGTCGTACAAAATATTCCATTAGGCAATTCATGCTATCTGCCTCACCCATACTTCACTCGCGAACTAATGCGATAATTGAAAATGTGCAATTGCGTGCGATACGACCAGCACCGAATTCATTACCGCTCTGTTTTGTGCAATTTTCTTTTTTTATTGTTTTTTTTTTTGCAATGTCGCTGCCCACGGAATGATACGATTTCTGATAGTTTAATTATTTTATGCGTCATCGTTGTAGGTTTATTTAGCAAATGGATGTTTTATCGTAAAAGTTATTTTACTACCGCACTCTAAATAGAATTAGTGTAATTTTGTCTACATTTTGATTACTTTTTACAATCTTTGTGAAATGATGAGATCATCTTAATACGAAGATTGGATTAATAAATGACTATGGCATATAGGGTACGGAGTCTTATTATTGATTTAGGCACAATATTTCATCACCTTGAAAGTTCAAACTTTTATTATTACACAACAGTTGACTGTAGTAGATGTCGCTCTATAGTCTATGTCTAACCAAATGCGAAAAAGGTGTGGGTGTGTATGATGATGATGATAAAGAACACCAAACTCAACTGTTCTTTAGTTAGCTCGTACTAGTAGATGCAATGTGAGCCTTAAAAAATATTTCTATATGTAATGTACATCTACATAGTGAGGTTTAGAAAATAAAATGAAAGAAATTTGAAAGAGTTACGATAAAATTTGATTACTGGCTAAAACAGGTTACAAAATCATGAAAGTGTAATCCGTTCGTGTATCGATAACACGTCGAATAATTGACGTAACGGTAAAAGCAGCCAACAATCCTGAACCCTTCGAATCAGCAGCAATTTGTTAAGTGGATTTTTACCCGAGACACGCTCCCGGTTCGTTGCGCTCCTGTACACAATTTCATTATCTCTGCCCGCCTGCCCGCGGCCGACTCTACTATTAACTTACGCGATGCTGTGTTAAGCCATAGACAATTTTTTTTAAATTTTTTCAGCTGATATTATTTTCTAAAAATGAATTTAGAAGTAATTTTGCTAATTACTAATTATTAAAATAGCATACATAGACAACAACATCAAGTACGGATTGATAAACTAATAAATAAAAATTAATATAACTGCCCATATTGTTTTGCTATTATGTACTTGTACTATTTTGCATTTTATCTTGATTAGTGAATTGCTTGCCCACTTAATGTTATACAAGCTTTAAAATTGTTTCTCATGTATGTATGGGATTTTTGGTAATGTTTTATGAGAATAAATGATCTAAACATAAAATTCAAAAGTGAAATAGGAGCGAAAATTCCATAGTTTAAGATACCTATTTATTATACTCAAAATACATAATTTTTATGTATATAACTTTCTTTTAGTAAATGTATCTTAATACTATAATAGACAATTAAGTTCCCTAAAACAGTCTACAACTACCGCTATTTAAACCGAAAGTACTTTAGGAGATGGACTTTCCAAATCAATTCGTGCCAACGCAAACGGTCCCCTACGTAATCACTTAAGAATTTTATGAACCGTAATGATTAAGATGTTTTGTCGTAAGTACTCAAATTTAAGTTTCATGTTAGGGGTTCACAATACTGAATTGTTGTGTAAAACATATTGTGACTGGAATAACTATTAAAAGATTAAGCGAATGGTTTAAAAACTTGTTTGCATATTACTAGGGTGTATATTGATACAAATGTGTGTGTTTATTTATTTTATAGGGATTAGACACTATATAGAATATTGAGTTTAATATAGGCATAGTATAGGATATTATTAATATGAATAAGCAATAAGCACTTTCGTAAGTAATAAGTCACTATTTCTTTTTTAACAAGTATTGAACGACAACACATCCTCCGTGTGGTGACGGATTAAGAATACAAGTGTCACCACCCCATCTCCTCCCAAGGTTGCTGTAAAAGTCAGCTAAAGGATATTGCACACAGATAACATCTTCTGTGAGAGACGGAAAGCTCGAAAATAAACCCTGTTCTTACACGCCTGGTCAGCGCGGCACAGTAGACCATAATCCCTCCAAAGTGGAGGAGGCCCGTGACCAACAGTGGGACGTAAATAGGCTGGAGAGGGGAGAGGGAACGACAACACATTGTTAAAGATCCCATAGGTACCTAGCCATTTGACGCGAATATTATTAATTAGGTACGTTTAAAATTTTACTTCCTACTTTTCTCTATTTGTAGTGTAATCCAAAGAGCAATTTTACCATATATTACAGTTATAAAATATTGAGTATGAAAGAAATTTGGTAAAAAAAAGCAGTAGCGATTTTAAAATTTCTATAATTTTAAGTTCCTTTAATTATACATTTTTAATTTATTAAATTGATATTTCAGTTATTTTTTGTACAAAACAGAAGAAAAATAATTATTTTCTATCGACATATGGACGACATCTATATTACAATGAGAGCTTTACACCCTATTTCGGGCGGGACAAAATCGATTTACAATTCGATATGACCCTCTTTTGCTCCTGGTTTCATTGAGACTTATTTTGGTGTTAATATAATTTTTAAGTAGAACATATAGAAATAAAATAGTTAATATATTACAAAATATTTCTTTGAAATAAGCCATGGCATAAATTTCATACATCTTGCATGTCAAAATTTCTTCAACATGCTTATGCATTTGCAGCATTTGGGAATCTGTAGAGTTCCTATAGTTCATCTATAACGTAGGATTAATAATTTTCTTAGTTTAAAATCTAAAAAAACACGCTTGAAATTCCTAAATATATTTTTAAATAATTGCATTGTCATCGGTCCTTGATATGTATGCAAAATTTCAAATCAATCCGACTGTTGCAAGTTGGTGAAAATCGCGTTCAGAGATTCCGTTACATAGATTAATACATGAATAGATACATACCGAACTTATAAAAGCGTGTTAAAATACAACGATACTCTCAGAATACTATTATTGAATATTTTTGGACTGAAGGGAAATAATCTTATAAAATGCCAACATGCACATGTACCTACAAAAAATTTAACAAAACATTGATTAATTTTTATCAACGTTAATAAAATAAATAATAAATATTCATGGACATTTCACACATCGTCCTCTGGTCCCAAGCTAAGCTTATTATGCTTGTGTTATGGGTACCAGAATACGGATATAATACATATACTACTTTTCTTTTGTAAATACATACTTATAATACATAGAAAACACCCAGACGTAGTACAAACATTTGTATGACATTTATGAATATCACACAAATAATTGTCCCAAGCGGGAATCGAACCCGCGACCTTGTGAACGGCAGTCCAGTACATGAACCACTACGCCACGAAGCCCGTCTGATACGTAATAATACGTAATAATACGTACAAGATAAGATAAGTAGCTGAGTTATGTATTCAGCAAAAAGTATATAAATGAGCTTTAAATTCATATTACAACTACAAGTTTATTAGTGCACCGCTTCGGAATTCTCGGTTTGCAGTTACACCTACAAAGTTTCCATAACTCCATTTATAAGTCTCTTATTAATAGCTTTGCACTTTCTACTGCTTGCGAAGAAAGGATAATTTATTAAACCAAACTTTTCATTTGGTCCCGCTACGTTATTTTATAACTTTCATTGCTATTATAAAGACATTCGCCTGATAATCTTGCTATCTTAAAATATAACTTACATTTCTAAATTATTCAAGAGTAATTTTCATATTTTTTAATACATTCAAATTCTGTTTTTACTTATCTCATTAAAATGATACCAACATAAGTAAACACAATACAAATCACACAAATCTGTACAAAAAGCAGAGGCGGCAACAAAAGAATTCGGCACACTTACAGTGTAATGTAAACCAAAAAAGAAAACTGGTCCCAAAAGGATACCCTGGGGAATACTCGCGCGCTTCGCTCGGCCCGATACAGACACGACGACTGGTGATTAGGCTTCTTATCCACAAGATAGCGAGAGAAACTGTGTAAGACTTAACAACTAGGACCGTTTTCTTATTCCCTCCTACCAAGCATTTTCATGTCCACTGACTTATCTAATGTTAACCGTACAACTTAAAATTCCTATGTAATAGCGACTAACTTTCAGAGCTTATAACGTTATAAATTTTTAATAATTAATTCTATACATTTTATCTATGAAACTTAATTAATTTTAATGTATCAAATAAAGAAATAATTCTTTCAAATTATTTCCGTAATGAGACATCTTATTTCTGATTTATGTGTGCGTACGTTGGGCCCCGATTTTTCTGCTCGATAAGTCTGGGTGGTGATCGTAAATTGAAATATGATAAAGTCACAGTAATAAGCTCAAGTAATCATATCGACCCTTACTGTGCTAAGCGCTCGAGTAACGACAGAAAATGTCATACGAACTTAATTTAAACGCACAGTTTTTAATAAATTGGTTTAATTTTTTTTTCGAAAATTACGATCCCAAGATTAAATCGACCAACGTATAAAAAACATGCAAAGAAATTTTATAACAAAATTTGGCTGGTTCCTCCCAACAACAGTTTAATTTATTTATTTTATATTTTATTATATGTAAGTATGTATGTACGTACCTTTATTGTAACTTATACGTGTACCTATTTTATGCTTTGTTAGACTTAGTACTACAAAAATATGTCTCTTGTGTCGTTACTTGTGTATAGTATAAAGTTTAAATAAATAAATTCAATAAACTAAGCTCAAATTATAATAAATATAATTTATGCTTAGTTTTAAATCATGCCATTATTTTAAGTTTTCTTATATCAAAAGGCAAGCTCTTTTAAGTTTAAGATCTTTTTAATGTATAATGTTCAGGTCTTCTATCTCAATTTCGATCTCATTTCTGATTCCAATACGTGATTCGTCGGTTCGCAAATTATTCGGTGAAAATTCACCATCTCGTTAGAATGTGCGATCCAGTTGAGAGAGGCGAGCCAACCGCTTGATAAATTGTGTGGAATAATAATGATGAATTGCAACTAGTCCGATCCCAATGTTGGGGCTAATCTATGGAGCAATTTTACTGCTGTTCTTCTATCTGTTTCCACTTAATAAAGAATACTTTTATAAAATGAATGTCTGACATGAAAAATAATGCTTCTACCGCAACTGTATTCTATAATCCTTTTCAAGGAGCTGGTTTTCTAATTAGCTTGTTTTATAATATATGTAGGACTGTTTGTTAAATCGCCTATTGTGAAATAATAATCGCTGTTTTTGATATAGCTGCATAATAATATCATCGGTAATAAGAACAAGAAAGCAATGCTAGCAATAAAAGGTTTGTTAATAACGAAAGATTTTTGTATGAAATATTTAAAATAAGAAGGCTATTTAGCAATTAGTATTATAGGAATAGTTATATATAATCTATATTCATTCTTGTAGATTACTAAAGAATTCCTTTAATGGATTCATGATTCAGACTTTGACACTTAAAAAAATCGGAAAATGTTTAAGTTTGTTGTTTTATCTTTATATATTACTAGCTGACCCGGCAAACGTTGTTTTGCCATACTAAAAAAAAGTTTGAAAAATAGATGTTGGTTGATTCTCAGACCTACTGAACATGTATGCAAAATTTGAGAAGAATCGGTCAAGCCGTTTCGGAGGAGTACGGTAACTAACACTGTGACTCGTGAATTTTATATATTAGACTAGCTGTCCCGGCAAACTTTGTTTTGCCACACAAAAAAAAAGGTTTGAAAAATAGATGTTGGCCGATTCTCAGATCTACTGAATACGCATGTAAAATTTCATAAAAATCGGTCAAGCCGTTTCGGAGGAGTACGGTAACTAACACTGTGACACGTGAATTATATATATTAGAAGAGAGATAAAAACAAAGTCGTTATTTTCGTATGTATCCCCATGTGAGCTTATATCTTTAAAACAACGCAACGGATTTTACTGAGGATTTCTTTAATAAATAGAGTGGTTCAAGAGGACGGCTTTTGGTGGCGGGATGGCTCAAGGTTTGATTTCTAAATTCCACGCGCACGAAATTATGGGCAACAGCTATCTACTTATAAATTAACACTCGTAGTACGTACTAATGAAATCTGATGAGACCAATACACATACATTACAATAAAAAAATCTATACTTAGTTCAAAAACTAAAAAACATGCGTGAAAATCCTGAATATTTTTTAAAATTATTTTATTGTCATCAATCCTTTATGTGTGCAAAATTTCAGATCAATCTGACTACTGCAAGAGGGTTAAATCACTTTCAAAGATTCTGTTACATTAATTAATACATTGATAGATAAGTACCGAACTTATATAAGCGTGTTAATTCTTTTTCTTCTTCTCCAGCCCATTCAAGTCCCACTGCTGGGCACGGGCCTTCTCCACTTTGGGAGGGATTATGCTCTACTGTGCCGCGCTGAGCAGGCGTGTTGGCACAGGGTTTATTATCGAGTTTCCATCTCTCACAGAAGATGTTGTTATCTGTGTGCAATATCCCTTAGCGGACTTTTACCCCACCCTTGGGAGGAGATGGGGTAATGACACTTGTATTCTTAATCCGTCACCATACGGAAAAATTTGTGTTTAATGCCTTGATATTGCATCTCATGATTTACAGTTTAGTGATAGAGATTACACTTAAGGTTTCGTTGTTATTTCTGCTTTTAATTATTAATATTTAGTATTAGTATTATTTAGGATTTAATGGTTTTTTTAAGGCTTTTTTGTGTGTGTCTATTGCTAATAATTTTCTTTTCTTTCTCTATGTCTGAAAAATCTTGGCACCTTATAGAAATTATGAACATCGTGATTTGATAAAATTATTTCAAATTAACGAAAATCTATTAAAGATAGAAAGTCACCGGCTCATTTAATTAGTGAAAAGGTTTTATCATCCGCCCTCTTTGTAACAATTCGTTGAGAATTTGAACTGTAATAATGTCATATTGGCGAGGCTTAAATAATATTGGAAGAACGTAGTATTAGATGTTCTTTTTTAATTTGTTTTACCAATTCTCTTACCGTTCGTTTAATTTAAATGATTTTAATTTAATTTTGACGTTTTTCGATCATATTTACCTAATAAATTTTTAAACATTCTATAATACTAATTTGGCCAGTTCTGTTGCGTAACAAAATAATATAATAATAATTAATATTCATGGACATTTCACACAACGTCCTCTGGTCCCAAGCTAAGCTTTATATGCTTGTGTTATGAGTACCAGAATACGGATAGAATACATAAACTACTTTTCTTTTGTAAATACATACTTATAGTACATAGTAAACACCCAGACGCAGCACAAACATTAGTATAACAATTGAAAACATCACAAAAATGATTGTCTTGACCGGGATTCGAACCCGAGACCCCGTGAACGGAAATCAAATAACTTCATTAAAATAAAAACAACTATTTACACATATATACACATTTATATTAATTAAAATTGTTAGTATATAAATATGCAGTTTCTATAACAAGAAATTTTAGTTAAGATTGACGAATTTTGTTATTGATATTTGTTTGCGCCACTTTCTATGCCAATATTGTTTGAGCGCCATCTGTGTACGAATGGGAAAGCTTGTCTTCACCGCCCTCGCAAAGCTACGCAAGCGAGAGTGTAAACCTCTGTAGAAGCTGTCCAAAGAGTAAAATAATATAGGTATAACAAGATGTCATCCGCCTGTCACATTGCAAGAAAAATTGGTGTCATGTAATTTTCGCACTGCATATAATTATATTTATAAACCGCATGAACTATCGCTTGGGAGTGCTTAAGCATAAGATCAAGAACCAGTGAACATCACATAGTATGGTGAATGGTGGTACCACCTAAGATGCCTCCTCTATAACTAGCAACACCAGGAAAGGTGCGTGAATGACCAGAGGTGAGTACCATTCAAACATTTGTGT
The DNA here is from genome assembly GCA_916999025.1 of Orgyia antiqua. NCBI lineage: Eukaryota > Metazoa > Arthropoda > Insecta > Lepidoptera > Erebidae > Orgyia > Orgyia antiqua. The sequence continues at coordinate 30,044,954 of OU779866.1, forward strand.
GTTCTACAATATTGGTTCGTCTCAAATCACATAACTCTACTATAATTTCCCCGCTTTAATTTCTGGTCTATTCAAGACCGCCGCATCCGCATGACCATAATTTTGGTCTTTCGAGTTCGGATACCGCTTCATCATAATTTTGGTCCAGTCGAGCCAGGATAAAGGACCATGCTATCCTATACAGTCTAGTACATTCTAACCCGCTTAAACAAATGAAAAAACCCGCTATTCGCCCGCTAGTCTTTAGAACATTCTAGTCCGCTTGACCGGTTCAAACCAGTTTAGAACGGTCGTTGAATCGCATTTTATATATAGATATTCTATGTATTTATAGTGATAATATCTATTTATTGCCTAATTATATTCTTATTATCACTCTGTAATCTCCGCAGTACATATATTTGCTCAATAACTTATATTACCACTCAATTTACGTACAGCTTATTATTCTTCACTTTGATAATCTTTGCGGTTGCTTGTGAGTAATTCTATAATACGAGTAAATTTGTTAGAATTTCAAATGGAGTTGCAAATTCAAGTCGTTATTGCAAAAAAGGAAGCTATATTTTCACATATAACCACGTTGTATGATTTATCAAACAAAATAACCCCTTTATCGCATAGAGATACTAGAAGTAAGCAAGAATTTTTGTCCGCTACATCAAATATTGAGAATTTATATAAAAAATTTAACGATCTATGTGACCAGCATAACGTCTTGTTATTTGATGAAGACCCTAACTATAAACCTAATTATAGTAATTGGATGGCATTTGAAGGTTTATATTCGCATATACAACATACTCGTCAGGTGTTGTTGGAATCTAGTAATCACGGCGCTAATGATGATAGGTCTAAATCATCGAATATAATTACCTGTAGGTTACCAAGATTGGAACTTCTAGGATTTTCCGGTCAGCCGGAGTCATGGCCGCTCTTTTATCATAACTTCAAAACAAATGTTCATGACAACCAAGACTTAACAGACGCACAACGCGTTCAATATTTAGTTAGCAAATTAAGTGGTAATGCACTTAACGTATTCGCGGGTGTTATACCTAATGAAACGAATTATCCTACTATATGGAATTCGTTAGTCGCTAAATACCAAGATAAAAGATTACTCGGTTCAATGTATATTAATAGCATACTTGATGTCAAGCCTACTGTCGATTCCGCAACGCACTTAAATAATTTTATAGAACGAATACATTCATCTTGGGCTGCACTAAAACAATTAGAAATTGAGGATTTATCGGATTTCATATTTACAAACCTTGCGCTTAAAAAGATTGATTCCCAATTAGTAAAGGACTTTGAGTTATTCATCTACGATAAAACTATACCCACTAGCGCTGATCTAATTAATTTTATACGCCATAGAATTAAGGTACTAGAACGTAGCACAGTTCTTCAACAACCAATCATCACGCATCAGTCCCCGAGAGGTATTCATTCTCAGAATAAGTCAACAAAGCCTACATCTAAAGTGTCTCACACCTTCGCTATTTTGAATAATAATTTTATTAAACCTTGCATACTTTGCAAACAAACAGATCATATTAATTTATATAAATGCCTTAAATTTAAAGAAATGCCTATTAAGGAACGCTTTCATTACGTTAAAAATAATAAATGCTGTATAAATTGCCTTTCCACAAAACATAACTTACTTAATGCTTGTCGCTCGGGTAATGTGTGTAAGGTGTGTTCAAAAAAGCATCATACGCTATTGCACTTTGAGTCCAAATTGCCACAGAACATTAGTTCAGATAATTCACACGCATTGAAACAAGACGGTCACGTAGACACGTCGCGTAGCGCTTTCGTGGACCGTAGCTTGCCCGTGGCCGATACACAGCAGTCTTCGGTATGTATGCATTCTAACCAAATGCATAACAATAATATTGATAAACAATCTCGCTTACAATTAAATAAATCTATTGTTTTGCCTACAGCACAAGTTTACCTCCTTCCTAATAATGGTACATGTACTACAATACGATGTCTAATTGATAGTGCTTCACAAAACAATCTTATTACGCTTGCGTCTTGCGATAAATTAAATCTTAATATTCAACCGCTACAAAACTCGTCACTTAATACAGTAGGCTCGCTTTCCGCGCCTGTTATAGGCTACGTATCGCTCACAGTTCAATCGCGCGTCTCTGATGCTCATTATAATTTAATATTATTAGTAGTTAACCAGATTACTGATAAGTTGCCTACGCATGTGATTCATTCAGAGGAAATGAATTGCTTTAAGCATTTGCCGATGGCTGATGCATCTTGGTACTCGCCCGGGAATATTGATGCGATTCTCGGAGCGCAAGTATTCGCACATATTATGCTCGGAGGTAAAATACTTCCGCCATCATGCGCTGACAATTCTGATGCTCATCACAACGTACTTTATGCTTTCGAAACAACGCTTGGCTATATTGTCATGGGGGAAACACCTGCGTTCAACCCTGGGAATGTAGTCTGGTCCTTCGGTCCGTTGATAAATGATATAAATAATAATATCGCAAAATTTTGGGAGATAGAGGAGGTACCTGATTTAAACATAATCAGTCCAGATAATAATGAGTGTGAGCAATTGTACAGTTCAACAGTTACTAGATCTTCTAGTGGACGTTATATTGTTTCGCTGCCTTTTAAAGGCGATCCCAAATTGTTGGGCAACTCTTTCTTTACCGCTAAGCGCAGACTAGATGCATTAGAACGCAAGTTTAAAGCGCTTCCTGCTTTACATCAAGCCTACAATGACGTCATCAATGATTACTTGCAAATGGGTTATTTATCAGAAATTTCTTTCTCTGTCGCTGCTACGACTACAGGATATTTCATTCCGCATCACGCTGTGGTAAGACCAGATAAGGCGACCACAAAAACTCGCATCTTTCTTAATGCAAGTGCAAAAACCGACACAGGCACTTCTCTTAATGATCTGCTACATACAGGGCCTAATTTGCAGGCTGATTTATTTTCGCTTCTGTTAAACTTTCGCCCTTTTAAAATCGCTATAACTGCTGATATACGGCAGATGTATTTGCGAATCCTTTTAACAGACGAGGATCGTAAACATCAAAAGATGTTATTAATAGTAATATATTCCATTTATTATAAGTCTAAGGTTGCTCCATTGAAAACTGTATCGCTAGCACGACTTGAGTTATGTGCTGCCTTATTACTCGCTAAACTGGTCAATCAGGTTAACCGCACTTTTGTTGATAAATTTCCGCTAAACAATATTTTCGCATTTTCTGATTCCATGATCACGCTATCCTGGATTCATTCGCAACCGCATCGCTGGCAAACCTTCGTTGCCAACCGCGTTAGTAAAATACAGGAATTATTATCTCCTGATCGCTTCTATCACATAAATGGTAATTCAAATCCTAGTGACTGCCTTTCTAGAGGTTTGTTACCTTCACAACTTCTTGACAATGCGCTTTGGTGGAACGGCCCAACTTGGGTTCAGTTTCCAACCGCTGAATGGCCAATAAAACCATTCAAATCTTCTTTCGTGGTCGACAATATACCTGAACTGAAATCATCGATTACCTTAACCGCTATATCTAACTTAGAGACTTCCATTTTTCTTGAGCTCGCACCTCGGGTATCATCCTGGAAGAAATTAATACGAATTATTGTTTATATTTTACGTTTCGTTCGAAAACTGCCCCGATCGACATCAGTACAAGTTTCGGATTTGGATCTAGCAGAAAATATTCTGCTTCGACATTTACAAACTAAATACTTTAGTGGTGAGCTTAAAAACATCAAAATTGGTAACTTACCATCACCTATGTTGAGAAAGCTTGACTTATTTATGGACGCAAACGGATTACTTCGCGTTGGTGGACGATTAGCAAACGCTAATTTACCGTTTGAAAACCGTCATCCAATATTACTTCCCCGACATGATCACATTGTTGACTTAATAATCGATGATTGTCACCGCTCTAACTGTCATTCTGGTTCTCATCTTGTCATGTCTTTATTAAGACAACGATACTGGATACTTTGCGCTCGTAATTTAATTAGAAAACGAATAAGGCAGTGTAATTTTTGTTTCAAGTTTTCACCTTCACATCCAACTCCTATGATGGCTGACTTGCCACCTGCTCGGGTGCAAGAAGCTAAATGTTTTAGTCACACGGGAATAGATTACGCTGGCCCAATTAATATTACTCTTGCACGCAAACGTGGAGTTAGAAGTCAAAAGGCGTATATTTGTCTCTTCGTTTGTTTGACCACTAAGGCTATACATATGGAAATTGTATCGGATTTGACCACGGAGTCGTTCTTGGACGCTTTGAAACGTTTTCTATCTAGGCGAGGACCCGTTTCTTGTCTTTATTCTGATAACGCCAGCACCTTTATTTGCGCGAAAAAACAGTTGGATGAGTTATATACTTTCTTATCTAACAAAGACACTCACACTGCATTTCAAAACGAATTAAATAATCGTAGAATTACCTGGCATAATATTCCACCTAGGGCACCTCATTGGGGTGGTCTATGGGAAGGAAATATAAAATCAGTAAAAATGCTTTTGTATCGCACAATCGGAAAACAATTGCTTTGTTATGAAGAATTCTTAACTTTATTAACTCAAATCGAATGTATATTAAACTCGCGCCCGCTTTGTTTGTTGTCTGATCAGCCACACACTATTTTAACGGCAGCTCATTTTCTCAATACAACACCATTACAATCGCTACCTGCATATGATATCGATCCAACTGTTAGTCTTTCTAATAGAAAGAAACTTTTAGATAGTTTAGTTCAGAGTTATTGGAAGAAGTGGCATTTACACTATTTGCATACGCTACAATCAAAACAGAAATGGAATACTCCTCAGGCACCTGTTAAGGTTGGAACATTGGTTCTAATTCATCAAGATAATACGCCGCCGCTTCATTGGCCTACGGGTGTTATTGAGCAAGTATATCCGTCGCGGGACGGAGTCGTTCGCGTCGCCTTAGTTCGTTCCACAGCTGGATTATTCAAACGTCCCGTAGTAAAATTATGTCCCCTTCCTACTCAGTAACTCATTTAATTTAGTCTTTTAGTATAATTTAAAATATATATCGCATTACCGCATATTGTAAAACCGCATACCGCTTATCATTTAGTTAACCATTATTAATGTATTTATACATCATATGAAACACATATTTTTCAAATGACATTCCGCATGTTCTAATTATCTATTCATTGCATATCATTCACATAGAGATTTTTTGTCTTGTTATTATTTCATATACCCATGATTATTGTGTATACGCATTTATCTTTGAAATCCTTACGGTATTTCAAGCCGGGGAGGATGTTTGCGCCACTTTCTATGCCAATATTGTTTGAGCGCCATCTGTGTACGAATGGGAAAGCTTGTCTTCACCGCCCTCGCAAAGCTACGCAAGCGAGAGTGTAAACCTCTGTAGAAGCTGTCCAAAGAGTAAAATAATATAGGTATAACAAGATGTCATCCGCCTGTCACATTGCAAGAAAAATTGGTGTCATGTAATTTTCGCACTGCATATAATTATATTTATAAACCGCATGAACTATCGCTTGGGAGTGCTTAAGCATAAGATCAAGAACCAGTGAACATCACATAGTATGGTGAATGGTGGTACCACCTAAGATGCCTCCTCTATAACTAGCAACACCAGGAAAGGTGCGTGAATGACCAGAGGTGAGTACCATTCAAACATTTGTGTGTTCTACAATATTGGTTCGTCTCAAATCACATAACTCTACTATAATTTCCCCGCTTTAATTTCTGGTCTATTCAAGACCGCCGCATCCGCATGACCATAATTTTGGTCTTTCGAGTTCGGATACCGCTTCATCAATTATCAAATTTCATTTTTAGTAAGACGTAAAATTGGTACTGTCATTTTCTTAATCCGTCACCATACAGACAATACTTATATACTATGTTATATGCCTATACCAGAAAAATCCTAATTTTTGTCTATAACCGGATTACAAATTTTCTTAAAGTGAGCGCCAGATATCTGGTTTTATTTCCGCCAGTTCATTAGAGTTGGTCATAAAAGTGGTAATGTAAAAAGCATCGTTAAATTTAAATACGTATTCACGCGTGACATCTCCTTTGAAGACAAACACACATAGTACTTGGTAGTAAAACAAACTAAAGTTAATTGTTCCTTTTATGATGACATCGCGTGAGTTAGGGTCAGATATCAAACAAATTGTTACATTTACTTCTTCACTGGATGTACTCATTTTTCTATTGTTTGAATATGGCATTTATAAACTTACAGAGTCGAATCACTAAAACATTTAATATTATTTACTATCTGCGGCCCGCAACGTTCATATGCGTGGAATTTAAAACAAGTTATATAAAAAACCATCACTTTAAACCATTCTATCTATTAAAAAACGCATCTAAATCCGTTGCGTAGTTTTAGTTTTGTAGACATAAGCTCACATAGGGACATACATATAAAAAAAATGACATAGTTTAATAATAAGTAAAGATAAAGATATTAGCAGCACAAAGCTTTGTGGTAGCCTTTTTTAAAGGTTGTTTGAACAAAGCACATATCTATAGGATCAAATAATTGTACCAGGGTTTTCTCCGTTTGCTCTAATCTTTATCATCGTCAAAACAATGGCGTGATTTCGAAGAAAACCGAAATTACACTAAAATTTTATTCTTGGTAGAGCTGGATTAGCCAGTGCCATTAGGATATTCTCTTGTAGAAATATAACTAATACACACATTATATTATGATTATACTATTATAATCGTATATATTTTATCTAAATTCGTATTTTATTTTTGATGAAAAAGAGCAGCACATGTCTAGAGCTGAACGGAAAGAGTCTGGAATGAAAATGACAACAGAAAAATAAGCAAAAGTTCTGATACATTTTGTTAAATTATATAATTTTTTTCTATACCATATCAATTTGTTTCGTAATCTTGGTGTTCAAATTAAAATTTAATACGTTTTCACATAACCTTAAAAAGCAAAGCATCACTTTTATTCAATTTATACGAGTGGCCTATTCATTTGGTTATCTAGATGTTATTTGTAATCATGCATTTTCATTTGATTGATGGTCTTTTCAATCTTCTTCAATTTTACGTTTAGTTAATTGCCCTTAAAGAATCAACCCTTGAACATATCATTTTTGTATCCATTAACTTGATGATGGTGTAATTCCATTAGTTATACTGATTTTTTGGTAATGGTTTTGTGTTGTGTTAAATATATTATTGTGGTTTGATAATTTCTATACGTTTAATCTTGGGAGGTTTACACTTAGTGAAATTTGTTGCCTTTATATTGAAGAAAAACAATCTGTTGTTTCTGATTATTTGTTTATGTGACAAAAATGACCTTATTTTTACCATTTTCTGGTTTAACAAGTTCTACTTGTTACAGTGAAGCTTTGTCGAATCATCTGGCACAGAATGGTAGAAGAAAGTTTTTATTTGTAACTTGCACATTACATGACAATGTATACAAACAAACTAATTCCAGAACAGGTACATATAAAAATAGAATTTAATAAAAGTAATAATGAAGGAAGTTACAAATATCTACGACCAAACTGAGCGCTGTGCTAGTGGTAGATAGACTAACGCGTGTGATAATGGTACCGATTCTACGTGCACAGCTAAACTTAACTAAAAAATTAAAATTGATAGTGTCAATAACACAATTCGGCAATGTATCAACATTTTATTAGAAAACTAGCTGTAGCCCGCGACTCCGTCCGCGTGGAATTTAGAAAATTTTTCTTCTTTTTGCAACATTTTTCACTACTGCGTCGCTTCTACTGGTCGTATCGTGATGTTAAACAACCTAAAGCCTTCCTCAATAAATGCCCTCTCTAACACTGAAAGAATTTTTCAAATCGGCCCATTCGTTCCTGAGATTAGCGCGTTCAAACAAACAAACTATACAGCTTTATAATGTAAGTATAGATCAAAGTCAAAGTCAAATTTTTTTATTTCAAGTTGGCATGTTTTGCAAGCTCTTTTGAAACATCAGAAACTAGGTGTCTGTTCCAAACGCGAATCCTATGGAGAAGAACAGACAAGAAACTCCATGGATTTTTTTTTTCTATTCTCTTCATTTCTTTTCATTTTTTTTTCCAAAAATATTATACATTGTTGTATCAGGAGTGTGGGAATGATGCCAATTAGTACCTACAATCAAGACTAACTAAAACTAACTTAATAATAAAATAACCTTGTTGGAGCAAGTCGACCAGTCCCAGCAGAAGGCACCCGATCGGTATAGACTAATGATTTTTATAAATAAAATGTACACAACGAAATAGCCTATTAATCAAAATACGGCATAGTTGTTTTCATTTTTAGTTAAGTTTAGTTGTGCACATACAATCGGCACCTATATCTATGGATTTCTTCTTTTAGTAGGTACTACAAAAATCTAATGATATGTACCTGAAACGATTTCTTCATAATTATTTACATCGGCCAATAAAACCATTAAATTAAGCCACCTCACCTTTCAACATAAATCTCATTTTGTAATAGAAATTCAAAACACGATCTATGGTAACTTCACTTACGTGTATGAAGCATATGCATAGTAGTTAGTATCCCCTCTGGAGTCCCAAGACGTCAGCGCGTTTAAGCGCCAATTAATTATTAAGGAACACTGAGTTTCCTTTGGCTCTTTGACGTCGAGTATACAACAATGTGGTTCGTCCTTGATTGTCTGCTTTGTAAATTGCATTAGCTTACGATGTTTCTGTTTATTGGTAGTAGTAGAAAAGTTTTAGATTTAAGGAGATTCAATTTACCAATCAATATTAAAGATCTGATTAAGATTCGTAAATTATTAATAAGCTATTGGTCAAAGTCAAAGTCATATATTTTTGTTTCAAACTAGCTGATGCCCGCTACTTCGTACGCGTTAAATTTTAGATCTCCATTTAATTTTGTCACCGTTAAAAACTTCCCTGGACTTTCACGAATGTTGCAACACCAAAATCACCAAAATCAGCCCAGCCGTTCTCGAGTTTCAGCGAGACTAGTGAACAGCAATTGGTTTTTATATATAGGAAGAAGAAGATTGGCAAAATTATTTCCTCTTTTAAAAAGTCAAAAGCTAGGCGTCAGTTTCAAAAGTGAATCCTATTGGGAAGAACAGACAAGAAACTCCATGGAATTTTTTGTAAGGTTAATTTGCATTATGTTCTCTCTTTAAAACGGTGTTTTAAATTAGAATATTACACTAATAAACAAAAATATTATTTATCATACCATCATGCCTTTTACACATAGGGGCACGTAGAGGCTATAGAGTGCCATTTGCTACCATCCAAACACACTTTCTTGCTTTCTACACACGTAAATTATGTAAGAATAATTTCAGTTTATAACTGTTTTTTAACACATTCGCTAACAGCTTGACCAAAACTTGTGAAGTCTTGTTTGTATATTCAGTAGGTCCGAGACTAGGATGCTTCTAGAATGTAAACAGTTTCTGTGCCCACAACACGCCTAGTGTATTAAAATACATTCCAATTTTGAAATAAATCGATAAAATTTCAAAAATCGAAAGTGCTTTTAAAATATATTTTGTCAAATATGTTGTAGGGTTCGTGTTTGATGGAAGCGCCTTCTCCAATAGTCAGCTGTAAATTCAATTTTCGTTTTATATTGCTAGTTTCATATATCGTGGGGTGCACTACAGTAATGGATACACATCTTTTGTTGAGATGAGCAGCCGATAATATTTGCTTTTAGAAGCTGGACGTGTGTGTAAGAATATTTGAATATTTAGATACGTAATGTACTATTTTTAACCGACTTCAAAAATGGAGGAGTTTCTCAATTCACCGACGAATTGAAATATATGTTTTTTACCTTGCTACCTCATAACTTTTAACTGGGCGAAGGGATTTTAATTATTATTATTTTATTTAAAAGTTGGTTGTTCCCGTGTGATCCCATTGGCACTAGTTCAGGATCTGACGGTTATCTCCTGAGGAATCGAGGAAAAACCTCAAATTTCAAAGGCACATGATGTCGGTTAATTTACCCTTAGGCCCGATAGGCTCAGGTCTAGGGCGGCTAGATTTATGGGCAGCCCCAATCGTGTCAGTAAACTTATTATAACGTATGGCGGGTGGACTGCACTGCATGGTGTAATCTATACCGCATCCTCAAATACTCTTCTACCTATGTTTTTAACACGCTTTATTAGTTTCACCTGCATGTTTGCTTGCTTGCTTATTTGTTTGTAGCCAAGGTTATCATAAACAAGTATGCCAAGTTCGCAGAGTATGTTAGAGCAAATAACTAGTTGTAACAACTTATGTACCATATTCTTGTAATAAAACTAAATTTTTCTTCTAAATTTCTAAATCTATTTAGATAAAAGTTGGCAATGAAGTAATTTCATTATGTAGTCTATATGGTGGATGCTGTGAAAGGGGCGGCTGATGGCTTGGGGCCTAGGGCGCTCGAGACTGCAAATCCGCCACTGAGCTTAGTCCCACCCGTGACAATAGTGACTGAAAGTTCTCCGCAACGTCGAGCTAAAAATTTAAAACAAATATTCGTAAGCCAATCCGTAAAATGTGCTTTTATTTGAAAATCTATGGATTGACCTTCTCCAAAACATCGAATTAATCTGCAATTTTACAGCATTCTGTGAAAGAAAAGGGATTGATGACATTTGCATTCTAATTCCGTCATGAATCGAACGAAGTGGATACAAATCGCCAATTAGTTATTATAGAACCGAATTTCATAGGTACAATTGCGTTTTCTTCTTTTTTTAATCATTTTCATGTCTCATATTTCTTTCATATCAACTTTCTACGTATGAACTATCGTATATTATAAACCAACCGATTGGGTATATCGATATCCCTCTTACAAAAGAGAACCCTAAACATTTTTCTCAGCTAAAATGTACGTATAAGGAAGAAATTCGGTTATACGCCAACTGGGGTAGATTAAATTGCATTGAGCTACCTATTAACGCCTTGTCAGATCGGGTTAGGATTTATATATTTGATAAATCTTATATGTTGCAGTAAAATGCAGAATTTATGACTCCATATTAATCCTATTTCGAAACATTTGTGTATTGATTTATTCCTTTTTTTGGGACTGGCACTTTAACAAATCCACTTTCACTTTGACGAAAGAGAAAATTAGCTAAATCCCTAATTGATAACCTCCTGTTTTGTTGTTAGTTTAATATAATAAAAGATATATTTCTCTCCTAATATGCATAAGATTGCAAAATTTAAAATAAACAGAACAAACAAACGCTACTTTTGAAAGAAATATCAACGTTGTTGTAGCCTATTATGGTTTTTTATTGATTTATAATATACAGTCGATTTTAATTGATAATTGCTATTGCCGGAATTTGTATATTATGGGACTTGTGCCTTAATAAAGAAATTTTGTTGTTGTTGTTGTTGTTGATAATAAATTTAATAATATAACATTTAATATCTAATATAGGTGTTATTAATACCGCCCTAAATTAATGTGGCATATGGAAAAAGTTTCAAATGTTATATCTTAATTTACTACATAGAAATAAAAGATTTACTTAACTAAACTCATTTAACATTTGTTTTCGTTTGGCTTACATTTTTTCCCGTTGTCACGCAGACTTAATGAAAGAATTAGCTTTCATTACAACTGATACGATTTCTTAAAGGGATTCCCGAATGAAGATGAAGTGACTTCGTAACCTTTCTGATGGCTAAGGATCAATGTGGGAGAGATCGCACACTTATCTGTGATTAGTTTTTTTCCGAACATATAAAATGCTGTTAGTGATACCATTTAGAACTACTTTGTTCCTGTTTTCGATTTTATTATTGTAATGTTTATTAAATAAAAAATATTTCATTGTATTGGACAACAGGGTAATTATATGGAAGACAAAACGAAATAGTTTGCCAAAGCTAGCGAAAATGTCAACACATGTTTCGCGAGACATCGTGTAAGTATTTGTTGGATTCTCTTCTATAGTAATTTAAATATAACTAATATATAGGGCATGGTTTATTATTTTAAATATTCGCAAAGAATTATACAAAATCACAGACAAACTCTTTTATTTTAATCATTTAACTATAGATTTTAGCGACTAATTAATCCAAAAGGGTAGAGGTTTTATTACTTACGTTGATCTGATTTAGGATATAAGAGCTAAAACACAAAGTAAAATGGATAGCTCTCCAGTATAAACGAAACGTCGTCCGGACTTTCAACTCTAATGCATTAATTAAGCCGGACTGATCCCCGAAAATCGTCTAGAAACTCTCTCTGTTTAAATTAGTGCAGAATTCATTTTCTTTTTAATTCGTCTTCCAAATTCAAATAAGATTTCTTTTTTTTTATTACGTCGCGCCGCATAAAAGGGTAGACCAGGAATCGGCGCCCCGTGTCGTTCACTTCGAAACGCTAATTCCTCCTCGTTCCAAGATACTGATTGGACGATATATTTAACAATGCTACCGACACGCTTCTCTGCGAAAAAATACATCTTACGTACTACCTTTTTTCTCGAGCTAAGATTCCTTTATTTTCTATTTGGCACCGTGACTAAAGGTTACAAGAACGGTATGTTAGTACAAGCGTTAATGTTACTAATAGCAATTAGTGGAAGGTTGTATTTGCCTTGTACAAATTCGGTGTTTAGTTATTCCTTATTCTGTATGTATAAGCATATTACGGGGCACCCAGCCCATGGAGGGTCTTAACGGGAGGTCGTTTGCTGCGCTGCCAGCCTCCTAAGATTAATGACATTACGCCAAGACAGTTTGTAAAGACAAACGTGACAAAAAACTGAGTTGTAATTAAGTAGATTCAATGAATAGATTTAATGGCCGATAATGTTTTCTTTTTCTGATCGATTACTTGAAGCATTAAGTTTATTTATATCAGTATCAAAATAAATAAAGCGTTATACCGATCGTTTTAGACTGAATTTGATTAAACTTGCACCTTTAGCTTAAACAGTATTCTTTTCGTCGAATATCAGGAGAAGAATTTTATAGTATTACTAGCTGACCCGGCAAACGTTGTTTTGCCATACTAAAAAAAAAAGTTTGAAAAATAGATGTTGGCCGATTCTCAGACCTACTGAATATGCATGTAAAATTTCGTAAAAATCGGTCAAGCCGTTTCGGAGGAGTACGGTAACTAAAACTGTGACACGTGAATTTTATGTATAAGATGGTTGACAGGACACTCTTATATCTCTTGTCGTGCATTTTACAAAATATTTATAATAGTTTATTCAATATGTATATCAGGCTTGCCTTGGATTGCCATATGGTTGTGCAAGTCTCGTATCTGAAATAAGACTTACATGTTGAAGTTTATGGATGTTTTCAATAAGATAAGTTGTGCAGTAAAATTTCAGTCGATCGTGTTCAAGTCAAAAGTATGCTACAGTTCAAACTCTGCGCTGGCACTGGACATCATAAAATATTTAACACTCATATCTCACGAAGCGGTCCAAATATTATCGACTTGCCTATAAAATGGTAAAAAAAGATAGCTATATAATTTTAACTTATGTAAGAAAGAGATGTGAACAGTGTTATTGTACGATCTTTGGAAATTCGTCGGAAGCGTTTGGTTTCTTTTCCATCGTTTTTATCGCGGTCGTTATATTTTGATAGAGCCGTTTGGTAGGATCGCCGATATAACGTTTATGTTTTGGTTTTCAGTATATACCTTTTGCGTTGTTTTGTTATAATATTCTGTTACTCTTTATTGTTACAATATTTACTTTTGAGTAAAGCATCTGAAATTTTAGCTTAATTTTCGAAGAAAATTAGAAGCTTTTTCTCGATTATCCGGCTACTTCTAGGTTTATTAGTCCTAGATTATTATTAACAGCCTATTTATTAGTTAAAATTTAGTTTAAGTTAAAAATGGAGATCAGATAGAAACAAAAAGTTATTGTAAAAACCGAAAAGAAATTAATGTAAGTGAAAATTGGAAAAGAGGGCAGGGAATGATAAGCAGTAACAATTTATTTATATTAACTATAAGTTGTATTTATTTTTTATACTTTATACTAGAAAATTTTATTTATATCGAAAATTGCATAATGTCAAAGTAGCGGAACGTAAATATGTCTCAGAAGTTGCTTGTGATAAATACTTGGTAGGGCTCGTGAATATAAAATGTTTGGTACAGTCACAAACAGAATCTTTTTTATTTATTAATTTTATTAATTTATTTATTATTAACTCAGAAATATTACAATGTTTGTTATTTTACATGTTTCATATGCTAATAAGTACAATGTTAATTAATACAGCTTACCTAGGTTAGAATATTCTGCTCAAACATTGTTTCATAAGGATGTTAGCACTACTCTCCGTACTAATTAGAATTGAATCCTTTCATAGATTTCATTTATGGTATAAATTATTATTTATTAGAACTAGCTTTCTCGGACTATAGTCTAATATACGATTATAGTCTAGAAAAAATCTGGATACGTCATAAACATGTACAGTATTAAAGTTTTTAGCATAGCTAAAGTTAAAATTTTTGAATACTGTATTAAGTAACTAGGTGTTAAAGTAATTAGAATCTTAAGCTGAAAGCACGATATACCATCAGTCTGTCATAACAACATTTAAAAAATCATCACGGTGTCAGTTTTTTGTAATTGATATTTAGAATTTATGATAATTTGATTTTATGAAAATGTATATAATTTAATCATGTAGACATATTTTTTTTAGAAAATTATGCTCTTATGATGACCCATTTTTTCCCTACCCCCGCATATAACTCTAAAAATTCTCTAAAAGTTTATTTGATGGTAGAAAGGTTGATGGATGGATGTCATACAAATCTTTGTACTGCGCCTTGCTTTTTTCTATGTATTATAAGTACGTATTTACAAAAGAAAAGTAGTTTATGTAGTAGGTATATCCGTATTCCGGTACCCATAACATAAGTATGTGAGCTTAGCTTGGCACCAGAGGACGTTATGTTAAATGTCCATGGATTTAAAAAATAACCACATCAAGTTAGGTAGAGAGCTCCTGTAGGATTATAATTGACTTATATTTTACAGATTACACAAACCGTTAGTTCGTGAATGTACGGTCGGTACAATAACTCAACGAGTAGGTACCTTTCCTGACATATGATACAGTGTGAATGCAGTTACGACTTGTCGTATTTTTCATTCAGCTTAGATATTTTCAATATTTTAAAAGTATAGACTGATTTATATACGATAGTGACCATTCTAAAACGTTAGTTTCAAGGCCATTCGGGCCATATGCATGAGAAAATTAATTATCTATTATAAGGTATTAAAAACCGGCCTAATAGTAGTATAGTAGACCAGTGGAGGAATCCCGAGTCCTGAGAGAATGAATGAGACATTAATGAGCCAGAAAGGGAAGGAAATAGAGTTGGACTCTCGTAAGAAGGATCCCGCATAATTATCATCATAATATTATCATCAATGCTGGCCTGAAATGTCATCCTTTTACCGCAGCCATCATATTATTATCTTGTCGCACTAAGAAATTTTGTGATTCGTTTCTTTCAGTCTGGTTACGATATGGGGTCTTTTAAGCGAGGCGTGAAGAGGCACCTTGCGGGCCGACAATTGTGGATTGCACATCCACTTAACATCAGGTGGACTGCAGTCATTTGCCCAACCCTATCTATAAAAAAAATAAATCATAAATAATAATGTTTTAAAAAGCCTTAAAAGTAAGAGTATCCACTTTGGAGTAGTTTTGTTATCACAATAGAAATCTGAAAAGTTTATACAGTGAATTTAAGTTCACACTTCCGTATTAAAAAACTCAATATTGTGATATAATGCAGGCATACGTATAAATAAACTGTGTGGAGTATGAAAATACGCGGCCGCGAATTTCCAAATAATAAATTATACTCCTTGTCCGCTTACCTCGGGTTAACCGGCTTTTATAAACTACCCGGGTAATTTATAACTATTACCCGGCTGAAAACGATCACGTGATATCACTTTATAGCATATTCACCCGGTAAATATGAAGGCGGCTAGTAATAATGTATCGAGTATTTATATCGATTGAAGAGGTAAAGCTATTTGATAAACTTAATGGTATTTAAAAGACTTTCCTTAGTTAATATTGCCATTATTATAAAAAAATTGTAAGTTTATTATGAAACGTTATGTTACACCTATACAAATCTTGCCGACATTATTACATATTATTACATATTTGTGTTGTTTTTCTGTTTGAAATATAAAATATCGCTATAATGAAGGGAACGATCATTCTGATCTAAGTTCAAAAACTCACTAATGTTCATATTATCCTATCCCACTTCTGAAGTACTTTAGATAAATCTGTTTCAATAATTTTGTATAATTATTCATGGAAATTTTACACAACGTCCTCTGGTCCCAAGCTAAGCTTATTATGCTTGTGTTATGGGTATCAGAATACGGATATAATACATAAACTCCTTTTTTTTTGTAAATACATATATTGTGTATTGCCAGAAATTTTTCCTGATATTCATAAGATAGATTGCAATACATGTTTTCAAAGTTGCCCAGTTGATATAATAGACCAATTTCAACTCAACCACAGAGTAGTATATCCCTAAGAACGCCTTAATATTTTAAGTCCTTCCTTTCAAGGGCAAATAGAGATCATTTGCCTTTTTGAAAAAATAATCGTTCATATAGCAAATTTTCCGAAAATAACAAATTGATCATGATCAGAAACTCTATTCGCCGAAATGGTTTTCGAATTAAGAGTTTAAAAAAAATATGAACAATGCCAATTACAGTAACGTTCCACTTGACAAAAATTTGACATTATTATTATCCCACTTTTGAAGCTACTTTAGACAAAACTGTATCAATAGCATTGTGTTATAACAAAAATATTCAATGTTTTCATATATACGCTGTTTAAAGACACCATTATAGCGAAAAACCGGAAAACATAGTGAAAATAGTCCACAAAACACTATCTTATAACACTACAACTAGGTACTTGATGTAATCGCGCTCAATATCCTTTGTTCACTTTCAGACTCATTAAAAAGGCGATGCAATTTAATGAGTTGATAGTGTGCGTTAACCCTCGCTACGTTTGCAAATACGACTATTTTTGTATGAACGAATTTCAGCTTTGTATCTAAGGTTTGTAAGTGTTAGTTTCTTTCGTGTGGTTTGTGAAGAGTATTGGTATGTAGGGGCCGAAGATTAGTAGCCCACGCCTATCTGCCGGAGCGCTGAGCGGCTGATAGTGCCCAAGAGTGTACTTACAATTAGACCGGTGCCCACAATGAAGTGCCGCGTAATGTAGCCCCTTGTTTTTGTATGTTGATTGCATTACCTACATTCGGTTCAGTGTACATACGCCTTAATTTTGAAACGTGAGAACTTATGAATATTAATAAGTCGCTTAAAACGCTTATTATCATTAGAATAGACTGTTGTAGGAACCCAGTAATAAAAAGTCAATTTTCTAGCAACAAATAGAGGTCAATTCGGACGCGACCAAAGCTTAATCTAACTTATCCCTACTAATATTATAAATGCGAAAGTAACTCTGTCTGTCTGTTACGCTTTCCCGCTTAAACTTCTCAACCGATTTTCATGAAATTTGGCACAGACAATCTTTAGACCCTGAGAAAGGACATAGGCTTCCTTTATTGAGAAAAAAAATTTCCATATACCACGCTGACGAAGTCGCGGGTAACAGCAGCAACCGCTATCGTGTGTTTTGAATAATTGGCTACATCGTAGTGCACATTTATATTATTTAAAATAGTTAGTTTATAATACACAGTTTTTATAATAAGAGAGTAAAGTTAACGTTGCTGAATTGTGTTATGGACACTATCAGCTTTCATTTATAGGTGAATTTAGTTGAGCATGTAGAATTGGTACCTTTGTTATTCGACACCCAAAGACTATATTTTTGATCTTTTGTTGATGTCCAGCAGTGTGACATTATCACATGGGCTGCAAAGAAAAAGGAGATAGATAGTTACTTCGGGTGAATTGGATTCAAATTACAATGGAGCCTGCTCAGGCCTCAAAAATAGCTTCAAATTGTTCATGTGGTTTAGTTTTTTAGCCGTAACCATAAATGATAATCAAAGCTAACAAGATACATAGTACATTGCAGACAGAGGGTGGGCAAAGGAGCTTACAAGCCGCGAGCGTTTGCCCCGTCTACCGATAGGTATATTGTCAATTGGAAACTACTCGACTCCGGGAGCAAGCGCTTTTAGATTTGAAAGAGTATCTAATATAGTATACACAAAAAATATAGAATATAGATAACAAAAAATACTAAATACCAGAATACAAAAAATACTAAATACCAGAATACAATAAATATTTAAGGACTTGGCTATACAACAAACGTTTTCAGTTTAAAAAATATTGTTATTTAAATCAGTTAAATATGTAAACTTATAAAATCTGCTTTTGTTTTAAATATGGCGCGACGTTTTGGGGATTTTTCAGCCACTCTGGGTGTACAAAATATACGGATGTAAAGACGTAAAAAGTGATAATAATTAGACATTATTATCACTTTTTGTCATCACATGTCTAAAGTTGGTTTATCAAAAAATTAAAATTGCAATTACTAAAGAATATTTCTATACTATTTTACAGGTAGGTAGACGTGTAGAAAGATTTTACAAAAATTTAAGTTACACCGTTTTATTACTGTGCTTTAAAGTTAAATATATTCCAAATATTCTGTAAAGCTAACATATACTATAATGGAGGGCTATGAAAAGGCGAGGTTTTATCGCGTTGCCATGGCAACGGCGGGATGCTGCGTCGCCCGCGATACCCTCCTCACTCGACACATTGGAAAAACTACTACAGTGCTTTATATTTACAACCATTCGATACATACATATATGTATTGTATGTATATAGCCGTGTTACAGGAAGTGAAAGTTTTCTAGGAAATCGACTCCTGGAGATGTAATATTAAAGTTATTGTCAACAGAATTATATAGAGAGGGTTTTCTTTATTGCGTGTTTGATTTCAAATAATTCATGTATTACGTTATTGTTTAAACCACAGAATATCTACAAAAGATGGTGGGTTGACGTTTAAAAATGAGGACAAGTAACTTTAGCCCTAGGATAATGAATACTAACGGTCTTATTCATAATGACTTATCGAAGGTTTAAACGGAGATTTTATCGGAGAGATAATAAACGTTTTAGCATAAAAAGACTATTATTAATAATAAGTTTTGACAATTTTCGCGAACCGATTTTAGTGAACTTCTTAACCTCCGATAAGTCATTATGAATAAGACCATAAGTCTATGCTTTAGCCTGGCTAAATCGTACTTTATTTCATGGAATAATATCGTTTCATATGACGTATAGCCTGTATCATATACACACATAGATATTAACACAGTATATTGGTAAAATTTATATTATACTAGCTGTTGCCCGTAACTCCGTCCACGTGGAATTTAGAAAATTTTCCCCGTTTTTGCAACATTTTTCACTACTGCTTCGCTTCTACTGGTCGTAGCGTGATGTTATATAGCCTAAAGCCTTCCTCGATAAATGCCCTATCTAACACTGATATAATTTTTCATATCGGCCCTGTGGTTCCTGAGATTAGCGCGTTCAAACAAACAAACAAACTCTTTAGCTTTATAATATTATTATAGAACTAGCAGTGCCCGCGACTTCGTACGCGTGGAATTAAGAAACGAAAAATTAAATGAACTAACAATAACGCCATTTTACAGCTAATTAGTAAATCGTCAGTGTGGTTCTCTTTTCTTGCACAGTTCTAAAGAAGTAACACACACGGCCCCAATGTCATTTTAGTAAATGATATCTCAGAGCTGTATCATGCCTTTTTAGGTCTTTGTACAAACCCTTATACTCTCAATACGGTGTCCGTCTGTCTGTCTATCCACTCGTAAAACTTTTTTTTACTGAGCCACGGCTGAAGTTGTTAATTTGAAATTTATACCAAATGTAGATGTATGCGGTCCCTTGCTGAAAAAGATACAACCAATAATTTAGATCTACGCATTCAGAAGATATAACCGAACTACAGCCATTTTTGAGTATTTTCCACTTTCGCTAGATAATCAAAATGGTGTTGATAAAAATCCAAAAAACTTATAATTTAATACCACATCACATGAAAGATTTGCTAAAAACTAATACGAACTTATGAAGTAGCTGAAATGTAAGCGATCCCCTTTATTGCAGCTACAAAGTTAAGTTGGTGAGTTGCTATATGCTTAATTAACTGTTTATTTGTATTTAGTTCTTTATATTTTTCGGTTAAGTAGGTACGGAACCCTAAACGTTCCAGTATACCTCGCTCTTGATAGGTTTTTGTTAGGTAACCTACCTAACAAAAACCTATCAAGAGCGAGGTATAATTAATAATTTGGGCAGATAATCGCGAAAGAGTCACAGAGAGACAGAATTGCTTCCGTTGCTAAGTAATTGAATGCGACTTTCTTCACATGGAATTTGAAATCACTGCATTAAATGAGTTAAATCGAGGTAGTAAAATTACAACAATCCTAGAACAGATGATAATCACGTATTTTTTTCCTTGTACCAGTCGAAGCCATCAATAAAAATGCTTCACCTTCCTGGCGAATAACACTTGATTGAAATTATTGTCAAAATAAGAATTATCATAAACAGGACTTAAACCCACGACCTCGGAATAACGTTCTGTTGTTCTCTCAATTAATTAAGTTAATCGCAAAATGAATAAATAAAAATACTTCTTTATATTAAAGCGTATATAAATAAGAATTTTCCACACAATGTCCTATAATCCCAAGGTAAGCTTTATATGCTTGTGTTATGGGTACCAGAATACGCATAGAATACATAAACTACTTTTCTTTTGTAAATACATACACACCCACCCTTATAATACCATAAACATGGCTCTTAATTTTTTATCCGTGAGGACCTATAATTCGCTTGCTGATGAATATTTCTTTTTTGTTCATATTGATTGAGAAGCTGTTGGTCTTTCTTGAAATAAATAAATCTCATAAATAAATAAAAAATTAGAATATTTTGTAGTTCTATCTTTTAAAGTTTAAGCAGCGTACGCAAAATAGTTAACTCTTTTAGTTGATTTTTTTTCCGAAAAACCCAAATATTTTACGGAACCCTAATTTTTCCAAAATAAAATCTAGCCTATTTTAAGCGCAGATAATGTAGCTTTCAAATGGTGAAAGAATTTTAAAAAACGGTCTAGCAGTTTTTGAGCCTATTGACCATACGCCGACGCCAACGCCGACGCCGACGCCGACGCCGACGCCGACGCCGCTGTCGATACCAACATCTATAAAACTAACTCAGCACCGATACGTCGGGGTTTGAGCAACGTAACGACCTTACGCCGGAGGCGTCGGCGAAGCCGGCGCCGACGACGACGCTGAAGCCGACGCCGACGCCTATAGAAACCAACTCAGCACCGATACGTCGGGATTTGAGCAGCGTAACGACCATACGCCGACGTTGACGCCGGCGCTTATAAAGACCAACTCAACACTGATCCGTCGGGGATTGAGCAGCGTAACAACCTGTACAATACTGACTTTTACACACACTAAGACGCCGTGACACATGGTATCTTTATAAATTATTGCATATGTGTTAATCTGATATGTAACCTATATTATTGCAAAGTTTCACGAAAATCCATCCAGTAGTCTTTACGTGAAAGAACAACAAACATCCTTACATTCATACATTCAACCATACATCGAAACAATGGAGTATAGATAGATGGCCGGGGAAACGTTCTCGTTGCTCAGCGAACAGTTTAACTTTATTTTATCACGCGTAATTCTTTTTTCGTCATATCTCCGAAGATATTCATTTAAATTGCATGCTGTAAAAAGCAGTTATTATCTATATTAAACGCGTAAGCTAACTAAGGTATTTAATTTGATAAAAAATGTTACTATATACACATAAATAGCCTTTGAAAATATCCTATTGAATTTGATAATTTTGTTGACGTTCTTATGGGTACAGCGAGTTTTCCTTAAAAGATAGACATATGGCCTCGCGGACTTTTTTAAAGATCTATAGGTAACAAACAATTTCTCCATACATTACTTTGTTGTAACTCACACGGATAAGGCAGCGTTTTCATTTAAAGCTCGCGCGCGTGATTTTTTCCCCGTTTCTTGCAACATTTTACACTGATGCTTCGCTTCTATTCGTTGCAGCGTGATGTTATATAGCCTATAGCCTTCCTCGATAAATGTACTATCCAACACTGAAAGAATTTTTCAAATCGGACCAGCGGATCCTGAGATTACCGCGTTTAAACAAACAAACAAACAAACAAACTCTTTCGCTTTATAATATTAGTATAGATTAGCGTAAAAAAGGGAACGGTACTGGTCTTTGAAACACAACTCTGTTAGTTCAAAGACCAGGGGTTTCAATAAAAAGGAAGTTATATATTTTATGTCAATAAAGATATTTCTATTCTATTCTATTCTAAGTAGCCGATAAAGTGATGTAGCTATAGACACTACACCTGGTATATCTATAGTGAAAAATAAAAAAATTCGTAGATTTTAGATAAAAATGTAATAATCATCTTACATCCATACAACTTTCGCGTATTTAATACTAGCCGTTGCCTGTAACTTCGCACGCGTGGAATTTTGAAACTAATCTCTAATAAATTATAGAAAAAACCCATTCTCTTAAACCACTCTATCTATTAAAAACTATATAAGCTCACACAGGGACATACATACAAAAATAACATTTCTGTCTTATAATAAGAAAAGACTAGTAGGAAGTACGACGATCACGAGGTTTCGGGTTTGATTCCCGCTTGGAACAATCATTTGTGTGATATTTATAAATGTTTGCACAGCGTCTGGGTGTGTGTTAAAAGTAGTCTATGTAGTATATCCGTATTCTGGTATCCACAGCATGGACATAAGCATATAAGCTTAGCTTGGGACCAGAGGACGATGTGTGAAATGTCCATGAATATTTATTTATTATTTATATTAATTCGTAGGAAGTAAGATTAAACACACACAAGTACCTACTTACTTGTGTTTACTTTAACTTCCTGTGTGAGAATATTACATAGTAAACAAATTCTTATGATATATGATATGAATGGCTTTATAGAAATCGTACAATTGTTTTCATCTATTTACATCGTCAACGTAGACAGTGAACATTTAACCCTTGAATTCGGTACACTGAAATATTAATGCGTGCAATGGAAGCACGCGGAAAAACAAGTTGAAAACTAGATCCGTTATGGGCCCGTCGCATGTTTAGCAAAGATTAACTTCGCGATGTTATTTAGATGTACGCAGAATCGGCTATCTGTTTAAGTTTCTTGGAGTTTTGTTTGACAAGAGCGATTATTTGAGGTCGACTTGTAAAAGAGCAAGGTCACATATATCATTTTTAGGGTTCCGTACCCAAAGGGTAAAAACGGGACCCTATTACTGAGACTTCGCTGTCCGTCCGTCCGTCCGTCTGTCTGTCACCAGGCTGTATCTCAAGAACGGTGATAGCTAGAGAGTTGAAATTTTCACAGATGATGTATTTCTATTGCCGCTATAACAACAAATACTAAAAATAAAATAAAATAAATATTTAAGGGGGGGCTCCCATACAACAAACATGATTTTTTACCGTTTCTTGCTCGATAATAATAACGTTGCCTTATGTTGCATAGATAATGGTACGGAACTGTTCGTGCGCGAGTCCGACTCGCACTTGACCAATTTTTTACTATTTTTGTTGTGATGTCGAGTATTTATGTAGGTATTACATTAATGTTCGGAAAAATATCATGTAGTTTAACGAATTTCAATAATAAATTAGTTATAACCTCATTGTTATAATAGCTCTTTAAAAAATATTGGACATGATAAATTACATTATAGTGGAAAACGTGATCACCGCAAGCGGGACTTAAACCCACGACCTCGGAATACCGTTCCGTCGCTCTGCCAACTGAGCTATTGCGGCCGAGTTTACACTACAATTTAATTTATTAAGTAAAAGCATAGCAAGTCAATTTCAAAATTAATGAATTACTTTAATATTAGACATACTTATTGTTTGATACAAAATTAACCGAATTTGCGATAAAATTTTGCAGTTTTGCAGCGCATTGAAACAACAGAGAGGCTATATAAAATGGCGCCAAAATTATTAATCCAGGGACGAATTTTATGTTACATTTAATCTTTTTGAATGTATTCAAAGAATACAGGTTGTATTCTAGCTTAGCTTGGGACCAGATAAAATAGCGTGAATATTCATTTATCTTAAACTATTCCCGCTAGTTTTTTTTTCTTAGCTTACAGACATTTAGTTATCAACCTCAATATGTGTCGATCGAATGGATTAATGCTGCAAACTAAGATAATAAAAATTACATTTGTTCCAAAAGAAATAAGTTTTCAACACAAAAATTAACACAATGTTTACGCATAATACAGAAGTAAACTGCTCTATTCTAAACTGTAAAATGTACTTGTAGAAAGCTCTTGAAATCTGTTTGAAGTTTGAAATGCGTGTGACGTAGTGACGTCATCCGTACCACAAAAGTTCCACTTGACACAGTAAACACAACACCACTGGCACCTGCTTAATCTTTGGCGTCCGCATGGCGTGTCGGTATTGAGTGGTGGTAGGGTGGGGCCCGCCAGGGGAGTCTATACCGGCCCTGGGGAACGCCTCCCGAGGGAGTCGGCGACGGGACGCGCCAAGGGGCAAAGGGGGGAATGAAAGGTTAAAAGGGAAAAGTTATAAGAGACCGCTTGTTGGC
The DNA here is from genome assembly GCA_916999025.1 of Orgyia antiqua. Classification (NCBI taxonomy): domain Eukaryota; kingdom Metazoa; phylum Arthropoda; class Insecta; order Lepidoptera; family Erebidae; genus Orgyia; species Orgyia antiqua. The sequence continues at coordinate 30,069,833 of OU779866.1, forward strand.
AGATCTGTGTTGTTCGATTTTCGAATGCGTTTTTTCCCGATTTTTCTCCAATTGTGTTCTATTAGTTTTTATTGTGACTAAAGTTACTAGTTTTATTTATTATTTGTTTACTTTGATGTTAGTTAATATATAATACAATACATATACTTGTCATAGCGTTACAAGAAAGTCTCAAATATAGATATTTCGTAAACAAATTAAGATTATTCAAACCTCTTGTTAACCGATTTTAAAGTCGAGCAATATAAAGAGTTAGTTTACTTTGTTATCTTCAAACCTAATGGTGTACCTTACTTCAATAGCTTTAAGTATTATTTGTATCTTGCTGTAATTTTCAATGCTTAGTTATACTAGCAATTGTTTCCACTTCTCTTCTCCAGCCCATTTACGTCCCACTTTTGGGCACGGGCCTCCTCCACTTTGGGAGGGATTATGGTCTACTGTGCCGCGCTGACCAGGCGTGTTGGCACAGGATTTATTTTCGAGTTTTCCGTCTCTCACAGGTGTTATCTGAGTGCAATATCCCTTAGCCGCCTTTTACAGCACCCTTGGGAGAAGATGGGGTGGTGACTCTTGAGTTCTTAATCCGTCACCACACATATGTCTTTAAGTGAACTTAAATCTCCAAAACTACGCAACGGATTTTGATGCGGTTTTTTTTAATAGATAGAGTGATTTACGAGCATGGCTTTTTTGCATAAAAGTGTGAAAATCTTGAAAGATTTGAATAAAGATTGAGATCGAAACTGGTTAGGCTAAATAAAAACATATAAATATTAATAAATCAAATTATGGTGGAAAAAGTGATTACCGCAAGCGGGACTTCACACAATCACTTTTTCCACCATAATTTGATTTATTGAGAAAAAGCATAGCATGTCAATAGCAAAAATTAATAAATTACTTTATATAAATATTATATAAATTATTGCCAAAGAAGAAAGAATAATTCAGTTATGTATGTATTAATATATGATATAGGTACAAACAAGATAAGTTTAAGTTTGTTTAAAATATCTGAAAGAAATAAATATATTCTATGCCAACGCTTCGTAGGGCGGCGTGATGGGAGGGGGTATTCAAGTGTTCTGGCTTGAAAGAGGGCAAGCTACAACCTCGCTTCTTTGCAGCGACTTAATGCCACACTAGATTTTTTCCATTCAATAGTATGATATATGTGTATAAAAGTAACCGTATAAAAACTGTTCACTTCAAATAACTCCAAAGGTATCCTTTGTTAAAGTTTTTATTGAAATCGGAAGCATTTACTTCGTTTTAAAGATATATTTGAAAAACAAACGAACTCACCAAGTGAAGTTTGATTTTTGTGTGAGCACTAGATTACTTCTTAGCATTTTACATTTAGCAGATCGGATTTTATGATACATAGAAATGCATGTAATATGCAATGAAAGCGTTTAAAATATCTATGATGGAATAATAATATCCAAAATGAATTAATTTGTATTTTATGAAAAAGGTTTATTTAGCCAGATGTCTGAGTGTGGATGAAACCAAGGAAGTATGTTTGGATCGTAGCCGATGGCGCTCTATAGTTTCTGCCTACCCCCATGGGAAAAAGGTGTGACGTTATGATGATGGCGATGGTTTAATAAGTGTAGAAAAGAGGAATGGTCCGGTCCTATTTTTATCACTAATAGGTAGCTACAGTCTTTCTCAATGATAAAGTCAGAGAGGCAGCAAAGAAAGACTAATTCAATATAACTTTAAATAAATATCATATGTCTCAAAAATGTTTTTTTCAACATTTCAGTCACTGTCACGGGACCATGATGCCTGAAAAATCTCCGAAACATTGAACTAAAATTTAAAACTAATGTACGTGTCTACATTAGTAACAAGTGGCTTTTTTGAATAAATACTAATCAAACTATGTAGTACGTCTAATAAGAATTTTAAACTTTGATCTGAAAATTTATGATCAACTGTAACATATAAATTCTATTTACTGAAAAGCAATAATTTGAAGGCTTAGTAGACGCCAGTGAAGAGCTATACTCGTGGATAAGGCAGCTGTCAGGTGACCCTTACCTGATATTAATGTTCCAAGCTTCGAATAGCCAAGGGGAAGGTACTTTTACGACGCATCTTACTGGACTTAAAAAACTCTATAAGGGTTAAAGTTCATAATATTTTTTGTATGTGCACTTTATTACTTATATTTTGATAATAAAATTATTTATAATACGTATAACATAATAGATATGTCGTTGTCAGTGTGGTGACAGAATAAGAATACAAGTGTCAGCACCCCATTTCCTTGCCTGGCTGCTGTTCCAAGCCAGATAAGGGATATTATTATAAAGTAACATCCTATGTGAGAGAAGTCTTTTTTATCCGTGAGGACCTATAAATGGCTTGCTGATGTATATATTTTTTAGATCATTTTGATTGTAAAGCTGTTGGTCTTCCTTGTAATAAATAAATAAATAGAAAGAAACCTCCAAAATAAACCCTGTGTTAACACGCCTAGTCAGCGCAGCACTATGGATCATAATTCCTTCTTTCTTAATTCCTTAAGTTTTCCATCTCTCACACAGGATGTTATCTGTGTGCAATATCCTTTAGATGGCTTTTAGAGCACCCTGGGGAGGGAATGGAGTGGTGACATTTGTATTCCAATCCACACGAAAACTAGATTAAAATACTGATAATGTACCGATTGGTCAACAGCAAGCTACTTTGTACATTACTGCATTGTAACTTTTAGCTAATACGCTCTGTACAAACGCCGTTAAACAATAAAGTTGTTTTTATTTTACTTCACTCTTAAAATAAAATCTCCATTCACGTGAGAAGCAGTCGTTTGACAGAGACTTAAGCTCGTAACTCGCAATATTGTGACATAAGGTGTTTAACATAAATAATGCGAACAGATGTGTAGCGCCGCAGGCTCCACAAATACATTCGCGCGCTACCAATACTGCTCATAATAACCGATACGTTTTTAATATTTATATAGAGCTGTTATTACCACATAATAATTATTTAAATTGATATTAATTTATGATATTATTGATATGAGATTAATGATATAAATATAGAGCACTTTTAACATTAAATTTCATTAAAGTTTTTGATACCTCTGATATAACTGGTGATATTTTTTGAACTAATGCTACAAAACTGAGAAACTGATGTTACAAGGCTAGCGATACGACTTAGATATTGTTTAATTGAAAGGTTTTAAGCGAGGAAAATATAAATTAAAAAATTATAAGACCAATGGACACCGATATATAATTTTAAATGCCTACAAATTGAGCGTAAAGGAAGCCAAAGAAGTGTGTTTGGATAGTAGCTGATGGCGCTCTATAGTCTTTGCCTGCGCCCATCGGAAAACGGACGGTATGATGATGATTAGTGATTGACGAGCCTCGTGGTTGAGTGGTTTATGTAACGGACTGCCGATCAAGAGGTCGCGGGTTCGATTCCCGCTCGGGACAATCATTTGTGTGATATTTATAATGTCATACAAATGTTTGTACTGCTTCAGGGTATTTCTATGTATTATATGTATGTATTTACAAAAGAAAAGTAGTATAAGTAGACTATCCGTATTCTGGTACTCATAAGACAAGCTTAAGCTTAACTTGAGACCAGAGGACGTTGTGTGAAAAGTCCATCAATATTTATTTATTGATGATGATGATGAGAAATTGTAAAATTCAAACCGCTTCACAATTTTTCTGCGACAATTAATAATGAAACAGTAGATTCAAGTAATCAATTTACAAAAGTCAATCATTTTCAAGTTCTATTCCATCAAAATCCAGTTCAATAATAATGTCATTCGACAATTTATCACGTATATTAGGGGTGTCTTACAACTCCAGTAAATCCCCACGTGTTGGCACAGCAATATTCGGCGTGGTGGCATCGCCTGTGCCTCGGGCTATGTAAAATATTTCTGCTAAAGCATTCATCGTGATCGTTCGCCTGATCGTACGCCACAGATCAACCCTAGTAGATTTCGTACGCTCATTGCACGCTATCAACGCTAACGCATATTTGTAATGTATTTTGATATATTACATATGCGAGAAAAGCGTATAAGTTCTGTAAGCGTTGATAGCCTTGCCTTATATTCGGCTTGTGATTTTGCTACGACCAAAATGAATTATTCTGTATCCCGCAACCGGCACCGTTCTCTTACGTTAGTGCCTTTAGTCTTTAACAAAAATCTCGTAATGCTCTATTTATTAGAGGTGATCTATGTCGTACGCTCAACATTACGCGCGACCAACTTATATATACACCTCGCATAGTTTTTACGAGAACGGCATAAAGACTACAATAAACTTATCAAGTAATATAAATAAAATTGCAAAGGTCGACTATTGTATGTAATCCGATATGCCGATAGTTGGTCCGATAGACTTCACGTTGGAAATTGTTTGATTCCGTTTCGAGGTTTCGTTTTGACAGGCAATAAAACAACTTAGGTATACTTTTTTATTCCCGAAAATGAATTTTCGTTGCTGTCTGCACTGTGTCAATGTTTTGTTTCTTTTACGTTCATACCCAATGCTTTTAGTTTGACACAAGACCTTCCTTTTATCGTGCAAAAAATTTGGAAAAAAGACCACTTGACATATTGAGAGTGGATACAAAAAGCTGTGAATTTTGGGCGGAAGAGCGGAAAGTACAAATTACGGATGCTAAGAAACAAATTATTAGATAAATGTTAAGTGGCATTCGTGGTAGTGAAGTGGAAACAGCTGGTGAGAGACAATCAAATTGAACATAAAACGAGGAACAGGTAGCCAAAGTTTTGAGAACCGATCACTAGTTTTGAATGTTTAGTGTTGAAGAGAAAAGTTGTGGTTTCATAATTAGTTTAAAATAATTACAATATTCCTATTTATTTTTTTTCTTTACGTGGGGAATGCATTTACGCACTTTGTGTGGGAGTCCCGGGTCAGAAACGGACCCGAACTACTCACTAAACCCCACGGTGTTCCTCCTCGCCCCTTGGCCGGGCACCATGACCCGACCAGACAATATTCTTCTTAGCGTTGTCGTCTGTATGGAGACATATTAATAATACAACTGTCATCACCCCTTTTCCTTCGCAGGGAAACTCGAATATAAACCCTGTGCCAACACGCCTGGTCTGGGTGGTATAGCTGACCATAATCCCTTTTACAGTGGAGGAGGCTCGTGCCCAACAGTGGGACGTTAATGAGGTGGAGAGAGAGAGAGAGAGAAAGATATACGAGTATATACTAGTTTAGTACCAAATTATTTTTCGAAATGTGCTAAATATTTTGTTGTTATATTATTTTGATCTTTTTTTTAATAGGTTCAGGTTTAGACGCGTATATTTGTTTTAATTTTAGCCCGACGTTTCGGAGACTTTGCAGTCACCATGGTCACGGGTGAGACTTAAATCCGTAAAAAGTAGTTTTATTTATGCAAATGAGTCGCGCAAGTGTTAGAAAATATTAGGTTTAGGTTTTTTGAATACCTAGGCTAGGTATTTTTTTATTTTCTGTTAATTTTTGAAAATAGCTGTAAGGTAAACAGTGTGGGATGACTTTACCTAATCGTATTACCTATTATCTAAATATCATGCAAGTACACATAAAAAGGATATGGAGCTACTATAGTTAACGTACAACATGTGTATTAACAACTTATTATCTTCTAATTTATGTATCCTTGTCATTTGTATCGAATTATTGTTATTGACACACACACATGAATATTATTATTGCAAAACGCGTGCATTTTTGAGCTAATATATTATTATTATAGCAGAAAAAAATACCACTGTGAGCAGAACTTGAACCAAGGACCTCTGAATACTGTTCGTTTGCTGCCCCAATTGAGCTATCATGGTGACTGCAAGCGATAAAAAAGGTTTTGCTACAACGTTTCTCAGTTGATTCTACATTGCATTGATATAGCCATTTGCAGTAGTTTATGTATGACAGTAATACATTATAATTAGTTTTGCTAAACCTATTGCTAAATGAACGTTTTGTTACAGGTTTTTCTTGAAGTTCTTTCTCAAATGCAACCAGAATTGTTTAAAAAATGCTGGCAACCCTCGCGATATGAGAAGATTTCAGGTTAGTATAAGGTATCTTTGTAGATATTATACATAGCATCCTCTGGTTGAAAGAATTTTTCAATTCGAATCAGTAGTTCTTGAGATTAGCGCGTTCAAACAAACAAACAAACAAACTCTTCAGCTTTTTAATATTAGTATAGATTTAAAATCAAGCTTCAACCAATAGGGAAGAAGTAGAAAACGACAATGAAGTCACAGATACAAACAACCAGTTATAACTAGTATTGTAGTAATAATATTGTAGTAATAGTATTGTAGTAACAGTATTGTAGTAATAGTATTGTAGTAATAGTATTGTAGTAATAGTTGTAGTAATAATAATTGTAGTAATAGTATTGTCTGTGTGGTGACGGATTAAGAATACGAGTGTCACCACCCCATCTCCTCTCAAGGGTGCTGTAAAAGTCAGCTAAGGGATATTGCACACAGATAACATCCTCTGTGAGAGACGAAAAACTCGAAAATAAACCCTGTGCCAACACGCCTGGTCAGCGCGGCACAGTAGACCATAATCCCTCCAAAGTAGAGGAAACCCGTGCCCAACAGTGGGACGCAAATGGGCTGGAGAGAGAGTATTGTAGTAATAGTATTGTGGTAATAGTATTGTAGTAATAGAATTGTAGTAAATTAATAAAAAAAAAATACACTTTGTATTGTAAACCATAGCAGTATGCATTTATTTCCTTTCTCTATTGGTCTTAACTGAAGGAAGGGTTGCGTTCACGAGTCTTGAATATTTGAAGCGCCTCCAATTTAGGGGAGGGATGAAATTAAATTTATTTATATCACTTTATATATTTACTTTCACCGTTTACTTTTGTTTTTTAATTAGTTTTGCTGATTCTTAAAAGAAAGGCGGATCTTAGTTGTAGAGTCTTATTTCGGATATTTTTTCATTAAATCTAATTTCTTATTTATTTAAATTAGTCTTTTAAAGTACTAAGGATTTTTGTTATTTTTGTGGTAACGATTTAAAAATACGCATGGTTTATTCCCATTTTTACCCATGGAGGTTATAAAAGTCCGTTAATAGAAAATCTAAGCATATTATTACATTTTCTCGCAAAGACAAATTTTTTAGAACTAAACATATTTACAAATATTTAAGTGTATACGTCTAGTAGAGCAACTTCCTGCCAATAGGCAAAGAATAAGGAAGAACATAGATATTTATTGTGTACTTAGATATCTTGCTTATTGTTTCAATTGATAATTAATAAAAAATACTAGCCACTGGTACCAATTCTACGTGCTCAACTAAACTAAAAAAAAATTGAAATAACTACGATGTATTTTGATTAATTGGCTATTTCGCTATGCTTATGCTAATTTTTATTAATTAAAATCCTTTGTCTATAATATACAGACTTAAAAATAAAAAGTTATTTTTTCTAACACTTGCGCGACTCATCTGTTTAAATAAAACTACTTTTTACCTAGTCTCACCCGTGACCATGGTGACTGCAAAGTCTCCGAAACGTCGGGCCAAAATTTAAAACAAATATACGCGTCTAAATCCGTAAAAAGTAGTTTTATTTAAATAAAAAGTTCTATTAACATTGCCGAATTGTGTTATTAACACTATCAATTTGCATTTTTTGGTTAAATTTTGTTGTCCACGTAGAATCGGTACCAATATGAAAGGTCCTACAGCATAGCCGATAGTTTAAAGCAGTTTATTACATTGTGTGAATGTCAAAAAACTTTTATTTATTTGTTTCTATATTCTAAAACAAAACACAACCAAAATAGGTGCTAAGTACAAAACAAAAGCTATTAACAAACTCATTATTCACAGTTAAAACTTCGTAACAAAATCTAATATCTCATAATAATATACTAATTAGTAACAGCCCTAACATAACTTCTAAGGTGCATTCACACATTGTACTTATGAGAACAAATTTGCTTCCATAGTTGGTCTTAGACATTTGTCTTAGATGTCCTCCTTCAAACTTTAGACAAATATAGAACTTACTAGAGCACACATATTGCTCATTTCTATATGTAACAGAAATACCAACAATTTCTTCCTATGTATGTGTGTGTGTCTATATTTGGGCTTTCTGTGTGTCATTGAATAATTCAGTGGTCGTACCCTAACGTTTCAAGGGTAAGAATATATGGGTATAATATATAACTATGTACATATTTATATGTGGGTGTTGGAATCGAAATAATGCAGTCGCTTTATCGACGTGAATATTGTATTTCAGGTGATTTAGATGTCAAAGTTGTGGTGTTGCTAGGCTAAAATAAGTTTTGTGGCATTTTGTTTTAGTTTCGAATTTTGTGCAACTTTTGGTAAAGTTATGTAGCTTTAATATTTTTTAGTGACAGGTATAAATTTCTATAGATTATTTTTGTCTAGTTAAACTCCTCTTTAAAAACAATCTACAGAGGTAAATCTTTATTTGTTTACACTAACTCTATCGGACTCTATCCGTGGATATATTGATTTTAAATGCTTCAATCATTCCGCCAATTAAGATTTAAAACATTTAACTTTATTATTTGGTTGTTATCATCAACATTTTCAAGATCTAAAGTGTGGAAATTATTTCTATAGATTATAAACTAATAATACAAGTAATAGATTTATTGAGTAAACATAAAAAATAAAACCTATATGTAAATAGGCATCGAAATATGTAGTAGGTACTAAAAATTTTACAATCCAAGATTGTGAAGTGGTTAATTCAAAATTCAAACTACGCATCATTAACCGGAAAAAACCAGATCGATTGAATGGACGTATATCAATCGACCACCCACACTTGCTCACTTTACCCATACATGCAAGTAATGCATTTCCTTGCATAGCATTGGAAGAGTTTCGGCCATATCGTCGGTTACCGAGACATTGGCTCCACCTCCCAAGGGACTCTCCCTTTCAACTCTCTTCAGCTGTGTGTGTTGGAATGCGGGCTTCACAACTACGTGTGTAAATCGTAGACTCGTCATGACTCCATGCGTTTTATTTTGGTACTTTTGGTTTTTCTATGAACTTGGGCTTATAAATAGAGGCGTTGAATATTTTAGCACACTTGCCCGAGTTCTTTGTAGGCTTAGACAACATTTGCATGTTTTAGAACACGCATGGAGTAGTACAACTATTTTCTTTTAGGTGTAGAACTGACATTCTAAAAATGGTTTGATAAAAATGTAAAACTGCCTACATATTGGTTGGATGTACCGAATAAAATTCAGAATGCAGTTTTATCTGTTTGATATTATGTTTAGAAAAAAAATTGCTATTGTTGACATACTAAGTACTTACTTTTTATTTATCTATAATTCGCTGTTGCTCGCGACTCCGTACGTGTGGCATTTAGAAAATTTTCCTCGTTTTTGTAACATTTTTCACTAATGCTTCTCTCCTATTGGTATCTTTTATTGCCTTCCTCGATGAATCAACTATCCAACACTGAAAGAGTTTTTGCAATCAGACCAGCGGTTTATGAGATTAGCGTGTTCAAACAAACAAACTCTTTACCTTTATAATATTAGTAGGTATAGATGGTAGGCTTATGTATTGGACCAACAAAATTAAGTTTGTGTATAAGGTAAGGCGCATTAGGCTTATCTCTCTCTCTCCAGCCCATTTACGTCCCACTGTTGGGCACGGGCCTCCTCCACTTTGGAGGGATTATGGTCTAATGTGCCGCGCTGACCAGACGTTTTGCCACAGGGTTTATTTTCGAGATTTCCGTCTCTAACAGAGGATGCTATCTGTGTGCAATATCCCTTAGCTGACTTTTACAGCACCCTTGGGAGGAGATGGGGTGGTGACACATGTATTCTTAATCCGTCACCACACGGAGACTTAGGCTTATCACAAGTTGTGATCTCTTACATACTACCTTAAGATGGAATTAGTTGTTTTAACTTAACTAAGTTGATACTTTTAATGTAATATATTTAGTGTAACACAGTAAATATTCTTCTTTTATTTCTTTCTTACTTATAAGTTTTGTTACAGGTGGTAATATCAACTCAAGTAATGGTCGACGGTCCTCTACTAGCGATATCAGACAACATGTTCGTTCATAACAACAGTAAACATGGAAGGAGAGCGAAACGATTAGACCCAAGCGAAGGTACAGAAGTAGCTACAGATACAACTTGTACGTTTTGGTTTTTGTTTTTTTATTATTTTATATTATTTTACTTAGTTATTTTTAATTTAGTTGTATTTAATTTTATAATACAACTTTATTTACTGATATAGTTTTTATTTAAAATGTATGTATTAAATTGTAACATTATTTTAAAAATTACTTTGTCAATTATGTCATTTCACGTATTTCTTTTAGTTACGTTAAGTTTACTTGTGTTCATAGAATTAGTTCCAATATTACAATACTTTTTGAATAAAATATATATCTAGATTAAGAAAAGGTTATTTGTCTTAGCCTTGTTATAATTATTATTCCATATATAAACCAATTACGATTGCATACTGAAGTTTTTATTGAAAATACTTATTTGATTGCGAAATGTTCTTTTATTTATCATAAAATCTCTGTTTTAACACCTACCAAAAGTACGTGTAAAATTCAACAGTCAATTGACGATAAATGTGCAAAACTCATATTATAACGTTTTAAGATGTCGTTTGTATTCAAGGAATCACTGTAGACATTTCGCAAAGACTCGAGCCGCTTGTTCTGGGGTGGGTGGAGGCGTTGAAGCGGACATGAAACGAATAGCTATTATTTAGTGTGGAATTATGCTCCGAACAAAACTTGGAAATGCTACTAATATTTTTATAAAAGATCAAACTCATTATAATATAAGTATGTATCATTATATCTCATTATATATACTATGTATTATAAGTATGTATTTACAAAAGAAAAGTAGTTTATGTATTATATCCGTATTCTGGTACCCATAACACAAGCATATAAGCTTATCTTGGGACCAGAGGACGTTGCGTGAAATGTCCATGAATTATTATTATTATTATTATATTTTCCAACACTTGCGCGACTCATTTGTTTAAATAAAACCACTTGAGACAACCAGTCTCACCCGTGACCATGGTGACTGCAAAAACTCCGAAAAGTCGGGCTAAAATTTAAAATAAATACACGCGTCTAAATCCGTAAAAAGTGGTTTTATTTGGATAGCTCATTACTTGTTCAAAGATTTTGATATCACTATACATTTTAGAACATCGTACCCGTTTCTATCCAGTAGATAGCGTTGAATTCGAAATCAACTCAACGGATTTTCAATAGAAATAACCATATACTTTATAATTTGTATATCTTTCTAATGTATTATTAATAATTATCTATACCATGTAAAATGTACAATAAAGAGTTTAAATAAATAAATACTTTGATATTAGCATAAAATCGAGCTCAACAAGCAAATAGGAATCAAACATGAGTTCACGGCTTGCATATTTTCATAATAGCTCAAAGTCAAACTTAAAGTCAAATTTTTTTTAAGTAGGCAAGATTAAAATGCTCTTTTAAAATGTCTAAAAAAGTGAATCCTATGGAGAAGAACACACAAGAAACTCCTATGATTTTTTGTTTCGTTTCTTTGTTATTTGTTTTTAATCAATATATAATCTAATATATAAAATTCACGTGTCACAGTGTTAGTTACCGTACTCCTCCGAAACGGCTTGAACGATTCTTCTCAAATTTTGCATACATATTCAGTAGGTCTGAGAATCGGCCGACATCTATTTTGCAAACTTTTTTTTTAGTATGGCAAATCTACGTTTGCCGGGTCAGCTAGTATCATATATATATGTATATTTAACTACGAAGAGTGATGTGAGGACGATGCAATTACTACAGATACCTAGGGACATTTACAGCCCACTTTCAAATTAAAAATGCTTACCAACATTTTAATATAACTCTCTTTTTTGCAAAAATATCAATCTTTATGAAATCTTTTACGATGAATTCGTGTACTTAGAATATTTTTAAACTGAAACAAAATACAATTTTAGTTAAAATAATTACTACATAATTCATTTTATCGTAATAAAATAATGTATTACTTTGAAATGTCTTAAGACCTTTGATGTTTGAGCAGACAGAAGACGACGTGAAATAAAGCTTATGAGATGATATTACGAAAGTATTGCCAAAATAATAGACAATAGCTATATTACAATTAATTAACTTTTTAATTAAATTTCTACAAATTTCTTACAGCCTAGTCCAATATCGTCTATGTAACTGGATGAGATATTTTCATTCTTATTAAATATCATTAAGAGGATACCAAAATAGCTTCGTGCATTTTTCTACGTACGAAGTTTTCATTGTTTCTTTAGATTGAATGGCTAGAGCTCTAATTTTTAAGTATATGTTTTTTCAATATATAATCTAGGATCGCATAAACTCAGAAACGCGATTGAAAAAAGTTTTCTCGATAGAAAATCTTAGCGAAACAACCTCTCTAATTTTTTATTTTTTTCATTTGTCGGTCTATTATCGCGTATTAACTAATGAAATAACTTTAAAAACATAAGTAACTATTATATATAGAAACACGTAAATCAGAATTAAAATATATTTAGTAGATTTTGAGTAAATAGGAAAAGTATCCCTAATTCTTCATTTTCTATGCCTACTGGCTGTGTTAATATGTACGTGTCGGCGATGATATACGATAATATTGATGTAGGCCCTTAATAAACATGCCAAATAAAATTTTCATAGCTTTAAGTACTAAACTAAGTTGTACAAGATAAACAGATACACAGGTAGATACGTTGTTTTCTCTGTAAAATATACTGACAAGTTTGGCGAGGTACTGAGGTAACGCACACGAATACACTATATTACCTAATTACATCGCCTCGCTACGCATGCACATGCACAAAAACAGTGCACAATAATCTCTATGCACACTATTGAACACACTAAATAAGAGATGATACTATGTGTACAGTGTACACTACGGACATGAGCTGTCCTCCTATCTTTTCAAAGGAAGTCCTCTGACAACGCCAAGTCCCATTGGTAACATAAAAAAAATAAAAGTTCGATGATACGAAAAAAAATTCGAAATTTATAAAATTGAACACAAAAACTTACAATAGAGATATTCTTTCAAAGTTTAAAGATTTGATTTTGTATTAGATACATTCAAATTATATATCACATAGAAGCTTTTATTTGGAATATTAAAACATTTTTAAATGAAGAAAATTTAATATTAGTGAAATTAAAAAAAGAACCAACGAAGTAATCGCCTTTCGTCCCCTTAAATTCACTTTCTCTCGTCTTTATTACAGCGTTGTTCGCAAGATTTCTGTTCCCCCCTTATTTGACGCGTGTCCCCCTCTACCTTATATCCCCAACAGTTGACAACGTCACAACGACCATAAAACTGTATATCGTAACCAACTTTATTACTGAACATTAAAAATCATTTTTAATTGATGTCATCAATACCTGTTTCAGTTTAGTAATAAATTAAGTATAGCTTTTACAGAACCGAATAGTCTTTATTCTTTAGGAGTCTTGTGTAAATGTCCAAAAGGAATGGAACGACTTTCAATGTCTCGGTGTTAAACTTTTAAATTTTTGTTATAATTCAGCCCTCACCAATGCAGGTTTTTCTTTTGCGACCCCAGTGTCTATTTATAATAATGTTGGGGAACTATTTTTAGCAGCTCTGTGAATAATCTGAATAATGAGAGAAATATAAGAACACATAGGAATATAAAATAAAAACGTTTTGTTTTCAAGTTGGATTTTGATTTTCAATTATATTAATTGTTTCTTAAAATAGGAAGTATGTCTCCTAATAAATTTAAGAATCATAAAGCTTAAAAAATTTACATAGCCTACTGTAAAAGTAAGGGTTAATAATAAATTGTGTCATCTCTCTACATCCGTGGAGGATATGGAGATATTCAAGAGATTTCAAGTAAATATTTAAAATGAAAACCTTATATCTACTGACTCATTTTAACAGCGTGTTGTTATTGATCATATAATCTCCCATTATTTATAAAGAGATTATTTTTCTAATAATGTAACATTTAAACTCAAAAAAGAAGGAAAAAATCAACCAAATTAAATGTACCTATACTTGTTTTCTATAGAGCTTTCCAGAGAAGAAACACTGAGATAATAAATGTTTATTTTCAACAGCAGGTTTATATCCACCGTTGCCAGTAGCAACGCCTTGTATCAAAGCGATATCACCGAGCGAAGGCTGGACGTCTGGCGGGTCGACCGTCATCATAGTAGGGGATAACTTCTTCGATGGATTACAAGTTGTATTTGGAACGATGCTTGTCTGGAGTGAAGTGAGTTGTCTATCATTAAAAATAACAATAACTTATGTACTACATAACATTCAATGTTATTAACGATGTTTATTAATGTTAAACAAAAAATGCATAAAATTCTTATACTTTATGCGGTTTTGGGATGAATATTTTACAAGTATGAAAAGTAAGAGCTTAAATTATTAAATAAAAGATATTTAACAATAATTTTTTGAATTTAAAATAGATATTTATTTGAAAAAAAATTACAACTATAGATCCATTAGTTGTACAGGATTTCTAATTGATCTTGACATAATATTCTCTAACACTTGCGCGACTCATTTCTTTAAATGAAGCTACTTTTTACGGACTTAGACGCGTGTATTTGTTTTAAATTTTGGCACGACGTTTCGGAGACTTTGCAGTCCCCATGGATGCAGTCTCACCCGTAACCATGGTGACTACAAAGGCTCCGAATCGTCGGGCCTAAATATAAAACAAATACACGCGTCTAAATTCATGATGTTGACATACTTCATAAAGAGTTTTTTTTTCTATTAGAAGCTAAAAATTGTTTTGCCTTAATATTGAGATATTCTCAACGCCTAGACAAGTTTCAAGCGCCAAAGTTGTAGAGTTCATCTAGAATATTAAATATATTAAATGAATGTAATTTGAAGTCTTAAATGTACAGTATTATTAATATTATTATGTATCTTATTTCATAGTTAATAACATCTCATGCAATAAGAGTTCAGACACCGCCGAGACACATACCAGGGGTTGTGGAAGTAACGCTTTCCTACAAAAGTAAACAGTTTTGTAAAGGTGCACCGGGAAGATTTGTTTATGTTTGTGAGTATTTTTATATAAAATATTATAGATATTGGTGTCGATTCTGTGTCCAAGAACGTAACTAAACTTAACTAAAAATTGATTTATTCCTGTCAAATCTCACTTTCTTATTCTGAAAGTCACAACTTCACTTAAATTAAGTTTGACAGGACCAAAATTAGTCAATCTATACAATTTAGTGATAATGCTATTCTGGTGTACATCATAAATGTCAAAAATTCACTTAATTTAGTGAGTTCTCGACTTATTTAGTCGGGATATGAGTAGGTGCCGACTTAAATTCACTAAATTTTATCATGGCTTTTTGAACATTAAAAATTGATTTTCTGATTAAATATTGAATAATAAATGTTTGTTAGCAAATAAAAAATATTTATAAATTAAAATTATACTTGATAAATTAAATATTGGCGCCAAAATTGAGGTTAAACAAAGCGCGAAAAACAGACGAATCACAGTCAAGTGCGGAGATTCGTAGAACTAATTATTTAGGTATTTCTTTGTTTACTTAATTTTTGTCGAAATAGTTTTGTAATTTACATACATAATATAATACGTATTTTTACTTAGCCATAGAATTCTAAGACATCATATATTATGTAAGTATACAAGTTATCGTAAAAATATTATAAACATATATAATTTAATACAAAGTGAACGATTTTGAGGTTAATGGCGTCTAATGATAAATATAACTTTTTTCCAGGTCATGCAGGGGAAAATAAATATCCAGTTGGTGGCCCAATGGAAAATTGTGGTCCAGTACCTATAAATGCAGTTGCTACCAATTATATTAAGTGAAATACAGGAAAAATCTAGAAATCTTTGGAACCATAGTTTGGAACATTGAAACTAGTGATAAAAAATATGTATTTGTGTGTGTCTGCCTAAAGTTATGTAAATATCATTTAATAGTAGAAATAATAATTGTAGCCAGTCTTAAAACTATACCTACCAAATGGTGCTACTTGATCTGTGATACTTAATAAGGTTTCTAACAGTTTGTCTCTAGAACAGTGAGCTATATTTTTTATCAGTAGGTTTCTAAATTTATTATTAAAAATAACTAATGAAGAAATGAATAGAATCAGCCAAGCCAAGCCAGAGAGTTCTGTGGACCAACATTTATTTATATGTACTCGGAAAACATTCAGATTTATTTAGTAAAACATGTATTTAAACAAATATTGCATTTTTATTTGTATAATAAGTAAGTATTAAGCCTCTTACTATATCAAAAAGTAATGTGTTATGCATATATGTAATTTATTGTAATTCTTAACATTCTAATAATCCATATAGATTGTTTGTAAGAATTCATAGATACATAAATACTGTTTTGTAGCTTATAGCTAGATCAGAATACATAACACATAGGCTATATTATAGTAACCACTAGCAGGCTTAGCTAAGTTAGAAATAAAGTATATAATTTATTGGAATTCTTAACATTCTATTAATCTAAATATGTTTGTAAGAATTCATGGATATATGTTGCCCTTAAGAAAAGACTATGATGAATTAATTACTGTTGTGTAGCTTATAGATCAGAATACTTAACATATACAACTACATACTGAACTTAACACACTTTTATAAGTTATAAATAAAAGTAGAAATAAATTATTAGGTTCATTTAATATCTCTTGCATAATTATACACCACATGATATCACAAATTTTTATAAATACAGATTTTCATGTTTCCATAAATACACTTTTTGGCTTTTGTCATTGTTATCTTGATAATTATGAATTTCCGTCATCAGTTTATGGTAGATGAGAAGTAAATATTTGCTTATAAGCATATTTTTCCTTAGTTGCTGTAATTATTTACACTAAACACCTATTAAAATAAATAATTAACGAATTTAATTGTTTGTTTTTTGTATAAAGTAATCAAGGAAAGTAATATAGGCATACCACAGAGTAAAAGTAGTGCTAATCACTCCACAGATAACCTAAAAGATTTGATGCTCACTATGCTCATATCTAAGATGAGAAATACACTGAAATAAGGCCGCCAACTAATTAAATTATTAATAAATGTTCATAACAATGATGCAGAAATAGTTGTAAATATTTATAAATACCTATATTGCTCAAATAACGTTTGAAAAGGAATTTTATATTAGTTATTTTTTTATTCATTCATTCATTCGTTCACTATAAAAGGCATTTTTGTCTGTTAGTGGGCAGCTTTAATGATTATGTCAAAATCAAATAAGTGCTGTCAACTAAAATTTTAAGTTTAATTTCTGTTTGAAACAGAATAGGTATATCACTAAACGGGCAACTTGACGGGCCTCGTGGTGTAGTGGTTCACATAACGGACTGCCGATCACGAGGTCTCGGGTTCGATTCCCGGTCAGGACAATCATTTTTGTGATGTTTTTAATTGTCATACAAATGTTTGTACTGCGTCTGGGTGTTTACTATGTATAATAAGTATGTATTTACAAAAGAAAAGTAGTATATGTATTCTATCCGTATTCTGGTACCCATAACACAAGCATATAAGCTTAGCTTGGGACCAGAGGACGTTGTGTGAAATGTCCATGAGTATTTATTTATTTATTTATTTATTTATAAAACCAAACTAAAAATAGTTTATTTATGGTTAAGTTTAGTTTAGTTGGACTTGCACTGGAATCGACACCATTGTATCTTTAAAATGAAAGTGACACAACTCAAAAATATATCAAACTAGGTTTGACAAAACCTAGTTTTTGTCAAACCTAGTTTGATATATAAACGCAGACTAATTGTAGGTAAATAACGGAAAATTACAGTTACTAAAAATGTGTATATTTTGACTTAGGTCACTTTATTATTAAAGGTGCAATTTTTTGGAGAAAAAGAATGGCAATGCTTGTTTAAAACTAAGTGGTTACAAATACTACAAAGAGTTACGATATAGACAAAAAAAATTATAATCATATTTTGTAAATATTAATATTTCCGAATAACACTTAAAATTTATTCGCGTGTTGTATATACTGCATTCTATTAATTATAGTCATTAAGTTCGTAGATAACACAGGCCAAAGAAGATTCATTATTTGTTTTCTTTTCCAAAAATATTCAGTAATTAGGAAACTTGCAAAATCTTATACAATCCATCAATTAGGCTTTCATTTGTTAGTGGGCAAACTAATGATTGATTTTGTTTTTCTCTTGTTCGCATAGCAGCGTTGAACGAACCAACGATAGATTATGGCTTTCAGAGGCTACAGAAACTTATACCGAGACATCCCGGGGACCCGGAAAAATTACCTAAGGTACACGTTTTATTTACTTTTAACTAACTTACGCTAAAAGTGAATGTAATTTAAGAATAATAAAATCTGTTGCTACAAGGCAAAAGTTTTCGTAAAATATAAACAAAATATTATACAGTATTAAAATAATAATATACTCGTACAATTTATAAGTGTGCTCTCTCTCGCCAGCTTTTTAACATCGACTGTTGGGTACGGGCCTTCTCCATATTGGGACATTGGGAAGAATTATGGTCTAATATATCGCGCTAACCAGCAGGCTTACTCTTGAAAACAAGCGCAATACCAATACATGTCTAATTCTAATCCAAGGATAGTCTTAAAGTCTTACTAGTGAACACAATTACGTTGTCATTAGATTGAAATGTCAATCGCTCAATAATTGGCTACATTCGACGTGAAGTGAGCAGCGTTAACATCTGTAGTAGTGCTGTGGCATAGGGATCGATAAATTGTTGTTTAACTATTTTTAGTGAAAATAAAAAAAATACGGTTAATTAAAGGTAGTTTAACCTTAAGATTGCGTAAAAAGAAAGTATTTTATAATATTCTATCGTATTTTACTTAAAATAACCTCGATTATAGAAAAAAAAAATTGGCTTGGCTGTTTAACGACTGCCTGTTGCCTATATACAATTTAAAAAGTAAAGTGACGTTTTACGAGCATTGACGCGTGATTCAAAGCTTGCTCTGGATAGTTAAAAAAAATCATTCATCAGAAAAATCATTGGTCATATAATGTGCAATATGACACTCATATCTTCGTTGTTTCAACTCATTTCTATAAGCTGCGTGAAGACTAAGATATGGAAGAGCCAGTCAAGCCATTTTTGTAAATTAATTTACACTTTTAAACAATAAAATTGACCGAAATCACCTTCACAATTTCAAAAAAGTTACTCTTTGGTTATTGTGTTAATCCCAATCTCTAACGCAATTTCTATTTCAAAACGGAGCTGTTAAAAAGCGTCAAGAGTACGGTTTTGGCGACATTGGCCAATCATGTTTAGTTCACTCAATATCCGCTCAATATTAACAGAATAAGGCGCTAGTGTTGAGTTCAAGAGTACGAAACGTGATGAAACGTCATAATCTCAAAGCCAATAGATCGGAATTGTTTTCAAGAGTAACCCCGCAGGCGTGTAGACAGAAGGTTAAGTTTTGTGTTTTCCGTCTCTCAGAAAGGATGTTATCTTTATACAATATTCTGTAGTTGGCTTTTACAGAGGGAGATGATGACAAGGGGTTGTATTCTTAATCTGTCACTGTCTGGTATATTATAAGTGTTGTTGAATAACAACTACAGCCTACTGAACAAAATACACTTATTATAACTTCATGGGAAATTATTACTTCCATCGTAATAATATTTATGTTAATTTACTTTAATCGTTATCATCATTATCATAACATCACCCCTTTTTCCCATGTAGGCAGAGACTATAAAGCGTCAACTGCTACGATCCAAACGTACTTCCTTGGCTTCACCTTTCATTCTTAATCTTTATATTCAATCATTTTAATGAATCTCAGATAAATTGAAAGTTGTGAAATAACCTGGGTAACCTTAAACTCTTTGAAAACAGGAAATTATATTAAAACGAGCGGCAGACTTAGCAGAAGCACTATACTCAATGCCCCGGAATAATCAACTAGGACTGGGAGCACCTCGGTCACCACCCGCGAGTATGCCTTTCAACTCCTATACGGGACAGTTAGCGGTTAGCGTGCAAGATACTGCGGCCGCGCAGTGGACTGAAGGTAAGATTAAGAATTAATCATTGCCCAATAAATTTGCATAATTTTTATTTAAATTGATACTGTAACAGACTATGAAATTGTCTACTGAATAATAGAGTTCATTGCTTTCGTTCATTTAAGTAAAGATTATAGTCGTCTATGTTTTAAAATACAATAAGATATCATACTTTATATTAGTAGTATTTATTTGTTGAATAAAATATCTATAACCTCTTTTGCACTCTAACTCAGCCATTTCTGCATCGCCTGTAAAATTAAAAACAAATTATAACGCACGCAAATTAAGTCACTATGACAATAGTAGACATGTATAAGTTAAGTACCTAATTGGTTTGTTCGTAGATTTTTTTGACAACAACAAAAGCTAACGAGCTTATGTTATTACCCAGGCTTTTTCTTTTAGAGGAGTTCGCGCGCAGCGGCGGTTCGGTGTCGCCTCGGTACTGCAGTGCCGCGTCGACGCCGCATGCCGCACCGCCTGCGTATCCGCACCCGCAACATTACCCAGCGCCGCCTACATCACTGTTTAACACTAGTTCACGTAAGTTCTTTCACACATTTATGTAAGTTCGTACCACACCGCTACATTGCCCACATGAGTTTTGTCAAATATCTATGACAGTTCATACCACATTCGTACATAGCTCATACAAGTTCTACCACGTATCTATGTAAGTTCGTTTCGCGCTAGCACTTTGCTCAAGTTAGTTAAATTATATATCTATGTAAGTTCTAATTTGCCTATAGTCCGCATATTCGTCCGTATCACATTGCACTTTTTTTTTTTTACATTGCACTTTGCTCACGTAAGTTTTTTCACTTAAATGTTAGACAAAATTATACATATTTCATCGGTTATGCTTAATGTGACCATTTTATCTTGGACTCAAAACGGGACATCGGTTTATAGGTACTTAAACTAAAATTAAATGAAAAAAATAACACTTTTTAAGTTATTTATTTATAAAAAGCTAGTAGTGTCATAAAATATTAGGTTTAATTATATATATATTATTATACTGGTGATGATTTCAAATAGGAATGATACTCTGGGCATGTTTTTGTTAAATTAACCTTCATTATCAACATCGCCTTTAAAACTAATACCTGTACCTGAGTTTTCTCGGACGTTCACAATTTGTTCATTACGGAAAATACTCTTTCCACTGGGGTTCGATTTCTAAAAACGGGACAATTTTGCGTCCCAGAGGTAGTTTCGGGGACATCGGGTTTCGTAGTTGTAAAAAGGGACAGTCCCGTTTAAAACGGGACGTCTGGTCACATGCTAATTCATCGGTATGGATAATAGGGGTATGATATTTTTATTCCATACAATAATTTTATTTAAATAAGTATGACAATAGATTGTATATTCTCAAAATAATACAATATTTACATCACTGCACGTTTCGTAGCCGCTTTTAATTTATGTTCATATATTTTTCTGCGTTTCTTTTTAAGTTTTTTTATTACTTTTTTCAATTGAACATGATCATTTAAAAATTTCCATTCAGTCAATCACTGAAAAGTTTGTGCTCAAAATGACTCATAAATACTCATAATACTATGTCCATATTTAGATATTTTTAGTTTTATTTTCAATGTTTAAAACTGTTTTATTATGTACATTGTCTAACGTACCCAAACAATATTGTATTCTGTTATCAACACAAGACAATACAAAGAAGATTTCTGTTTATATTTTTAACGCCTTCTTCACACTGCAACTGTTTATTTAAGTCGTTTTATGTTAACCCCTGTTCTCTTTATCTCGCCCAGTGTCTCTAGGACCATATCATCCGGCGAATATGAATGGACACTTATCATCTGACCGTCACTATAACGCGTATAATACGAAAGATAGCGGACATTACACTGAAAGAAATGACTCTAAAAGCATGGCCGACTGTCCGGTAAACATTCATACAAAATGCACTGGCAGCGATATGAAAGGGACACAGAGTAAAGAGGCTAAGTTGAGAAGCGCCTTTGCAGTTGTGAGGCAAAGTCCCAATGAAAATCATCAGAATTGGCAACATCTCGCAGTCCAATGTTAGTAGTTTTGTTTCTTTATGTAGAGTTTTGTTTTGTTTGCCTTATTGTTTAGTTTTGTCATGGCTTGCATGATTTTTTTTTATAGTTACAACTTCTATTTTCATTCTGTTACATTACTAAAATAATAACTATTTATAACTGACGCTAAACAGAATCCTATTCAAATATTTCTAATACAGCAATTTCATTAGTAAAACAGTAAACGTAGGTTACATAACAGAATATAATTTTACACGCTTTAAAATCGTCTAACATGAAACGTTTACTTAGTATAGCTATTTCATTTCTTGGTGTATGTAGGTAACCAAAATAGGTATATTTCCCGTGTGGTGACTAGTGTCTCCTAAGTCTTTTTCTTCTCATTCCATTAACATGCTACTGTTAGGCACAGGCTTCCTCTACTTCGGAAGGGTTTTGGTGTTCTTGTGTTTTTTTTCGAGATATTCTTGATGTTGACTGTTTATAAAATCCCTTGCCAGTACCGTATGGAAGAAATAAAGTAATGAGACTTGGACACACTTATTTTTAATCCGTTACCACACGGACATTCTAGGCAGAGACTATAGAGCTATCTGCTACGAAACACACTTTCTTGGCTTCATTTACTCTCATATCGGTCATGTATGCCCGGCGGTTGGCACTTCTTGACCCTTTTGAAAGACCCACTTCTACTTTACACGGCCGTGTTATGCCTTTCGTTAATTGGTTTTCGTTCAGACTATTTTTTATAATTATAATGTTAAAGATTTCCTTTCTTTGTCCACAGGAATGGGAGGTCTAGTCTCGTCTCCTTTCAGCGTGAACCCATTCTCTCTGCCGACGTGTAGTGCTCAGCAATACGCACAAACCGCTCCTCTTGCATCAAAATAACCCAGAATTTCACTAATGGATATATACAACTAAACTATGAATATGCAACACTAGTGTAAACAAATAAGTTTTCATTTCTCTCGGCAGATCCTGTGACTGCAAATGTTTTGTTTTGCAATGTAAACTTGTAAAATAATATGCTATGCGATGAACAGTTGTAATCTAACCTTAAAATATAACACGAAAGCAACCAGGGGCTTAAGTCTGCTATTCAATGTTCAATGTTGTCACAATTAAAGTTCAATTTAATGGTATCATTTGTGACAAAAAATTAACAGTAAACCACCAAACTTGATAAAATTTGCTATTATGCAATCAACAAATGCAACAACTGATTGCTTTGTGGCGAATTTTATCAAGTTTGGTAGTCTACTGTAAAATTTTTGTGGTTATAATGGTGTTATTAAACTGTCATTGTCAAAATATTCATTAGCAGACTTGGTCTCCAGGCTATTGGCAGTGATTATTTAAAATTTGTTCTAGAAGAATGATGCTCTGTTTAAACCATTACAACACTTTGAAGTAGATTTATTCATAAATTTTAAAACTAACAACATCAGCGCTTTTGTTTTGAATTGTACAAGACTTAGGTACATCGATAAATACCTTTGTTAAAAAAGGGGTTTTCAGTCAGCATTGTAAATATTACTGTAATTTTTATGTAAATATAAATAGTTATAACCATCTAAAAGTAGAGTAGATTTTATATACACTTGAAGCTAACGTAATAATGCTCACATAAATTTTGAATTATCATGTAAAAAGTATATTTTAATTTTTACCGTAATATGTGTTTTTATTTCTTGTACAATCTGTGATATATTTATTGTAAGTAATTGTAAATTTTAAAAGTTTATAAGAATATGTACATTTTTCAATTCTAATTCATAATCTTTTTTTGGCGCTTCAGTTATAAATATAAATCGGTCATTATAATATTTTTACCGATTCTATCATATCTAGAAACAATACATATCTTGTAAGACGATGATTTGGATAAATGTAATATTGTACAACGAAAGAAAATCTGATGCCGAAATAAATGTATACGAAAAAATAAAATATCTCCGTTTCACATTTCTTAGATTCACGCAAAACAAATTGTATTTGGAAAGATATCTACCGTGAATATATTGTGTAGTTACCTAATATTGGTTAAAGAAACAAACTGTATTATATAAGGCATTGTAAATTGTAATCGTTCATAAAAGAAATTATCACGAAATACGAAATTAAATTACTTAAACATTGAGCTGTGTTTTTATTTATTTTTTTAGCTGCTGCCCGCGACTCCGTCCGCGTGGAAATTAGAAAATTTTCCCCGTTTTTCGCTTATACTGATCGTAGCGTGATGTTATGTACCACGATAAATGCCCTATCTAACACTGAAAGAATTTTTCAAATCGGCTCAGTGGTTCCTGAGATTAGCGCGTTCAAACAAACGAACAAACTCTTCAGCTTTATAATCTTCTTTCATAAATATAAAATTCACGTGTCACAGTGTTAGTTACCGTACTCCTCCGAAACGGCTTGACCGATTTATATGAAATTTTACTTGCATATTCAGTAGGTCTGAGAATCGGACAACATCTATTTTTAAAACCCCTCCCCACTGACATTTGTATGGCAAAACAACGTTTGCCGGGTCAGCTAGTATTAGTAGAGATTTTGATTCGTACTTTTTAGTAATGCTTGTAGAAGAAAGAAAGAAGTAGACACTAGCAGAATTCTTGAGGTGTCAAACATCAGCAAACAGTGTAGTATTCTCTACTGTAAAATTGTAACACTACAATGACCCGGGAATTAATAAAAATCTTTTGGTATTATTGATCTGATCACTTGTAACTTCTATTCTATCTGCAATCATATCGCTTTCTTTATATCTCTACAGAACGTCTAAAAAGTACCTATAGTTTTAGTGTAACATTTTACTTGTTAGTATTTGTAATAATATTTTCACAGCATCACAAAATCTCTATAAAACTTTAAACTCTTTCGGTCTCGGAAACTATACTCACATTCCTTTTAGTACAACTGTAGCCCGGTTAATATTTCGTAGAATACTTAAACAATGAATGATAATGATTATTTTATCTATTTAGCCCTCATTACTCCTAAACTCATCCATCAGTAGTATCAGATGTGCCAAACAAAACATACTTTAGAGTTATTGTGATTTCACACATGGTACCTTTTGCACCCTCTTGAAATATTACACTAACAATTTTTGTAAGGGTAATATTCTATTGTAGTTTTGACTAGATAATGCATGGGTTTATGGCTGCCTCTAATTGTACTATAGAATGAAGATCGTATTACGGTCCGATTAGCATTAAAATAGAGTCGCCGGCCTTTTACTACATGTTATGTTCTTAAATAATTACGGTTCTTTAATACGAAAAAGGGTGTTTAGCTTAAATGAATTAATGTTTAAAAGTATAGTAGCTGTTTGTCTGTATTTGTGTATTTATTTATAGTAAGTAACTTTTACTACACAGGCTTCTACTCCGGTACGATGTTTAGTCTTACTGAATACTACTTGAATTTTCGAATTACAGACGATCGCACTATTTATGCTTATATTATCCTTGAACCGACTCTTAGAGTTTTTAGGTAATAGGGTGATGACACATATATACTTAATCTATCACTACGCAATAATTCATTAGTTACGTCCTATTATTTCCCATGGATGGGGGCACATCTACTCTATATTTTCTTTTAACTATTAGTCATATCTATGTTTGTGTCTCCAATGGGAAATAATTAATATTTTTCTTTCTTTCTTTCTTCTAGTAGCAATATCAATACAGCAGCTAGCTGTTCAGTAGTCATATCATAGCCAGCAAATTTTCTAATAAATTTTACAAGAAGAAGATATTTGTAATAATAGTGGACGTGTTTTCAATAATTTAATTATATCTCTCTCCAACCCCTTACCGTCCCACTGTTGGGCACGGGCCTGCTCTCCTTTAGGAGGGACTATGGTCTACTATACCGCGCTGACCAGACGTGTTAGCATAGGGTTTTTTTAGTTTTCCGTCTCTCACAGAGGATTTTTATTTGTGTTCAATATTCCTTAGCTGGCTTTTACGGAACCTTAGGAAGAAAAGGGAGTGGTGTCACTTGTATTCTTAATCCGTCACCATATGGACCATCTGTCACCACACAGACCTTCAATTTTTTTTCGATAAAGCTTATAAGTATAACCTTTAACGGTCTTATTCATAATGACTTATCGGAGATGCTATCGGAGAGATAATAAACACAATAACAAGCTTTGACAACTTTCGCGAACCTGTTTAAGCGAACTTTTAAACCTCCGATAAGTCATTATGAATAAGACCATTAATGTTTATCTTGCTCTTTGCAATCAACAGAAGACTATTGCTACATAAGGCGGTCTACATACATAATACAAATTTGTCTAAGTAGATTACACTATAATAATAGCAATGGGCGTTTAGTCGTAGTCGTGTGCGTGTCACGTGCGATATGTCGACCGCACGCGTCCGTATGGATGTCATTCCATATCGGTGTGAAGATGAACTTCAAAGCAGCCGGTTAGTTTGTACATTTGTGATTGGAATTAAAATAAAATTATTTATTTAGGTATTTTTTATTTAGGTAACTGTGCAATTAGCGATAACTATATCTTTATGTAAATTTGGTGAAAGCCCAAAACGTCATAGCCACAAACTATGACTGAATATTTGAAATCAATAGATATGCTTAATTAGACAA
Organism: Orgyia antiqua; assembly: GCA_916999025.1. Taxonomy (NCBI): domain Eukaryota; kingdom Metazoa; phylum Arthropoda; class Insecta; order Lepidoptera; family Erebidae; genus Orgyia; species Orgyia antiqua. The sequence goes on from OU779866.1 coordinate 30,096,761, forward strand.
ATTGTCGATAAAATGAACGTTTGACTGAAATCGCAACATCTCCTTCAGATAATAGATAGTAAATTAAAGAAATATAGAACATTTATATTTATATCAATTCTATTTTTATAGGGCTCTCTATCGCTCTCGCCAGCCCAATAATGTCCCACTGTTGAGCACGGGCCTCCTTCACTTTGGCCGGGTTTATGGCCTACTCTGCCGCGCTGACAAGGCGTGTTGGCACAGGGTTTATTTTCAAGTTTTCTGTCTCTCGAAAAAGATGTTATCTGTTTACAATATCCCTTAGCTGGCTTTTACAGCACCCACGGAAGGATAAGGGGTGGTGACACTTGTATTCTTAATCGCCACACGGACTTTACTGGTTACTCATACACGGTCAGTCAAATGTTATAAGGCTGGTTAAACATTTATTTTCATAAGTATGAACTCGATACCCATAAGAAAATGCAATCATAGATCAAATTACAAGAGGGTAAAATTGCGAATATTTGTCTGGCCTTTACGATAAACAAGTTAAGTGAACAAATTGACTAGCCACGTCAATCTGTCGCGTGGCGGTTGTACCGCGTGTAGGTCGCGTGCCGCAGTTGCCTATTAGCGAATTAGCGTTAGTTTTGCAAGTAGCCTAAAATTATGTTAAACAAATTGTTATTAAATTGTTTTTAATTACGATGAAACTTACTTGTTGCCTTCTTTCGTGCTAAGTAGATCCATTTACAACAAAATTCTTACAAATGGCAAAAATTTATTTAGGAATGTGATAGTAAACATAGCTTTCAATTTCAAGATAACATTTTCTCTATTTCTTAGCAAATATTGAGTGCTCTTATAGAATAGACCATGTAAATACAGCGTAATTAACATTCCACTGCTCGGCATAGACTTCCTTCATTAAGTGCCATTGTGACGATGCCAATTAGAGATTTTCGAATGTAGTGGACATTTAAAGCTACCACGAGAGGACATCGGAGACATGGCGTGGTGACACGTGTAACCTTAATGCGTAAAGTGTTGTCCATGTTTTATAACATAATAAGTAACATCAGTATTAGGACAAAAATTTTAAGCCGTAAAGTAGGTAAGTTTAATATTATAAGGTTATACCTAAAGTTCGTTAAAGTTTGTTTATACAGACTAGGGTAGAGAATATATAAGATAAAACAACCTAGAAAAATTCTCAAAAATAAAACGTAAAACGCATAAGAAAGTCGAGAGCGATGTGGGTTGAAAACTGGTGTGGGGAGTGAGGGGGTGGCCGACAATAGGTGTACAGATAACTTTCCTTCCATAGTAGAGTCAATACCGACCCTAGGGAGTTTTACCCTCGGGGTTCGGTCGCTTGGGAAAACTAGGCCCAACAATATAGAAAAGGATGGAGCTATACATCAAGTAAAGGGGAAACAGTGCATCGGATTGTACTTATGTATTAATAATATATAGAGGAAAAATGCCGAGGACGTGCGTCGAGTGATATGTAGGGACTGTTAGCAAGAGAGGGATGGATGACATCAATTTGTCGTGTCGTGATGGGGTTTTATTTTGTTTCTACTTTTGCAATTTTTTAAGTTCATATATTTTTGTATCTTTATTCAGTTTGATCTTGATAAAAAAATGTCACATAGCGGATTCCAAGATTCTATCCTACTCTATAATATATTATAAATTATCGCTACATTTTGGTCTTTGGATTTAATGTTAAAAAATGTTAGATAAAGATAAAGAATCTTTTATTTGTTACAAAATATGTATGTACAAAAAGGTTTAAAAGGTAGAAAGTAGGTTCAACATGTTCTGTCAAATTATAGACGTACAAATTTTACACATAAAAATAAGAATATTAGATAATACACTTACGGAGAAAAAAAACAAGACAAGTTGGACCACAAATAGTTACGCAAATGCGCTAAGAACTGTCTAAACGTTGCATAAAATTTTATAATAGCTTATGTCTTATGTATAAAGTAAGTAAATACTGTCCAGAAAATTGGATAATAGTGCTAATTTTGAATAACTGAAATAAACTTTGACGGGCTTCGTGGCGTAGTGGTTCATGTAATGGACTGCCGTTCACAAGGTCGCGGGTTCGATTCCCGCTTGGGACACTCATTTGTGTGATATCCATAAATGTCATACAAATGTTTGTACTGCGTCTGGGTGTTTCTATGTATTATACGTATGTATTTACAAAAGAAAAGTAGTTTATGTATTATATCCGTATTCTGGTACCCATAACACAAGCATAATAAGCTTAGCTTGGGACCAGAGGACGTTGTGTGAAATGTCCGTGAATATTTATTTATTTATTTAAACTTAACGAAAACTTAATAATTAACTTAATTAGTAATATCAATAATACAGTAATGTTTACTAAAATCTGCTATATTTAAAAAAAAATCGTTAATAATAATATAACGTAGAAGTCACTAAACTAACATATAGCATAGTTGGTTTCATTTTGAACAGTTTGAACAGAACGAACAGAACAATGATAGTGTAAAGTTACTTCTCAAAAAGTTTAAAGTACTAAGCTAGAAAAGTAATCGTGGTTCATAAATATATAACTCAATTTACATAGAGAGTAAAATACCAAAGTATCTGTGTCTTAAAGTTAGAGGTCTAAGTTTAGAACGTTATGCCTAGTAAAACTGTTATAGAGCTATACGGTACTCATCGGAGCGTGTCAAACTGAAGCGTTAAGCGAAATTGAGTGAAAGTCAAGTTAAAGTATTAAAAGTTTTCAGCTAGCGATCTTTGCTGGAGCGCTGAGACGGGAAGAGACCGCTACAGTGTAATTTAGTGATGTTCACTATTCGATATGTAAGTATCGATATAATAAAAGTAAACATAGATAAACTTGATAAACGATTAAGTTTATGATGAACAATGTTTACTTATTATAAAAAGTCTTTTTTTTTGTATGTGTTTCCCTATGTGAGAGTATTGTGAAATTAAATCTTCAAAACTACGCAACGGGCTTTGATGCCGTTTTTTTAATAGATAGAGTGGTTCAAGAGGATGGCTTTTTTGTACAATTTGTTTAGGTGTAATGTATATTTTTTGCTATAACTACAAATTAGTGTGAAATCGCGGGCATTAACTAGTGAAACATAAATTAGCGAAACTGTTCATTTGGTACAAGTTTCATATGCAAATTGATCCATTTACAAACTTATAGTGATTATACTGAAAGAATATCTACTACACAATAATGTTCCCTGGTCAATAACAAAGCTTAATCGGTAATCTACGCCGTTTCTCACAATCTTTGCTATAGCAAAGATTGTGTGTAATTACGTAGAATTTGGTATATCTAATTCTACGTAATTACATCCTAATTTCCTAAATTTTGAGTATTATATATGAATTATTTTAATACCTCATCAACGTAGTGATCATTATAGATAATGCGGAGTCGAGATAAACGTAAAAGTAAATAAATCTGTCAAACAGCTGAAAGAGACCAGTGTCCTGAAAGTTTGTGCGTCTGCTTTTTAATACCTACTTGAAAATAATTTTAAATATTAGCGAGCGCATTATTGAAACTTTTTGAAGTGAAACTTCTTTAGGCGCTTGAGGGTAACGTCACGCAGGTATGCAACGGAAGTGTCGAAAAAGAGAGAGAGAGAGAGAGCGATCGAGACCGATTGAGAGAGAGTAAGACAGGGCGAACGTAGCATGTAGCAACTAGCCATGGAGTGAGAGTAGGGAGCAAGCAAGTGAGAAAGATCGAGAGAAAGGGTGAGACAGAGCGAACGTCGTATCACGCACAGTGTCATGGAGCGAGAGGTGGGAGAGAGCAATAGTGAGAAAATTGAACGAGAGAGAGAATAAGGGATATCGAGAAATAATGCACGCTATAATGGTTTGTGTAATCGTTTACTAGTTAATTATTAGAACTTAGATGGCAATTCTGTTGCATAACGTCATTTTAATATTTTAATGATAATTAATTCCTACCATATCTTCCTTTTTCCCTTCCTCTAAGTCTTGGAAATCTAAAGTTTTAGATTTGTATAAATTTATAAATTAAACTTTTATTATTAACTTTCATAAATTAATTTAACCAAAGAAGTTTCACTTCTGACATGTGTACTTTGTACGCACGCACTTTTTTTTTTTGGTTTATATTAGAGATGAAACGGATAGTAGTTTGGCCGGATACCGGATATTCGGCAAGCTACTAGGCCGGAGCGCCGGATATCCGGCTGCCGGATATTCGGCCCTTTATTGCGTTGACGCGATCAGTTTGATTTGAATATTGGCGCGGTGAACGAGATCGGAAATATTCAGGCGCATTCGGGTCGCACGTAAGCGGAGATCGGGTTGACTCGGGGGCGATCGAGTGGCGTGGCAGTTTGTGTTTGTTTATCATTCTTATATTCTTAAACTGATTTTGTTAATAAACAAACTTAGAGTTTAGAGAGTATAAAACTAATAATTAATAAAACAAACATTTTTTATGTGCGATTATAAAAATAAACGGTGTCCATAACCTATTGGAGTATGATTTGCCTTATGTAAAATAATGAGGTTTTTAAAAATTTTACTATCCGGTATCCGGCCGGATAGTGAAAACAAGGCTGGATAGGCCGGATACCGGATAGTTACCGGATATCCGTTTCATCTCTAGTTTATATACACGCTTACGATATTTCCTGCTTATTTCCTGCTGAATCGATAAGAAATCTTCCATCCCTACTTCCTTAACACGGTGTAAGTTAATAATGTAATAGAATTACGAGGGAAAAACTGTTGAACTTCACCGGAGCGGGTCGCGACTTAATTGTGGCACTTTGTTTTGTACATCTAACTGATGTTACAGATATTAGTCAAAGTTCATGTGTAGAAATTTAGTAGGATTTGTGTTAGCTCTTTAGAGATTGATGTAATGTATTCTTTTGAAACATATTAAGTGAAAAAGGAGTAACAAATCCAAATAATATCTTATTAAATATTTTAGTATTCTTTCCGTGTGGCGGTTTAAGAATACAAGTGTCACCACCTAATTTCCCAGGGTGCTGCAAAAGTCAGCTAAGGAATAGTATACAGATAACATCCTATGTGAAAGACGGAAAACTCGAAAATAAACTATATGCCAACACGTCTGGTCAGCGCGGTATAGTAGACCTTAATCCCAAAGTGGAGGAGGCCCGTGCCCAACAGTGGGACGTTAATGGGCTGTAGAGAGAGAGAGTTAGAGAGAAATATTTTAGTAAGTTTAAGAGTAAAATATGAAGGAATTTCTATCAGATTAAAAAAGGAGGAAATGTGCCGCCACTTAATTATTGTGATAATTAATATGTCAAGATAGCTCAGCGGTTAGAGAAATGCAACAATGCAACAAGATCGTGGCTCAAATCCTAATTGTAGTAACGAATTTTTCTGTTTCATATAATTGGATAAAATAAAGCAATTTAATGAGTGGAAAATAATAATGTTATATAATTTTCTAACCTGACCGATAATAACCATTTTGCAATTAAATTGCTATGTTTTCATCCAATTATATATGGATGAAAAAATAGCAATTCAATTGGAAAAGGATATAAAATATAAGTCTTAAGTCATTGATTTATCAAGAAGTGTTATGGATTCTCGTATTTTCGAGAATATAACTTAAAAGTAATTGTAAAATTTACTTTCAAATTGCTTATAAATTAAATGACTGCATTCTGAATAGCTAGCTGCAATTCAAAACAATATATGAATATGCATTAGACACTAATGAAGCCAAATTTCACAGACGAAACTCCACGGTATTATAAATAGTCGGAAAGTTAGACTAAAAATCATGCGGAGTTTAGCCACAGTCGCTAAATATTTCCAACTCAGACGGGTACCTATTGTCTGAAATGTTACATTCACAAATAAATCCTCTAACGAATTTTAGTCCGTAAAGAATAAATAAATGTGTTAATAATCTAAATTGTGCAGTGATTTATGGTCGTGGTCGTATAGTGAAGAGATCTCGAGTTCGGGATTTAATTTTATTATTAAAAATATAGGTTATACTTTAACTGTCCGTGTTGTGACGGATACGGACGCATACAACCCTTTTCCTTCCCAGGGTGCTGTTAAGGAAAGGCAGTTAGGGAATACTGTACACAGGTAAAGTCCTCTGTGAGATATGGAAAGCTTGAAAAAAAAACCTGTGCCAACACACCTGGATAGCGCAGCATAATAGACCAAAGACCAAAAGGGGACGGGCTTCCTGCCCGTGCACGTCAGGGGGATAGAAAGAGAGAGAGATAGGAAATACATAATAAGTAAAAAATTGCTAATTTTTTTATTAGTTTCAACTTGAATATATCCAATTCTATATTAATTTCAACTTATCATAATCTTCTAATATATAAAATTCCCGTGTCACAGTGTTAGTTACCGTACTCCTCCGAAACGTCTTGACCGATTTTTATGAAATTTTACATGCGTATTCAGTAGGTCTGAGAATCGGCCAACATCTATTTTTCAAACTTTTTTTTTTTAGTATGGCAAAACAACGTTTGCCGGGTCAGCTAGTATTTGTATAATTGTTACTGTTATCAATTTGTATGTGAAAGCAAATAAAACATTTATTATTATTATTTTGTTTCTCATTTACCGAGTCACGGGCTATTTCTATTAAAGAAATACCCGGTTCTTTGGTAGGCTTACATGGGGACATAGGTCCAACATGCAGAGGCCCTTTGAGATTTTTAATGAAAGAATAAAATGTGATGGGACGTTTACCAACGTCACTCCATACCTGTACTATAGGAGTAGAGTCATGGAGTGCCAGTGGTAGGTGTAAATCTATTAAAATTAAATAGTTTATGGGGTTGGTGTGTTAATTGAGCCGGTTAATAGTAATTATTATTTAAAAAAAAATAATAAGTGGTAGGCACGTACCGTTAGTAAAAAGATTATATTTTAGGTTAATGAATAATATGTATATGTCTCTTTGATAGCTTATTAGCATTTTTTACCATGTAAGATAGTTTTTGCTATCCATACTTTTCTCTTCAACTTTGAGAGATCGTGATTATGGCCGTGCAAGTTATAATTTGGACAGAATTCAACAAACAGTCACTACCAAGCGCATTACTGCACACAATCTGAAATTTATCAGTTTATAGAACTTTTTTTTAATTTTAATTAATATTTATTACACTCGGTTAGGAGCTAATGACTCGGAACAAACCCAATCTACCACAAATAGGACGCATAAATTTGAACAAATGTTTGTTAAACGAACATCTCAATACATACCTACATACGTTACTATTCGCGCATCCCTTATCAAGATCGTACTGAGTTTTATGGGTCTAATCGCAGCGACCGCAAATAGGGCCCGGGTGAGTAATTTTCTAACCTGACCGATTATAGGATTACACATAATTAGCTATTACCGATATATTGTGACTTACAACGCAATTTTGTACGGTTATACGACTGTTTTCTTTATCAACAAAAAAAATTGGTCAAGTGCGAGTCGGACTCGCGCACGAAGGGTTCCGTACCATTATCTATGCAACATAAGGCAACGTTATTAGTATCGAGCAAGAAACGGTAAAAAAAATCAGTTTTTTGTATGGGAGCCCCCCTTAAATATTTATTTTATTTTATTTTTAGTATTTGTTGTTATAGCGGCAATAGAAATACATCATCTGTAAAAATTTCAACTGTCTAGCTATCATCGTTCTTGAGATACAGCCTGGTGACAGACGGACGGACGGATGGACGGACGGACGGACGGATGGACGGACGGACGGACGGACAGCGAAGTCTCAGTAGGGTCCCGTTTTTACCCTTTGGGTACGGAACCCTAAAAACGTTAAAATACCGAATGTTGACGTCATCATTGTTGTTAAACTTGATATTGAACTTCTAATAATCTACGCAAAATAATAAAATTAACCAAGTACGAATTGGATTTGAGCAAGAAGCGTTTAATTCCATTAACATATACACAAAAATGTTTGATGTATGAGGGCTTCTTAAATATTTGTTGAATTCAGATTTTTCGTATTTATTGTTACAACTAAAATAATTATACTTATCACCTGTTAAAGTTTCAACTGTTATCACTGATAGAAAGTATCGACCAACGGACGCAACTATGGAAGGAAGAATGGATGGACGGATAAGGAAGTCTTGTAATAGGGTCGCGAATGCGTATACCATTTGGTATTGTACTCTAAAAAGTACACACCATATATTTCAGTGTTTCTTAAAATATAAGTTGCAAAGAATAGGAATAGTAATGTAAGCATTTTATTTAGTACTTCTTTAGACATTTAAAATAGTTTTTTACTTTATAATATAAAACTAATTAAGATCATTATTCGTAAAAATATACTGTAAGCATTGTCTTAAAAGAAGGTACTTAGTGCGTAGAACGTTAAGCTTCCCTTATAAAATTGATAAGAAGCTTATGAGTATCGATTTCGTGTTTCATGACTTTCCCTATTAGGTATTTGTCAAGACAACGCGAATCTTTTTTTAAATGATTCTCTTATTTTGTGTGTAAATTCTTTCAGTTGTAAAAGTAATTACTGTAGTTAAATCGAATAATTAAGAAAAATATATCAAGTAACTAAATCTTAGTAAAGTATACGTACTGTTGAGTATAAAATCGAAAAATCGTGTTAAAATATGTGAGTAAATAATGTCTACATAAATATAACTAAAACAAATAAAAGTAATGAATAAAAGTAATAAGTAATATAATAAAAGTTTTCAGTCACAACTTTACTAAACAGGTTTTGCGATCATAGGCGCCATCTTGCTGAAAATTTAAGTACGTAATTCATACAGCTTCTAATAGATGTCGTTGTATAATACTCACGGGACTTCGATACGAACCCTTTTTCCGTGGACACCGTCCTGAAACACAACGTTGTGACTTGAGAAAGGGAGAGAGAAATTCTCAAGGCTCGGTGTTTAAGGACAAGCCTTGTCAGTTTAGCATTTTCCTTTTTGTTATAGAAGTGGGTGTGTTCTCAGACGGCCAATGGGAGTGTTTTCTCAAAGTCCGACCACACCTATCCAGTTTTCAATGCCTACTGGGAGTTGAATGAAAAAAATTGTTGGAAATAGGTAATTTTTAACATCGTTCGCCAGTGACGTAATTGCGAATTTATGGTCCGGCGAATAACCTTGTTGATATTGAGTTGATTGAAATGGAATTTTAAATTATACCTAGTGAGTGAAAAACAAATTTCACGCTCGTGAAGCGATTTTGATGGGTTTTTTAGTTGGATTTTTAGGAAGACATTAATTTTTTTTTTATAAACTGTGATATAAATTTTCTAAAGCCAACAAATGCAAATACGAGTATGATTTTGCTGGCTTGATTGCCAGAAGTAAAGATGTAATTAAACAACAGAAATAAATAATAAATATACAACCCAAGAGTAAAAAATAGGAGTACAGGAGAGACATAGACTACATAAACAAAATAGTTAAAAACACTAAAAGCTTTTCTCTTAGCACAATTTAACAAGAATATTCATTCTTATAAACTAAGAGACACTTTCTGTATTTAGGAGCACTCTACATGGACTCCGTATGCAAAAGATATTGATGGATATGCGACGCGGCCCTGGGAATACTGTGGTCTCTACACGGCTTAGCACTTCTAGGGGAACCTTATACCAGTTTTAAAGTATACCGAATTGCTTTTTAGTGGCAGTTTTGAATAGTAAATGTTTAGAAAGTTTAGTTATGGTTTAAAAGGATAGATGAGTGAAATGGACTGTGGTAATGTCGGAACAATGTTAGAGACATGTCCAAATTTGCAACTTTTTTGTATAAGTAACAGAGTTTTATTTTAAGTTTTGTAGGTATAAATGTGAATATTTATTTATTCTTTTTATTTTATCATGTCAGGAAAATGTTTGTGTGCGTTATAAAACTAAACCAATGTTATTTTATCTATGTATACTGAGATTTGTGTGTTAATAGATTGACTTTTAAAAGTCGCCTAGGTAGTGACTTTTGAGATTGAGCCGGGTTTAAGACGAAAAACTCAAGTCATACGAATATACATACATACCTAAATACCTACCTACCAGTTTATTTCAACCAAAAATGTTGTTACGAGTCAAATAAACCACATTTTACGGATTTAGACGCGTATAATTATAAAAATTAAAAAAAACCGTAGAAGGAAAAGACGTTGCAGACACTTTACAGCTCAGTCCCATCCGTGACCATGGTGACTAAAAAGTCTCCGAAACGTCGGGCTTTGAAAGCGTTTAAATCCGTAAGAAGTAGTTTTATTGAGTAAATGTGTCAGAAAATATTTAGTTACAACTTTCAGCGTTTAAACGCTCAGACTCTACGTCACCCAGATCAACAATAGTATTTCAGAATTTGTATAATATACTACAAACATAAAATGGGATGGTGACATGTGTATAATTAAACCATTACTACACGTATAGCTATAAAATGTTAACATAATTCTATACCAATTTAACAAACGAACATATTCTATGAACTATGAAATATTCTGCACCCTAAATGTTGAAATATCTTAATTTCATCGCACATTGAACAGCAGTATATACAAAAGGACAAGTTCAAATTAAATTTATTGCTTGTCAAATATCACTTGTCGTATTGTCGTGGTACAACGTTAGTGGTAATTGCCACAACACATGGTCACAGAAAGGGGTAACAATGTAATAATCGGCAGAAAAATGGCTCGTTAAAATGTATTCAAGAGAAAATTGTTTTGCGATATGCTTTGTTACATACGAGTTATATTTTTGAATTTTATCAATAATCTAGTCCTAGAGCTATTAAATTAGTTGTACCTATCCTAGGTATTGAAATTATATACATCCTATACATAAAAACTAAACATAAACTATTTAATACAAATAAATTAGGCAATAATATATAGAATAAATGCTGTACAGATGCGCTCTTTGAGAAGTATGTGTGGTGTGACTTTGAAAGATAGATTAAGAAATGAAGTTATAAGAGAACATTGCGGTCTGAAAGAGGATGTAGTGACTAAGGTGGAGAAAAGTATGCTTTTAAGTGGTTTGATCATGTGGAGAGGATGGATGATAGAAAATTAACGAAAGGTATATACACGGAGGAGGTAAGTGGAAATGCTGGGAGAGTACGCCCGAGAAAAATATACTCCGATGTCATCGCCGGGCTACCCCAAAAGGGGCAAGTGCGTAGCACTTACAACCGTCGGGCATGCATGACCAGATGTATGAGTGTGGATGAAGCCAAGGAAGTATGTTTGGATCGTAACAGATGGCACTCTATAGTCTCTGCCTACCCCCATGGAAAAAAGGCGTGATGTTATGATGATGATAGGCAATAAACGCGGATGTACATTCGTTGCACTGCTTCTTGGTTCTTTTTGTAATGACAGCCTATGTGATAAGCTGATCTGTAAGCTGCAATACTGTAAAGTTTTATGAAAATTCATTCAGTAATTTTTGTGTCTTTCACACAAAAATAGCAACAAACATGCGTCATCCAGACATTCAAACAAACTTTAAAGTTTACAATGTTGGTAGGGTAGGGTTTTCATTTCTTAGTGTAAATGTCCGTTCACCTTCGAAACGACATGAAAAATACTTGAAAAGTTTTAGCTACGACTGACGAGGAGGTTCTCAATTCGCCTGTATGACTTTTTTATTTTATTTTTTATGTTGCATGTATGTATGTATGTGTATGTGTTATCTCATAACTTTTAACTGGGCGAAGCGATTATAATGATTCTTTTTTATTTAAAAGCTAGTGGTTCCCGTGTGGTTTTATTAGCACCAGGTCAGGATATCTACTGAGAAATCGAGGGAAACCCTCAAATTTCATATGAGCTTCCTGCCGTGGTTTTCCCACAGGACTATAGCATGGGGCTCTTCAAAAACGGCGTTATACGGTTCCTACAGGGTCGCCAACGCGTGAGTGATACCTCTGGTGTTGCAAACGTCCATAGGCTACGGTAATCGCTTACCATCAGGCGAGCCGTAAGCTTGTTTGTCACCCTTGTAGTATAAAAAAATAAAAAGACATGTGGCACTCGGGGACTGCCGCGGTAAAGTTATTGCATAGCATTTTGTATCAACTTATGCAATTATAATTATTTATTTATTTTATTTATGCAGTATTTCTTTTTCTTTGATATTAATTCAAGTTACACTTTTTGAGCGTGGTGACCGATAAGAAAACAAACAAATTTTACAAGTACAGCTATTCACTGTTGTACATAAATACCTATACACCTATATACTTTCTCATAAACAGCTGCTTATGTATTCGACCGATTTCGGAGCAGCTCGTCTCGATTCGTGCGAGCTTCGTAGAGTCGTACAATACGGCTAGTTGCACGCACGACGTTATACAATGCACGGCCTTCAAGCCACACCTCCGTGCCCATCGGAGTGGGGAGCGTGAGGTTTTTTTCGTTACGGAATTTCTCTATTCGGTCCCCGCGCTCAAGGCCCTCGATAGAAGCTATGCAATAGCTTAAAAGTCGGTTAAACTTTTTTTTAAACACTCAAATTATACGAAAGAGAAATCTAAGCGGCACGTCTTATAATGCCATTAAACAATCCTTACAGTAAAATCCTCCTATTTTTTAATACCTCACGTATACTCCGTAATCATTAATATCTTGTTGCGTCTAACGATACAAGACAAGCGACGGGAAACGTACCAAATTGAAATTCTTTAAGATAAACATACGCACTTTTTAGATTTATTTTCCCCTTGAAAATTGTCAACTGCTATTATCCAATGCTTTTACTTTGCTAAAATGAAAATGGAATACGTTACTGATTAATCTAATCTAGGATTCCATTGAAATCTGTCTACTTAAATCATAATATATATTTTTAAGCCAAGAGGTGTTAGAAATTTCACTTAAGTCTATATTTCTACTTCTATACTAATATTGTAAAGCTTAAGAGGTTGTTTGTTTGAACACACTAATCTCAGGAATCACTGGTCCGATTTGATAATTTTTTTAAGTATTGGATAGCTCATTTGTCGAGAAAGACTTATAGGCTATATAACATCTCGCAGCAATCAATAGCAGCGGAACATCAGTGAAAAATGTTGCAAACACGGTAAATTTTTTCTAAATTCCACGCGTACGAAGTCGCGGCAACAGCTAGTGTATCTATAAGTGAAAAAGTGACAGAAGCAAGTTTGAAAAGGAGAAAAGTCATTATATAAAGCATTTATGAAAAGAGGGCAAGTTTAACGGACCTAAAAATATTATAAAAATATCCTATTACATATATTTTATTACTTACAAAATAAACGCGAAAGATAGCAAACATGTATGGAAATAGAAAGAAAGAAAAATATTTATTATTTTGTATTGGGGGACACAAACATAGAAATAATGATACATAAATATATATATTTACAATGATGAACGTATAGGTGAAATGAGATATAGTTAAATAAAAATATAGTTGATGTGCCCCATCCATGGGAAACAATAAGACGTCACTCAGCATAATGTTTTTGACCCCACAACGCTGGTTTTCAGTAACGCCTTACTCCTTGTTATTTTTCTAAAGAAGTAGTCTAAAAGTATTATTAAAGTAAGGTATTATTATTAGTCTAAAAATAATAAAACTTTATAGCTCTGTAGCTTAAAGATAAGAATAAAACATAGGATAACCAGCTACGCAATATTTATACAATCTATTAACAAAACCGTTAATCAATTTTAAAATAAGTGTATAGGGTTTATTTAATTCAAATTCGGTCCGATTCATTACATTTAAACGTACAACAAGGCTATAAACACAATCTTATTGTACAATTATAAATAGTGTTGGAGTCACAATGTGAATCTGTCAGCCTTTTGTAGCAGATGTATTGGGTTACAACTTCATTTTATACGAATCGTTATCGACTAGGGTTGTTATGGAGCTATGGTGAAAGAATAATATAGATATGAGTCGAAATTAATTGATTTATTTATTATTATTGTGATTAACAGTAAAATCTTTCCAATAAATATCATATTTTCCATCCAATTTGTTATAAATTTTCTTTTAAAAGTTATTTTCTTTCTTTCTTTCATGGTTCTTAATTTTTACTAGTAGTAGATCTTTGATCATTCGAAAAAAAAATTTTTATTTTATTTACGCTGCGTGATAGATCTGTATCTAATCATTTATATATTAGATTAATACCTAACAACATATTTAATTACATACTTAAGGTCAGAAATATTGTATTAAAGTCTGATAATTGGCCACAAAAACTAAACACTAAAATAGAAATAAGAAGAAAATACTAATACTCCTAATACTAATAATATTCTTGGAAACAAACAAATAATTTTTCGTAAAAAATTTTAATCTTACATTTTCCAATATTTTCGTGATTATTAAATACCTATATTGAAGACCAGGTTAAGAACTGGACTTTTAAGTTAAAAACTGGATATTTTACTGAAAATATGCGTCAATTGAGACTTCAGATCGTCGTATCCATATTGTGCTAGCACCCCTTCCAACAGCGCGTACGCAACCGTCACAGAGAACTGTGTAAAGTACGAAATAATTTCACGCATCACGTGTGCCGCTCCCGGATAATGACCCGAGAATCTCCAGGGCTATGTCCCGTACAAAACAAACATCGCCCTAATAAGGGAATGAATAAGACCCCTAAAGAATCCTTTCTGAAAGAAATTGAAGAGAAAGCAGTTAATGTGTGTATTAAGGGTTGTTTACTGACGTCCGATTGTCTTAAATTTGTTTTCTGTGTCATTATTGGACAGTAGATATCATTACTAAATAATAAATTGTTAAGTAATTTAATATTAATATATGTAGTTCGAATTGATAACTTATTCTTCTAATATGCAGATGGTCTAAAATATCCGATACCAGTTTTTACGAATTCAGACCCAAATATTTTGGTTTTATCTAAAGTTAGGTCATATTTGCCACTCTCCTTAATTTAAGTGTGAAGGTCTATACGGGAATTATTCATTTGCGTAATACGCAAAAACGATAACAAAGTGTAATTACTAAAATCATACAATCATATAAAAATTAAAAGGTAAACATCAATCTGCGACAAAACCAATAAACAAATATCCACAATACAGGAAGATCAAACAATCGAATCACACCGCAATCACACTGCGCTGGTTTCACAGATTGTGTTGACAAAACCAATGAACATTCTTAATTATTTGCTTGGCTTACGTAAACAATGACCTTAGCTATAACCACTATAACTTAAACCCACATCAGATACCTCAATTTTATAGATTTATACCGGTTTTGTAAAATCAAAAGAGGTCAATAATAAATGGTAGTTGAAACTATTGTTTGACATGGCATGTATAGGGTCTGTCTCAATTAAAAATATTGCCAACAAGACAAACATTTGTCGCTAGAATTTTAGGATTTTAATTGGCTATTTGAGTAGAGATTTTTAGATAACGGCATATGGTATAGTTACTATTGTAGATTTATTTTAAGGGCTTATTACTAATCAAAAATTTTATACGATGCAATGCTACTCAAATCATGTATTTCATCGTGTATAAAAATTCTCTAACACTTGCGCGATTAATCATTCATTCAAATTAAAATCACTTTTTACGGAATAAGACCCGTATATTTGATTTACATTTTAGCCAGATGTTTCGGAGACTTTGCAGTCACCATGTTCACGGGGGTTGTGTATATATTTAAAACAGTGTTACCATTATTGCCGTTAATTATTGTCCAATTTCCAAGTTTTTGAGGATAACATTTTTTTATTATTATTTATAATAATATATTCTTTATTATTTATATTTATATATAATATATTCTTTATTATTTATTTTATTATTATTGCCCGTGTGGTGACGGGTAAGAATACAGATGTCACCACCCCATGTCATCCCGTGGGTGTCGTAAGAGCCGACTAAGGGAACACATTATCGCAAGCGACCTAGTGCGTAGAGATGAATAGAAAATAGTTGATCAAGTATGTTTAAATTCTAGTGCATCAGTAAAGTTTATTTAAGAAGATGTTATATTTATTTATATATTTCTTTATTATTACAATAATTTTAAAATTAAATACACTTTTAATATAAAACAGGAGGGAAAAAAAGGGGGTAGCTTAAAATTAGGTATCAAAAAATTCATCCGCATCGCAGTCATTGGCAAACGTGCCCAAAAGACTGGCCGCATTTATTTATTATTTATTTTATTTATTTAAGAACTTGTTAAATACAATTAATTTAAAGTTTGCTATCAAACGGTGGCATTATCTATCAAGTAGCACTCAATTTGGGTGAACCCGCCGGCCGGTGGCCATACACCACATGTTTTAAATTGGGGTTATGCCACATAGAGTTGTTTACTAGTCATTTTAAATTTATCGATAGTTTTAATACACCTTAATGCTAAATGGACAACATTATTCTTTTCATTCTTTATTTAACTTAAGAACGCTACGTTTATAATAGATTACAATATCTGCATTACGATTGAAAAGTTTTATATATTTTTATAGCAAATAAAACGTTTTAATCGTACGGCCGGTATTGTCACCGACGATTGACTTGAACGACTTATTTTCTTGGCTGAGAAAAATTCAACTGATTTTATGCTCGTAAAGAAAAGAATGAAAAAAAGAAAGTAGGAAGGAAGTATTTTTACTTGAATTTTGCTTTCTCGCAACAGAAAGTCTAGTGTGGCGGTTTCAAGTATAAAAAGTAAATAATTATTATTTACTTTTTATACTTGGAACTTAGCTAGCAGTATTAATTTATTAAAAAGAAACATTTTCAAGCTGATTACCTATATACTTATTCTAAGCTTAGTTAGTAAGCGTAAAGATGGACTAGTCCGTGACTGATTAAAGAATATCGATAACTGTAGACATATAAAGATCACCCATCACTATTGCACAAATCACCCCTAAAGTTTTGACGTGACGGTACATTTAAATATTTGAAAACCTCTTATGCCATAATTACTATGATTTATAAGCCTAGTTTAATTATTTTTATTTACTTTGTGCAACAATTTTAGTTATTAAGATGAAACATAAAATCAATAGACATTTATTTAACTTAAATATATCATAAATCATTTTTAACAAAATTTTAGAGCTTTTGTCGTCTAGAGATGATTAAATAAACAAAAAGAGGCTAACACACCGACAAGAGCGACATCTTGCACTTGACAGTTTCAATCTCAAAATAATGTCAATGTAAATATTATGATTTAATATATGTAATATCTAAGTTTCATAAGTACGTAGGAACCATTTGATAAACAAACTTTAAGTTTTTTCCTCCTTAGCTCGTCAATTTCCCATGTTAGGCACGGGCCTTCTTAACTTTGGAAGGCTATTTAATCTATTTATGCTATCCTGACCTAACAGGTTGGCACAAAGCTAGGCAATAATGTAACAAATATATCTATTGAGATGTCAAAAACAGCGATATTTGTACCGATTCTACGCGTACAACTAAACTTAACAAAAAATGAAAATTGATAGTGTCAATAGCACAATTTGGCAATGTTAACTGAACTTTCTTATTATAAAAACTGTGCATTACAGACTAACGATTTTAATTAATAAACAAGTAATAGATATATTAACGTATCAATTTTCAATTTTTAGTTTAGTTAAGTTTAGTTATGCAAGTAGAATTGGTACCAGTGTTGCGAGTTTTACGAGCTATTCCCCATTTTAAAAATGCACAACACAGCTGATTAAAATCTAAAAAAAATCTCTCGTTTAATACAAAATATAAACAAGAATAATATACAAAGATACAACAATAAGTTGGTAACATTGGCTTAAGCTTACATTATCAGTATAGTCGCAGGACATTTTAGTGTTATCTGTGGCCGTCATCTCAAGGGTCGTAAATTGGTCAGCCCCGGTCTTGCGGGACAACCCTGGTGTCAAGATGAACCTTGTTTTATTATGAGAAGGGTCACTCGCTAATGACTTTAGTGGTTTTTGAATTAAATAATAATGTATAAGTACTGTTTTATAGTTTACTAGCCGTTACATGTGACTTCGTGCGCGAGGATATTGGAATTTGTGGTTTGATACTCCAAGTAATTTACTCATGGGGTAGAGTCGTAGAATGAATAGAAAAATTTTTGGGAGACAATATTTTTCACAAATTATGTAAGTATAAAACTGTCAGAAAACAAGAAATAACAAACCTAAAATTATCTGAATTATATTGTTTTCCCGCCACCCCGTCAAATGTGATATGAATGCATAATCAATCAGTAATTCAAAGCGTCACAGCTCTGTGACGTGTCAATCTCTAGGGATTTGAATTTCGAATCTTTGTTTGTATTTCGAATAAAGATTGGAGTAACAATAATTTTTACAATACTTTATTGCATGGAAGTGAAAAAAATGTTTTTCTAACTTTAATTTGTTAAACATTTTAATTTCTTAAAGTTAGAATTTGTTGAAATAAAAATAATAAAGTAAAAGTTCAAACCGAAAAATTTCTAGTACCTAATTAATTACGTTTAAATATGTAATTAGATTAAAAAGCTTTTGTAATGACTTGTTGATTCTTTGACCTTTTAATTGTTTTTTTTAATTGTTTTAATGGGGTGGTTCGGTGTTGTTATTTAATTTAGACAGTATTTATAAAATTGTGCTTTTTATCTTATTCTTTTAAGTTTACATATTAATTGAAAAAAAAAAATTCGAACGCATACCTAGTCGATTTTACAAGCTATGCACCTAACCATTGCTTTTCAATGTTTTTTCAAATCGATTTATAAAAACGGCTTTATCGAGTTATTTCCACGTTGATAATAAAAATCGTCTGCAGTTATCTCTGTAGGGGAACGACAAAGAAATGTCTTGAATGAATGGATTTTAATTTTAAAAGCTTTCGCCGCCGTATTCCGGAATACACGTAGCCCTTGGGATTCACCACCGATTATTGATGTTTTGACAATTCATATTTACAATTAATTATGGTAATGGATGGTGACTGTTGGGAACAAGAAAATGTCAAGAATATTTTTATTATAAATGTGTCAGCTAGAGCCTAGAGCTTACCGCAAAAGTAAGTGAATTAATAATAGTTTATTTTTCCCATAGATTTTGTAGAAATTCTATGATCCTACTTTATATTTTTAAAAGGTATTAACATTCTGGAATGAATGGTTTTGTATTTTAGCGGCAAACTGTTTTGTGTTAAATGTGCTTCTAAAATTAAATCTTATTATAACGTTTCATATGACGTATAACCTGTATGATAGATACACGTAGATACATTTTCACGCATTCATAGATATGTAGACTATACCTACATCTGGTAAATCTGTATTTTCAAAATGAAAAAATAAAATAGACTTCAAGTATCTACAAACATTTAATTAGTGAAGACTCGTCATTCGTGGAAATTTGATAACAATTTTGTTCATCTTAAATATCTATGTAATAAATATTATATTTCGTGATTTTATCGAAAGTCGCAGATATCAATAATGATGACTTTAACAATGTTCATATAACATAACTGAAAGTTACACTCGAACAATTTCGTAATAACAAGTTGAGAACAAGTCCTGTATGTGGTCACCGCGGCAATTTCACGACGTGATTGGTCAAATTTCCCACGAGGCGCTGCGTCTCAACCAACTCTTAATTTCTTGCTCGAACTACCGTCATTTCTGTTAGCGCTCTGAAAATACACGAAGGATTGTTTAGTTATGTGCACTTTGTAATGTTTTGTTGCTTACTTAAATCTTTTATGTCTATTGCACTCAATCTTCTTAGGCCATTATCTTGATTTCAAATATAGAATAACTAAATTTTTAACGGATGTTCAAAATGGTGGTGAATGAATCATCTAACATATAAATGCAAAACATGTTCTATCATAAACGGAAATTTAGAACGAAGCCCTATGTATTACTAAGCCTATGTATCTGAACAGCTTAGTACAGCGTAGTAGAGTACTTAGAACAGCGTATTCTGGAGTTAATAAAGTAATAGGCTAGAGAGAGAGTTAGTTTTCTGGTCGCAAGTACCATCAATCACTTAATACACCATTAACATGAGATTTTTAGTCAGTTAAAAACCAAAAATACTTAATTTTCTATATCTCCCAACTAATTTATTTCAAAAGCCATCTAAAGTAATTGGAATAAGTAAGAGATCACACGCGTGTTTGCTTAAGCAATATAAAACAAAACCGCGGTGTTGAACGAAGTGGAACGTATCGCATGAGCTGATGAATATTAAGAGAACGCGCTACCATTTGGTAACTGCCATCTTTGTTAGATATCCAAGTAAATGTTAGGGTGCGAGTAAAATAAATTGCTAGTGTCAATACGAGATTGCACCGGTAATGTTTTGGAGGGTGTTATATTGAAAAATTGTAAATTGATTAAACTAATATCCAAGATCTAATTACGTTCTTATCCCATTCCTTGTAAAAAAATCCATTAAAAGTAAGAAGCGATATGAGACGAGAATAAATTTTCACGTACATTTTTCAGAGTTCCTCTGGTTTATTTCGTAAGTTTGGGAGCAGTAAGTTTTTAAATTATTGCATATAGCAGATAGTTGAATTATTATAATACATAGAGTTCTCCTTATACAAATATTTCTAATATTTCCCATAACACAAGCATAATAAGCTTAGCTTGGGACCAGAAGACGTTGTGTGAAATGTCCATAAAATATAAAATAAATAAAAATAAAATAAATAATTTCTATTGAGTGGTAATCGAACCCTCGAACTCCTTCACAAAAAACAGCTTCACTTGCTATAAGTTATTAATATTATGTGTTAGGCACAGAATATCGTGTAAAATTTCAGATCAATTCGATTAGTCCAAGTGGGCGAAATTCGCTTTCAAAGATTCCGTTGCATAGACTAAAACACATTGATACATATACGTACCACGCTTGCTAAAAGGTGTGTTATAAAGAGTGTTAGTAATAATCTTCTTAGTTCAGAAACTAAAAAACACGCTTGAAAATCCTGAATATTATTTTAAATTATTGCGTTGTCATCGGTCCTTGATATATGTGCAAAATTTCAGATCAATCCAACTACTGCAAGCGGGTTAAAATCACTTTTTAAGATTCCGTTACATAGATTAATACATTGATAGATACATACTGAACTTATTTATGCATCAGCAGTCATTACCTAAGACGGTAGACCTAGGGAAGAACGTAGCTCGGCACACGCGGCAATTTCTAATAGCTGTCTATACACATATGAAATATGTAATAGTTCTATACAAACTTATTCGTCTATTGTGATTCCGTTGTATAATATTACGACCGCAGTCCACGACGATGATGGATCGCGACCACCAAATCACAAGAGATTTGAAGCTACATTTGTAATGCGGTACACAAATAGACAGACATGTAAGATTTATTACGTACATGTCGGAACATTTTCACAGTAAAATATAAAAAGTCGCAATATGCTTAACCGATATTTTGATCTAATTTTAAAATTTAAAAGTAATAATTGGTGTCTTTTCGAAATATATAATGGTTATACTGAATTACATCGCTGTTGATCTTCACATAAAACTGTAAGTATGAAGATTAAGCACTAGTGTAAAAGTTTTTTCCCACAAGTCTCTAGTAGTCTGTTATTAATTTATTGTCCTACGATTTCCATAATGTGTTTTTAAAAATGGCAGAAATCAAAGAAATAATTAGCACTGACTGCCGATAAAGGTGAAATATTAAGGGCCTACATCAATATTATCGTATATCATCGCCGACACGTACATATTAACACAGCCAGTAGGCACAGAAAATGAAGAATTAGGGATATTTTTCCTATTTACTCAAAATCTACTAAATATATTTTAATTCTGATTTACGTGTTTCTATATATAATAGTTACCTATGTTTTTAAAGTTATTTCATTAGTTAATACGCGATAATAGACCGACAAATGAAAAAAATAAAAAATTAGAGAGGTTGTTTCGCCAAGATTTTCTATCGAGAAAACTTTTTTCAATCGCGTTTCTGAGTTTATGCGATCCTAGATCGTATATTGAAAAACATATACTTAAAAATTAGAGCTCTAGCCATTCAATCTAAAGAAACAATGAAAACTTCGTACACAGAAAAATGCACGAAGCTATTTTGGTATCCTCTTAACTGTATTTCTTATAATACACAGTAAACATAATTCCGTGCGTGTGTGATGATAACAAGCATGTTGATGACTTGATTCTGTAAGATTTTCCCCCACCAAAAAGTGTTCAACTGAGCTAAAAAAGTTCTTCTGCAAACTTATAAAAATTAAAAAATAATTGTCTGTTTCTGTACCACATTGTACAAGGTTTTTCTACGAGTACATTAACAGTGGCAACATTCTGTATATTCAGTATAAATATTTGAAAACGACGACTTCGTCTGTCTTATGCTTAATTTATTTTGACAAATCATCTTTACTGAATAAAAGGTATGTTTATTCAGGTACACTCCTGCTCACAATTCATTGTGTTTGAATAAAAATAATCTATGTTTCTTTGAGACGTCCGTAACATAGTACATATATGTATAGGATAATATTAAAATAGGGGTATTTATTAATAATCTACTTAGTTAAAAGACTAAAAAAAACGAGCTTGAACATCCTCAATATATTTTTTAATTATTACATTGTCATCGGTACTTAATATGTGTACAAAATTTCAGATCGATCCGACAACTGTAAGTTGGTGAATATTACTTTTAAAGATTCCGTTACTTAAATGAATACATTGATAGATACCTATCTTATCTTATCGATAATAATCTTTGGTCCACAATGAAATATGGAGTATAGTAACAATTTAGCTTGTACACCATGCTATTGATATGAATACCGAACAAGATAAAATGGTAAATTAAATATCACGCACCGAAATTACTATTGGCAGAACCATATTAACTGCTAGCTGTTGTTCTTACGCGTGGTTTTGGTAAAATTTCCCGCTTTTTGCCACACTTTTCACTGAGGTTTTATTAGTCGTAGCGTAATGTTATACAACCTATACCTGTACTTAATAAATGTGCTATCCAACACTAAAAGAACTTTTCAAATAGGAGCTGTGGTTCCTAAGATTTTGCGCGGTCAAACAAACATACTCTTCAGCTCTATAATATTGGTATAAATAGCCCGATCAACTAGTTGTTGAATAAAATAGTAACATTTCATATCAAATACTGTTCCATGAATAACAAGGTAGTTATTTAGACATTAAACAAGTGGTCTCAGTATTTGGGACACATGCAAATATTGACTGTGCCCCGTCAGATAGTTCAGCGCAAGTTAAATATGTTACGCTGAATCCCAAAAGGTCCCGATATTCGACATACAGTGGCTTTATTTTATCTTCTATCTAATTCTTATATACAGGCTGTTCATAAAAAGGTAAATAAATTTAAACATGCCACTCAATGTACCACTCTAACAACTTGGACATATTTTCGCTCGCTCAAGCGTCAAAAAAAGTCAATAGACATTTTAATAAATTTAATTGTGGTGGAAAAAATTACTGCTGCCCGCTACTTCGTACACGTGGAATTTAAATTAAAAAAGTTATAAAAAAAATATATTAATTAACAGACTATACAAAAAAGCCATCCTCTTGAATGACTCTATCCATTTAAAAAAAGCCGCATCAAAGTCCTAGGTGTAGTTTTGTAGATATAAGCTCACTTATGGACACAAAAATAGTGACTTTGTTTTATAATGAGTGAAAACAGCCTGTATATATTCTTGTATCTATCCCATGTGACATACCTTCATAATATATGAGATGAGTTAACAAGCATGTAGTTACCGAGTACCTCAGATGTACCTCTACTGACCTCTAGGGAGACAGGAGTATCATGGAAATCACTTTATTTTATAATGTAAAATATGATTGAGTTACTGTTTATTGTGTTAAAAACTAATTTCTAAATAAATAAATAAATCAGTAAATAAATAAATAAATAATCATGGACATTTCACACAACGTCCTCTGGTCCCAAGCTAAGCTTATATGCTTGTGTTATGGGTACCAGAATACGGATATAATACATAAACTACTTTTCTTTTGTAAATACATACATATAATACATAGTAAACACCTTAAAACAGTTCTAAGAAAAGAATACATCATTTTCATGTTGCGTTGTCCATCGGCGAGTTTAATATACAGTCCTCTTCAGCCCATAAACATCCGATTATTCACCTCCGTAATGAGAAAATATTGTAGTCTAATTTTTTCACCAAGCGTAGGGCTTATTTTCATGTTTATCATCTCTTCCAGTAAATGTTTTGATTGTCTTTCCTAAGGTATGGGATATCAGGATATATGTTGTTTTTTCCAATAGGCAATATCAATCACACGGTTAATAAAAAATAATTTGTAACAAAATTCCGCCCAATTCCGCCACAAGCGATCAAAAACACATTGCAAACTTTCTATTCGAAAGGTCGGATATAAACAATTTCCAATCGCAACTTCTAAATTAAAAGACCCTTCAGTGAAGCCGTACCCTTAACCCTTATGAAATATTAAAGAAGTGACATTTTGGACCCCTCATAATTACATCGCATCCCAATACTAGATAATGTCGTCCTAACACATTAAAGTCCAGACGTATCGTTTCAAATACGAATGAAATTGGATATCCATGCATTATAATGACTTTGGAGAAACATAGGTATCATCTGATTTTATGATTGGTTTTGCATTCTATTTCAACACTTGAGCTCTATTGGGAAATATCATGTCTTGTTCTACTTTGAGTTTTGAAAAAGTATTTTATGCGTTGACCATAGTTATTATTTACTAGCTGCCCCGGCAAACGTTGTTTTGCCATACAAATGTCAGGGGTGGACCACCCTTAACATTTTGGGGGATGAAAAATAGATGTTGTCCGATCCTGAGACCTAACGGATATGTACACAAAATTTCACGAAAATCGGTCGAGACATTTCGGAGGAGTATAATTACAAACACCGTGACAGGAGAATTTTATATATTAGACTAGCTGACCCGGCAAACGTTATTTTGCCATAGTAAAAAAAAACGGTTTGAAAAATAGATGTTGGCCGATTCTTAGACCTACTGAATATGTATGTAAAATTTCATAAAAATCGGTCTAGCCGTTTCGAAGGAGTACGGTAACTAACACTGTGACACGTGAATTTTATATATTAGATATACATGGCAACCAGAGTCATAGTACGACTCTGGTTGCCATGTAGCGCTGTCGTTATTGAAGTTTTTAGTGCCATACATCCATCCGCCTATCTCCGGCTAGTGCTAGATATATCCAGTAGTGGCCAGAGATAGGCTGAATTGGAAGCTGATGATGCTATAATGCGGGGTCCTGCAACTTCAGCATACAGCGTCCCTAGCTTTAATTGCCAATAGGTTTCTATTCGTCAGACCTCGTTAGTGATGTATTTATTTAAATAACTTTTTACGGATTTAGACGCGTATATTTGTTTTTAATTTTGGCCCGACGTTTCGGAGACTTTGCAGTCACCATGGTCACGGATGAGACTCACCCGTGACCATGGTGACTGCATTTAAACAGATGAGTCGCGCAAGTGTTAGAAAATAAGATGTATTTATTTATTTTATTTATTTGCACTCTTTATTGTATACTAAAATTCTTACATGATATAATATTACAAGTTGTACAAGTGGCGGTCTTATCGCTCTTGGCGATTTCTTCCAGATGTTTCTAGATTTCTTCCTTAATTATGTTAAGGTACCTTCTAATATTAAAGAACAACGTAATGATATAAAACCAAGTAAAGGCCTGAAATTTGCTATTTCATTAGACAATGCGACGAAGATTTTACTCAGCCCATTATCGCGGTCGGTCGATAAAACTTAACCGTAGTGTCGGACATACTAAAAAGTTTGCTGCATTATAATTAAAATCATAGTCCTAGTTCGCTTCTACTATAAATTCAAATAGTATTTATTATCAAATAACATTGAGACTAATAATATAAGTAACCCATAATATGTTTACGTTGAAAATTAATGGCAATTTAAGCGGTCAGGTAGTATGGCGGACTTCTGACCGAAACTAATCTGTCTCCCTAATTGTGTTAGCGACAACTTTGATCCCTCCATCCCCCAGGATATGAGACGACAAGAAATCATATTAGATATAGTTGGCTTCTCTAATAAAGGAGGAGTTTTGCGACTTGATATTTATAGGGATATATTTCATACATATATAGGTATGTGGGTGAACACATAAATTTATATACTGTACACGAGCTAGCAGAGAATTTTTGATGATATTTAGTGAAGACAGCATTAGTTCATACAAAAATTATCTATACTAAGATTATAAAGCTGAAGAGATTGTTTATTTGAAGGCGCTAATATCAGGAATTGGAAAATTATATCAGTGTTGGATAGTACATTTATCGAGAAAGGCTATAGACTATATAACATCACGCTGCGACTAATAGAAGCGAAGCATCACCGAAAAATGTTGCAAAAACTGGGAAAAATTTATTTCCGTGCATACGAAGTTGCGAGCAACATTTAGTTAGTAATATAACCATTTAATAAAGTGCATGTCGTGGGGTTTAAGGCACAGGTCGTAGTTAAGCTGATGTCTATAAAGTATGATAAATTCAGAACAAGTGCTATGTACAAGGTTGACAAGGTTCCAGCGCATTACCAATTTGTGTGGCTTATAACTTAAGCTCAACCAACTTAATTATTGTATGCCAGTTCGGCAGAACATAGTTGGACAATTGTAGACTATTTATCCTGTAACTATGTTCCTATTATTTATCCTGTAACTATGTTCCTGTAACTGTGTATTTGCCTATGTTCAC
The DNA here is from genome assembly GCA_916999025.1 of Orgyia antiqua. Taxonomy (NCBI): domain Eukaryota; kingdom Metazoa; phylum Arthropoda; class Insecta; order Lepidoptera; family Erebidae; genus Orgyia; species Orgyia antiqua. The sequence goes on from OU779866.1 coordinate 30,123,588, forward strand.
AATAAATGAATTTGAATTTGAAAGATATATCAACTGGAATATGAAAAGAAACAAAATAAAATAGAATCGTTGTTCCGTACACATTTAAAGACAGCATAACAAGTCAAAAACCACATTGAAAGGACTTCCAAGAACTTAAAAATACCGCCCTATTGTTAAAAACCAAAATTATGCATGAAGCAATGTTATTCAATGAGGTGTACAAATTTTTCCCTACATCTTGTTGAATTTTTTAAAAGGCTAGATGTCTCGGCATCGTGAAAATTCATTACGTTGCCACGTAAAAATGCCACCCTCTTTGTTTAAGCACAAAATCACAATAAAGTTGTTCATGTAATGGCCTATGCATTTTGAGGAGTCTGTAAATATTCTACGCCATTTTATTTATCGTTATAATCTGCATGTCTTTAAAATATACCCATATCAAAATATAGATATTACCTTTACTTATTATAAAACTAAGTCGTTATTTTGTATGTATGTCCCCATGCCAGGTTATATCTTCAAAAATACGCAATGGATATTAATGCGGAAAGTGGTTCAAGAAGATGATGAGGAGGAGCTTTTAATATAATTTGTCAAGATATATTTCCTAAGTATACAGTTATAGTTACAGTACATAGTTATCAACATAGATAGATAACAACTTGTTATATAAGAATTATACTAGCTTCAAAATTAGAATAGCGAGTATTTTTAGGAGTACGTTAATAAAAAGTACAGATTTTTATATTACGTTAAATATCAAGTTCTAAGGCTATTTAAATCCATTACGATCATATTAAATATTTGTATAGTAAGAAAGTACATAAAACTGAAGGAAAGTGCAAATACGTATACCAGTTAAATTTGTTTTTTTCTAATCTCGTATGTTTTTCTTATGCATTCTTAAAAAGGTGGTTTGTTAGCATATCTCATAATTATATTTTCAAGTACTTAATAGTATTATTTACGGTATGCACGCAATAAAGCAATGCAAAACGGATTAATATAAACCCCTCCGAATTGTCGCTGGACTAAGTTGGTTGCAGTCTGTCTGGTCAGTCCCTATAGACTGCTACTGGATCGTTCAAATATTAGAATGTCTACTATCGTCACTATCCTTTAGATATTTTAGACAACTATGTTTTGGTCATTCATAAACTACAATAACTACTACTCTGTTTATTTTTCTAAACATTTTGCATAATAATACATGTTTCATATGAGTGTATAATCACATCTATGCCTTTATGCCAGAAATTAGATGATTTAGTGACTGTAGTAAAAAGAAACCCTTATAGCATCACCGCGGCACCCGACTGGACGTCAAAGTGTTTTAGCTTCACCATGGTTCATAAAATTGCAATCGGAAAATTCCGCCTAAATACTTTTTAGCATTTTTTGACATGTATAAGGAAATCAAAATCAAAGAAACCCTTTACTTCCTCTTGTTTCGTTCTTACTGATTAAAATTTCCTAAACCTTATTAACTTTATCTAATAATAGACTCTTACAGAAATTTTGCCGTTTCTAAGTCCGTCTATCTAAGAGTCTAATTCAATAAATATGTAGTATATTATCTAATAGACGAAATTGAATATGAACTATCAATTTTAGTTACAGAGCCTTTATAACGAGCCGTGAAACATTTCAATTTACCACATTTATTGTTAAATGGAGCGAGACTTGCCAATTTTGGTCCATTATTGTCCAAATTTTGGACTTTGGCTGTGATAGTGAAACCCTAGGGATCATTACCGTTACAATGTTAACGATACAAAGCCTTTGTGTAGCTCATTATATACTACCTCTGTATTTTATGATATTAAGTTTAAATGCTGAATTATTTTTGATTAAATAAACATCAAGACATGTAATGAAGTTGATAAGATGAGAAACCTAACGTTATCCAATGAGTGTAGATGAAAGAAGTGTATTTGGATCGTAGCAGATGGTGTTTTATAGTCACTACCTACCTCCATGGACAAAATGCATGACAAAATGATGATAATGGTGATCTTTTTCTGGTCAATACCAGCACATGCATACGCCATGGTACATAACAAATATCAGACTACACCCATGACTTAGGCATAAAATTTGTAAAGGACGAGATTTCTGACAGAATCAAAAATTTCAAAAAACGAATTGACAAACATCCGAATAAATTGGCCATCAACTTAATGGTCCCATCAAAGACAGCTAGACGATTGAAAAGAAGAATACCACAAGATCTTATTTAAGAAAGTAAAATATTGCGGACTAGTATACATGGATGACGCCCGCACAAGTCAATGACGCATACAAACCAATTGTTGAATGCAATATACATACAAAGAAAAAAAAAATACCAGCACACCGTTATGCAGTGATCTACCATTCCACGACAATAGTTATGAATTTGGTATCCAATGTGACGTCAGCTTAGCGTGATGCCATTCGCTTTTCCATATAGAAAGATAAAGAAAGCCTCACCGAATATTCTGCAACAGTCTATTGCAATCTAATAATGCTATATTCTTATTTAGTTAAGTAATTTTTTTCGTTCAGTAATATTCAGCCTCACGTCGAATTCACTAATGTACCAACTATTATCACCAAATTAACAGCATCGATAAAGAATAATAAACACATTACTCTTTAAATAGCCAATCTGATCCCCATAATGAGACAATAAATAAGCTCGATAAAGTTTCCTGTTCCGTTATTATTTACCGCGCAATTCGCGACAATGCACGTTCCATTTGTTGCGATTGGCGGGAATTTGTCGCCAATATTTATTGCTATTATTGTCATGGAACTACAAAAATGCAGAGTAACTATTATAAACTAATTCCTAAAAGAAATTTGAGTTTTAACCAAATTGCACGTGGTTTAGTTTTGAGTAGCTTTTCTTCCATATTATTATTTTTCTTCCGGCCCTTGTTTCAAACTTTTTGCGGATTTTTTTCTCCAAGCTGTCTTTTCCTCCTCCTTTTCAACATTAATATTATTAAAAAATTGTATTGTTTGAATTGAAAAGTAAGTTCCGAAACTAAAGGATCCATGCCAACTGCGTATATGAAAATTCTAAATTCCGTAACAAGTGTGTGTGAAGCCAAGTTGGATTACTAGTATGCGATATAAAAGAAAAACGCCGTAGTCCGAGGTGAACAAAGGTTTTAAAAGCAAGGATGACAAGGAAAAAAACATACTGTTGCGTTTCGATTTTTCATTCAATACAATCTTTTTGCTATATTTTTTATTAAAAGCCTCCTCCAAAATGCAATATATTATTTCATGGTTTCATTTGTATTCGTAAACAGACAATATTGTGTACAATTTATGCACTAGTAATTAAACGTATCATTTTAATTGCAACCCTACAATATTTATGTAATCCACATCAATATTTAAATCCACATTGTGTATGCAACTATTGATGATTTTAGTATCTAAATAGTTTAACTTTTTTTAAGTGCAATTTATATATTTATTTATTTTAAACTTCATGCACATACAATTTATACATAGGCTTGTCATTGCTATAAGTGGATATTATATTTATGTATTGTATATATATAAGTGTATATATAAGTGGATATTATATATAAACTTTATTTGAAATATAAACTTTAATAAGTAATCGTGTGTAAATATTAGTGTTTATGTATTGGTATATTAGAAATAAGTAAATTGTAAAAATTATGTAGTAAGTATTTGTAGTTGCCTTTGTTTTTTTTTTGTTTATTGTTGTGCATTACGTGCCCATCTTCCTCAAAGTAGTCAATAATAAGGTTTGCTGGAAGAAAATTCAATAGTACGCCATTAGATTTAAGTTTCTAACTCTGTAAATATATTTTATATGTACAATAAAGAATAAGAATAGGCGGACTTAATGCCTAAGGCATTCTCTACCAGTCAACCTTTAGGTGGTGTAGTGAATATAAATGGTAGGTAGGTGCATAATTATGCAAGACAAATTAATAAGACAAAAAGAAAATATATAAATCTAAAATATATAATTTACTACATCTAAAAGATTTAATTTCCTTTACTTAGTAACACACTGGCGAATAGCACCTATATAGTCCTACATTCGATTCTTACCACCCAAAAAAATGTTTTAATAACTAGGTTGTTCACCATTCCTAGAGAGAGCATGTTTGTCAAGTAATGTTAACACATTGTTATTTCTTTCATACGTTTTAACTTTGCTGTCTATGATACAACTTAATTTCGCAAAAAGAAAATAATAAGTATTCTTTACACAATTGCTGTGGCAATGTTGCGAATATAAAACTTTAATAATACTTTCGCAAAACTGAGACAATAATGCATCTGAAAAAATAAAGACAAGGGTCATAAATATGTATATTCTAAACGTTGTTCGGTTAAATAAATGCGGATAAATATAAATTAAATGAAGACTGACGAGGGTAACACTGACACGTGGACATTCCAAAGCAAAGGTATAACCTATAGGTACTCATGGAGAGGAAAGGAAAGATTTGATTGTATGTGTAAAACGAATAGGCTTCGAAACTTATGATTTAAAAAGTCTTTCACTGTCGAGAAACTACAAAGTATACCCGGTAAACATAAGTAAGTTATATTTTATTTATTCATCAATACAGCTGCTCGAGTTGATTCTGGGCGGATAACAAGTTTTTAGATTTAATGAACAGATTTTCTTATTAATGTGCATTAGAAAATTTCTTTGAGACAAAAAAATTGGGTTTTGTGAGTAATTTGTAGTAAACAATTGTACAATCCCTTGTCCTTCCCATTATCGACTATGGTGATGTCTGCTACCTCGACCTGAATGCAGATCTGCTCAATAAACTTGACCGGCTTCTCAATAATTGCATTCGGTTCGTCTTCAATCTGCGCAAATACGACCACGTGTCCCACTACCGTAGTAAGTTAGCTTGGTTGCCCATACGCCAACGACGCGATACTCGCGCGCTAACCACTCTATTTAATATTATTAAAAACCCCAACGCTCCATCATACCTTACTTCGCACTTTGAACTTCTCTGTGCCACTCATTCTAGAGACCTTCGCTCTTCCTCTAATTTACTACTTTCCTATCCGTCTCATAGCTCTAGTCTTGTTCACTCCTCCTTCTTCGTTCGGTCTATCCATCTGTGGAACGCGCTTCCCTTAGAAATCAGGATGTGCACTAGTCTTCTTACCTTCAAACGCAAGGTACGCCAGCATTTCACACGTACTGAAGTAGCTACAGCATAACTACAACGAGGCTAATTTCCTTAATTTGCTCTCTATCATGTATTCATGTATGTATGTATTTATTCGTATATAATTATGATTGTATGTATATGTGAGTTTACTGTTATTAAATGTTTAAGTATGTATTATATTTTCTTTCTAATATTTAACTATTAACATTTTTTTTTTATCTTAAATCCCCTATGGTTACACACCTACCTTCTTTATTTCTACATCACCCTATGGTTGACTGGAAGAAAATGCCTAAGGCATTAAGTCCGCCTGTACAATTCTTTGTATAAAGTGTGTAAATAAATAAATAAACAAATAAATAAATAAATAAATAAATAAATAAATAAATAAATAAATAAATAAATAAATAAATAAATAAATAAATAAATAATTTATAAGTGAAGTTCCCAAACAGATAGACTGATTTTGACTTAATATTGTTTTTAATTTGATAAAAATAATTATTAGTTCAGTGAGATAAGCTTGGTACAGAAATATAATGCCCTTTAGTATATGATATTATCTTAAATAAATAAATAAATAAATAAATATTCATGGACATTTCACACAGCGTCCTCTGGTCCCAAGCTAAGCTTATATGCTTGTGTTATGGGTACCAGAATACGGATAGAATACATATACTACTTTTCTTTTGTAAATACATACTTATAATACATATATTGACGGGCTTCGTGGTCTAGTGGTTCATGTAACGGACTGCCAATCACGAGGTCTCGGGTTCGATTCCCGCTCGGGACAATCATTTGTGTGATTTTTCTAATTGTCATACAAATGTTTGTACTGCGTCTGGGTGTTCTATGTATTATAAGTATGTATTTACAAAAGAAAAGTAGTATATGTATTCTATCCGTATTCTGGTACCCATAACACAAGCATATAAGCTTAGCTTGGGACCAGAGGACGTTGTGTGAAAATGTTCATGAATATTTATTTATTTATTTATTATAAACACCCAGACGCAGTACAAACATTTGTATGACAAATATAAACATCACACAAAGTATTGTCCTGACCGGGAATCGAACCCGAGACCTCCTGATCGGCAGTCCGTTACATGAACCACTAGACCACGAAGCCCGTCACATCTTACACTTCCGCGACTCATTTGTTAAAATAAAACAACTTTTTACGCGTGGTATTCGTGGTATATAAAGGTATTCCGAGGTCGTGGGTTCAAGTCCCGCTTGCAGTAATCTCCTTTTCCACCATAATTAAATTTATTAACTTTTTACGCACTAATATGCGTGTATTTGTTTTAAATTTTAGCCCGACGACGTTTCGGTGACTGCAAAGTATATTTTTCAAGAAGCCTCAAACTACTACCAATAAAATTGTCATAAATATTACTTATTTACTTTTATTGTAAGTTTCTAATTACGCATCATTTCTATAAAATATCACATAATATTTATTTATAACCGATGTATCTATCATATTTATTCATAATGCATCTATTTGATTTTCAAACGTATGTATAATCTAATTATTGCGAACAAGTTGCTGTCAGACACCATGACGGATTTGTCACTATGCATAATGTGGAATGGCAGTTACGAACTAAAATTAGTAGATTATAGTATTTTTGTTATTTATTCTTATATTTTAACTAATCTCTAAAAGTAATTTATTAATTTTTGCAATGAACTTGCTATGTTTTTATTTAATAAATCAGGTTTAGTTAATGTTTATTGTACAAAAACATCGATGCGATTCAAGTTGAGAAACATTAAAGTGAAAGAATTGGGTGATATGTGCAGGGGCCACGGTAGCTCAGTTGCAAAGCAAGCGGTATTCCGAGGTCGTGGGTTTCAGTCCCGCTCATGGTAGTTTTATTTTTCACTGTAAATATAATTTGATTCAATAATATCCAATTCATTCTTCAAAAATCTAATTACTATCTAATGCCCAATGCCCAGGGTGTCACCTATGTTTTGTAGTCACAGCCCTCCTCCTATTGCAATGATGTATAAGCTATAGAGTCTGTTATTTTGATATATAAGCTATAGTCTAAACTATTTCGACCCCTACATCCAACCACACACACGTTCTTTCCTAAGCTAAGGCCAAACCAACGCGTTCAATTCGCGTCCGCGGTGGCGTGCACGGTGGCGATCAGTTGTTGCGTAAAAGTTCGAACGCAACTTGTACGCAACAACTGATCGCCACCGCGGACGCGAATTTAACGCGTTGGTTTAGCCTTAGCTTTACAAACTTTCACGTTTTAAAGTATTAGTAGGTGGTAGAATCTTCACTGCATTGAAAATTGCCACTATTGTATATCTAAAAGTTACATGGCATTAGAGTTGTTAATAGAAATTATTTATAAATACTCTCAAAATGTTCAGACTTGTCCCTAACAGCACTGACCGCAGCTGAATATATAACTAGTGGGTACAATCGGCGACATTGACGGTCAGCCACCAGACAAACGCACTCCCAAACATTTATTACAGAACAGAGAACACAATGGAGCTGTGCTAAGATTTTTTTTAATACACTGTTCATATTACCTCGTGGATTTATTTAAATAAATATATTCAGGACATTTCACACAACGTCCTCTGGTCCCAAAGTAAGCTATATTTCTATGCTAGTATTATGGGAACCAGATACGGATTGACTACAAATACTTTTCTTTTGTAAATACATACTTATAATACATAGAAAACACCCAGACGCAGTACAAACATTTGCATGACATTTATGGATATCACACAAATGATTGTCCCAACCGGGAATCGATCCCGCGACCTCGTGATCGGCAGTCCATTACATAAACCACTCCACCACGAAGCCCGTCACTTTGAAATAATTCACTTTGTTCTAAAACTAAAAAAACACGCTTGAATATCGTTAATATCTTTTTTTAAATTATTCCATTGTCATCGGTCCTTAACATACTTAAGTGCGAAATTTAGATCAATCGGACTACTGCAAGTGGGTGCAAATTACTAGCAAATATGCCGTTACACAGATTAATACATTGATAGATACGCGAATAGCGTGTTATTTATAGAAATGTACCTTTTCACGTAAAAGTTACACTTCCTTTATACTTAGAGCTATCCTACGTATTTTACTAACTTCAAGGAGTTGGTTTTATAACGGTGTGTGCGCATAACTCTTACACTTGTAACAAACTTCATGGTGGCGTTACTTTGTGACTGTGTGCATCTATCGAACAACTGCCATGATTGTTGACGATATTTCGTTTTCCAGATATTTAAACATGTCAGAAAGTTAATGAAATCGATAAATTAAATAGGTAAGGAATGGAATTTAACATTTAATTTATATCTGTCCATCGATTCCATTCATTTCTCTGTCATGATGACGTCGTGCATACATCACAACGTGCCTGCCATTATTCTAATTGGTCACAAATTATGCCTGATCGGGTTAGCATTTAGCTTAGTTTAGTTGGTAGCTACGTTCAGTAATTTAGTTCGTCTATTGTACTTGATTTAGATTGCTTTATTGATTATTGTATTGTTATAAATATTAAGCTAGCGAGTAAATATACAAGTTTAATAGATCTATTTGTTCTAGCGCATTAAAGAAAAATGGTGACAGTAAATTTTTACCTACGAAAATTGGATGCGAAGGATAAATGAAGAAGTATAAAGCTCTTACATGTCTTACTATTGGTCACAATGAGATAGTAGTACCAATTCTACGTCAACAACTAAACTTAATTAGACTAAAAAATGAGATAGTATGTCACAATGAGATAGTAGTACCAATTCTACGTCAACAACTAAACTTAATTAAACTAAAAAATGAAAATTGTTAGCGTCAATAGCACAACTCGGCAATTTTAAAAGAGCCTTTCTTATTACCAAAACTGTGTATTTTAGACTAACGATTCTTATTAGTATAAGAAAGTTAAATTAACATTGCCAAATTGTGTTATTGACACTAGGTATCCATTTTCACTTCTAAGTTTAGTTAACTTTAGTTGTGCACGTAGAATTGGTACCATTATCAGCTCCATCTTAAATTATTGTTGTTATATACGCAAGACGATGTGCTTGTTAGTTACAAAGTAAAACGGTGGTTACAAACACGGTGTCATTTTCTATAACATTTCATTGAGTGCGTCATAAAAATTTTCTGACATCATTTTTAGGGTTCCGTACCCAAAGGGTAAAAACGGGACCCTATTACTGAGACTTCGCTGTCCGTCCGTCCGTCCGTCCGTCCGTCCGTCTGTCACCAGGCTGTATCTCAAGAACGGTGATAGCTAGAGAGTTGAAATTTTCACAGATGATGTATTTCTATTGCCGCTATAACAACAAATACTAAAAATAAAATAAAATAAATATTTAAGGGGGGCTCCCACACAACAAACATGATTTTTTTACCGTTTCTTGCTCGATACTAATAACGTTGCCTTATGTTGCATAGATAATGGTACGGAAACCTTCGCGCGTGAGTCTGACTCGCACTTGACCAATTTTTCCTTAACGTGCAAAAACAAGTATAACTTTAACAATAAATAACAAACAGCTAAACAAAAATATACAGTCACATTAACATAACAAGCAAATCTCATAAACATACGACATTTGCTTTAACACCCTTTTGAGTAAGCGACGGATTGTCAAAGCTCCCCTTATGAGAATGAAATTTACTGTATAATCAGTATTTGTCTCAAAAGATTCGTGGTTTGTGCAGGATTTTAAACACATACTATAGACAATACCTACGGTAGGTATCTATCTACAATTTAAGAATACAATACTGTTTGATTATTCTTTTTACCCCTAACTAACACTACTGCACTGGTTTTCATAAGGATTCAGGAGGATATTAAAAACTACTACGGGCTTAAAAGTAAATGAGAGTGGATAAGTAATCAACGCAAGCGGACCTTGAGGACATCTTACTAAGTAATAGTAAAGGCAATTGTAATACCTAATAATAAATTTCATTACCTACGCATTATCATCTTTCAAACTCTATCTTACAGCGGGTATTGAATAAAAAAAAACCATTTACTTAGTTCTAGCGGTATTAAAAAACAACTGTTATGCTTATTACTGGTCGAATTTGCCAAACACTTTCTACATAGGCGTCATGATAATTAAAAAAAATATTTGAAATTGGAATATTCTTTAGGCCGGAAAAACACGTCTGCTAAATATGTATTCATAATTATGAAATATGCGGTAATTACAGAAACTCATTCCATACAAGTTTTTAGGGTTCCGTACCCAAAGGGTAAAAACGGAAACCCTATTACTGAGACTTCGCTGTCCGTCCGTCCGTCCGTCCGTCCGTCCGTCTGTCACCAGGCTGTATCTCAAGAACGGTGATAGCTAGACAGTTGAAATTTTCACAGATGATGTATTTCTATTGCCGCTATAACAACAAATACTAAAAATAAAATAAAATAAATATTTAAGGGGGGCTCCCATACAACAAACATGATTTTTTTACCGTTTCTTGCTCGATACTAATAACGTTGCCTTATGTTGCATAGATAATGGTACGGAACCCTTCGTGCGCGAGTCCGACTTGCACTTGACCAATTTTATTATTATAATTAAGGATCCAAGCAAATGTATGCATGCTATTAATTTAAATAAAGTTAGTTAGTTGTTGTGGTTGATTACGACCGTATTAACCCTTCCCTTGTCATTGTAATGTCGCAGTAATTTATAGATGCTTAAATATATTAGTATGGATAGCAAAAACCTTTTAAATTAGAATTTAAAACAATTTAAACAATTTTTTTTTTAAATAGTGTTAATTATTAAAGAAAATTATAATTTTGTAGTTACCTATTTTAAATATCATTGTTCTGCCTTTACCCAATTACTTGGGGTCTGGACAACATACGTTTTTCTTTCATGCTCTTCTCCCTGACTTCTTATTTTATATTCCAACGTATTGTCTAAAAATCTCATTCTTTTGTTTTCGTTTCTATAGTTATCTCATTATGTGTATTCTCTTCAGCATACTTGTATATGTGTAAGGCATGTTACATTTGCATTACTTGCATTCTGCGGCTCGCGCAATCTTTGTAATATCAACTTGATGGAAAGCGTCCTATGCTGCGTCATCGTACATGGTAGACAATCAAGAGCTTTCCTTTTCCAACAGTTGCCATTATACCTTGCCCATTACCAATTCAAAGTGCACACTCAGATTCGAACTATTTTTCCCAAAATAATGTACAAAAAATATAGCCAATATAATATCAAGCAAGCGGCAGATTTTACTTACATCAGCTACTGCCGTGCGTTAATTTTGACATCCAAAATTCATGTAGTTTATTTTTTTCAATTAAACTCTCAAAGCCTTATAAAATAGGTTCACATTTATTAATAGAGTTAAAACTTTTCAATTTTACACATCATTATTTTTTATGTGTCATTTATTTTTCTATCTGTACTTACATACCAATTGCTGTAAAAGGGACTTATGGAGCTTTTTATCTCATATCTATGTAGAATAGTTTTTCTATGACCTTTGGTCACGAGGCTTCTATATTAAATGATGATACCAAAATTGTATAAATTAAAGATTAAAATTTAAATAATTGGGCGTAACTGCTTACAAAATAAATGTTTTATTTGACGCAATAGGTGGGCTGACCGAAAAACTGGTCATGACTTTATTACAAAGAAAGAATATAGACTGAAAGATTTCTATGCTTTCATATCACACTCCTAGTAATTTACGCGCCTTTATTAGCTCTGTTGTTACATAGTTTATGGAGTTTTTAACATAATTTTCACTCCCTTTCATACAGACAGATAAAGATATTAAGACAAAAGTCAATTTAAGCGTGATTTTAAGTTCAGAAAATTATTTTTGCTAGTTTCACTCTAACAAGCACTTATATCTCAAAATTATTACGAAAAAGATATATTTACACCACAATTTGTGAACATTAATCCAAGAAGAACCATTTATTACAAAAAAAAAACAAACCAGCCAGACTCCACTCGGTTGCAATGTTTTATTCAAATTTACTTACATTTATACTAACGCGAGCGACCTTTGCTCGGAATTGTATTCCCTCGCCACACCATACATCTTCTTCACGCGGAAACGTAGGTACCTACTTACTTATTTCCGTAACGTACGGGAAGCCCATGGAAAATGTTTAATGTAAAAATACATTGTAAAACATCTGTATTACATATGAAGCATTGTAGGTTATAGTTTTTGTATACGCTTTTTTGGATTAAGCGTCTGGGTAAATGTAGAAGTTACAACACAAGATTTAGCGGGCTTTTATAAGAAAATAAGCAAATTTGTACCAAACAAGTGTCACCACCCCATCTCCTCCCAAGGGTGCTGTAAAAGTCAGCTAAGGGATATTTCACACACATAACATCTTCTGTGAGAGACGGAAAACTCGAAAATAAGCCCTGTGCCAACAAGCCTGGTCAGCGCGTCACAGTAGACCATAATCCCTCCCAAAGTGGAGGAGGCCCGTGCCCAACAGTGGGACGTAAATGGGCTGGAGAAGAAGAAAAAAAGCAAAATTGCCAGGACGATAGTGGATTAAAGAAGGATGGATGGTCTTAAAGGGGATATGAAAGAACTCAACACAGATATGACTTCTGACAGAAGAAAAATAATCACAAAAGAGCAGGAGACGGATGATGAGGGCTTATCCCTACTTTCAAACTTCCTCATAAAGAGCTGTAGTTTGATTGGTATCGAAAAAAAATATTACTTCATACAAAATCACTTTGAGTATCTATATTTTTGAGTTTTTTCTTTTATATTCTTTTGCTGTAATATTAACGCTACCTAACCTATTCAATATACCTATGTAAGTTATTATTAGAAACGCAATCCCTCTGAAAACAGTTATTACTTTATTACACACACCTTTCTCATAATATTTTTCTTGTTCATATCATGAGCGCAACACGAACGATAAATAATACTGGTTGTCTTATAAATTATTATCGTGTTAGCTCACAGCTCATTTGCTGACGAACTTGGAAACCCGAGGGAATGGAGCCAATCACGGCGCGCGTCAACTTGTTATGGGAAAAAGTATGATACTGAAACTTGGTAATGTAATGAACTGTGCTAGATTGTTTTATATTGGTAGGGAAACTTCGTAGATGCCAATAGATATTGGCATTACACATGTATATGTGTAATGCCAATATCTATTGGCATCTACGAAGTTGGTATCATAATAATATTATATTTACCTCCACTCTTAGTATCACGCTTAAAAATACCTAACATTGTTAAAGAAGTGTTTTTAAAGAGATAGTTATTTAAATATCCCTTATTCGTTAAAAAGTAGTAAGTATTGAAAATAATACCGTACCTCTTATTAAAGTAAAATAGCAAAATAAAATATAGAACTAAATAAAACCTTATAGCATTCATTTCAGCATTATAAGTTGTTACAATTATTAATATGCATAAAATTTATAAATAATTATCTATCTAAATATATTTCATAACTCCGATTCAACTTTGATAGATATAAGATAAAAGTAGAAAAACAAATGAATAGTAGAATGTCGATGCATCATCTAGTTACTCCAGACGCGATGCGCTGATGGTGACAATTTTTCAACGTGAAGTGGGAACTCAACAATCCTTGATTAATCCAACGGTGAGATTATTGAAGCCACTGTGTATATGTAGATCAAGACATCTTGATACTTGACTGAGGTCTAGAGTGTTGTGTTTAAAATTTTAGTTGTGCCTCATTTCAAGGATTTAAAGTAGGTACTTGAAAAATTAATGGAATTTTAAACTGTGTAACAAGGTGTTTCTGATAGTTTGTTTAGTTTTAATTTAAATACTGTGAAAATACGTAATTTGAATGTGTAGATTTTTTACTAATTTCAATATTTTTAGATTCCTTGTAGAAGTTCTTCGAATTCAAACGTTGATGACTTATTTTCATTATACATATATACAATTAAGTTATTTTTATGAGCCTCTCTAGTAATACAAGAGACTATAAGTACTATTACATATTTCATAAAATTCTCGATTATCTGGTTCTCAAATGTGTATTTCATCATCATATCAAAACTATTTGATCTGTGTATAATTTTCCGCCAATACTATAGAACTGCTGCATTAATATTTTGGTTGAGTTTTTCGCCGCCGCCAATTCCCGAGCGATCATGGAGGGGAAGTTATTACTAAGGAGGCTCTCCGACTCCGTCTCAATAAATTATGCGAGATGAGAGGGAACATTAACTAATTACCGACACCGATACCTGAGCTGTCGATGTCTGAAATTATGGATAATAGATTGGTTTAGAATATTCTTTGTTGGTAGATTAAAGTATAATGCCATATTTTATTATCATGAGAGTAACTTTAGAGGAAGAAAATTATTACAGAGTTTAATAACATTATGACCTTACTAGCTGGTAACCGTTACTTTGTACACGTGGAATTTAGAACATTTTGCACATTTTTGCAACATTTTTCATTGCTACTTCATTCTTATTTATTGGTCGTAGCGTGATGTTATATAGCGTATTCCTCGATAAATGTATTATCCAACACTGAAAGAATTTTTCAAATCAAACCAGAGCGGTTCCTTATGCGTACAAACAAACACACAAACTCTTAAGCTTTATAATATCTAATATATAAAATTCACGTGTCACAGTGTTAGTTACCGTACTCCTCCGAAACGGCTTGACCGATTCTTCTCAAATTTTGCATACATATTCAGTAGGTCTGAGAATCGGCCAACATCTATTTTTCAAACCTTTTTTTTTTAGTATGGCAAAACAACGTTTGCCGGGTCAGCTAGTATTTATATAGATTATCTGAACAAATGATGAAAAACATACTAAACTCTTTCACATATCACATATTACATGATCACAATACATTAGTTTGTATTCTCTCTCTCTCCAGCCCATTTGCGTCCCACTGTTGGGCACGGGCCTCCTTCACTTTGGAGGCATTATGGTCTACTGTGCTGCGCTGACCAGACGTGTTGGCACAGGGTTTATTTTCGGGTTATCCGTCTCTCACAGAGGATGTTATCTGTGTGCAATATCCCTTAGCTGACTTTTACAGCACCCTTGGGACGAGATGGGGTGGTGACACTTGTATTCTTAATCCGAAACCACACGGACGAATAGTTTGTATTGCTGTGAACAAAAATGTTTAAAAAGTCAGGGTAAGTTAAGTTAAGCTACAACTTAAATTAATTAAAATTTCGTTGGACTTAAAAATACAATTCACAATTACATTTCCGTATACCACCTACATTTTTATTCTCAACAAGTAATCACAACTCAGTGCAACTTAAATACAAAGAACAAACCCACCTTGTTGCAAACGAAATGCAAATCCAGACATTTCACCCTTTGCCTGGCGTGATATTTAATTCAACGTAATGCAGGTAACAATCGCGCCAAACACCGGTTACTGTTGTAAGTGTAAACGAAGAGGGAAGCACGAAAAATTTCCACCGGAAGCAAAAAAAAAAAGAAAACAAAGTGAAACTCTGCCTTCCTTATTTCCCTTGGCGATAGCCCGCCGTACCCAGTTTAGTCAGGAAATGGAAAATATTGCGATAAGGCGCATTATAGATTATACACGTTCCGCGACTTTAATGTGTTTAGTGATCAAGAGTCTCCGATATGTGTAGGTTTAAGAAGTTGTAATGATGTTCTGTTTGTAAATAATGGACGAGATAAGGATATTCATATGCAAACAGCTCTTTTGTTGTTTAAAATTTATAAGATAATGTGAAAAGAAAAGCTGTTAAAATCGTTTACTGGAGTTGCGAGTGTTTAAATATTTAACCTGTCTTTTTATTGTATATCAAAATGGGATTATATCGACTTTTACAAGTCAAACTATAGGCGCATTTGTCACTGAGTTAGATCTAGTCACGAATCATAATTTTTACTTTTTTGGTATGTATGTCTATGTGAGCTTATGTTTTCAAAACTATGCAACGGATTTGATGTTTTTTAATAGATAATTTGGTTCAACAGGGTGACACTTTTGTATAATTTGTTTAGGTTTGTTTCTAAATTGTACGCGTATGAAGTTACAGGCAACAGCTAGTGTTATTATAATTTGAAGCCTACGCTACACTTACCTATTTTGTATATTTAAAATAATTATTAAAATGTTAAACCACATCTAAACCCCAACTGTTAAATGAAATGGCATATAAACCCTAATTACTCTCTAAAACCACAGTAGCTTATCTGCCAATTTTTCTCATGTAGCGCCCTCTCTATGCGTGATTGTAATCGGTATTAAATCAAAATTTAAAGCCCGCTGCACATGTTCTGAGTTCGGATTACATTGTCCTTATGTCACAATATGGCTACTTAAAAAAGTACAACTAATATAATTTGCCTATGAATAAACAATTATATTTTGCTACATCTTATAGTACATAATATTTTCGTCGACTACAAAAATAGGATGAAAATAGCAAACATTAACGGTCTTAGACATAATGACTTATCGGAGGTTTAAACGGAGATTTTATCGGAGAGAGAATAAACGTTTTAGCGTTAAAAGACTATTATGAATAACAAGTTTTGACACTTTTCGCGAACCTATATTAGCGAACTTTTAAACCTTCGATAAGTCATTATGAATAAGGCCGTAAGTATAGTATGTGAATTTGTGTTAAAATGACTAAATACAGTTTAATAAAGAAGAATCAATTGTCCCCTTGTGAAGAATTAACATAAAGTCGCCACTACCTTCTTTTCTACAGGTATTGTAAGTGTCAGGTATTAGACAATATATTGGCATATGCAACAACTACAAGGCAAAATATATAACGGTCGTATTCATAACGACTTATGGGAGTTTTAAACCAAGATTTTATCGGAGAGATAATAAACGTTTTAGCCTAAAAAGACTATTATGAATTACAAGTTTTGACTTTTAGTTGAAGTTTGAACTTTTAAACCTCCGATAAGTCTATATGAATAAGACCATTAGTCTATAACGGAGGAGACCCGCTTCTATAAAATAGAAGTTATTTATGGGCAGAAAAAAGGAAATAAAAGGTCTTATATACTATGGCTGGCATACCTAGTATATTTACTTACAATGAACTACATAATATTATTACGTCTATTGATTTTTAGCACATCAAAAATAAACATCAGCTTATCCTATAAACAACAAAATGAACATTCGTTCCAAGTGTAACACAAGTAGTAGCGCATATGGTAAGACTAATTCCACACACTGGCCCCATTGAGGGTTGAAATAAAAACTAAATTAGGGGAGTATGATGCAACACACCCCTTCGATTTTTGATAAATTCCATTATAGGTTTACTCGTATATCGCGATGCATTACCTACTTAGCCTGGTGATGTATATCCTTCTTGAATTATTAATGATGTAATGATGATTACAAGTTGTAAAATTAGTTTAGAAAAATGTTCTAGGTATCATAACAAAAGATATTTAATCTTACGCTTATCATTTGTTCGAATAAAACTGCTTTTTACGGACACTGGTAACAATTCTACGCGCAAAACTATACATTACTTAAAACCAAAGACTTGGCCTATTTTATCAATCATCAATTGGCTATTTCGTTGTACAAAATATTAAATAAAATCTTTAGTCTATAATACACAGCTTTTATAATAAAAAAGTTCAGTTAACAAAGGCCGAATTTTGTTATTAACACAATCAACTTTAATTTTTTAGTTAAGTTTAGTTGTGGACGTAGAATCGGTACCATTATCGTGTTTATTTCATTTTATATCATACTGATTCTTAGCAAATGTAATTTTAGCTGTCAGTTTTCCTTATAAAATAAAACAAAATAAAATATCTACCCCCTTTCAGAAACAATGGTCATGAGTAGCATTACATTGTAGCATCCGTTTATCTTAATATATATATTTCTTGTGTGCGTGTGTATGTGACTGAACTCCTCCTAAACGACTGGACCGATTTTGATGAAATTTGTTGTGTGTATTCTAGGGGGTTTGAGGATGGTTTAGATTCACAATTGGCTGGACCTATTTTGATGAAATTTTTTTTACACAGAATTGTATGGCAAAACAACGTTTGCTGGGGCAGCTAGTACACCTATATTTTTCTAGTCTTGGTTTTATTTTTTTCTAAAGACAGATTTGCTAGAAGAAATTTCAGTTATGAATTAAACTCGCCTATGTACATGTCATCTCTGTAATCATATTTTGTAATTACTATATCACTGTGTACTATAAAGAAGAAAGGTTTCGTTACTTTGGATGTCCGTCTGTTAGTCATTCAGTCTGTGATGTTGTTCTTTTATAGATAGAACAATCGAATAAAGGTTATTTATTGAGTCTAGATTAAATAAATCTCTACTCACAGTTTCCACGTTTGTTTTCAGTTCCAACTCTAAATTGCTACAAACGATGTTAAATCATTTACTAGGAACTTAATGTTAAAAATATTATCAATTAAAAACTTTTTAAAATATTGATAAAATAAAAAATAAAAAATAGAAAATATATCGATCGATTATTTTTGCAGTAGCCCACATGTTACCCAATTTGCAAGTACAAGAATCACCCGCTGCGCAGAATATATTATGATTTACCCGCCCCTACAATAATTGTATCATAACAAAAGATACTTGATTATGCCAGTTATTATAACTGACTATGTAATATTTTGTTTTATTGCTAAATCGTAAATTTATGTTATGATAATTGGATGCGCAAGTGGCACTCCTGAAGCAAATAGATATAAAACTATGGGCTACCAACATAAAATGTGTAATGAACGAAACCCGTTTGCTACTCTTAACTTATTATAAAACAAAGTCGTTATTTTTGTATGTATATATGCTTATGGCCTTATTCATAATGATTTATCGGAGGTTTAAAAGGAGATTTTATCGGAGAGATAATAAACGTTTTATCGTAAAAATACTATTATGAATGCGAACCAATTCTAGCGAACTTTTAAACCTCCGATAAGTCATTATGAATAATCCCATTAAACTTTAGAAATTACGCAACGGATTATGATGCGTTTTTTTTTAGAAGATAGTGGTTCATAAGATTGTTTTGTGGACTACAGCTGCTATAGGTATAAAATGATAACAGTGAATAACTAGAGCTATTATTCAACCATCACCATCACTTGGTTATCACAAAAAGATAGAGACTATAGATCGCGAAAACACGTTTCTCTGAATCCATTATAAGTATTTATGTTAATGTATTTTACTTTGTTTCATAAAATTTATAATATCGAGTAAATTAATCTAAGACAATAGAATAGATCTCACATTAGGAATAAGTAGCCCTTACAATGTAGAGCGAAGAGTATGTAGAGTAAGAGTACTTGTAAAGTGACGCATTAAACAGTAAAAGGTCTTAGCGGTGTCTTTTGAGGGCTTTGGTTCAACTTTCATAAAGAAAATTTAAGTGCGGACACGGGTAGTTTTACTAAATATGTGTGTTTTCTATTAATTATTTAAAACAAATAACATGAATTTTTTTGTATTCCTACTTTCTACTTACCCATATACCTAAAAAGCACACACGAGAGGCCGTTTGAAATGTTCGAGAGTATTTAAGATTTCAGAAAAGTTTTTCTAACTGCGAACTAATCAGTCGTAGATGTTATATGACATATCAATACATTCTATATCGAAACACCGGCAATCAGTCGCACTGTTCCCATATAATGAATCCCTCAGGAATGATCCCGGACTACAACAAGCGTGACTTAACTCTTGATCAATTCCCAATACGTTGTTCTACGGTTGTACGGATGGACAGTGTGATTTATTGTGTTAGAATATTAGGATATGTGTTGGGAAGGATGTGGGATGTAGGATTGACGATGATAAGTTACACATAGATATAGAAATGAAGGAACAATTTACGCTTGTTAGAAAATTGAAATTCTTAGAAAGAAAGAAAATGGAATACTTATTTTAATATATAATGAATACTTAATTTAATACTTACATTTTGAACTGACTTCAAAAAAAGGAGGAGGTTCTCAATTCATCTGTATGTTTTTTTTAAGTTTATTACCTCATAAGTCTTAACTGGGCGAAGCGATTTTGATAATTCTTTTTCTATTTGAAAGCTAGTGGTTCCCGTTTGGTCCCATTGGCACCAGATCAGGATCTGATGGTTATTTCTGAGAAATCGAGAAAAACTTTCAAACTTCAAAGGCACACGAAATCGGGAAATCTTTTTTTTTTTAATACTCAATTATTATCTTTATGTAAAATGAAATTTTGTACCTTAAAAAGCTATATGGAAATATCTCTTCCAGCCTATTAATGTCCCATTGCTGAGTACGGAACTTCTCCACTTTGAATAAGTATTTTATATATGCCAACACGTCTGGTTGGTGCAACCCAGTAACCGGTTGCACAGACCAGGCGTGTTGGCATAGGGAGTATCGTGTTTTCTGTTACTCATCGAAAAAGTACCTATTGAGCTAACCCCACCTAGAGAAGGAAATGGGGCGATAACACTTGTATTCCAGGGACTTGAAGGATTGCACGCTGGTCACTGTTAAACTGGTGAGCACTTAGAAATAATTTTTGGAACTTCAACCTGCTGGTAAAAGGTTTGGTGTGATTTTTTATAAAAGTTAATAATATTTGTTTTGTATGAATAGTTACGAAAATTGCTTACAAAGTCGCTGATAAAAGGCTACAAGTGTCATGTAGAAAATTTAATTGAATCTGGGAGTTTTCTTTTTAAAAAATAAATGCAAAAGCTTTTATAGCAATTGTTTGGATAATTAATAAAAAGCTAGCCCATTACCGGTGCGATCGATCTACAAATACTAAACAACCCTCTGGTGAATAAGCCAATAAGGCAAAAAGAGGGGCCGATTACTAAATGAGCCATCTCTTCTTACTGCTGAATATTTATGAGAGGCGAGCTTCTAAAAATAGTGAACAGGCTATTGTTATCGTAGCTGATTTGTTTAACATTTTATTTATCCTACACAAAAATGCTTGTGTCGTGGTGCTAGTAAGCTTAAGTTGGATGCAAGTAGCACAGGACCGCGCGTTGTGGCGTTCTATGGGGAAGGTTTTTGTCCAAAAGTAGATGGAGAATGGATGATGGATGGATGGATGGATGGTGTTAGTGAATGGAGAGAAAGAAAGAGAAGTGGCACTATCAAGGTTCTTAAGAAGAATTTGAAGGAGGTAAGGCATATCATATCCTTTTCGATTTTTTTCTAATATTGAATATTAAGAAAATCATCTTTTAGCACTGTTTGCTAAATAATTTAAATTTTAAGCAAGAGTAGCTGCTACCCGCATTATCGTACGCGTGAAATTTAAAAACCAAACCCAATAAATTGTACAAAAAAGCCATTCTCTTAAACCACTCTATCATTTAAAAAAAACCCTCATCAAAATCCTTTGCGAAGTTTTGAAGGTATAAGCTCACATAGGTACATACATACAATTATGAGGTAACAAACATAAAAAAAATAAAAAAATACAGACGAATTGAGAACCTCCTCCTTTTTTTGAAGTCGGTTAAAAATAACGACTTTGTTTTATAATAAGTAAAGATAAGCAAATAGTTACATAACAGTAGAGTACAATGTTTGCACTTAACATAGTGTCAAATTACTGCCGCTCTAAACCGCAAGAACAATGAACGCGTCAAACTCATAAACACGTAACAAAACTTATAATTTATACAGTGTTACTCAAAGTTAGCACATAGCATTAGCATATGCCGTAGTATCTCATAGTAACAAGTACAATAAAGCAATTATAACTGTCATATTTCACCCCGTGTATTAACATTTATATTGGGTTGATACGCACTCGAATTGCAGTGGATTCAATGGTGTTTGTCATTTTGAATAAAAGTTTTTCATAAACCTCATACTACCAGGATTATGTGAATTTTATTTAATCGAGTGAAAAAGGCTTGTATATTATTTCTACTATTATATACATAATAGTTTCTTTAAAAAATCTACTCTCATAAAATTCCAAAAGTTTTGAAATAATTCAACTGCTTTGATAAAACTGCCGTGGTCCCGCCATTATGAAATCATTTTTTTTTTGCATGGTTTAAATTTATCATACTCAGTAAGTTGCTATTATCTTATCAAAAATCTATTGTTCAGTACCTATAACCAAATTTACACATAAAAATACCCATTCTCGTCGTTGGTCTCGTGGGTATATAATTATTTGTAATAATTTGAATTTTAAACAATGAACATAAATACTTTTTAATTTGAATACCTATATAAAAGTCCTTTACCTATGGCTCCATGACTTTCCGAAATAAAACCCTATTAATATAGTAAGTTCAGAGAGCTTATCATAGAATTATTCCAAAAGCAAATACGCCAACCATTAGATACGGCAATGCCCATATTATATTTATCCTTCAATATTCTATCTGAACTACTGAAAGGATAAAATAAAGTCAACGACATATGCGTATTTGCAATTCGGTCCACGATGTGGCTGCACTCTTCCTGATTCCATTTGGGAATTACTCTGTCGCCGCAACTCACAAATCAGGACTTTCATAATAACATACATGTATCGATAGCGTAGAAATAAACCTATTTTGTTTTGGGTAAATATTTCATACCTAGACTAGACACCCACAAAATGAACATAGAACTAATGAAATTATAACAGTTCCGTTTTTCTAAACGTATTGATTGTGTACACACATAATACCTGTATTTTATAATACTAGAAGCACACTAGTAGTACCGTGGCATAATCTAAAGTCTATAACATTGCGATTTCTAAGGAATAGTTACAATACGAACAGTAACATCAAATTGTTGAAATGCGTAAATATATGTGCCAACTTCAGAAAATCATTTTATCCTGCTAAATAAATAATATTCTGGAGCTTAAAGAATGGAATGGAAACTTTAATATTGGAAACCTATAAAATTTACCAAAAGTTCCTCCCGAACCGTCATCTATTTTATAGATCATCAATGTCATATTGTTTCATTCGTTGTCGAAAACAATAAGTTTTTTCTTTCCTAAGTTTAAAAGTAAATAGCCTCAGGTGTTTTGAATTCAACTTCCGTAACCGCCAATATAAGTTGAAATCCCATGATAAAATAAAAATTCACAACATGTTGCTTTCAAATAAATAACATTGACAGTGTCCAGAATAGCTTTTTCACTGGTCATATGTGGGGGCACGATTTTATCCCATTATTGTTTCTGAGAAATTGTTACAGTTTTGACGAGTGACCTGGCCGTATTTCTTCGGTTGCTAGTCGGTTGGAATGAAAAATTTTCAAGTTGGTCCCCCTACTGTCCCTAGGGTGCCGTAAAATTCTGTCGGACGCGGGATAGTCCTCCGGCTGACCGCCGTCGCACAATTTGTCATATTCATATGTTAACGTGTCCGTCTTTTCTTGCAAAAAGTGGATAACTTAATTCCGGTAGCGGTGGTACGTTTATTCGATTTGTGGACATTCAAATTTCATGTCTTGTTATGGTAATACAGGTGTTGTTTTGCCTGAGGTGGATTTGGTATTTATTTGAGAAAGATTTTATGCATTTTTTGGGTTACGTATTTGTTATTTATTCTTTGGAAATTTGTTAGGTTTACTTAGTCATTTTTAACACGCCTTTATTAGCTCGGTACATATCTATAAATTTATTAATATAGGTGTGTAACGAAATCTTTGAAAGTAATTTTCAGCCACTTGCAGTAGTTTGATTGATCTGAAATATTGCACACTTGACAATGCCGATGACAATGCAAAATTTTCATAGAATTTTCAAGGGCGTATTTTTTCAGTTTTGAACTAAGATAATGATTTTTTATAATACGTTCCTTTCCATTATTTCAATATCTGGGTTGTTTGAAGACGTTGATTAAGCTAATCTTTGGTTAATAATGAGGTTTTAGAGTTTGCATGTGTTTATACCATTTGGGTGTTAGTTACACATCGGCATTTATTAGATGTATTTCAAAATTCAGGTTAACAAATTACTTTCACTTGTTTCATTGACACACAATTTTGTCACACTAGTTTATTTTTCCGGTTTTGCACTGTAATTATTAGACTATCAAAATTCAAAAGTGCAGTAAAAATCAGTTCCCATCATATCTAACAAAAACATTCAAAATAAGATTTCAAACAGATAATTAAACTTACAACCTATATTATATATATATATATATATATTATATATATATATATTACTTTGAATCGGTCTAAGTTATTAGAAACACATACTTAATATAAGTAAGTATGTGTTTCTTATGTTTCAAAATACAAAAATAGTTTATCTCTAGGCATAAATGTTGCATTAGGGTGACCACATCAGCCCTCAGTGTGCCAATATCAATAACGTGTTGCAATTGATGACTTGTCCGATTTGTTTCGGTCAATCGTTTATCTACCAGCTTTACGACAGACGTATACCGTTTTGACGTTACGAGCGAAATGTTTAGATACCCTAATAAAATACAGAAACTTACAAATATACCACTCCATGCTTTTCTTGAACTTATTATGAATGTTTTAAGTATTTAATCCAAGATCTAATTACATTTTAATTCAAGTTAAAATTATTAGGAGTAGGTAACTAAAATTGGAGTAAATCGGAATCCCACTGGTCAGATTACAGTTGATCAAGTCAGGTCAGTAGTAGTAAGAATAGATAAATAAATTAATCTGTATTGTTCATCACATTAGATTACAATAATAAATAATTGAATTACACTTGGTGGCAGCAGAGGGGGCAAATAAAACCCAACGACAGGAACTATAGCTATATTTTAAATACTTAAATTACATTTTTAAATATACTTATTCTAACCTATAACTAATTGACCTAACTGATCGGCGATCGACCAGTGAGATGTGGTAAAGAGAGGGTTTTCTCATCGACCGGCTGTGGGGTCTCCTAGGTATTGCTGTCATCAGATTTGCATTACTCACATCAAAAACACCTGGTAATCGATGCTTCACTCGCTGTTGCAATATATTGAGAACATGCAAACGTAACCAGTGTATAAATAAATAATATTCACAATAGTATGGTACTCGTACAATAGAATTAGCCGCAATACTAAGCTCTTGTAACAATCTGGGTAGAAAAATATAAAATCATTATGTTCTCATTGTTTATTATTTAAAATATATTCGCAATACAAAACAATTAGTTGATTTTGACAGCGCCTTATAACGTATCTAAAAGTTTAACTTCATCATTGCTATTATTTTGTAACAACATTTAATCAAAAATAAAAACGCAGCGGGGCCCCACTTTATTGTCTATTACTCACTTATAATTTAATAAACCTCATTACCATACTTCACTATTCATTAGCGATCTTGCATTGTCATTTTACAGGTAGCAAAGTAAACAGAATTTTTGTCACCATGTCCAATGAAATTAACAACGATGAACTGATCGGGGGGTTAGATCGCTAGTAACTTATGACAGGGGGTCACGCAACCTTGTCACGGTAATGATAGAATAATAAATTATGTTGTAATAACTTATTATCTTCTTTACTTATTAAAAAACAAAGTCATTATTTTTGTATGTAGGTATGTCCCTATGTGAGCTTATATCTTTAAAAATTATGCAACGGATATAAATGTGTATTTTTTAATACATAAATGCATAAAGTGGTTTAAGTGGGAAGCTTTTTTGTGTAATTTGTTAAGATTTATTTTCTAAATTTCAAGAGTACGAGGTTGCGGGCAAGACCTCGTTACTTATACAACAAAGTCGTTATTTTTGTATGTATGTTCCTGTGTGAGCTTAAATTTTTATAGTTACGGATTTTGTTGTGGTTATTTTTTATAGATAAAGTAGTTCAAGAGGATGGCTTTTAGTATAATTTGTTAAAGTTTTTTTTATTTCTAAATTTCCACTCGTACGAAGTTGCGGGTAACAGCTAGTAATGTATAAAGCCTATATCGGATATAATGCCTGTTGGGTGTGTACATTTAATTAGCGAATTTAGTAATTAACGTTCGTGTTTTTAAAAAATATAATAAAGGGTTAATTTTTGATACCACGTGAGTTATAGTACCATTACATTTACATTTAATTTTGTAAGTATGTCATCCATTAAACCTATCAGTTAGTCAAATTATTATTGCTTAACTTCGTGTTTGTGACTTCGCTTACATTAACTTTATGCAATCGCTCTACCTGCGTCTTATCGCACAAATTATAAGTATTTTAGATGCTAATGGTCTTATTCATAATGACTTATCGGAGGTTTAAAAGTTCGCGAAAATTGGTTGGCGAAAATTGCCAAAACTCGTTATTCATAATAGTCTTTCTACGATAAAACGTTTATTATCTCTCCGATAAAGTCTCCGCTTAAACCTCCGATAAGTCATTATGAATAAGACCATAAATGTATTACCAACATTAATTTTAAGTGTAGTTATAGTTCATTTAAATCTATCAATCTATGTAACGGAATCTTTAAACACAATTTTTACACCCTTATACACGTAAGACCATCATCGAGAAAATTATACTCTAATGTCATCGCCGATATCCTTCAAAAGAGTCGCAGATGGCGCTCTGTAGCCTACCCTGGGAAAAGAGCGTGACGGTGTGATCATAAAGATTAAATACGTAAGACTTATCTGAAAGATTGTCTACTGATCAATGTCTAATGCCATTGCAACATTTTAAAAATTGGGATTTTTAGAACTAAGTAATATATTAAGGGGTCTCGACAACAAGATTTGGTCATACAAAAATATGGACTTCGTACGCCGCTGTTTTATTCGTGGACAACAATTTTTTTTCACAGTATCTAGCTTTTATATATTTATCTATGCTGCTATTTATCTATGCTATTACTTTCTTTTTTTCAAAACGTAATAACTAAAAGAAATAATATATGTATATCCCGTTCAGCGCGGTGCTCGGAAATAGTGATAGCACATATATTATACAACGTGTTGCAAAAAGGTGTAGTCATAATTTAAAGTTGCATTAGATAGGCCTTAAATATTATAAATATTACAGTTACACATAGAAAAATACAATTGGTAAGTTTTTTTTTGTTTATTGCCTACTATTAAATAACTACCAGAAACGCATCAATTATGAGATGTTTACGGTTTATTGAATGCGATTGAACCTTACGATAAAAGATGACCTCATAGTAGTGTTGTATTTAAAGAAGATCGATTAATTTAATAAATTAATTAAACTTTTATGAACACATAAAAATCATAATATAACTAGTATTTGTAATTACATCCATGCCTAGTGCCTAGTCACCGGGCATGTGTAACGATAGTCAAATATGGCTGCACCTTTCTGAAACACGTTGTATAGACACAAATACCTAAATTGGATAGGATATTTACTTTTTACTAAATTTTTCTGGTGGAGAAGGTGGAGAAGGTGGAGGATTTGGATTAACCTTATCCACGTATAATTTTGGATTATTTCTTATCATACTGCGATGAAGATCTTCAATTGTTCTGTCTGCACCCAATATGAAAATTGTGAATTCGCTGGGTCTTCAGTGGGCTCTTAAACGTGCTTGTAAAGATATCCTTTGAGTAAATGAAGTGTAATTCCATTATAAGTCCTATAAAACCATGTGTAACGATGGTATAAATTCAAATAGTTTATAGTGGCTTAGTAAACAAAGCTGTCTATCTGTCTATTTAATATGCACCCTTAGGGAGGCGCAACTAGTATAAAATAGTTAATTTTTAATTACAATTTTATTACACACTCACATCCCACCCAATTACTGAAAGAAATATAGGAGGACAATGTAAATTGATATTAACAATGCTTTAGGGTTCCTTGGAGTTGATAAAATGCAATAATGGATTGATGTGTTATTATTTTCTATCGTACCTCTATAATATTTAAGATATATAAATAAATATGCATGTACATTTCACATAACGTCCTCTGATCCCAAGCTAATCTTATTATGCTTGTGTTATGGGTACCAGAATACGGATATGATACATAAACTACTTTTCTTTACTTATAATACATAGTAAACACCCAGAAGCAGGACAGACATTTGTATGACAATTATAAATATCACACAAATGATTGTCCCGAGTGGGAATGAAACCCGCGACCTCGTGAACGGCAGACCGTTACCTGAACCACTAGACCATGAGGCTTGTCAGATTTAAACAAATATGGTTGGATGTGGCAGGTCTATTTCTATACCTACATATACCGACGACATTAGAAGATTGTTATGAATAAATCTCTGCAAAGTTATGTACGTGATTAGCATATAGATATTTAAATAGTTTTAGACCTGTAAGACATTGTATAGACATTCAAAATGAAATGACTATTTCCAATAAAACATTTTTGTTATAATCCTATAGGAACCAAGCTAGTATCATAGCCGACTACGCTTTGTAGTCTGCCAACTTATACCTATGCGACAATGACAGGAATATAAAAATATGTATGTAATCCACTATGTGTGGTGGACACTATTAATTTAAGTGACTATTTATAACTTATTTTTTTTAATTTTTTTTTATTTGTTTTTTTTTTAAATTATTTGTCTATTTGTTTCGTGTATGCTCCTAGACCGTAAATAAATATATTTTTCTTTCTTTATTTTCTTTTCTAATCCTTTACAGTGCACAACTACTTGCAATGTTAATTATCTATACTAAAGTTAAAAGGCTAAGGAGTTTGTTTATTTGTTTGAACGCTTATCTTAGAAACCTCTCACTGATCCGATTTGAAAAATTATTTCAATATACGATTGATGTGATTACATTCATCGAGGAAGGCTTTACGCTATATAACATCACGCTGTGACCGATAGGAGCAAAGCATCAGTGACAAACTTTACAGGGAAAATTTTCTAAATTACACGCGTATGTAGCCGCGGGCAACAACTCGCTAAAGATACTTTTATATCCAAAAAATCATCTTTTCATATTAAATTGAAATGTATATGCTTCTTCACTTCGCAATCCGCACGTATCCACCCATAATTCGTAAAATAGGTCGCCTCTGAACAGAACTACAAAAAAACCCTTTGAAATTCGAGTCTCGGAACCACGCGGATGTAAATCTGTATTCCCCATGCTTTCACGATACGCATACGATATCGTTATCAGCTAATGCCACTTGGGATATTATGGTGTAGTGCTTTGTACTCAAAGGCACCTGTATTTGTATAAACAAAATCTATTTTCTTCAGTTTCACTTGAAAATAACTGACATTCCAATTATTTTTTGTATGTGATACTATTCTTATCTTTTGAACATCATAATCTATCGGTACAATATTAATGTAATTTTACCTTCTAAGTAACCAATGCACTCCTAAACGTACGTAGTACTAAATCCGTTACTTAGTTTAGAAGATATAAGCTCACATGGGGACATACATACCAAAAACGTTGTTTTATAGTAAGTAAAGATAACTAATTGTAATTTATGTAGCAATTGCTCCAACAAGGCTATTTTATTATTAAGTTAGTTTTAGTTAGTCGTGATAGTACTGAACTTACTGTTCTCACACCCCTGATACAACTATGTATAATATTATTGAAAAACAAATAATGAAAGGAAATGAAAAAAAATATCCATGGAGTTTGTTGTCTGTTCTTCTCCATAGGATTCGCGTTTGGAACAGACACCTAGTTTCTGACGTTTCAAAAGAGCTTGTAAAACATGCCAACTTGAAACAAAAAGTTTTGACTTTGACTTTGACTTCAAGTAATTAGTTAGCAAAACGTAATAAATAGGTATAGGTGAAAATACGGATACGACAACTATTGCGTAAATTGCGAATATTACATACTGTTACGAACACACAAAACACAAAGGAGCTAGCGCCATCTAGCAGCAACTAGTAAAACCAATTAAAGAACCGAACAGAGTGAAACCCCTATTAGATACTAGATGGCGTTAGAGGAACTACCGTACAAGCGCGAACCTTCTAGAAACATTCGTTCCGGGCGATCACGTTCGCGCACAGTCGGGAACATTCTGGAATGGTCTGGAACACGTCTCGGCGCATAAAAATAGCGGCAGGGAGGCGAGCCCGGGCAGTTCAGTTTGAGCTACGAGAAAGGCGACTTCGAGAGCGAAAACAAGTGATCAAGAGTGATACCAGTGAAACCTACGACTTGGCTTCAACCTAGGACATTGTTAGTGCTTAGGGTTTGGACCTAGTGCTTAGTGTTTGGACCTAGTGCTTAGTGTGTAACTAGTGCTAGTGAATAAAGTCTTCTAAAAGAGTCAGCAGGTCTTTCTCTCCAAATCCTTCGAACCCTAGCACGTAACAACTGGTGTCGGAAGTGAGATTTGGAGATGCCATTGACTCCGAGAGAGGACTTCGAGGGCGTCAGGACAAGGGCACAACGAGCTGCGGAGGCCACGCCCGCTGTGGACCAAGCCCCGCCCACTGGCCCCACCTACCAGGCCCCGCCCACCGACCACGCCCCTCTAGACCCGCCCACTGGCCACGCCCACCATGCCACGCCCACCGACCACGCCCATCAGGCTCCGCCCACCCAGGCCCAGGCTCCGCCTACTCAGACTCAAGCCACGCCCACCGGCTCCGCCCACCTTGCCACGCCCACCACACCGGCCACGCCCACTAGACAAGCTCCGCCCACTGGCTCCGCCCACCTTGCCACGCCCACCACACAGGCCACGCCCACTAGTCAAGCCACGCCCACCAGCGGCACCGTAGCGTCAGTTCCTCAAGTAGCACTTCAATTAGGAAGTTTAATTGAACTGATAGAGATGCAAAGGGCTGAAATTCGGTCAATGAAAGAGTCACAAGAACGCAAGCTCGGCGCTTTGCAAGAGTCACAAGAAAAAGTGATTTGTGCTATAAATGATGTTAGTAACACGGTGATTAAGCTTCGAAAAGATGTCTACGTAGTGGAAGAACGAGTTACCGGGTTAGGATTGGATGTCGAAAATGTGAAAACCGGCCTCATTGAACTACAGAAGAAAGTAGTGCGCCTTGAAACCACGGGAGTTGCGATCTCTAGTGGAACTATCGGAATGGCACAAGGACCAAGAGTGAAAGTTCCGCCATACGACGGCACTACTTCCTGGAACGCTTATCGTCAGCAATTCCAGACGGTTGCTACTGCCAACGGATGGACGGAAGAACAATGCTTGACCGCTCTCACTGTTGCGCTCAGAGGGCAAGCTTTGTCGGTCCTGGAAGCACTGCCGCATACAAGAAATGGGTTCCAAGACCTGATGGAGGCACTTGAATCCAGATACGGGGAGCGACACCTGGAGCACGTGTTCCGTGCCCAACTGCGTGACAGAGTCCAACGCTCAGGAGAAGGACTACAACAATGGGCGTTGGAAATTGAAAAACTCGTCAGGAAGGCACACCCAGGAGCCGACACCAAGATGGTAGACACAAATATTGTTCAAGCATTTGTCGACGGAATCAAAGACCTGGAGGTCAGGGCTGCAGTGAGGCTTCGTCACCATACCTCGCTAAAGGAAGCATTAGCGCATGCTTTGGAGGTCGAGGCTGTTCGTTATGACATACGGCATACCCATAAGATCCGCGAGGTCTCTGAGGAAGTCAAGGAGGTTAAGGCTCCTACGAAGAAAAGTTCTGGAGCCATGTGCTACAAGTGCGGCGAGAGGGGCCATCTTCAGCTCAACTGCCCGCAGAAGGAAACCCAGATGGCAAGGATGAAAAGAATCGAGGAACAAATAGAGGTGCTGAAGAAGCAGGGGGCTTTGTCCCTTGCCCGGGATCAGGGAAACGAATAAAAGCCAGGACTAAGGGGCGAGTGCTGGCTGACGCGGAGGGAGCCCCGATAACTGTTATCTCCCAGGCATGCAGCGGGAATAGTCTTACAATTCAGGGGACTATTAACGGGACGGATTGCAAAATGACTCTGGACACAGGAGCCTCTAGAACAATAGTGAACCCAAGTCTGGTAAAAACCGCAACGGGACACAAGAGGAGAATTAACTGTCGGCTTCTTACTGCCTCCGGCCAGCCAATACCCGTCCTGGGAGAAACATCAGTTACGATGTATGTAGGGGGGTCCTCATACTCTCATAACGTAATCGTGGCTGAGATTGTGGATGACTGCATCTTGGGTTTGGATTTCATGAAGAAACACAACTGCAGAATTAATGTCGCTGACGGAGTTTTCAAGTGTGGTGAAGAAGAAATCTTCATTCTTGGAGGCGCCTGCGGGAAAGTCACATGTGTAAAGAAGGTCATCATACCTGGACGAGCGGAAGCTCAGGTACTGGTGGAACTGCCGCCAGCTGGAAAGAAAAAGTCAAACAGATGCGTGCTGATCGAAGACACACCTACCAAGACATCGTCACAAAAACTGATGACGGCGAGAACCCTTGTTAGTGGAAGCAGAAACGCTGTGGTTAGGGTTTTGAATCTTGATGATCGCGAGATCTGCCTGAACAAAGGTGATGTCATCGGAAAGTGCGAGGAAGTTGTCTGGATGAAAAAGTGTAGTTCGATGACAGGCGCAGACTCAGCAAACAGCAATAACTACGGTTTAGTGACTAAGCTACTCGATGACTGTAAGAGTAATCTGACTTATTCGCAGAGCATGAAAGCTAAGAAGTTTTTGCAGCGCTACGCGAATATCTTCTCCAGTCAAGAAGGGGACCTTGGAAGAACGTCAATGGTTCAGCACAGGATAGATACCGGAAGCGAGAGACCAATTCGTCAACGAGCAAGACGGATACCAATTGCAAAGGAAAAAGAAGTTGAAGGCCTTTTGGAGGACATGAGAAGGAATAAGATTATTGAACCGTCTACGAGTCCGTGGTGCTCACCTGTTGTATTAGTGAAGAAGAAAGATGGTAGCACGAGATTTTGTGTGGACTATAGGCGTCTCAATGATGTCACTAAGAAGGACAGTTACCCTTTACCTCGAATCGACGACACTTTAGATACCCTGAGTGGCATGAAATGGTTCTCGACCCTAGACCTGAAGTATGGCTACTGGCAGGTAGAAATTCATCCAAAAGACAAGGAGAAGACAGCTTTCTCGACCGGTAAAGGTTTATGGCAATTTAACGTCATGCCCTTCGGATTGTGCAACGCACCTGCCACATTTGAGCGACTCATGGAGTGTGTACTGGCAGGCTTAGTTGGAGAGGCTTGCTTAGTCTACTTGGATGACGTCATAATTGTCGGCCGCGACTTCGAGGACCATTTGCGAAACTTGGAGCAAGTTTTCGCCAAAATAGAGGGAGCCAAATTAAAGTTGAACCCGGAAAAGTGTCATTTATTCAGGAGCAAGGTCAACTATCTCGGCCATATTATCTCCAGTGATGGAATCCAGACAGACCCGGAGAAACTGGAAGCAGTTCAAAAATGGCCTACCCCTAAGGACAAAACCGAAGTGCGGGCATTCCTCGGCCTATGCTCATACTACAGGCGTTTTGTTAAGGGATTCGCAGAGATAGCCAAGCCATTACATCGGCTGACAGAAGATAAACGACAATTTAGTTGGGATGAGACTTGTGAAGAATCTTTTCAGAAACTGAAGAAACATCTGTGTGAAACACCAATCCTGGGGTATCCACAAACTAAAGGTCAGTTTATAGTTGACACGGATGCAAGCAACACGGCCATTGGAGGGGTGTTATCTCAAAAACAGGGTGAAAGAGAAGTTGTTATTGCATATTTCAGCAAATCTTTATCCAAGCCAGAGAGAAACTACTGTGTGACAAGACGAGAACTCTTGGCTGTTGTAAAAACGCTACAACATTTCAACAAATATCTCATCGGCAGACAGTTTTTACTACGAACTGACCACGCAGCCTTGAAGTGGCTACTGCAATTCAAGAACCCAGAAGGTCAAGTAGCTCGATGGATTGAACAGCTCCAGGAGTATGACTTCAAGACGGAACACCGCAGCGGAAAGACACATGGGAATGCCGACGCACTCTCACGAAGGCCGTGTTCGGAGGACTGCAAACATTGTGTTAAGCAGGAATGCAATGAAGAAACATTAAAACTAACGAGAACAGATCCTTTGAGTCTCTGGGAGAATGATGCTATGAGGGAGGCTCAAGAAAAAGATGACGACCTTCGGCACATCATCACATGGAAGAAACGGGGTGACGTAAAACCAATATGGAGTGAGGTTGCACCCACTGGCGCTGTCACTAAGGCGTACTGGGCGCAATGGGACAGTCTGATACTCCAAAACGGAATACTCTACCGGAAATGGGAGAAGACTAACGGCAGAGAGTTCCATCTTCAGATAGTTGTCCCAAGAACGAGAGTATCAGATGTTCTCCGTGAAATACATGATGGCGTATCAGGAGGGCATCTAGGTGTCAAGAGGACGTTAACAAAAGTGCGAGAACGATTCTACTGGTTGCATTGTCGAGATGATGTACAGGATTGGTGCCGCAAATGTACTACTTGCGCTGCTGTAAAAGGACCACAGACCAGGAGCCGTGGGAACCTGCGGTTGTATAACGTCGGTGCACCGTGGGAACGAATTGCAGTTGACGTAGCTGGGCCATTTCCTGTAACGGATTCGGGAAACAAGTATTTTATGGTCGTCATTGACTACTTCACCAAATGGCCCGAAGTGTTCGCCATACCAAACCAAGAAGCCACAACAGTCGCTTCCAAGTTAGTCGAAGAAGTGATATGTCGCTTTGGTGTGCCTCTGGAAATCCATTCTGATCAGGGCAGGAACTTCGAATCGCAGGTGTTCCAGGAAGTGTGCAGAATTTTGGGCATGCATAAGACGAGGACCACCGCGTACCATCCGCAGTCTGATGGAATGGTTGAGAGATTTAACCAGACCCTTGAGAGGCATTTGGCGAAATTGGTAGATGACAAACAAAAGGATTGGGACAAGTATATACCACTCTTCCTTCTGTCTTACCGAACCGCCGAGCATGAGAGCATAAAAGCTACCCCGGCGTATGTCAATTTCGGTAGAGAACTACGAATACCAGTAGACCTATTGACAGGAGGGTCACCGGAGGGACCAAAGACTGTACAAGACTATGTCTGCGATTTAAGGGAGAAGATGCGCTATATACACGCCTTGGTTCGGGAAAATGGGTTACAGTCAAGTGAGAACATGAAAACCAGATACGACCGGAAATCGAACACGAACGGCTTCGAGGAAGGGACACTGGTGTGGCTACATAACCCAACTCGCCGGAAAGGGAAATCTCCAAAGTTGCAGAGCAAGTGGGACGGTCCATACAAAGTGGTTACCCGATTGAATGATGTGACCTATAGGATTCAAAAGCAACCAAGAGGGACATTCAAAGTGGTACACATAGACCGTCTGGCGCGTTACCATGGTAGTAACAACGATGCTCGGGACGAGCATCTCTAAGAGGGGAGTAGTGTTACGAACACACAAAACACAAAGGAGCTAGCGCCATCTAGCAGCAACTAGTAAAACCAATTAAAGAACCGAACAGAGTGAAACCCCTATTAGATACTAGATGGCGTTAGAGGAACTACCGTACAAGCGCGAACCTTCTAGAAACATTCGTTCCGGGCGATCACGTTCGCGCACAGTCGGGAACATTCTGGAATGGTCTGGAACACGTCTCGGCGCATAAAAATAGCGGCAGGGAGGCGAGCCCGGGCAGTTCAGTTTGAGCTACGAGAAAGGCGACTTCGAGAGCGAAAACAAGTGATCAAGAGTGATACCAGTGAAACCTACGACTTGGCTTCAACCTAGGACATTGTTAGTGCTTACTGTTTGGACCTAGTGCTTAGTGTTTGGACCTAGTGCTTAGTGTGTAACTAGTGCTAGTGAATAAAGTCTTCTAAAAGAGTCAGCAGGTCTTTCTCTCCAAATCCTTCGAACCCTAGCACGTAACAATACAAATGCACTTATAAAATTTTTACCATTTATCAGTCAATAAATATGATAAAAAGTATTATTGGGGTGTATACGTGTCCGTCGGGATAACGTTCACTGTTATTGTTTTTATTTTGCACCCTTTACGCGATGTAAGCGAGGATGTATTTTATTGAAATGATGTTTGATATAAAGATTTATTGCGAATGTTTACGGTTCACAAATATGTTTGTTTTTGTATTTCATACCTGTATTAGAATGTAGTAATTGAAATGTGTTGTTTTATACAAATGTGTGAAATGTGTTGTTCGACGGGCCTCGTGGTGTAGTGGTTCTGGTAACGGACTGCCGATCAAGAGGTGGCGGGTTCGATTTCCGCTCGGGACAATCATTTGTGTTCTTTTTCTAATTGTTATACAAATGTTTGTCCTGCGTCTGGGTGTTTCTATGTATTATAAGTATGTATTTACACAAAAAAAGTAGTATATGTATTCTATCCGTATTCTGGTACCCATAACACAAGCATAAATATAAGCTTAGCTTGGGACCACAGGACGTTGTGTGAAATGTCCATGAATATGAATACAACAATTTATGTAATTTGATAACGGGAAATACGTTTTTGTTGTAGTATCAGAGATCTCTCTCCAGCCCATTTACGTCCCAATGTTGGGCACGGGCCTCCTCAACTTCGGGAAGGTTTATGGTCTACTGTGCCACGCTGACCAGGCGTGTTGGCACAGGGTTTATTTTCGAGTTTTCCGTCTCTCACAGATGACGTTATCTGTGTGCAATATCCCTTAGCTGACTCTTACAGCACCCTTGGGAGGAGATGGGGTGGTGACATTTTTATTCTTAATCCGTCACCACACGGAATATTTATATATCAGAGTATCAGAGATATTTATGTTTTATTATTATCTTTCAGTTTAGATATTATATTCACAAGACTTACTCCTTTCCTTGTGGCGTAAATAATAATAATAAAGCCAATATGTACATTTCTCTCGAATTTGAGTATCTTCTATTCAAAATTTGAATTTCAGGATAAACTAAAAACGTTGATTACTTTATTTAATTTCAACTTTATGTATATTGCAAACAAGGAGATTTTATACGTATATGTATATAGTATATCTATAATTTCTAACAAAATGTTTCCCCCAACAAATAATAAAACCACTAATTTTCTTTGTAAACATTAAAGTCAATAATGTCGCCAATAGTGACGTAATGTTAGGGTAACTGTTCCCGACACTTGCACGTCTTTATTTACTTATTGTAAACTCACATGACAGGTACCTTAATGGGCAATATAACATGGCAGTAGCGCTGACGATAGAAATATCCAAGAGTAGCAAAATATTCAGATAAATGAAAGTTTTGCATACAGTACAACTAGTACGGGATCCGTAGTACATTTTTTTCACTTGATTACTATCAAGCTGATTTTCCGTGAGTAGCTTTATTATGACGAGACGCCCAATAATTTTCTATTCCAAAATCTCGATTGTGGTAGCTAACAGAGATAGCAATGATAAAATATCGTACTATTACTGGAAGAAAGCTGCTTCTTCGACTGCTATACTATTCAACTGATTTTTATGTAGGATACTTCATAAATTGTGACTGGGTGACAGGAATTTGGCAATTTCATTGAAAAGCTGATGCTTCCAGCGTAATCAGATTAGACTTTAATTTACGCAAATCAAGTTTTTTTTTTTATTATTCGTAAAACATTCGCCTAATAACTGAAACATAATTAAACGAAAAAAGCATATTCTAAGCAACTAAATGTAATCGAATTGGAATACTAGACTTATTATATTATTGACAGAGGAAATGAAAAAAAATAAGTTATTAGTAAATAAATTATTATTTGTATCCCTTGTTAATTCACGGGTTATTACTATTTTTTTTTAAGGAATACCCGGTCCTTTTTAAGGCTTACATGGGGACATGGGTCCAACATGCAGAGGCCCTTTGAGAATTTTAATGAATAAATAAATGTGGTGGGACACCTACCACCGACACTCCACACCTGCACTATAGAAGTGGAGTCATGGAATGCCAATGGTAGCTGTAGATCTATTGCAAAATAATGTAGAGAAACGAACTCGGTTATTGTGTTGCTTCAATACTGATACTTCTTGAACCGTGGCAGACGGTGACTCGCCGACTCACTAGATGGGACACACAGCTGCCAGATAAGGCAGCAGGGAGCAACACCGGTGTGAGCGGCTTGGGGTGTAGAGTGGTGCGGCAGCGGTTTCACCATCGCGGGTCGAGACCCGGAGCGGGTTTCCCCGTAATTACGCCCTTGAAATGGACACTTCCACCCCCGAGCATATAGCTCTGGCGTCCTCACTCTGTCCGGCCGGTGAAGGCAAGACAGAGGCGAAAGTCCAGGCACTCTCGGTTTCCAGTTCGGCCAGCCAACAAAGGCAAGCCGAAGGCGAGGCCACGATCGACTCTCAGGGGCACTGGGGACCGCAGTGTCGCCACTCACATTCAGCTCGCCACAAGCTGCCCTGTGGTCTGTGGGCTTTCCCTAAGTCCAGTGATACATTTTTTTGTGTATACCACAAGATTTTTGAAAGCCTATAATCTGCCTCCAGGTTTTGCGTTAGTCTCATGGTGAGGTAACGACTGGCCCAGAGGTGTTTATTATTATTATTATTGTAATATTGATAATATGATTAACTACTATATCT
The DNA here is from genome assembly GCA_916999025.1 of Orgyia antiqua. NCBI lineage: Eukaryota > Metazoa > Arthropoda > Insecta > Lepidoptera > Erebidae > Orgyia > Orgyia antiqua. The sequence goes on from OU779866.1 coordinate 30,162,310, forward strand.
TTTGCATAACACAAATTTATGAACACACATCTATAGAATTAAATTGTGACGTCTATGTTTTTGCATATTATATTATTTAATAAATTAATTTGGAGTGAAAAAAGTGATCACCGCAAGCGGGACTTGAACCCACGACCTCGGAATACCGTTCCGTAGCTCTGCCAACTGAGCTTATTGCGGTCGTGCTAACAGTAACCAATTTGACCACCACAACGTTCCTCGATTGAGTCTACGTCATATAATATATTATTGTGGAAAATATTTAATTCATAACGTATCTACATCTTTATGTTGCTTAGTCTATGGCTCGACGTTGAAGGTAGACCTCATGGGAAATCGCTTGCTACTCGCTAGTTATAGTAGGTGGCACGGCCCGACCTCGCCAACTACCTGTAAACGTAATTAATTAATTATCGATTTGAACAAATAACTAACATAAATATGTATATTTTTACTTTTAAAAAGTATTGTATGCTTATAATTATACTTTTTCTTTCTATGTTCAAACATACTAAATAGAAAAGAAATTGCTACTGAAATTTTAATCAATTTTTGATGTATTTGTTTTCATTTGTCACTATTTGGTGTATTTGAGATTATTGATAAAAGGAACTTGCAGCAAGTTGACGGTGTAATTGACCCACTCGTGCAATGTACATAATAAGTGTATCTAGCAGTCTATAATTCTTTATTTACAAACATTTTATTCCAGTAAAAATAACAATAGCTTAGAATATGTAAATTTCAATTCGAAAACAGCGAATAAAATCTTGAAGGCTATTCACACAGCTCTCAATGGGAACCTAAGCCGTTGTTTGTAAGTGCCAACAAAAGGAACGGTTACCCTATCTCTACGAACCGATAATAAAGCGTGAACTCTCTGGGAACTGTGTCTGTCTGTCTGAAATGTGTTTACGTCGCTCTATCTTCTTATATATAAAATTCACGTGTCACAGTGTTAGTTACCGTACTGCTCCGAAACGGCTTGACCGATTTTTATGAAATTTTACATGCCTATTCAGTAGATCTCGGAGAATCGGCCAACATCTATTTTTCAAACCTTTTTTTTTAGTATGGCAAAACAACGTTTGCCGGGACAGCTAGTAATAATATAAAATTAATATTAAATAAGCTTAAATTGAAAAAAATATATATGGTACAATTTATATCACGTGAAACACTGACAGACAAGTTTTACATTTTACTATTTGTGTTAGTAGTTAACTAACATTTAAGGCAGAATTTGTGACGTTAAATAATAAAGCAAGCATTTTCAAAATGTAACTTCATAATGACGACTTGAAGCAAAACAGTAATCCTTACATTAACCCTGTATAATGTGACTGGTCGTCCAATAAAAGAAGGTGAGCTAAGCCAATATAAACATTGGTAACATAACGATGGGTCCAATGTGTCCTGACAGACATAACCTGGGGTTCACGCCAAATTGTAAATAGTGCTGCCTCCCGTTTAGTTTGCAATATTTGTGCGGTTTCGTGTAAATGGAAAAAGGGATGTATAGAGTAACGTATGCACAGAACATTCTAGTCTTATTAATTTTTATACAAGATAAAATCCGAAACACGAAGATCTGTAGGAGGACGTGTGTATCTAACATAGTTTGATGACTTAGCATCTGGCACGCTGAAACGCGCGTAGAAATAGGCCACATTACTTGACCAACTGAGTACCACTGGGTATGTAAAGTTGTCGAGTTGCAGTCACTTAGGTACTGGACAAAGCAGCGAAAGGCGGTTCCTAACAAGGTAGAGCGACGATATCATCAGAATCACAGCAAGCTGCTGTATATAAGCGGCGCAAAGACTCCCATTGTGGCATTTAATGGAGAGGCCTACATCCAGCAGTTGACAGAGAAAGGCGAGTAGATGTATGAATTCATATATTAAATGCTTGGAATTAGGCTATTAGATATGCAACAGGACTTATTACTGTCAAAAACTTCCTTTTATACGCATATTTGTATTTAATAATTTCTTTTCAAAAGACAATTTCACTGTGGGGTGCGGTCTTCGTCCACTTTAGTAGGGTATTGTTTCTTCTACTTAACTATGCTAAAGATATGGGTATTTTATCCTATAGAACAGCTTGTGGCAGAAATAAAGTTGCAGTAGTCAGTTAGGCTACTACAAGAATTTAATAGTCGTCACTAGGTACGTCACATACCGTATGAAAAAGAAGTAAATATAGAAGACAAAAGAATTAAAAAATATAAGCTCTATCATGTACCCTACTCTATACCTGAAGTGAGTTTAGCACGGTATCGGAAACGCTGATGTGTGTAAGTCGACGAGAATTAGATGTTACGACGGCGGGGAATTGTCGGGACTCGCATTGTGACTAACCCTGTATCTATATTACAACACGATTATATGCTGCACATTTAATAATATACATAGTTATTATTGCTAGTTTTATGTTTAAACAATAGAAGAATTTGTTTCTGCTCGCAAATGATTATGTTCACACAAATCGAAAGCAAGTAGACGTTTTGGGAAATCCATGTTCGTCAATCGTAACGAAATACAAGATGTAATTATGATCAAGATTGATAATGAATTTTTAGATGTTTTTTGGATCGTTTTACAATTCAGTTCAATTATTTATTTATTATTATAAACTGGGAAAAAGCGCTATAGTTATGTCTCAATAACGCAAGTGAAAGCTTACTTTCCAATTTGACGTGAAATTAGTTAAACATCTATACTGATATTATAAAGCAGAAAAGTTTGTTTATTTGAACGTGCTAATCTCAGAAACTACTGGTTTTAATTGAACAATTCTAGGAAGACTATAGGCTATATAATATCACGCTGCGACCAGAAACTTTAGTTAAAAAATGATGCCAAAACGCGGAAAATTTTCTGATTTCCACGCGTACGAAGTCACTGGCTACAGTTATCCTTATTATTAGGTGATCCTTTCAAGATCTACGAGAAGAAATAAGATAGTGATAGTCTCAATCAGTCACTGCACGAATACTCCATGTAATTATATCCAAATGTACATTATCAACAGTGACATGAGTTAACATCGTTCGAATTCGTGTAAATGTGTCTCTACATGTGTCCAATTAAACCCGTCAAACGTAAACTATTGGCGCGTGACATGATTAGAAGGCCAAGGGACGGACTTTTGCGACATTATTGCACATGAAAATTTATTTTCTAGGATTTATTAAACGAAATTATTATGATAATAAAACTAATGTTATCAAAACCTAATATCTCAATTTATTTTTTGGTGATTCAAATTAACGCAGTGATTTATATTTTATCTTTGCTATAGCCTTCCAGAATATAGTTTTAAACGGTTGACTACAATTAAAGAAGTTGATTAAGGATTGAAATAAAAATTATCACAACAATACCACTTTTTATTGGCAACTATCTGTCATGGTTAATGAGATCATGTCAGCACAACAATGGCCAAATTTTTTTGAATTCTGACACATTCTACCAATGAATTGTGAACATCTTCAGAAATTCTACACTCTACGCCCAAAAGACGGACCTCGTGGTGGAGTGGTTTATGTAACGGACTGCCGATCATGAGGTCTCGGGTTCGATTCCCGGTCAGGACAATCATTTGTGTGATGTTTTTAATTGTCATACAAATGTTTGTACTGCGTTTGGGTGTTTACAATGTATTATAAGTATGTATTTACAAAAGAAAAGTAGTTTATGTATTATATCCGTATTCTGGTACCCATAATACAAGCATATAAGCTTAGCTTGACGGGCTTCGTGGTGGAGTGGTTTATGTAATGGACTGCCGATCGCGAGGTCTCGGGTTTGATTCCCGGTCAGGCCAATCATTTGCGTGATATCCATAAATGTCATACAAATGTTTGAATTGCGTCTGGGTGTTTACTATGTATTATAAGTATGTATTTACAAAAGAAAAGTAGTTTATGTATTATATCCGTATTCTAGTACCCATAATACAAGCATATAAGCTTAGCTTGGGACCAGAGGACGTTGTGTGAAATGTCCATGAATATTTATTATTATTTATTATTAATTACAAAACCTTTTTAATTTTAATACAACAAACTTAACCATTGTAGGTTACTCGTCTTTGATCTTAAAACTAAATTAAATTTCAGGACATAAAGGCAAAGCTTCTGTTTACCGACTATTGTTGGGAACACACGTAACCACCATTCAGCTATTACGTACGATTGTCACGTGCTAATCACTGCGTCGTGACGTCACGCACGCCTAATTCGCACATTTACACCTACGTATAACATAGCTTAACTATACTTAAAACGTAATGTAAGTGTAAAATTTTTTATTAACGATCTATCTTTTCTGTTATTATTATTTATAGACAATTTTAGCACGGCGTTTTATACAGAATTATTAGAATAATTGCACAGTTGAAACTAGCAACGCTTATTAATTTGTTATAAAGAAATATATCAGTAAATAATACCAATTCCATGCGCACAACTAATCTTAACTAAAAATGGAAGTTGATAGTGCCATTAAAACAATTCAGCAAGTTAACAGAACTTTCCTGTTATAATAATCTACTTAGTTTAAAAACTAAAAAACACGCTTAAATATCCTGAATATTTTTTAAATTATTGCATTGTCATCGATCCTTGTTAGGTGTGCAAAATTTCAGAACAATCCATGTACTGCAAGTGGCTGAAAATCGCTTTCAAAGATTCCGTTACACAGATTAATACATTTATAGTTACATACCAAACTTATAAAAGCGTGTTAAAAACTATTGGCCTTATTCATAATGACTTATAGAAAGTTTAAACGGAGATTTTATCGGAGAGATAATAAAACGTTTTATCGTAAAAAGGCTATTATGAATAACAAGTTTTGACAATTTTCGTGAATCTATTTTAGCGAACTTTTAAACCTCCGATAAGTCATAATGAAAAAGGCCATATAGTAGGGGAGCCGAAGAGGGGATTTCGGGATTTACTAAAGCGCGTCAGATTAATATACAGGAGGATACCTTGTACCCGGTTAAGTACCTCCACAAAATATGAGACCCATATATAAGGCCGCCCGTGAAGGATACAGGATCAGATTAGTAAAAAAAAATTGACCATCAGAAATTCTCGAGCGCGTCAGATTAAGGTAGGGTGAGTTAATTACATCCTAAAAAGTGTATATTCCACTAATCTGACGATTTGAGAGTGACGTAAAAAAAGGGGAGGGCAACAAAGTTGTAAAAAAAAAACGTCATCTCGACATTCTCGAGCGTAGCTAAATTTTTTTTATTTTGAAGGTAATAATTCAAGAATAATGAAAAATATATAATCTGACAATTTCCGCAAGCCGAAATAACAAAAATTCGTCGATAAAGTTAAATGCGTGCAGCTGCGTGATGCCTACATTTGGGTTTGTTTGAGTTGGACTTCTAAATGTTTAATTAGGACTGTTTATGAGATATTAAGCCATCAAAATATATCGTAAAAAAAGTTGCAAAGTTACACTGTCTGCTTTTAAATTGTTAGATTTACCAGCTGCTCTGTGTCTAGCCAACCGGAGTCGCCGATAAGATATAACAATAGATTTTAAGGACAATAGAGTCGTAAAATCTCATCTCCATTGAATCATAGCTAGACAAGAAGCACAATTAAAAAGCTCTTAGGAATATTTATGAGTATGTTGTAAAGATAAATCATACAAATTTTTAGACAAGTATAAAATATTATTTCTATTACAGCGTGATCATTTATAATTTACAACAATTAAAAAGAAAGTAAATATTATGATCTAAGATAATTTGTATCACAGAATAGTTTTATCACATAATGGACAATAATTTGAAAGTGTAAATACTTTCGTTAATGTTTTCGTTCTTCAAACTATTTACTTTTGAGGTGTAAGTATTTGGTACACAAGGAAACGTTGAAGTTACTAACTTTCTTTTAGTATTGAATATAGTCGCTTCAATTTTATTTTTCTCAAATCACGCTGTAATAGAAATAATATTTTATACTTGTCTAAAAATTTGTATGATTTATCTTTACAACATACTCATAAATATTCCTAAGAGCTTTTTAATTGTGCTTCTTGTCTAGCTATGATTCAATGGAGATGAGATTTTACGACTCTATTGTCCTTAAAATCTATTGTTATCTCTTATCGGCGACTCCCGTTGGCTAGACACCAGAGCAGCTGGTAAATCTAACAATATAAAAGCCGACAGTATAACTTTGCAACTTTTTTTACGATATATTTTGATGGCTTAATATCTCATAAACAGTCCTAATTAAACATTTAGAAGTCCAATTCATCTTTTTGAAATTTAACTTTTTCTAGTGTCGGCTCCTGCACTATAGTGTGGAGGACTGGGAATAAACGGCACCTTTCCCTCCTCACCCTTTTTATTCCCATTCGTCCACACTATTCCCATACCTCCACACTGTGGACGACGGGGTGTGGAGGACTGGGAATGACCCGCTGAGTTCAAAATATAGTTCAAAGTACAATTTTAAGCGCCCAGGAATGGAATTAGCGGGAAGTTGCAGGGATGGCCTTTAAGGTGAACCGTTTTTCGAATTTTTTTTTGTCAGATTAGGCGAATCCCTCTAGGTAATCGTCAGATTATGAGACAGTACGTTTAGAACATAAAGATGAACCATATATATCTTAATCTGACGCGCTTGAGTATTTCAAAATGGCGAATTTTTTTTGCACATTATGAAACTGCCCGTGAGTTTGCGTCCCATCGAAATCGTCAGATTAGTGAATGAGAGCTTTTTTTTGGTGCACTTAACACTCCCTTAGAAAATCTGACGCGCTCGACAAAATTTTTTTTTTTTTCATTTTCAACCCTTAAATACAACCACCCGCATCATGCAAACGATCAGATTAACATACGTACATTATTAAAAATACGTAGGGCATTGATGCTATCAATATCTGACGCGCTCGAGGATGTCCATGCAACAGTTTTTTTTTACATATTTAAAAATCTATAGCCGCTTTCCCCACCGATAAAAGTGAAAAATCACATAACATTTTTTTCTTCTTATCATCTAAGCTTTGCAACTCAATAGGTCTCTATGACGCTCGAGTAAATCCCCATTTAGCATCGTGGGCTCCCCTACCAATATGTATTTATGGATTAAATATTTTATCAATACTAATATTATAAAGCGGAAGAGTTTGTTTGTTTGTTTGAACGCGCTAATCTGAGGAACCATTGGGCGGATTTGAAAAATTCTTTCAGTGTTAGATAGGGCATTTATCATGGAAGGCTTTAGGCTATATAACATCACCCTACGACCAGTAGAAGCGAAACAGTAGTGAAAAATGTTGCGAAATAGGGGAATATTTTCTAAATTCCACGCGGACGGAGTCGCCGGCAACAGCTAGTTTTATATAAATGTGTTTCGTTGTACATATTTAACCATTTCATCACAATACACCATAGTCGTTTTAATATAATTAAGTTAGGTTAAGTTTTTGAAGAATTAGAATTGACTTCAATGTCATTGAAATTAGTGAAAAATATTCAGAAACTATCGATTATACTTTGAATGCACCCAGCGTGTGGACGCAAAGCCTCCAACTCATTCTTTTTCATTGCTTTTTCCAAGTCCTTCATTGCTTTTCAATTTTATCCATTACAGAAAACAATTTGATGTTATTAAATTCCTCTACCATTATGTAAATAATAATTAGAATATACTACAATAGTACCTATGTATTTTCTAAATAAACAATGTACACTAATGACAGTTTGATGTAAAATCACATGTGGCCAGACGATGGTGAGGATCATTCGGTAACGGATAGACAGATCGACGGGCTCTATGTAGAGGTATAATAGAGATTTGTGTCTAGACAATGGTAAATTATTAACAACATACGATATATTTAATAATTGCGTATTGTCTATTTAAGATTGAGATAAAAATTTATACACTTTATTTAATCATAGTATATTAACGACAAAAAAAAACAAACAGTCATTTTTTTTCTCTATATACTCGTAATATTGGCTTAAAATAAAAATATATGCAAAATGTCGGTAAGCCCCTCACACATAATAATATTATATAAGCTTAAATACACGTAACTCCTCAATACGAAAAGCACCAACCTAACGACAGAAACTATAAAAATGACAGCTATTATTGTCAATTCTACGTGCACAATTAAACTTAAGTTAACTAAAAAATTAAAACAACTATTGGTGTAAATAAAACTACTTTTTACGGATTTAGACGCGTATATTTGTTTTAAATTTTGGTCCGACGTTTCGGAGACTTTGCAGTCACCATGGTCACCCGTGACCATGGTGACTGCAAAGTCTCGTCAAAATATACGCGTCTAAATCCGTAAAAAGTAGTTTTATTTAAACAGAAGAGTCAGGCAAGTGTTCGAAAAAAAAACTGTTGGTGTATTTTGATTAACTGGCTATTTTGTTGTGCACATTAAAATAAATTAAAATCTTTAGTCTATTATAAACAGTTTTTATAACAATAATAATAATAATAACAAACCCCTCTGGGCCAGTCGCTACCTCAAAACTAGACGAGTCGAGACTAACGCAAAACCTAGAGGCAGATTATAGGCTTTCGAAAATCTTGTGGTATAAACAAAAAATGTGTCACAGGACCTAGGGAAAGCCTACAGACCGCAGGGCAGCTTTTGGTGAGCCGAATGTGATTGGCGACACTGCGGTCCCGAGTGCCCCTGAGAGTCGGTTGAGGCCTCGCCTTCGGCTTACCTTTATTGGCTGGCCGAACTGGAAACCGAGAGTGCCTGGACTCTCGCCTCTGTCTTACCTTCACCGGCCGGACAGAGTCGTCGCCAGAGCTATATGCTCGGGGGTGGAAGTGTCAATTTCAAGGGCGTAATTACGGGGAAACCCGCTCCGGGTCTCGGGCGCGATGGTGAAACCGGTGCCGCACCGCTCTACACCCCAAGCCGCTCACACCGGTGTTGCTCCCAGCTGCCTTGTCTGGCGGCTGTCCCATCTAGTGAGTCGGCGAGTCACCGTCTGCCACGGTTCAATAACTATTGATTTTGAAGGCAGGCGTCTGTTATTATTTACAATAGTTTTATATATAACCAGTCCATCAAACACCTAACACAATAAACCAGTTCGTTTCTCTACATCATTTTGCAATAGATCTACAGCTACCATTGGCATTCCATGACTCCACTTCTATAGTGCAGGTGTGGAGTGTCGGTGGTAGGTGTCCCACCACATTTATTTAAAATTCTCTAAGGGCATTCTCTGCATGTTGGACCCATGTCCCCATGTAAGCCTTACAAAGGACCAGATATTTCTTAAAAAAAAAATAGGAATAACCCGTGAACGGAAATAGAGACACAAATAATAATAATAATAACACAACACACAACGTCATAACCTACACATCATACGCTGCATTTACTTGACCCGTAAATGTGGTTTAAACCAGCCAAGAGCTGAGAAAAATAAAAACTCCTGATAATAATAATAAATTTATTCATAAATTCACAATAACAACACAGAAAATGCCAGCCATTCCAAAATAAAATTAAATACCACGCTTTCAAAGTTACACAATGCATCTCAAAAATATCACCACAATGAAATGCATTGTGAATAAAATTGTAAGCATGAACACAGAAACTCATTGGTTTCTACACTAGGCTAAGCCTGTCTTGTACAAGAAAGTTCAGTTAACATTGCCGAATTGTGTCATCGACACTGTCAAAATTCATTTTTAGGGTTCCGTACCCAAAGGGTAAAAACGGGACCCTATTACTGAGACTTCGCTGTCCGTCCGTCCGTCCGTCCGTCCGTACGTCCGTCTGTCACCAGGCTGTATCTCAAGAACGGTGTAGCTAGACAGTTGAAATTTTCACAGATGATGTATTTCTATTGCCGCTATAACAACAAATACTAAAAATAAAATAAAATAAATATTTAAGGGGGGCTCCCATACAACAAACATGATTTTTTTACCGTTTCTTGCTCGATACTAATAACGTTGCCTTATGTTGCATAGATAATGGTACGGAACCCTTCGTGCGCGAGTCCGACTCGCACTTGACCAATTTTATTTAGTTAAGTCTAGTCTAGTTTTAGTTATCTTAAAAAATCTAATAATCGCTTAAATACCAGCTCTTATTGAACGCCTGTGACAATCTGAATATAGCGGCTATGTATAACATCATAATATTTAAATAGTATGTATATTCTCTCATTTCCAACACTTCCATCATTTTACAGCTTCTAACCCTCGGTACAGAGTAATTAACACAACATGAAATAATTCAGTGTAGGACAAAACAAGAATTTTAATACGCAAATGAAATAATCCTACAGATTGATGACGGGGATACCTCGCCTCTTAACTTTTTACACCAGTATTTTTTACTGAATTGAATTTTTAATTGTGTTTTATGCTCTCGCGAATAGCAATTTGTCGGATTAACTGCGTTTTTGCCTTATTTATCGGTTACCTAAAGTTTTTTATAGCCATCATTTTTGATGGATGGTATACTGTTAAAGAATAAATGCTCTGTGATTCTTTAAATCACTGAATAAATAAGTAGGCCTGTAATACTAACAATAATAAAATAAATAAATAAATAAATTCTTTATTTCTCCTCACAGGTAAATTACATGTAGAACAATAAATATTCACAAAGATAGAACAATAACAACACATAAAACAGTATCATGTTCAATGACGTGCAGCAAAAACCAATCTTAATTATGCCAGGAGCTGGTGTCTGAAATAGGCTGGGCCTGTCTCACAGGTCACCAGGATCCACGCTCACTTATAATTATCAAATTTCAGTTATACACTTGAGAGAATTCCAATAATAATATTATATTCCAATAAATTTCAGATTCAAAATTTTTAGCAACTGATTTATTACATAGTATTTTACAGTTAGTGTTTGTGTTTGATTTTATTATTATTGATATTTCGTGTGTATGTAATGAGTAATGAGGTGTAAATAACTATATGTATAGATAAACAAGGAAATAGAAGAAGTCCTACAGCCCGTCTGTGTATGTCCGTCTGTACGTATGTCTGTCAGTACGTCTGTATGTGTGGTTTTCATTTATTTATTTTCTTTATTTAATGTATTATTTATTGACAATTTTTTTGTTCATTTTTTATATATTTTTAATCAAGTCTAGCTAGTTAGTGCTTATTATGCAGGAGGTCTTCGGTTAATGCATAGTCCAAGGTCAAGAGCCATTTAGTGATTTTACTTTTACAGGAATGTTTAGTAAGTGAATACTGTTCAGTTATACGGCAAAGCAAAAATCGTTTCATGAATCTAACTGATCAGACTTTCATTTTGATTCTTAATATATTAGGTAGGTATCTTTACAGTAATATAATAGGTATTTTTACAAGGTTCGATAAGATACGTTTTGAGTACATACGCGGAAGCCTTGGGGTATGCGCCATTGCTAACAAGAACAACGTAGTCGGTGCCGACTACGTTGGTTGGGTCACATAAAAAGAAGACATTCTGAAGATATCACTAACAAAGCGCTGATCCTCAGCATGCCTGGCGAGCGAAGAAGTGGTAGACTGAGACTGCGATGGTTACTCAAAACATGGAGAGCTGTGATGCTCAGGATAGGGCGAAGTGGAAGAAGCAGAGTAGGAAAGCGGACTCTGTAGCAAAATGGGAAGGACCTTTTCAGTTGCAACTTATTTCCTCCTTATTTTGTCTTTTTTGTGTTTTTCGAATAGTATTATTGCCCACAAGTAAAATAATAAAATTAAAGCTTTAATTAAAAATAAACATTCCAGAAATATGTATGCTTCTCAGATTTTTAGCATGTTTATCCACAAACTTATTGTTAGGTTCAAACATAAATAGCTTATAATAGTACATAGCTAAATTTATTTACATGCTTGTTAGTTAACTAGCCTAACATAACCCACAACCTATTAAAATAATATTAGAACTAAAATAATTTCAGACAAAAAATTTCTCATTAAATACACATCATTGCCCAAAACATAGCTATTTGCAGATGACTGATAATTTTGCATATCACAATGGGAAAGTATATCATTTGACTATATTATTACCGCGTCTCATACATATTTACGAAAATTATGACAAAAAAGAGGTATTTTTTCATTTTGTTAATATTTTTCACATTTTGTGCTTTGCCGGTTTTATCACAAATGTACAAAGTGACTTTACGGAGTATAACGCCTTGTATAGAAGCAGATCCGCCATATGAAAAAGAAAAATCTATGCTACTCGATGTAAAAGCCTATAACAAAACAGACAAATTCTTCTTCGAAGGTAACCTTACTGTGAAAGAAAATTTAAGAGGAATTTATTGGAAGATAAAAACTGGAGTGGAAACCCCTGATGGTAAAATCAAGTATTCTAATCAGTTTAAGAAATTGACGTGTAAAAGTATGATACCAAAGCTTACGTTAACGGCTGCAAGAGTATCTTTTAATGAGAAAACTTGTGAAATATATAAAGGATATTATTCTTTTAAAAAAATGGACTTATATAAGTTGCAACAAGGCGCATACTATTATCCTATTAAGGAAGTCGGTGAAAGTATAGTTTATTGGAGTGTGTACAGTGCAAAAGGAACAAGCATTTGTTTATTGTCAAAATACGTGTTAAAAGCTATATGATTAACACTAACTGGTAGCCGCGATTTCGTGCGCTTGGAATTTAGAAATATTTCCCAATTTTTACTCCATTTTTCACTGATGCGTTGCACCTAGTCGCAGCTTGATGTTATTCCTTCTAAACGCAATTCAGATACGCCAGCGCTACCACATGAGGCGTGAATGAAAATTAGCTACCATCGTCACATCGTATAATAACCAGTATTGTGGTAATAGTAATATGAGCCTAAAGTTTGTTCAACTTGGTCTTCTTTAGATACATGAATACATTAGTGTAGGTAGGGTCATACGACTAACTAAAGTATTCCACTACAAAGGTACCGATTCTATATGCAGCATAACTAAACTAAATATAGCTAAAATATTAAAACTGATAATGACACAGTTATGCAATGTTCACTATATTATAAAAACTATGTATTACAGACTTACAATATTAATTAATATATATATATTAATTAATATATTAATTAATATACTCGTATATATAAATGGGCACAAAGAAATAGCCAATTGATCAAATTACAACGTAGTTGTTTTCAATTTGACGAGCCTCGTGGTTGAGTGGTTCATGTAACGGACTGCCGATCAAGAGGTCGCGGGTTCGATTCCCGCTCGGGACAATCATTTTGTGTGATTTTTCTAATTGTCATACAAATGTTTGTACTGCGTCTGGGTGTTTCTATGTATTATAAGTATGTATTTACAAAAGTAGTATATGTATTCTACTATCCGTATTCTGTACCCATAACACAAGCATTATAACCTTAGCTTGGGACCAGAGGACGTTGTGTGAAACGTCCGTGAATATTTATTTATTTACTAGCTGGTGCAAAAAGCTGGTTAGCAAACAGAAGTTTATTGTACCTCTCGATAGATGGCGTTGTACATCACATTTAAATCGCACTATGGTTTGGTTACACGCAGTAACGTATAAGCTCGTCAAAATTTTTTAAATTTGTTCAGCTCTTCGCATTTATAAATTAGTAAGGATAAGGATTTATTTATAATTTTTAGTTAAGTTTAGTTGTGCACGTAAAATTGGTACCAATCTACCAATGTCAGGCTTGCTCGTAAGAATATTATAACTGTAGTTACTGTAGTTTAAAGTTTTAGTATTTATCTAGGGAGCTGTTTGAAGTAAACAAAACTACTTACAGCTATAAAATAGAATAGGGACTAGATCTAAGTTTGTTGTATGAGTTTATTAAATTTAATTTTTGATGTAAATTTCTTTATTTTAATACATGTACCATCCTACCACTTATCATCATTGTAAAATAAATATTGGCCATAAAAAAAGAAAAATATAATCCATAGAGTTTCCTCTCTGTTCTTCTCCATAAGATTCACTTTTGAAACTCTTAAAATAACAATTTTTAAACAGAACTAAATGAATCAAAAGCCATAGAAGAGTTACAATGCAATGCGCTAACCGATGCTCACATAAACATAAGTACGTATATCTATGCTTTATATGCTTTAGTTTCGATACAACTCCACTTATTCTGTCAGTAACTGATTCAACAATAAGGATTATGTTAAGTATATGTTTCCAAGTTCACATTATTCAAAGTTTACCAAGTTTAGCCACAGAATAAATAGTAAAAATGTTCTGCTTCCTATTACCATAGTGAAGTAAATTGCATAGCGTGAAAACTGAACAGTGATAACATTTATGAAAACCAAAAAGGGTAACATACGCCAAAATGTTGTTTTCAAATGATATGCATTTCATTTATAAGCAGAGACGAGTATGTACAAAACAGGCTCCCTTAGGAACTAAACTTTCCGTCCATCTAGCGACAATATTTGAAAGTTATTTCAGCGTTCACAACCCTCATAGGCGCCGTTAAAATTTTCCCTACCACCTTATTCATAATACACACGCCATCTATCTCTTTCATTCTATATTCAAACGTATATGTGTAAAAGAGAAAGAATTATTTACAAACTGACATCTCAAAATTAACGGTGGTCGGCTCATGATAATTTACATATTTAGGTGAAATTAACCTCGGTACGTTAAATTGTATTATGAATATTAATAGGTGTGTGTGCAAAGTAATGTATTATATGAAATGGGTAAATATAACCCCATCTTTATGGCACAGATTTGAGTTAAAATTACGGTGGTCTGTGCTCATAATAATTAAATATTTTAAGAACATATTATAAATTATCAGCCCTGTAAGACCAAATAGGCATAATATAAATATGGGAATGAGCTAGGTACCAACATGACACGTTTTAAATCCCATATAAACAGTACCTATTGAAGTTTTCTGGGCATTTAGCGTATTGTCACAAATAGTCACAATATCATAAATTTGAACAAATAACATCCTCCAAAACTCTGTAATAAACACCTGGTCAGCGTGGCATCTTCTTCTTCTTCCCCAGCCCATTTACGTCCCACTGTTGGGCACGGGCCTCCTCCACTTTGGGAGGGATTATGGTCTACTGTACCGCGATGACCAGGCGTGTTAGCACAAGCTTTATTTTCGAGTAATCGGTCTCTCACATAAGATGTTATATGTGTGCAATATCCCTTAGCTGACTTTTACAGCACCCTTAGGAGGAGATGGGGAGGTGACACTTGTATTCTTAATCCGTCTCCACACGGAGAATAGAAGGAAGAGGAAGAGCAATCTAGCTCTTTTAAATTAACGCTGTTTGTTTTAAATGTCCATTGTATTTAGTATAGCGCGGCATAGTAGATAATAATCCCTATCAAATCGGAGGTCTGTGCCTAACAGACTAACGTTTATGGGCTGGAGAGAGAGAGAGAAATCTGACAAACAATCACAACAAAATAACTATAATTGGAGAAAAAAATCACATTTAATATCAACCTTTGGATGTTTTCCCACAATCTTCAAGTTTATCCGAATTTCTAATGGAATTTACTATATCCTCAAAAATCCAAATTTCCTTCAGCATAATGCAAATATTCAAAACATTTTGGGGACAAAAATTGCAAACTCTTGGCAGTTTATTTGGTTATCTAATAAAATATTACGAGCTTTGACAAGTGCCTCGGAGCTGCCCCCTTGTGGCCTGTATTCCTTACTTTTTCTGTTACAGCTACGAAATACAACGAGAAGCTTTTAGTTACAAAATAAAATAAATATGCTATCAAAAATGTATGCTGAAAATTTATAGAAATTTTAGTAATACAAAATGCGATAACTATGCTGGTGTCTAGTTTTGAAAAGATATAAATTAATCAAACAATCTTAAATCTATATTTCTAGAACTAATACCGCATGTGGTGCTATCGTAAGAAAAATAGAGCGCACAATGTTTGCTCATTAATCCTTGTTTAGGCAGTAGGTACATTTGGCTTTTAGCCACGGTTCCATAAAAAAATACTGTCAATAATTTATAAATATCTACAAAAATATACACTTACACGCGTTTAATTAAACCACTATATCATAATAAAGGTCATATTGACCCCTACTAAATTAAACAATACACGAAAAGTCCGTCTATAATTTCGAGGGCGGGAAAAATGTAAGGGGATTTAAATTTAATTTTCAAAACGAAATAACGTCAAACATCCCCAGCGGCAGCTTCCAGTTCAAAGGTGGAACAATGTCTTGAAAAGTCAATGCTAAAAAAAGAAATAAAAAAATTAAGTTTGGAACGCGTAATCACGCTCCGGTGTTTATTTTTCAGCCGGTATTGTTTTTTTTTAAAGTTTGTGATGTGAAAGTTATTTTCACAAATTAAGTAGGTACTACTTAATTTTGAGGGGAAATGGACGTTTAAATCTGAAGGAGAATTTTTTTTTTAAACATATACCTAGAAAAATATAATCCTTATCTTTCTCTTAAGTCTACTAGAATCCAATACACAAGGAGAATTTTATTAGGCCTGCAAAAAAAAATATTACTTCTACATGACGATTCACAAAACTTTTTTGTAACCTCAACTATATTATTATCTTTATTTCTTTTACTTAAGGGCCTACATCAATATTATCGTATATCATCGCCGACACGTACATATTAACACAGCCAGTAGGCACAGAAAATGAAGAATTAGGGATACTTTTCCTATTTACTCAAAATCTACTAAATATATTTTAATTCTGATTTACGTGTTTCTATACATAATAGTTACCTATGTTTTTAAAGTTATTTCATTAGTTAATACGCGATAATAGACCGACAAATGAAAAAAATAAAAAATTAGAGAGGTTGTTTCGCCAAGATTTTCTATAGATAAAACTTTTTTCAATCGCGTTTCTGAGTTTATACGATCCTAGATCATATATTGATAAAACATATACTTAAAAATTAGAGCTCTAGCCATTCAATCGAAAGAAACAATGAAAACTTCGTACATAGAAAAATGCACGAAGCTATTTTGGTATCCTCTTAATTAAATATTTCCCGAATATTTATGTACAGTAAATTAAATTGTATAGATAGATGAGCAAAATATTTTAATATAAAGACAAAACAAAGGTATCCGAGAGTATGCGACTTGTACTTGATAATTAACAAGATCTCCTTGGGGATGGGTTGGGTCCGGCACGCAATATATAATTTTGCAGATGACATTCGCGCAAGGGACTTTGAAGGATCGGTGGACTTCGCAATTGGACCTGTAACTAACTTTCATTATTATGTTTTGTTGTATTGTTATTCAGGGTTTTGAAATTTAATAAAGTTTTGATGAAATTAATATTTTGTTTTCAATTAATGAAGTTATATGTTTACAGCACCGGCCGGCGCGGCGGTATGGTAGAGCAGAGATACTAGGTAAATAGAAATGTTAATTTTCTATCATATATAATCGAAGTATTTATTTTCTTTGTAGATGGCTATGTTATTGTTGCGTCTACGAGGGATAGATGCCACTTAAGATCAGGTGGGCCCTTAGCTCATATCTGGGTCTAAGCAAAAAAGATTAAGCACAGAAGGCTGTGCCATAATGGGATTACATGACGTATGCTATTGAAATAGACAAAAAGTTTTCCAAATGTGTTGGCTGTTTTGCAGATTTAGGTTGGTTTAGGAAACCCTGATGATTGTATTTACCTACTTTCTATGTATAATCTACAGTATTTATTTATTTATTCATTTATTTTTTATTTGTTTCTTATTGTTCTTTTCGGGATTAAATGCGTAATTGACTTAATATTTAATGGAATTTTCTTTATAAAATTTCATTTTTAATATGAACTCTATCCAAGCAATAATAACCACAACCCTTCTATTGATAGCACGCTGTCTTACTTTTTACACGCTTTATATTAGCTTCACTTGTATGTTTGTTTGTATGTTTGTTTGTATGTTTGTTTGTATGTTTGTTTGTATATTTGTTTGTATGTTTGTTTGTATGTTTGTTTGTATGTTTGTATGTTTGTAACCGACTCCTTTGGACGCTATTTTGACCCACTTTAAACGGTCAGATTCTATTCAAATTTTGCACACCTGTCAAAGACCGATGACAATACAATAATTCGATTAAATAAAGAGTGTTTTTTAGTTTTTTTAAACTATTTTTAATTATTCTAATCTTCTTAACAATGTCCAGATCTAAGACCTTGTTATGTTCCATATTTCATTTCTGTATAAATTTGAAATTTTAGTCCGTCTCCAACAGTTACACAGAACTTCAAATTATGTACTATTTAATAATTCAAGACTAAGACAATATAGCACTTGATATAATTTTCATAGCTTTAGCGGAAGTTTTTACGATGAACGTTATGGTGTCTATACGCTATCAACTCTATTACGAGCCACTACGACGAAGCTACGATTAATTCGTAAATCTTTTATGAGATCATGTTCTTCTTTGAAGTGAATAGTTAAGTTGTTTGACACTTTCATCATCTATATAATAGATCAGATTTGTTTAATCACGGAAAGAAAAGAAATAAAAGACGTGTGGCACTCGGGGACTGCCGCGGTAAAGCTATTGCATAGTATTTTTTATCAACTTATGCAATTATAATTATTCATTTATTTTATTTATGCAAGAATCCAAATACCATAAACTAAAATAAGATTAATAATCCTTATTTACTGATGCTTACATCTGTCCATTGTTTATGGTAATTATGATAAAATAGCGATTGTCAATCAAATGTCAATAAAATAAAAACTAACGCCAAAAATGACATGAGTCACCAGCGCGAATAGCGAAACGTGTGTAGTATTTTTAGGGTTCCGTACCCAAAGGGTAAAACGGGACCCTATTACTGAGACTTCGCTGTCCGTCCGTCCGTCCGTCCGTCCGTTTGTCACCAGGCTGTATCTCAAGAACGGTGATAGCTAGACAGTTGAAATTTTCACAGATGATGTATTTCTATTGCCGCTATAACAACAAATACTAAAAATAAAATAAATATTTAAGGGGGGCTCCCATACAACAAACATGAATTTTTTACCGTTTCTTGCTTGATACTAATAACGTTGCCTTATGTTGCATAGATAATGGTACGGAACCCTTCGTGCGCGAGTCCGACTCGCACTTGACCAATTTTTTATATAGTTACGCTATCTTTGTTACGGAATTTAAATTTCGAATTTTGTGCATTTAGTCTCCACGCTCAAGGCCTGACAGAAGCTATGCAATAGCTTAACAACACTTTTTTGTTTTAAATGTATATACCTAAGGTTAATAGTTAATTCTCTGACGGTATTCAGGTAGGTACATGCTGCCATGCATATGCCAACCGTTAATAATTTTGGTAAGGGCAGGAAGAAGAGATATTCAGGTACACTTTCGCTATATACATCGCATAAAATCAACCTATACATCATACAAACCATCGATAATTACGATATACATAATGTCACTTATCCGTGAGGTGACGGATTAATAATACAAGTGTCACTATCCCATTTTATTCTCTGGAAGTTGTAAGAGCTAGCTAAGGGATTTCATTAGCAGATAACATTCTCCATTAGTAAAGTCATTACTAAACGCTTTGTCATAACGTCTGGTAAGCGCGACATAGTACCTAGACTAAAACCCCTCTCGATATAGACCCGTGTTCATCTCAGAAAAATAATCTTAGAAGATTCATACAATAACGGTCTGCGTGGTGACGTATTAAGAATAGAAGTGTCACCACCCCATTTCTTTCCCAGGGTGCTGTAAGAGCCAGCTAAGCGATAATATATGCAGTTAACGTCTAGTGTGTAAGACGGAAAACTCGAAACTAAACCTTATAAATAACTCGGTCTGTCTCTCTTTTGCACCATAATTTCTTAAAAAAGGACATAAGCTATTTTTAAAAAAGGAAAGAAAAGAGGTAGGTAGAGACTATGGAATAAAAAAGCAAAACTGTATGAATATTATTGTTTTCATACAAAATATTCACTGCTGATCCATAATTCATACAAGTATATGGCAAAAACTTTACATGAATACAAAAAGAATTGCCCCGGGTGAGGATCGAACTCACGACCTTAAGATTATGAGACTTACGCGCTGCCTACTGCGCTACCGAGGCTTGGGAAATTTAGTCGACTTTAGCGTTCTGTATAGGAAGTTGTACCCTTTGTTTTCTTAGAGAGTTTTTTTTTTTTTTATAAATATTTATGGACATTCAACACAACGTCGTCTGGTCCCAAGCTAAGCTTATATGCTTGTGTTATGGGTACCAGAATACGGATAGAATACATATACTACTTTTCTTTTGTAAAAACAGACATATGTATAATACATAGTAAACACCCAGACGCAGTTTTCATGTTTATTATAAAACTCAAATTATTATGCTGATAAAATTAACTGCGAGAAATGGAAACCCTAAAATGGAACTCTATACTTATGGCTTAGGGAAACTATATATTGGTACCGATTCTAAGTGTACAACTAAACTTAACTAAAAAATTAAAACAACTATGGAGTATTTTGATTAATTGGCTATTTCGTTGTGCACATTTTTAATAATTAAAATCATTAGTCTATATTATACAGATTTTATAATAAAAAGTTGTGTTAACTTTGCCGAATAGTGTTATTGACACTATCATGTTTCATTTTTAGTTAAGTTAAGTTGTGCGTATAGAATTGGTACCATTATCACTGACTATTATTATTTCTATAGTGCAGATTCCACATCCATGTTATTAGTCACATTGCAATTTTAGTCGATGTTAGTATTTTAAAATAGCAGTATGCTTAGTATGGTAGATGTCTTTATCAACAGTAAAACTTAAATAATTATAATTGGTAGTACTCTATACTCAACTATATTTATTTATACAACGTATTTTTGTGTAGTAGAAACAAAGTGAATTAGTTTTATACCACGTATCCCAATACACAACGGCCACTAAATCTTGTCCTGACATTCCATATAAGAGCTGTTTCACCCTTACTGCTTAGCCCGAATTAGGAATTACGGTACAGTTGGCAAAAAAAAAACAACCAAAACTATATTTTAAATAACAAATGTAAATAATTTCGTGTTTAATGAATGACCCTATGTGACCTTATATATTTAAAACCACGCAACGGATCATAACGCAATTTTTTAATAGACTATTACCCATTATCTACTACCTACTTTGATAAAAAAAGGATTTATTCTATTAATGGTTACCTAAGTAGTTTAAATCGTAATTATTTTTAAATTTTCGGCTGTTTGTGACTATTGCATTAAATTGAATGTGGTTATACTAAATTCTTACTAAAAGTCTGGTTATAAAATTAACAGCTATGTTTTACGTTATAAAACTATTTTATTGAATAGCTTACAGCTGGTTTAAAATTACAAACGAAGTTAGCGCACGACACACATACAGCCTAAAATAAAAAAATATGTTGTATAAATATCCAAAACTGTTGACACAAATATTTGTATTACGTTTTTCTGCTATCTCTACCGCGAATTGTTGATCTCGCACCGTAACTAGTGTTTTTCACACAAGTTTTATGTGCTATTATTTGCAAAGGATATAAAAGCTCCCTGACCATGTTTACTGCTTGCTCGGCCTAATCCTAGCAACATAAAGCCGGTAGCCACCCCTTTATGTTATGTTCGATAATAAAATCTTAACTTATGTACCGTTTATTTACCTACTACTTCAGTTTTACACATAAATATAAGCACCTCTTCTTTTTTCTTGTTCCTAGCCTATTAACGACCCACAATTGGACATGGGTCTCCTTTAGGAGGGTATTTGGTCAATTAAACTTTGACAATGCGATTGCAATTTGTCACAAAGTATGTTAGCTGTTTAAAATATCCATCAGCTGGCTCTTGTAGCAACCCTGTGGGAGAAAACGTATGTGAAGTGAGTGACATAGGTATTCATCCGTCACCACACGAATGGAAATAATGCTCAGTAGCGTCATATTGTTAATTTGTTAATCGAAAATTGTTAACTTGCTAAAATATATTTGGGCTAAACGGAAAGACTAGATTTGGCATGAATTATTATTATTCTGGTAGTATAATTTTTTTTATTTTTTTTATTTATTTATTTATTCAATACATACAACTTAACAGTAAACAATAAGCACAATCAGAGACAAATAACCTAATGTTAGTTCTACATGCTAACTTTAGTTTAACATTATTATATTGTTTAAGACTTTTACTGGTGTCCTAACTAGGCTACATAATAGTCTGTGTTTAAGACACCAGTCCCTTCTTTGGAGTCGTACAGAGCATCATAACTTCAATTATCTGGATAGTATGATAAGCATAAACATGCAACATCATGGGTACAAAATACAATAAATGACATGTGAGGGTAGGTATATAAAAAATAATAATAATGCAATGCGAGAAGCAGGAGCAGAACACATTTACGTTACGCTATGTTACAAATTATACCTCACTTTTATAATTAATATAAACTAAATACAGGCTTTGTTATTATTTACTTTTCAAAAGGAAAACAACAAATTCACTTGCAAATCAGATCAGAAAATACAATAATAAAGAATTAAAATATTATACAACTGGCAAATTTGGTATTTATGCTTAGTGTGCATTAGTGTGTGTGGATGTATGTATGTGAGTGTAAATTAAGTGGAATCAGAAATGAAATGAATTTAAGGGTGCGCGCACTGGGTTTTTTAATCGAGAGGAGAAAAAGAAATACATAATAAATCAGGCGCATACATAGGATAATGCACATAAGTACACACGCGCTTTGTTAGAAATCTGTTACGATTAGAGCCTCGGTTTCTAAGTATGTCAGTTGCATAAGCCACCGTTTCACAGCTTTTTTACATGCGTTAAATGTAAGGTGATACATAGGAAGAGATCTATTAATTCTGTTATATAAAAAGGACGCCAAAAAATGATTAAACCTTTTTGAATGAGAAAAATTGCATCTGATAATGGGAAGGATTCTATCCTGCCGCCTTTTAGTGATAGCTTGGTAGGGAGTGGCAGCATGCTTGTGGAGGATTGTATTTAGTAGAAAGAGTTGCCTTACGGTAAGGATTTGGCAGCTTCTATAAAGCTCGCTAGTGGGGTATCTGTAAGGACGGAAGCTGCTGACCTTAAGGATGGCTCTTTGAGCTCTTTCCAGCTTTAACATATTTGTTTTGGCTATGCCTCCCCAAGACGTTATGCAGTAGGACAGCAAGGATTGACATAGGGCATAGTAAACTCGCTTTAAAGTCAGTTGATCTGTGACATGACGCAATGATTTAAAAATATAAATTAGTTTACGAATGCGGGTTTGCAATGTATCTAGATGGGAGGAAAACGTTAAGTTGGAATCAATGATTACACCTAAATATTTAACGTTGTTTGTGCGTTCAAGGATCGTGCAACAACAGTTTTGGTTTTCATGATTGGCACAAGAGTGAACTTTGAGCGAAAAATGAGACTTTGGTTGTGAGTTCTGGCGAAGGGAGAATGTAATATATTTGGTTTTATTTACGTTCAATGTCAATGAATTTATGGCCAACCATTCCGCTATGACATTCAACCCATCCTGTGCCCTAGTAAAAACTTCCTCCCAAGTATCCCCGATCACCGTAATCGAGGTGTCATCTGCAAATGAGAATATTTTGGTATTTGGCAGGTCGATCTGACAAAGCTGATTAACATAAATCAAAAAAAGCGTAGGCCCTACGACGCTACCCTGGGGGATTCCGAAAGTCATAGGCAGATCCCCACTAAGATACTCATTTATTTTAACACATTGACTTCTCTGGCTGAGGTAATCTCCAAAGAAAGAAAGACCGTGACCTCTGACACCTATTGCCTCTAATTTTTGCAAGAGTATAGGGATAGAGACTGTGTCAAATGCTTTCGCTAGGTCCAAAAATATAGTTATAACTTTTTTCTTACCATCCAAGTTTCGGACTATGTGATTTGTTAAATTTAAGACAGCGTCAGAAGTGGATCGATGGCGCCTAAAGCCAAATTGTTGTGGCGATAGCAAGTTTTTTCGTTCTAAATATTGTATAAGCCTGTTATTTACTATGCGTTCCAACACCTTAGACAAGGCAGATAATATAGTTATTGGGCGGTAATTGTTGACACAATCTCTATCCCCACCCTTGTGAATCGGATGAATTATCGCTTTTTTGAAATAAGCAGGGAATATACCTTTCTCAAGGCAGAGGTTGAAAATATGTGTGAGAATAGGTACTAAAATAGCTTTGTGGCGTTTTAGTAACGACGTAGATATGTTGTCCCATCCAATGGCACAATCAGGTCTTAGTGCAGTAATGATTGTCTCCACCTCGCTACAGTCCGTGGGGAGCAAAACAAAGGACTGACACGTATTAATATTAGTGTGGTATCTGGGTGGCATATGGCCAGTATGTATTTGTATACCAATGTTATCTGTAAGCAATGTGTGTATGTATGTATTTGCACTTGTATCACGTCCTAACACAGATTTACTATATGTAGTGTTCATGGCTACTTATATCTATGTGTGCATGAAATTTACCTATCTATGTGTGTCTATGGTACAGTCATTATTCAATGAAGTACGATATAGCCTGGGTAAAATTACTTGTCCTCAATTTTAAACGTCAACCCGTCACTTGGTACGAGTATATCCGTGCGGCCTAGTTAATTGCCAGACATAGGTATGTACCTATGTGCTACGAAAGAATTCTTTAGGTAATGCAGAGCGTTCAGTCAATCAACAAAGTTTTACAGTTTGCTCATAAACATGAATTTTCAAACGACTCGTCGAAATTAGTTGTAAATTTGAAATAGGCCCGTTAAATTTACTACAGGTGGAATTGAATTTGTGATTGAGTTAACTGTATTGGAATGACAGTGTGTAGATATAGATGTATAGGTCGGTTAAGGAGATTCTCAAAATTAAGACGTTATCACAAGGGCAGTTTTTCTATACAAACGTAGTCCCCAATTTCCTCCCTGGAATAGACCAAAATTTTTTTTTTCCTAAAATTTATTGCTACCGCTGACATGTGTTTCTTTATTTTCATAAATTGATTCTTAAAAGAAATATTAATAATGGCGATATGCCTAATTAAAGTGATCTAATAGCTTAATAGATACGCAATGACTTATTGAAGGACTAGTACCATCTAGGATGATCAATACTAAAATCGTAAAGATAATTTATTCATTTTTGATAGATTTAAAGCCTAAATAAATTTAATATATTCGCATGATGTCCTGAAAAATGTATATTTCAGTTATTTTAGAATGCCCGTAAATGCGACAAAGGCGCATACGACAGTTATCCCTACCACTTACTCATGGCAATCCAAAAGCCATTTTCTGACATAAATAAAACACGTCTCTTGCGTCCCATACCTTTCAATTTCTACCTAGTATGTACAATATTCCCGGGCCTGTACTAAACAACTGTCATTTTATTTTATCACTCGGCTTCCGCGTAAAGTCTCGCGCTAGTAATAAATTTTAATGTGTACAAAGGAAATATTGTCCCTTAGTAGGGGCTAAGCTCACCTGAAAGTAAACAAATTTACCTAACAGTCTGCAAAATGAAAGTTATTATTGTTTGTAAAATGTATTATTATAAACGTTACATATTTGTTATCAGTAAACTGCAATAGTTATACCATAATTGGGTATTTAAAAAAAATTATGAAGCCTTCTTCATTTGCCTTTGAAATTTGAGGGTTTTCGTCGATTTCTTAGGAGATAAACTTAGGAAACACCCAGACTTAGAAAACAAACATTTGCATGATAACTATAAATATGACACAAATGATTGTGTGTGGGAATCGAACCTGCGATCTAGTGAACGGAAGTCCCACATGAACCGCTAGACCACGAGGTCCTACAGACCGTTATATATCGTGTGTACTAATTCTACTTACAAAAACTACCTAATCTATACAGATATTATAATGCTGAACAGTTTGTTTGTTTTAACGCACTAATCTCAAGAACTAGTTTCGAATAAAAAAAATATTTTTGTGTTGGATAGTCCGTTTACCGCAGAAGGCTTTATGATATTATATAACATCACGCTGCGACCAACAGGAGCGGGAAAATTTTCTGAATTCCACGTGTACGAAGCCGTGAGAAACAGCTAGTATATTTTATAATACAACAATTTAATCTCTTTAATCTCTGATCTGTGACTGAATAAATAACATCTTAAAGGAACCGTAAAATTATTCATTTACTTGAAAATTTACGTAACCCATTGTAAAAACGTTTTTTTTAACGAATTGCTTGAAGTTTTAACATTCTCCGCGTTTCAAATCCAAGACGGGTCTCGGGAGAATCACCGTAAAAAATTAAGTCACAAAAGAATCCGAAAAAAGTTAAATGTCCCCCCCACTCTTTTGACAGAGTAAACATTTTACGTTCGCTTAGAAATTGGATGGTTGTGAATTAAAAAAGCTCTTTGTAAACTTAACGTTGACTGTGCTCGTACATATTATGAAGATCTGCGTATAAAATAAATTGGTACCTACCTACTTAGTTACTACGGCCATTTTGAAAAAATTGGTATAATACCTTGCAACAGTTCCTTATATCTTAAGCATAATATCGTACAAAAGCCTTAGTTTCAAACACCGCAACAATTTTTTTTTTGTTTTGTTTGTTTGTTATTAATTTATTTAAAAATAAGAATTGTTGTCTACTGGACTTAGTAACATTTTTTTTAAACTAAAAAACTACAATATCTTCAGTATTATTTTAAATTATTGCATTGTCATTTGTCATCGATCCTTAATATGTGTGCAAAATTTCAGAATAATCCGACGACTGAACGTGAGTGGAAATCCCTTTCAAAAATTCCGTGACCTAGATTAATACATCGATAGATACGTACCTACCGACTTAATAAAAGGGTGTAAGAAATAGTTATATATATGTATTTTCTCTAATTAATTAATGTAAATAGAAGCTACATGCGCTTGTTGACACTTAACTGTAGTTAAATACATAGGTACAATTTTAAAATCTATACAAATTTAAAACTGAAGAGTTTGTTTGTTTGAACGTGCTAATCTCAGGAAGCCCTGAACCGATTTGAAAGAATCTTTCACTGTTGGATAGTAGGTAAACTTATTATATTTAGGATATATATATATATATAATAACGTTGCGATTAATAGGAGCGAAGCATCAGTGAAAAATGTTGCAGAAAAGGGATTTTTTTTCTAAATTCCACGCGTACGAAGTCATAGGTAACAGTTAGTAGTAACGTAGAATGTAAGTACAGAATGTAACTGGCGAACTCTGCGACCTGCGCGGTTAAATTCATGTTGAATTCATTAAGTTTCAACCGCCTTAACTAGGTGTCTTGATAATTTAATCCTACCCAGATTGCCCAATTAAAATGTTGCCAACGACTTTTTAAATATTCACGCAATAGAAGGGTTCCCCAAAAACGAGCTAAAATTCATCACTCTAGGGAAAATTTCCCTCAAATAATGACATTTTAGGTGTCGATTAGTAAAAGTTTGGTCGTAAAAGTTTTTGAGTAAAGGATTTAGCTTGTCAAAGAATTGGGCGTAAAAATATTTTATGCTCGTTTTCTAGCTTTGTGAAGGTACGGCGAAATAACAGGGCTGTTTATCTATAAAAGTATGTACTTCCCAAGTATTTAATTTTGTTTTGTGTTTGTCACACATTTGTACATAAACAAAACTACATATTTTTTAATTTCTCATGTCGCTCATAAATTCCCTACGTTTCGAAGACTATGAACAATGTTATTTGGGTAAGCAGAACTCTAGTACTAGCACACAGTAAAAGCAGAATACGCGGTTTTATGTTACCGTCAAACCTTACAACTTTGCCCAAATTTACAGAAACAGTACAGGTAGAGGTAAACTTTACAGAAAATCCCACACGCCTATAGAATTGTCATTTGACTTAGTAATGACATAACTTCATTATTATCTGTAAAAAATAAAACCAACACAAAGTTCAGCTTTTTGGTAGTAACGAGTACCTACGTACGTATACTGCAGATATATTATATACTTTACTAGCTGACCCGGCAAACGTTGTCTTGTATGGCAAGACAACGTTTGCCATACAAGACAACGTTTAAACGTTTAAAAAAAAAGGTTTGAAAAATAGATGTTAGCCGATTCTCAGACCTACTGAATACGCATGTAAAATTTCATAAAAATCAGTCAAGCCGTTTCGGAGGAGTACGGTAACTAACACTGTGACACGTGAATTTTATATATAAGTTTTACCATTATTGTCGAACATTATTGGTGAACATATTATTATTCTATGTATTTAAGAATGTATTTACAAAATAATAGTTCCGTTATAAAATTTGGTACGGAACCCAAAGAAATAGTATATTATTATATTGGTACCAATTCTATACACACAACTAAACTAAACAATGAATTTTGATCGTGTCGAATTGTCGATAACACAATTCGGCAATGATACGAGTAGCTTAACTTTTTTTAGAAAATCGGTGTGTTTAAATTAATGAGAACGTGCACAACGAAATAGCCAATAATATAATCAAAATACTAATAAAGTTGTTTTCATTGTTTTTTTATATTATTTGTGCACATAGAATTGGCACCAATATCTAGTTTATTCGTATTCTATTTATTATTCATAGTAGAATAAAAGCATACACAGTAGACTTATAGCTTAATTTGGGACCTGAAGAAGTTGCGTGAAATGGGCATAAATATTTATTTATAGTACCTACAACCCTCCTTTACAAGGTGATAGCAAACGCTATCAGAAATATCAAAGCAACAAAAAAACTGCAGAAAAAATGGTTTTTCCTTTTTCCGCACTTATTTATCTAATACCAAACAGTAATTTGAAATTATTACGCAAGCCTCGGTAGCGCAGTAGGCAGCGCGTAAGTCTCATAATCTTAAGGTCGTGAGTTCGATCCTCACCCGGGGCAATTCTTTTTGCAATTTTAAGAGGTATTAAATGAATCAGGATTACATTTTTTTATTTATGTTATAATAATTATTTTGTAGATATTTTATGACTAATACATGAATAAATTGGATATTTTCTGGCAGTATTTAGATAAGTATTTTATTTAAGTTAAGATTGTGAGTATTAAAATACAACAGATTAACTAAAGACAATCATTAGTTTGACTGCTTTCATACATTATACAAGACAAATAATATCTAAAATCTATCAACAGACACTAAACAGAACCAGGCTCCATTTTTACTTAAAAGGGCTAAGTGACATCTATATTATTAAAACTAGAATTAGAATCACTCTGAATTACCAGAAAGAACGAAGATAACACAAAACGTCTTTAAATTGTAATAGTTAATACTATCACATCTAGATGGCGCTTTTATGTTTTATAATATTAGAATTCCAATTTAAACCAATAGTTACGAAACTAGCGCCATCTCTTAGAAACACTTAGAAATATTTTATGGCAAAGTAGTCATGACGATGATAATAGTACTGCTATAATGTACCAGATGGCGGATTGTGCAATTCCTTAAAATATTTAGTTTAAATTTTATGTGCAGAAAT
This sequence comes from Orgyia antiqua, assembly GCA_916999025.1. NCBI lineage: Eukaryota > Metazoa > Arthropoda > Insecta > Lepidoptera > Erebidae > Orgyia > Orgyia antiqua. Next base: position 30,191,874 of record OU779866.1, read on the forward strand.
AAAAGGTGTAAAAGTAAAATAAAACCACTTTTAACGGATTTAGACGCGTATATTTGTTTTAAATTTTGGCCCGACGTTTCGGAAACTTTGCAGTCACCATGGTCACGGGTGAGACTGAGAAAATATTAGGTGTAAAAGTATTTTTTTAATTATAATATTTTAAAGGTCGCATTTGTTCTCAGATATTATTGTCATAATGTAAGCAAGTCTAAAACTACTCCGGTAGATAGTAGTGGTAGTAGATAGGTGGTTAATAATATTAATCCGACCAACACGTAACCATGTAAAAATTCTACTTCATGTAACCTTACACAAGTAAACCCTTCAAAATCTGGCAAGTAGGTATGTATGAAATTAAAAGGAGTGTTGCCATGTTTATTTTCCTAAAACATCATACGGATGGACCATCCAGGATATAGGTATATAAATCAAATATGTATGGCGTCAGCGTCAAGAATATTAAATGCAAATAATTAACTTGTATTTTCTAAACATTTAACTTTAACAGACAGATATAAAAAAGACAATTTATTATTATATTGAAATCAATAAATTTACGCCAAACTGCTAAAAACAAAGAGGAAAATTCTTTTTTTTTCGCAAGGTCGTCCGTTGGCGCCAGTGTTTTGGATTCTTTAGTGGTGATGCCGGATTTATAACCAAATAACGAGGGAATAACCACTTTTTATTTATATTTGATGAATTGTTATTAGTTAGCTATTATAAATTTAAATTAATTTGTAATCATTTGTAAATTCACACTAGCTATGTCAAGGATTTATTAAAAATCTATATATTATATAATATATATATATATTCATGGACATTTCACACAACGTCCTCTGGTCCCAAGCTAAGCTTATATGCTTGTGTTATGGGTACCAGAATACGGATATAATACATATACTACTTTTCTTTTGTAAATACATACTTATAATACATAGTAAACACCCAGACGCAGTACAAACATTTGTATGACAATTAAAAACATCACACAAATGGTTGTCCTGACCGGGAATCGAACCCGAGACCTCATGATCGGTAGTCCGTTATATGAACCACTACACCACGAGGCCCGTCGATCTGTTATTATAATTGTGTTTTAACCGACTTCAATAAAAGGAGGAGGTTCTCAATTCGTCTGTATGTCTTTTTTATTTTTTTTTATGTTTGTTACCTCTCCTATGTCTCTTCTATTTTATTTATGTTTGTTAACTTTTAACTGAGCGAAGTGATTTTAAAGATTCTTTTCGTATTTGAAAGCTGGCCCGTGAACATGGTGACTGAAAAGATTCAGGGAGGTCAGGCTAAAATTCAAAACATTATAGGTACGCGACTAAATCCGTAAAAAAAGGTTTTATTTCTTTTACCTATTATTTTAAACCAAATTAAGTATTCTAAAAAAGTTCATCATACCTGCTTTGTGTATTTCACTTATGAATTGCAAAGCCTAGTTGCATATCCAGTAAGGTCATATTTGACAGTTATGGTAGTAAAACAAAACAGACCGGTCGCTTGATGGAGTATTGTTTCGGATTCCTTCACGTGTGTTATGCGGCACTGGTAGGGTTAAGGCCACGATTTATACCGACTAGGATTATAGAATTTTGTTTTCATGTATATTATTATTTTGTAATACTAATGAGTAAATAAAATTAAAATAATTTTAATCCTCGAAAGTTTAAAAACGTTTTGTACTGACCTAGTACATCAAAAATATCTTATAAACGCAACACGAACATTTTTTTTTTGCTAATAAATATAAATAATAATTATTATTATTTCCAAGTAGCGGCCGCCCGCGACCTCGTACGCGTGGATTTAGGTTCTTCATAACATTTTATCGTAAAAAGACTATTATGAATTAAAATTTTTGACAATTTTAGCGAACTTTTAAATCTCCGATAAGTCATTATGAATAAGACCATAAGGTATATTTCATTTAGGTTCTAAATGTTGTTTATGAAAAATAGCTTCATTATCTAAATAATGCATCATTGTTTCATATGACGAGCTTCGTGGTTGAGTGGTTCATGTAACGGACTGCCGATCATAAAGTCGCGGGTTCGATTCCCGCTCTGGACAATCATTTGTGTGGTATTTATAATTGTCATACAAATGTTTGTACTGCGTCTGGGTGTTTCTATGTATTATAAGTATGTATTTACAAAAGAAAAGTAGTTTATGTATTATATCCGTATTCTGGTACCCATAACACAAGCATATAAGCTTAGCTTGGGACCAGAGGACGTTGTGTGAAATGTCCATGAATATTTATATATTTATTTATTTATAGAAATATAGCTTACTTTGGGACCAGAGGACATTGTGTGAAATGTCTTGAATATTTATTTATTTATTATTTATTTATTGATATTTGTGACGACTTAATATCTTATTTTTATTCGTCTGTCCTGAATTTGCATTAAAAATGCTAAAACAATATTCATTAATACATCAAAATCAGTGAAAATTGTCTAGCCAATTTATTTTTTAATTTGCACTATAGAATACATAAAACTGACCACACAGTAAGTGGCGCCGGCGTCTCAGTTTCGATGTTATTAACTTTAGTCAATATTTAAGATACCGTTTTGTGGTATCGACCTCAATTTCCAGTAGATAGATTAACGTAAATGTTTAAAAATATTTGTACCTATTAATTTTACAGAGAAATGAATCATATATGAATAGTAAAATAATTCCTAAAATTTGGTATTTACTATCAAATTGAAATGACGAATTCCACGCTAAGCTTATATGCTTGTGTTATGGGTACCGGAATAAGGATATACTACATAAACTACATTTCTTTTGTAAATACATATATAATAATATAATACATAGAAACACCCAGACGCAGGACAGCGTTTGTATGACATTTATAAATATCACAGAAATGATTGTCCCGAGCGGGAATCGAAATAATATAAGGTACAAATTTTAATGAATTGAATCCAAATGCAAAATGAACTCATTAACTTAAGAGGATACCAAAATAGCTTCGTGCATTTTTCTACGTACGAAGTTTTCATTGTTTCTTTAGATTGAATGGCTAGAGCTCTAATTTTTAAGTATATGTTTTTAGGGTTCCGTACCCAAAGGGTAAAAACGGGACCCTATTACTGAGACTTCGCTGTCCGTCCGTCCGTCCGTCCGTCCGTCCGTCTGTCACCAGGCTGTATCTCAAGAACGGTGATAGCTAGAGAGTTGAAATTTTCACAGATGATGTATTTCTATTGCCGCTATACCAACAAATACTAAAAATAAAATAAAATAAATATTTAAGGGGGGCTCCCATACAACAAACATGATTTTTTTACTGTTTCTTGCTCGATACTAATAACGTTGCCTTATGTTGCATAGATAATGGTACGGAACCCTTCGTGCGCGAGTCCGACTCGCACTTGACCAATTATTTCAATATATAATCTAGGATCGCATAAACTCAGAAACGCGATTGAAAAAAGTTTTCTCGATAGAAAATCTTAGCGAAAATACCTCTCTCATTTCTTATTTTTTTCATTTGTCGGTCTATTATCACGTATTAACTAATGAAATAACTTTAAAAACATAAGTAACTATTATATATAGAAACACGTAAATCAGAATTAAAATATAGTTAGTAGATTTTGAGTAAACAAAAAAAATATCCCTAATTCTTCATTTTCTATACCTACTAGCTGTGTTAATATGTACATGTCGACGATAATATTGATGTAGGCCCTTAATGGTAAGGAGTTAAGGACATTAATAGGCACACAAAATACTGTCTGAAAGATTATCAAATTTATTTATAGAACATTAATCTAATCGGCCAATTATATGTGAATATTTTGATTTTATTTCTGATTTAATTAGGGTACTTGATCGATTATTTCCTTCAATAATATTCATGTTTGCGTAAATACAGTTTACGTTGGACGTCACATCTTATCTAGTGATAAACTTTTCGCGTGTAATTGGAATTTGATATTACAGGAATAGTTAATTAGCATGTCTAGTGTAAATAAAAGGAAAATTTAAACATGAAAAGACTCAGTTCCCTTCAAATTTCATCTCTGCACTAGAGTAAGAATGTTTTTGGTTTGTACAAAACTGGGACTCCTCCCTTCTATGTGGTCATTGTGACGGCAATTTTTCTGTGCTACTGACATTAGTTTTTCCATATTACATGAATCTAAGAACGATCCCAAATACCACATCAAATCAAAAATCGAATCTCTATTTCGTAATCCTCGTTGAAATCGTTTTTTTACGCTGGTTGGTTGGTTTACGTGTCAAAACCAATAAGATACAATTCAAAACACCCAGTTTCTATAAATTCTTATGGCTTTATTCATAATGATTTATCGGAGGTTTAAAAGAAGATCTTATCGGAGCGATAATAAACGTTTTAGCGTAAAAAGATTACTATGAATAACAGTTTTTGACAACTTTCGCGAACCGATTTTAGCGAACTTTTAAACCTCCGATAAGTCATTATGAATAAAACCATTATACTGTTTTATTTTATAGTTCAGAAATTCCCCCGTCATCATTTACATCAAGATAAATTGGTATGTTTTTTGTTAAAGCCTTTTTGTAATATTCAACAGCTCCACCCTTATAGGACAAAGGGCGGATTGTTACATATTACTCACTGTATTAATGTGATTGCTGGTTGACCTTAAAGCTTGGCACGAACCACTTAAGAATATGTTAAGGCGAAGTTCTTGCTGTTTTGTATAATGGAATTATTACTTAAATTTTAACATCATAATTGTAATTTTAATTATAATTTATATTCACATTTGCATTTATTCCAATAAATTTGATGTGTGCATGTTGTGTTGTCCTGTAAATAATTGTTACACTGATTTATGTAATTTTCCCTAAGCTAAGGACATAATGTAATCGTATTTGTGTAAACAATTGTTGGATAACCTAAATAAATAAATAAATAATTTGTTGGGGTTTGGTGTATATTGTGAGAGGAGGGCTCAATAATAAAAACGTGGGTGAAACTGCGAGCATTGGCTAGTTGTTCATAAATAAGACCTATTAAGAGGGTACTGTACTCCTCATTTAGGTTTTGCTATCACTGCCTTAGGTATTGCTATCCCTATTTCCAAGCACCGCGCTGAAAGGGACAAATATAGATGAAGCGGATTTTACCTACAAATTCTTTGAAAAAACCTATTTTAATAGTTTTTACGTTATATTATAGATAAAGAGTATATCTATGCTTCCATCACTTTCTTTTGTGGTAAAACTTTACCAAATTTGTGTGATAGACGCTGCAACTTTATCTAAAGAAAACCGAAAACAGTGGGTTTTTCGGATCGTCATATATCTTTTAGTTATTATGTTTTGAAAAAAAGAAAGTAATAGAAGCATAGATATACTCTTTATCTATAATATAACGCAAAAACTATTAAAATCGGTTTAACTTTCGCGAAGAAAAAACGGAAGTACGATACCCATACTTTTGTATGGAGCATAATTTGGTATCGTACCGTCATAAATAAGACCTATTAGGGGTGTTATGTTTATTGGTTACTTTGGTTTGCTGTGAATTTTCTTCTTCGTTATTTAGGTATGATCCGGAATATTGTATTGGGCGTAGACCTCTCAAATGAAGTAGTCGAAGAAAGGCTTGATATAAAAAATATACACAACCAAATATATAACCGCCTCCATAAATAAGTGGGTAAAAGAAATATTTTATCGACTATGTTTGAATCCATTCTTTGTTAGCATCTATATAACAAAGAGAAAAACTATAATATCGACTTTAAAATCAATTCACTGAATGTTTGACTTTTTTCTTATTTTTTAGTTTCATAGCATTTCGCTCATATACCTGTAACCACAGAATTCTGTGCCTGTAACTTATATATATATGTATTAAAATGCAAATACGGAAACCAATAGGCAGCCATTACATTAATAAAAAAATATACATGTTACCTTACAAATTAATAAAAATGCTTAATATTAAAATTGAACTTCCCCTTAAATCGATAATGGTGACTATGCAACCCTCAAAACCACCCAATTATACCCCTTTTAAAGGGCGCCGCCCAACCTATTAACTATTAAACTACTGATTTATCTAAGAAAGATCATTAGGTGCATCGTTGATTAGCAACGCCTATCTCTTTTAAAATAACTAAAGTATTCAGTAGATGTTTAAGATTAATTACTGTAGCCCTGTTGTAACACTTTTCAATTATTTCGGATTATTTTCAAATGGCAAACATAGTAGGTCAAAACTTACATATTAAAAATTAATCGCTAATTTAAAAACTTGAGAGCGGCTGAACTAATTTAGGTATTTTATTAGTTATAAAAAATGTGCAAAAGCTATCTCTCGAAATCGGCACCTTAATTATCTAGCCCAGTTATGTCTGTAGGAACACCAGAAATAAAAAACTAAATAATAATGATTTTTAATTTTAACCATTAACTATCAGTATGAATGTATCGTCACATGTCATGTCAACATAATATAATATGAATCTAAGTTTAGTATTCTGCTCAATCTCTGAGCCCTTGATAATCTTTCTCATATGTCTAACGGATGTCGGAGTCGTGATAGTACTGATCGGTATCATTCTCACACCCCTGATACAATTATGTATAATATTGTTGAAAAATGAAAAAAAAAAATGAAAGGAAATGAAAAAAAATCCATGGAGTTTCTTGTCTGTTCTTCTCCATAGGATCCGCGTTTGGAACAGACACCTAGTTTCTGACGTTTCAAAAGAGCTTGTAAAACATGCCAACTTGATATAAAATATTTTGACTTTGACTTTGATGTTTCGTTTAAGTACAATATTTCAATATAATTGATACACTAACTATTATTATTCACGTTGCATCTTTTCACAAACGATGCCGCCATGATCAACATCCACAAGATTGCGAATGAATAGAGTCGAATGGAGTAATTTTATACAACATTTTTTGATAATGATTATTGATCGCCGGAAAGCGAACTCATTTATTTTATTATTTATGACTGCTAATAGAATCTGCGAAATCATTAATATCTATAAAGAAATCACGAGCCGGACAAATATACGTTCTTTATGTATTATTTTAATTGATCGAAGTTATCCCGCCTATGTCTTTTAATCTACGTGTTGACTCAATCAAACGCGATTATTAAATTTACCTGTTTTCTATACCATTAACAAAATATTGGTATTTATAACTTTCTGCTATATTGGTTTTGTAGACATTAATGTTAAAATAAATAGGTACTTATACTGAATCCCAAACAATTACTACAATATGAACACATTTTAAATCTTATTTATGCTAAATATGGACTAAACTAAACTCTCCATGTGGTGACGGATTAAGAATACAAGTGTCACCACCCCATCTCCTCCCAAGGGTGCTGTAGAAGTCAGCTAATGGATATTTGCACACAGATAACATCCTCTGTGAGAGAAAGAAAGTTCGGAAATAAACCCTGTGCCAATACGCCTGGTTAGCGCGGCACAGTAGGCCATAATCCCTTCCAGAGTGGAGGAGGCCCGTACCCAACAGTGGCACGTAAATGGGCTGGAGAGAGAGAGAAAGATGGACTAAACTAACTTTATTGTTACGTTATAGCCCACTCGTATCAACAAGGTTCAATTAGTTTTTTTTAATAGTGGCTTCTTTTTATTTAAAAAATAACGCTATTTCTTTTGTACTGTATACTGTATCTTATGGACGTCCCTCAAAAAAATCCTCAAAGCAATCAAAAATAAAAAAGGAAAAATACAAAATCTTTTAGGTCTGATGCTTCTCAATGCATTTCACAGTTCAATTATATCGACCCAAATTGAGTTATCAACTTTAGTGAAATTCATTGTTTTTGAGCTTTTATGCATCTTTTTGTGCCGATACGTGTTTAATAGGCAATTAATGATGCTACCTGCGGTATCTTTTTATCCCAAATCGATCAGTAAGGATGACCAGTCATAGCCTGAGGAAATGCATTTGTGCAGTCGAACGGACCACATTTGTGTAGCCGCAAGGTTAATAACTAATGAATTGGGATTGTATTTTTAAGTTAGTTAAAAACTGTTTTTGATTTTAAATTATTACCGTGACGAAACAATCGTTGTGTTAATATGGTAGTGCTATAAAGTTGTCCAAACATACTATAAATTAACATACTATTGTCTGCGACATCGTACGCGTGGAACTTAGAAAACAGATGATACATATACACTACTAACGCAGTGTAGGTACACAACAGAATAATAGGTATGGATAATATCCTAAGTTTTTGCAAATTTTTTTACGGATGCTTTTCCAAATGCATTTCCAAACTCTTCACAGCAGTCGCAGCGTGACGTTATATAACCTATACCCTTCCTCGATAAATGATCTATCAAACATTGAAACTATTTTTATAGTCGGACAAGTGGTTTCTGAGATTGTTGCGGTAGAACAAACAAACAAACTCTTCAGCTTTGTTAGGGTTATTTAGGGTTCACACGCAAATGATAAAACCCAGAAGGTTGCATGCTTATTGTACAAACATATAGTTCCAACGATTTGCTCTCAATTTGAAAAAATCCTTTTTTACCAAAATTATATATTATTTTGTTGTTATAAAACAACAAACAAATTGATTTTTATTTCTCACAAGTTAATCAACAGAAATTATGTTGTATAATTTTGTGGGCGGGATCCTGATCATAGGGCGGTGACCACTTATAAGATAATTGGTCGATTTTGATCCTGATCTCAACGGGATCATATGAAAATCTATGCTTTTTATTCATAAAAGACTTAGGAAATTAGTATACTTTGATAATCCATTTTGTGATCGATTGGTGATGTGTTTACGTTAAGGCAATCACAATTGACCTTGGAATATTTATTTCTATGAATATGCATTGTAAGGTTTTTTCACCTTCATTAAATTGGTATCCTATGAATATATTTAAAAATTTTAAACACTTTAGGAAAATTCTTTTAAATACAAACCGTTTTCAAAAATGAATAGATTACTAGATCGCTGACCTTTGGCCAGTTCACAATCCTACTATCTTCCAGTTTTAAAAATATCATACATAATAATATTTTTACAGTACCATAATAATCTACTTCAAAACGTACACCGATTCTGGGACTATACACATGTAGGTACCTATAAATCTACAGGACTTATTTTTTAATATGACGGTTAGTGCCAAACAAAAGTGTTGTTCTTCATATTCACACTCGCAAATAAAATAAAAGGCATAAAATATGTAGCCCAAAACTTTACCACGAGTGTCGAAAGCCGTAGCGTTAACGAGAATATCCAGTTAATGGTAGCAATACTGGGTGGTGAGTGTTTATGGGTCGACTTGTGTGTTCCCATAGCTTTGAAGTGTTATTTTTTATTATTCCGCGTTCTTCACTGGTGTTTTTTATTTGACATTTTAAATCTTACAATCGTAACGCATAACGAACGGTTTGATTTAAAGTACAATTTAAAAATGTAGGTTATCTGGGATGTAACATACTTACGTGACGTAACAAATAGATTAAAGCGGAAATATCTGTTATCATGGGTGGGATTTGAACCCACAACCATTAGAATGCCTACATAGGTTTAAGTCGATAAATGTTTAGTCAAAGATTTGCTAATATGTATCGCGGTTTTATCGATTATATAGGTATCCACTGAAATGTGATAAAATGTAAAAAAAATGAAGGTAAGAAATCTTCATTAAAATAAAAAAAAACTTAATTCGTGTGCTTATATCGTCAGTGCTAACCAAACGGTAATTTTGACGCTATACACATCCAGCCGAAATAGCTCAGTTGGGAGAGCGTTAGACTGAAGATCTAAAGGTCCCCGGTTCAATCCCGGGTTTCGGCATTCGACTTTTTGCGTTTTTTTTTGCGAAAAGAAAAATATGTATAACATTTTATTTACTTTTTTCTCATTTATTTATTAGGACACTTTTCTTTTACTTTTTTCTTGCGTTAAAGCTAAATACGAGAAAACACAGTAGTTGCAGCCCAACATGCGGTCGTTAGTGCGCTAGAGAGAGAGAAAAAGAGAAAGAGACGGGCACAGACTGATTAGGGTAACGCGTATGTTAATCTGTGAATATAATTTAAAACACATAGGTACTTTTATAAACATTTATCATCTTGCAACATTTCCGTAAGAATTACATTCAGTGCCGTAGGTAAAATTAGTAAGTAATAAATTCACACATCTTACCACAAATGGATGCGCAGGCGCAGGTAAGTACTACATAGTGCTTTAATGAATCAAAGAGCTAAATACTCGGTAGTTATACCATCTGCCGACCATTCGTCGGATATCAATTTGAAAAAGCAAGAACTGTTATTAAACTCGTAATAAATAGCAGTTTATTTCAGTGTAAACGTGTGTTGTTGTTCTTGAATAAAAAAATACACAAATTGATGATTTAAATTTATTGCATTTTATGGTAATAAATAAAAAAAATAATTAAGCAATACAGCCCTGGTGAAAATAGAGCAGACCTCAACACTCTCAATATTTATTACAGATCTTCGTCGTAGAATTATTTTAAACATTTTAGTATATCTACTTAGAATCTTCTTGATCTTCTTTTGACCAACATTAAGACCAGCACGCGCATTTCTTCTTCTAGTTTGATGTAGAATAAACCAAAAAAAAGCTAGTACTTCTCGTATTGAAATGTGGGATCCACAGCTGTCTTCCGGACACCACCATCGATCTATCTTTGAATAATAATATATTATCTGATTGTACCAATGAACAAAATACAGGATATATTGAAGTGAGGAAGTGCACGTGCGCTCAAGTACTTATTAGACATTATGAAGTATGTACCTACCATGATGAGATTTTATCTGGCTGAATATGTTGCAACAAATAAAATTCTTTATAATTTTATTGAATAAGTCCATAAAATTCCCACTGCTGAATATGTACCGATTCCAGTTGCTTATACCTCCTTAACCAGGCTTTGTTTTCAGGTTTCGTTTTGACACTATCTCAAAATATAGACTATTACTATACATGGTGAAGGAAATTTATAAGGAGTCAGTAGGTATTTGGCATATTGTCTGCGTGGTGACGGATTAAGAATAAAATTGTCATCACCCCTTCTTCTTCGCAGGATGCTGTAAAAGCCAGCTAGGGAATATTATACACAGATAACATTCTCTGTGAGAGACGGAAAATTCATTATGTAAATTTGGCTCTTAATTTTTGTTAAAGAAACCTGTCCTGAAAACTATTTAGCCCATCAACAGCTAAACGGTCTCCAACACATAAAAAACTATCCATTGATAAAAAAAAGCAAAAATGTATCAAAAGAACTCTCTCACGTTAAAAGTAAGCCGATACACATGTAAGCGCAAGATGTAAAATAATTACGCGCGATCATCGGCTATTAAACGCCGTAAATTACGCGCGTAACGTAATACGCCCATACTAATTATTACACGCGGTGTGTAATTGAAGTGCCTTAAATATAATAATAAATTCACCTACTTGTTGCAGTCAATTATAATTATGGTTACAGTGAATCGATGAGTTATGTCTTGGTATGAATATGTTTTAGGGAGTCAACAATTACTTGTGTATAATATTTACAAGTTATTGCCGCGACTCCGTACGCGTTGAATCTAGAACATTTCTCCGTGTTTGCAACATTTTTTACTAATGTTTTGCTAATGTTATATAGCCTATCGCGATTGACTTGATTGACGCGATTTTGGTCGATCACTCGTAAGTTCCATGAGGGGACGCATTCAATGCCAAATGTTTCTAGTTCTTGATACAGGAATGAACATGTACACAGCTCATGCTTCGAGTAGGGAGACGTTCAGCGTGACCACTTTTAATAGATTTCTACTATTTTAGTAGATTTTGAGGATAGATTTTTAATTTTAATTCGTCTGGACAAAACTTTTTAACCCATTAAATAAATATTCATGTATGTTGCTGGAACTCGCAAGAGTGCACGGCGGTATAAAAGCACATTACATAAACGTCCCCCTTCTTACCTAAAAAATAGGTCGATCGCGACTCAATTTTAAAATAAGAAGTAGATCTTATATGTACAAAAGTTGGCCACATCTGGCCTATAGCATGCCTATAGCCTTCCTCAATAAATGTACTATTTAATACTAAAAGAATTTACTTTCTACGGACTTAGACGCGTATATTTGTTTTGAACTTTGGCCCGACATTTCGGAGACTTTCGATCAACTGATCGTAGAAGACACATTACAGTCTCACCCGTGACCATGGTGACTGCAAAGTCTCCGAAACGTCGGGCCAAAATTCAAAACATATATACGCGTCTAAATCCGTAAAAATTAGTTTCGTTTGGACGAATGAGTCCCGCAAGTGTTAGAAAATATTACTAAAAGAATTTTTCGAATCAGACGAATGGTTTTTGAGATCAACGCGATTAAACAAATAAACAAAATCTTCAGCTTTATAACATAATATATGTATAGACTGATTAAAAAGTACCTTGCCTTGTGCATAGACTTAATAAATTTTAATTGTAACCTTAAATTTGATTAATAAATGTAATTTCGGCTAATATGTCATTCTCTCATTTTTTAGAAGATTTATAGCTAAAATAGAGTAGCTAACAACGTAAATATAAAAAAGAATATCTATAATATTGTTTAAATACATACACATTTTGTGAACCTGATTGACATAAAACTAAAATCAGTCGTTAAAATCGATACAAATGAAAATGTTATCATCAATCGCAAAATTGTTATTGATCCTATCTTTTATCAATATACAAATCTAAAAGTTAATGTGTTATTGAAAAGTTATTTATTTAACAAACAATTTTGATTTTGATCAATGAAGATGGACATTGAAGATATAGGTTCTTTGCAAATTAATATCATAGTATCATCTAATCAAATATTTATTTGTGATCTATTTATAACCAATGCCACATTCCGATTTGTATATTAATTTAAGAAAACGGAATGAAATAAAAAAATAAAAAAATCTGTAACACGCTGAATATTCAGCACTGGTCTTTTTCCTGCGATTTCGTTTGCCTTCACCTACTCTAAATCATAATCGATCAGGAGCTCTGTAACTAGAACTGATAGTAGAAAAAAGTTTTTCGATTGGACCATCACTTTCGGAGGTTATCCCCTAGTTCCCCTACCTGCATTCATATTACAATTTGTTCTGTTAAATCTGTTTTAATTTGGAATTCCATTAGAAACGCAAACGAAAATCCCTTGACTTCAAAATGTACTAAGTACTTGGAATATTATAAATAATAATTGTGTACTTCGATTTTAAAAACATTGACTATCTATTAAATGGCGCAAACACAGTAAAAATTTTTGGAAGTCTTCTTATGAACTATTTAAAAAAAATCCAACCGATGAATAAATCTCCCAAATTTTATGTTATATCAACTAATCACTTAAATGTGATACACAAGAAAAAGGAAATAAAATATTGTGTAGCGACACAATAGGAAAATGAAAATCTTATCTTTAGGACGTGTTTTGATATCTAATGAACAATTTTGAGATTAAATACGTCGGCTTCTGTTTTTTATCAGCCTAATAAACAATGACTTATTGAAAAATTATCAAGATAGAACCTTAGCAACGAGTGTTAAACATGTTTCGTACAGTTTTAACTGCTACGGAAGTGTAGAATTATTCTGGCATCCGAGTAATTCCTTATTGATAATTAAGTATAATGCGAAAGTAATTCTGTCTATCAGTCTGTCTATCTTTTACGTCAAATCTAATAAACATTTTTATTTTATTAATGTTTCTAAAGTAAGTATACAATATTGTTACATAATAGCTACAATAAACCACTAAGGTTTATGCCTGTGCTATTGTGAGTCTATACAAAAATATATGACAACATAATACTGCAACAAATAAATAGATCTAGTTAACAAAAAGAAATAAGAATAGATCCTACTAATATTATAAAGGCGAAAGTTTGTATGTATGGATGTTTGTTACTCTTTCACGTAAAAACTACTGAATGGATTTGAACGAAACTTTACCACAATATAGCTTATACATCAGAATAACACATAGGCTACAAATTGGCTGGACCGATTTTGATGAAATTTTATTTTATACAGAATTGTATGGCAAAACAACGTTTGCCGGGGCAGCTAGTAAGTATATAATTTACAAAATAACTAAGTAGGTAAATAAATAACCAAACTGGTATCAAAGTCAAATACAAAGGTGATACATCTAAAGTGATGACATGAAAAAGGCCTGCCTGAAAAAGGACATGGGCTCTTACAAGGGCAATTTTTTGATGCGAAAATGTGAAGATTTAAATGGAAATTTCATTTATATGAAGTCGCAGGCATAAGCTAGTTACCTATAATATTGTAAATAAACATAACTATTTAAAATGAATATTTTTAATAATTACATTTTTATAAAAACTAATCATATATTTTATTTCATTAAAAAAATACTAGGTAGGTACATAATTTATTGTTTATGTACTAATAACTAAAAAAAAACTTAACTAACTTAACTTTTGTAACTTAGAAAAAAGCTTGACATCGTTGTATCGAAAATAATTTACCAGTGAAGATAAATAAGTTCCCGATTATAGATTTACGATTGATTTTTAGTTAAGATATTTCATTATGCAAATGATTACCATATACGTTTTTATCAAGTTTGTAACAAAAGAACAACCGTCGCAAAAGGAAAATATGTAGCAATAAAAATTGTAAAATGATATAGCCATCCAATTTTAAGATTAACTGTATGTGGGTGTTCCGGCGCCATTGCTCCTAGCCTCCTAACAACTCATATTGTATGCTAATATCAAATTTCGAATAATTATTATTGAAAAAATAAATTTGTAATGCCGCTTATACAGAGACCGCAACTGGTTTATCATAATAGTTACTGTCTTAAATATTACTACTTCTATGTACCGGTTCGACGAAATTTCAAACGAGCTCTTGAATATTCAGAAAAGCACTGTTACGTACCTACGCAAACAAACGTTATGCAATATGATGAAAGAAAAGTATATAGTGTCAACAAAACAGTAGTAGGCTCGGAATTAAAACATGCGGTTCATAGATTATTTACTTGTACTGACTGGAGTTAATATTTGTAGTAGGTAGTGTACAGGTAGCTGCTAGTTGTACACACAATTACCAGAAAAAAAACCGCGACAAACGAAGTTCTTACTTAACTCCAATGTCTTAAAAGTTTAGACTTAAATCATATTTTTCGTTTGAAAAGCCGTTTTTCCGGGACTAAACCCAATAAAATAATCTACCTTATTGCTCTATTCAAATCCGTTCATAGTCTTCACTATTAGTGTGATTACTACTACTTCAAATAGTTTCAGTTCAGGCCGGAGAAGGAAAACTGCTTCGGTTATCCCTTATGCAATTCAAACTTAGGTAGTAACACGGTTAACAAGGTTTTGGCTGAAATCAGTACTATATAGACCGGCATCCGACCGAAATCACGCGCATATCATCAGCGTAGCTGTGTGTGTATTCATAGTCTTGCATAGATATTATAGTTAGGCCGACCCACTGTCAGCGCTGACGATCTAGTACTGTTTCAAGCCTTAATTATTATTTATCTCTTTGTGTCCTTGTAGTCTAATTACCTACATATGCCGCTACCATGACAACAACTAATTTTATCAGTTATGATAAAGATAAAAGCACAAGTGCACTTCATGGAGGCACGGCTTAACATAATCAAGCAAGATTTGAGTTTGTGTAAAGAAATGATTTAATTTCTACGTCAATTATAATTAACTCACAACGCGATAATAATAAAATTATTATGACATTGATGTGTAATAAATTATGTTAAAGTCATCATGAGATTTCTTTATTTCAAAGCTGTTGAGATTTTTTTATTTGCGCTAGCAATCAGTTGGAAAAGTCTTACAACATATTTGCGCCTTAATACCATGAAAGATTCTATTATCGCTTACAATCAAGTGGAATGCCATCAAGCAATTCTCCTACATCTTTTAAATTTCAGCCCATTAACGACTCACTGTTGGGCATGGGCTTCCTCGGTTTAGAAAGGTTTTTGGTCTACTAAGCCGCGCTGACTTTTCCGTCTCTCGTCGTGCAAGTTATTTGCTCATAATATCCCTTAGATAGCTTTTACAGCCTCCGTGTGGTGACGGAGTAAGAATACAGGTGTCACCACCCCATCTCCTCCCAAGGGTGCTGTAAAAGTCAGCTAAGGGATATTGCACACAGATAACAACCTCTGTGAGAGACGGAAAACTCGAAAATAAACCCTGTGCCAACACGCCTGGTCAGCGCGGCACAATAGACCATAATCCCTCCCAAAGTGGAGGAGGCCCGTGCCCAACTGTGGGACTTAAATGGGCCGGAGAGAGAGAGCTTTTACTGTACCCTAGGTGGAAGACGGGATGGTAAAATGTTACCATCCCGTCTTCCACCTAGGGTACAAGTTGCGGGCAACAGCTAGCTATTAAATAAACGTTTAATAACTTGATTATTAATAATGATTAATAATCAAGCTATTAAACGTTTATTTAATAGCTAGCTGTTGCCCGCAACTTCGTACGCGTAGAACATGTACATATTAACACAGCTAGTAGGTATAGAAAATGAAGAATTAGGGCTATTTTTTTTTTGTTTACTCAAAATCTACTAAATATATTTTAATTCTGATTTACGTGTTTCTATATATAATAGTTACTTATGTTTTTATTATTTCATTACTTAATACGTGATAATAGACCGACAAATGAAAAATATAAAAAATGAGAGAGGTTGTTTCGTTAAGATTTTCTATCGAGAAAACTTTTTTCAATCGCGTTTCTGAGTTTATGCGATCCTAGATTATATATTGAAAAAAACATATACTTAAAAATTAGAGCTCTAGCCATTCAATCTGAAGAAACAATGAAAACTTCGTACGTAGAAAATGCACGAAGAATTTTGGTATCCTCTTAATATGTTATAAAAAAAGCAATCCTCTTGAACCTACCTATCTATTACAAGAAATCTCATCAAAATCCGCTGCGTAGTTTTGATTACATTAAATATATTGATATGACGTTGTTGGTACACGATTCTGTGAATTTACAAACACTTTATATTTTCCTAGTACTTTAAGATGTTTAGCTAGGCCAACTAATTTCAAATGAATATATTTATTTGCCTTTACTTATAAAGTAAATACTAATGGTCTTATAATGACTTATCGGAGGTTTAAAGAATAAATTAATGTCTCTTTATCGGAGAGATAATAAACGTTTTAGCGTAAAAATACTATTATGCATAAAATTTTTTGACAATTTTAGCGAATTTTTAAACATCCGATAAGTTATTATGAATATATTTATAATAATAAGTACCTATTTATTTGTACCAAAAAAAATAATAAGACCATAAGTTTAAAAGATACGGTAACTTGTGGTGTGTGAGGGAAGAAGACACTTTTAAGGTCATTGTTAGACCGATGTGTGCCACGTACCACTCGGTAGAGATTGTGTCGTGTCGTTATTAATCCGCAAAAGTGAAATCTCTTAAAACCGCTGCGATATTTGACGTCACATTTCTAAAACCCCGCGAAAAAGAATTGTAAACTTTTATTAGTGATAACCACGAGCCACAACACGAGCAATGATTTATTATCTTTAAGACCACAAGTGCATGTGTCGTAAGAAAACTTGTCCCGCCTTACGACCGCGACTGTGGAGACCAGAATACAAACAAGAGAAGTTTATGGTGAGTCACATGTCTTCATTTGTATCCTTCCCATCTCCCTTCATCTCCCAGTTTGATACCCCGGTCGTAATCTCATTCCGGTCACCACATTTATTTAGGTTCCGCAGTCCTCCCCGTCTACTATACGCAGGGGTTTTATAATTATAAATACTCGAGTAACATTATTTTATTGATCTCCAATATTTTTTCTCTCAATCACACCATTAGCATTTTATGTGATTTATAGAAAGCAAGCATAGATAATTTCAGAAGAATCATTGAAAGATGTTCTATAGCATTTGGGTGTTTCCTAAATACCTTTGTTGAAAAATAACAATCAAAGAACATGATAAATAAATAAATAAATAAATATTCATGGACATTTCACACAATGTCCTGTAGTCCCAAGCTAAGCTTATATGCTTGTGTTATGGGTACCAGAATACGGATATAATACATAAACTACTTTTCTATTGTAAATACATACTTATAATACATAGTAAACACCCAGACGCATTACAAACATTTGTATGACATTTATGGATATCACACAAATGATTGTCCTGACCGGGAATCGAACCCGAGACCTCGTGATCGGCAGTCCATTACATAAACCACTCCACTACGAAGCCCGTCAGATAATGTCTATTACATCAGTAATTTGTATGAGCTTGTGGTAACAAGCATTAAGTAAATAGGTATCATTTAAGACCGGAAGACGTAGATACGGACGGATATATTAAAAAAAACTTTTCTCCAAATCAAAAAATAAAACGCGTACTTAATTTAAAAACTAGCTATCACCGTTTTTGAGATACAGCCTGGTGACAGACGGACGGACGGACGGACGGACGGCCGGACAGCGAAGTCTCAGTAATAGGGTGCCGTTTTTACCCTTTGGGTACGGAACCCTAAAAAATATTACACGTGCGATACTTAATTATGATAGATGAATACAATATAAATTGAATCTTAACATACTGCTAGAGATTTCTCCTCAAATTTTAATAGATAATCTTTCGTAATTATATGATTAGCCTAATAAGATTTCCCACGGCATCGTTGAAAATGTCCGTGTAAACTACCAATCAAAATTCTTAAATATCATACAATTTGAATTGCTTATTTAAAAACATAGATGACAATAAAAATCTTAATAAGCAGTTCAATATAGTTAATCGTAAAAAATATGAGAAATAAGTTAATATAAAATAAGCTAATAAGTTAGTTCTGAGATTATCAATGTCTATCGTGGATATAAATACCTATCTAATTGTAAAAATAATTGGTTTGGCATATTTTTGCCTTAAATTATGGGGTTATATGATATTAAAAAAAATACTGCGATACTTAAATACGTATTTTTTGTGGAATGAATATCATGAATATATAGATTTGGATTAATATGTTGTAAGTAGAACAGTATCGATATATACATATATATTTTAATCCCTAGTAATAATCGCTTCAGATTTTAATGTTATTAGATCCGAATATCCGAGTTTTTAAATCTAAATCTGATATATTTTTTTAAATTTTCCCCGTTTCTGGAACATTTTTCACTACTACGTCGCTCCTATAGGTCGCAGCGTGATGTTATATAGCCCAGAGTCTTCTTCAATAAGTGTACTATCCAACAAAAAATATTTTTTTTAATTCGAATCAGTAGTTCCTGAGATTAGCGCATTTAGTTTTATAATCTTATATATAAAATTCACGTGTCACAGTGTTAGTTACCGTACTCCGAAACGGCTTGACCGATTTTTATGAAATTTTACATGCACATTCAGTAGGTCTGAGAATCGGCCAACATCTATTTTTCAAACTTTTTTTTTTAGTATGGCAAAACAACGTTTGCCGGGTCAGCTAGTCTTATATATAAAATTCACGTGTCACAGTGTTAGTTACCGTACTCCTCCGAAACGGCTCGACCGATTTTTATGAAATTTTACATGCACATTCAGTAGGTCTGAGAATCGGCCAACATTTATTTTTCAAATCTTTTTTTTTTTGTATGGCAAAACAACGTTTGCCGGGACACCTAGTATTAGCATAGATAAGCGTGCCTGTAGTTATAAATGAAAATTAAGACTTCACTAAACCCTGTCTATACCCCTATCCATTTTATAATAAATAAAAACTGTAACTTTCATTTTCCTATTAATTATTGTAATTTTTTTTTTCTCCTCAGCTCTGTATTGACACCTGCCTACTTTAATTCTGCACCACCCTATGGTTGGCTGGTAGAAAATGCCTTAGGCATTAAGCCCGCCTATGCATGTAATAGCATTAAAGTGTTAAATAAATAAATAAACGAACTAATTTAGTTAAGTTTTATACTCTTCTTTTCACGCAATTTTCTTTAATATGAACACAAAAATTTCTTATAAATAATTATTAAGTTGCAAATTAAGTTATTTATTATGTTTTATAAGTGAATACTCAAAATTTAAAACACGTATTAAGGTCAAATTAAAGTTGATTTTCAGAAAAAAATTAAAATTAATATCATATAATTTCTCCTGTCTAAAGAAATGAAAAATATGCGAATTTAATTAAACTTTTATGTCGGCTTTCTACAAAGGTAGTAATGGAACGATTAAATCTCGGACACACTTTATTGATAGTTATTTTATGACAGCATAATGTGGAGAGATCAATCTCATAAATTTTTGATTACTGACTTTGTGTATCTACATGTTATTGTCATGCAAATACAATGCAAGCAAAATGATCAGTGCTGATGGTTTAATATCGATAAAGTGGCATTGATATGGTCATAAAAATATAAAATACTAAGCCTTAAATTGTTTCGTTTAAATGTATGAATGATCATCATCATTCTCTTACCCTTATCCAGTTCTTCTGTCCCAAACCAAAACCTGGCAAAAGATTTTTTTTTTAAACTCGTGTTCCTAAACCAATATTTCCCAATTTTTTACTGCGTCTAATTAAAAAACAACTGTATTTCTATCTTAAATAGAATTAGAGATATAAACATGTAGAAACCTAGCAAATGCACATCGTACTTGCTGATTACAAAATAAAAAAGGTTCTCCTGAAAAATTTACTCAAATGTACTTGCTAGGTTTTGGTTTTAGACAGCCTAGTTATTCGGTGTAGTGGGATTTGGCTGATTTTTACGCCTGGTTGCCTGCCTGACGTCAACACTCCTTGGATATTCGGTCTTACGACCCCTGCGGGCAAGACCTGGGAAGGCGACTCTTGTATTCTTAATCTGTCACCACACGGATACAGTAGTATTAATTAAAGAAAATATAGTACTCGTGTCTTAAATTGTTTCGTTTAAATGATATGACAGATACACTTTCAAGGGCAAGAAGCAAAGATAGAACTCCAATAGGAAATGTTTTTCTTTTGTGTCCATTTACAAAAATCATAACTTTATCCTAATCTGTTAATACTCGTACATAACCTATTTATATCCACAGATAAACTCTTTGTTAGGTTTTTATATAAAAACTGTATTATGATTTTAGAAATAGAAACTTTTTTAC
Source organism: Orgyia antiqua (assembly GCA_916999025.1). NCBI lineage: Eukaryota > Metazoa > Arthropoda > Insecta > Lepidoptera > Erebidae > Orgyia > Orgyia antiqua. Next base: position 30,213,121 of record OU779866.1, read on the forward strand.
AGACTTTAAATTAGTAAGATCATTAATTTTCATTAAAATTAATTTTCCTGTAAAATAAGCTATGTAATCAATTTTCAAGTCAAATCTTAGAAATAGGTGCTCTCTCGCAGAATTGAGATAAGTAGAACATTTAGATATTGTTTTACTACGAAATAAGACACAATTCTACTAATAAAATAGGATATATATTACGTCAAAATAATTCTACTAAGAATTGTAAAACAATCTACATCCGTATCCTTAAACTTTGTTCACATAATAAGAGAACTAACAAAGGCTGTGTGCACATTAATTAGTTAGTAATCATGTACTCACGCCCGGTAAACAATCAGAAACAACAGTTTATAACCAAATAAACACGAAAAGGATGTATTACAATCTTTTTACATCCTCTACGCAGACATATACATGATTTATGGTCTTATTCATAATGACTTATCGGAGGTTTAAAAGTTCACTAAAATCGGTTCGCGAAAGTTGTCAAAATCTGTTATTCATAATAGTCTTTTTACGCTAGAACGTTTATTATCTATCCGATAAAATCTCCTTTTAAACCTCCGATAAATCATTCTGAATAAGGCCAGTAGTGTTTATGGCTACATCACTCAGCCGGCTTGTGCCTACAGTCACAGCATATACGTCATATGAATCGCCATTATTCTCTGAAGTTAGCCAGGCTAAAGTTACATGTCCTCAATTTTATACGTTAACCCACCGTCTGGTAAATCCGTGCCTCTCACGTATAAAAATTGATCGATTTTTGGTTCAATTTACTTCTACTTGATCTTAGATCGTAGCAGGTGAGGTTCTTTGGTATTAATATCGCCGAGTCTACTCCGCGATAACTGTATTAAAGTTTTGGTACCAAACCTGTGTTATGTCCCGAAGTTTCGGTCAAATACATGGACCATGGTCGCGGGTGAATTGAACTAAAAAAAGAAAACATTCAGGCTCTTTAGTTTCTAGCCTTTGCCCGCCAAATATCATTTCAGTACTATCAAAATCGGTTGTAAAAGTATACAATAAACTAAAACAAAACCAAAATTCTATATAAAGTAAATAGAAATACACGCAGTAAATTAAGTTTGAACTAATTGCATAAGAAATTAAAATCTTTAAAGTTATTAATTGGATAAAGTTGCCAAGAAATTATCTCATATTTAGGCTATCATTATTATTGAAATTATACATCATAATACTAAGTGCTACTGCTATTTACACATAAATATCAAAAACTGTCGTAAGAATAACATATAGATAAGATCATAAGTGAAATCGAAATCATATGTTTAAGTATGTTGAATATGTAAGCTGATGAAATAGATGTGAAATAAGAAAATGTTGATTGGAGAAATATAAGAAAACTGGGGTATAGGTATCATACATAGATCTTTACAATCTAAAACTTGTATTGAGGCACAGCCAATTCTGAGTAAAATCATAGCCTAGAATTAATTATCGTAAATAAGCTCAAGGTTGCACAGCGTGCTATGGAGAGGGCTATGCTCGGTATTTCCCTACGGGATAAAATCCGAAATACGGAGATCCGTAGGAGAACTGGCTGGCGTGTCCGACATAGCCCGAAAGGTTAGCACGGTGAAGTGGCAATGGGCAGGCCACATCGCTCGTAGGACTGACGATCGTTGGGGAAGAAAAGTCCTAGAGTGGTGACCACGTACCGGACGACGCAGCGTTGGGCGGCCCCTGACAAGGTGGAGCGACGATATCGTCAAGGTCGCGGGGAGACATTGGATGCAGGCGGCACAGGACCGCGCGTTGTGGCGTTCTATGGGGTAAGGCCTATGTCTAACAGTAGACGGAAAGAGGCTGATGGATGGATGGATGGATGGCATTTTTATAGTTGTAATGTAAAATAAAATGTGGGTGATTCCCTATATTTCAACTATAAAACTGATTGCTAAGTTGCTTTTAGCTTAATTATCTCTGTTATTAGTATTTAGCTATTTAAGGTTTTGGTCTAGTAGTTACGGAACCCTAAGTGTGCGACTTTACCTTGCTCCTGACAGGTTTTTTCCTATAGTTTTTGCAAAGTTTTACTCAGAATATTGCAAGAAAGTATAGAAATTCATATTATAATATGTACCTATCCTATGATCATATTTACAAGTCAATTGCTGTCATTATGAAACATTTTATCGGACGCATGCATTAAACAGTAACATCGCTAATAATGGATGCTACAACAGTTTTTCCAAAGTGCTTTACTATTTTACACCTGTCATTGCCCTTAGCTATAAGAACATAGAATATACTTAACTGACTCCATCCAGATTGATTTAGATATTTGAGAGCAAAAATGTCATAGAAAGTCTCATAAATACTCATACATTTTATTCAATTAGGAAAAAATTAACTTCAATTTCTAGAAATCGGCACGGGCACCTCTTAAGATTTCTAGAAATTGAAGTTTGAAGTTACCAAATTATGCTCCATACAAAAATATGGGTATCGCAGTCCCCTTTTTTCTTCGCGAAAGTTAAACCCATTTTGACTGTTTTACGCTATATTATAGATGAAGAGTATATCTATGCTTCTATCACTTTATTTTTTTTTTCAAAACATAGTAACTAAAAGAAATATGACCATCCGAACATCCCGTTTTATTTTGGTTTTCTTTTGATAAAGTTGCAGCGTCTATCACACATATTTGGTAAGGTTTTACCAAAAAAGAAAGTGATAGAAGCATAGATATACTCTTCATCTATATTATAGCGAAAACACAGTCAAAATCGGTTAAACTTTCGCGAAGGGGACTACGAGACATCTTTTTTTCAAATAATTTGTAGCTAAAATCTACTTCAGCTATATTTGTCCCTTTCAGCACGGCGCTCGGGAATAGGGATAGCAATACCCATGGCAAATACCTAAATTAGGAGTATAGTACCCTCTTAAGTTATTTTCATATTTTTTTCGTCATTTTGTTAAATTATTCAAGTGAGCGGAGCTTAAACACTGCGTCGATCCACATAAAAATATGATATCAAATTTTCTTCACGTAAAGTAATAAAATTTGATTTGACACAGAGATAAGATGGCTTAAGAAATCGGACGATAAATTGTTTTTAAATAATATACATTAAATACGCTCATTACAAAACGGAACGCCTACTGAAAGTGTCAGTGCATATTCTGGTTTAAGCCTAAAATGTCTTAGAGGTCCTTAAACTTTCATCATTACTTTAACTAGGGTTCTTTTGTAGCAATACTTGTTACAGTGATCAATTCTTTGCTGTAAATAGAAAACTAACCTAATAAGGGTCGCGGTTGTGACATACGACATTGGAATTTGTACATAATTTATTAATACTAAAGTTGAAGTAGGTACTTTGAAATTGATATCCGAAAAAGCTTATCTTAACTCTATCTATTACTATCGCATTACATCTACAAAGTAACCTAGTTGATTACAAATGAGTTAAGAGTTCAAAACTTGTTTTATATGGACAGTCTATTTTTTATTGAACTTTATCTATGCTAATAACGATTGTGCATGTTCATCGAAGAATATTCAGTAAAAATACGAATTTAACATCCATTAGCGCCTCATATCGTATGCAAATTGCCGCGACCACGGGTCCACAATTACTACGTACAGCGGCCATTTCTCTTAATATTTCGTTTCTGATTTCCCTTAATTTTCTTTCTTATCGTTTTACTTTACGATCACGTAATAATGAACATATTGTAGAGGTGATGATTTTGGGTGGTCCAACTTTTTAAGTAATGATGTTATTATTTATACGGGATTATTAATGATTCGGCTTCGGCTCAACTGTCTCATCAAGATAAGTTTGTTTTCAACGAGTAGTCATTACTATGTTATCCGATGAACGATTGACTTTTTAAGTCTCGTTTTTATCTATGTTTATATTTACATTTGATTGTTCTGAATTGACGTTGTAATGATTCCAGTTGGTTTTGCGTCGGCAAAAAAACGAGTTTGGTTGTTTAAAGTTTTTCTTAATAACTTTACTGGAAAATGATTTTCTTCTATTTAATTTTTTGTATCTTCACTACCTACTTAGTTATTGACGGTTAGTTTTATTGTAGACATACAAGCCAATGCCCGCGACTTTGTTCTCGTGGAATTTAGAATAAAATAAAATAATTAAATATTCACGGACATTTCACACAACGTCCTCTGGTCCCAAGCTAAGCTTATATGCTTGTGTTATGGGTACCAGAATACGGATAGAATACATATACTACTTTTCTTTTGTAAATACATACTTATAATACATAGAAACACCCAGACGCAGTACAAACATTTGTATGACAATTAGAAAAATCACACAAATAATTGTCCCGAGCGGGAATCGAACCCGAGACCTGTTGATCGGCAGTCCGTTACATGAACCACTCAACTACGAGGCTCGTTAGAATCATTTAAGTCATGGCCTTTCTCCTAACGTATGTCCTTTGACCTGAAATAATGTTTTCTAACGGATAGTCAGTGAGTAAGATTATTACACCTAGGTTAGGTATACTTTTAATCAAAATCTGTTCAACGTGAAAAGACGACATGAAGACTGATACACAAAATAACTTTCGCATTTACGGGTGCTTCAAATAATTATATTTCAAATCGAACACGGAAATAACTTACACTAGTAAATAATATTGACCAACTGTAACAGCATGTATTATGGAAATAAAAAAAATATCAATCGGCTTTATATTGATCAGTGTCCTCTATTGACTTGTAATGATCGGTGCGTTGATCAAAGTCCGTACGTCTAATCAAGCTATCATAATTAACTATGTAATCACTACTGTCTTGATTTAGTGTGGTAACTTACATATTAATTAATATATAATTAAATATAAAGATTATTGAGGTAGTTGTGTAATAATTATATGTAAACATTGGTTAGATTGAGACAGACAATTAGACATTTATTTGGTAGTTACTGATAATTCTTAATTTGTTCAGCAGCGGTGCTATTTTTACACGCTTTATATTAGCTTCACCTGTATGTTTGTTTGTATGTTTGTTTGTATGTTTGTTTGTATGTTTGTTTGTATGTTTGTATGTTTGTAACCGACTCCTTTGGACGCTATTTTGACCCACTTTAAACGGTCATATTCTATTCAAATTTTGCACACCTGTCAAAGACCGATGACAATACAATAATTCGATTAAATAAAGCGTGTTTTTTAGTTTTTTAAACTATTTTTATTTATTATGTTATGAAAGAAAAACATATCTTACTACTTGTACTAAGAAACCTACAAACCAGGAGGTAAGCGGTACACTTCTTAAGCTAAGGCCAAACCAACGCGCTCATTTCGCGTCCACGCTGGCGTGCACGGTGGCGATCAGTCGTTGCGTACAAGGTGCGTTCGAACTTGTACCCTACAACAGGGCCCGTAGTCCGGTAAATGAATGGTGTCACAATGGTATCACAATGACACATTATAACCTCAAAAAATTAACAATAGACTATAAAACTTGATAAAATTCGCCACTAAGCAATCGGTTATTGCATTTGCTTGCAATAACACTAAATAACTAATTGTTTGCGGACGCGAATTGAACGCGTTGGTTTGGCCTTACCTTTTTGGCTCCAAATCCGACGAATCAAGCGAAAAATGAGCTCTAAAATAAAAGTAGTACCTAGCGAAAAAGCGAAAAGTTGTAGCGAAAAGCTTGTACCACTTATTACTAAATTTATTTTGAGATTGGAATAAGAACTAAAGGAGATATATCGTTATGAAAATGGATGCAAAATAGTTATAACCAATAATTTTAAAACAAAGAAATTATAATGATAACTAACTGACCCAGCAAACGTTGTTTTGCCATAGAAGCGTTAGGGGTGGACCACCCTTAACATTTATGGGGATGAAAAATAGATGTGGTCCGATTCTCAGACCTAACGGATATGTACACAAAATTTCACGAAAATCGGTCGAGCCATTTCGGAGGAGTATAATTACAAACACCGTGACAGGAGAATTTTATATATTAGATATCTTTTCCAAATCTTGAAATGAAAATATCAAAAAGATTGCGAACAAGGTTTTAAGTTTACAACTACATCAAAGTCGCAAAGAAACTTTCGCTGTCGTTCAACCCATTCAAATGTAGATATATCTATTTACAATAGTACTATCGAAACTATTCCCGTTATCATAATAATTTTAATGAACTATTTTGGTTATCAGAGTTACAAGGGTCATAGAAACTGGTTATTCCATCCGTGGGAACCAATACTATTTGCCCGGACCATTTTGTTGGTCTCTCGAAGGCGACCAAACACTCGACGCCTTTTGTCCAAAAACGTAATGGGGATAGACAAATAAAAATAAGAGGACACTTCAATGGGACTGGCGCTTGTATATCGGGAACAAGAGAATACATTTGTCGGGTTATTTTGTAAAATATATTCTCGGAGTTATGTATTAACTACATTCTTTCATTTATCCAATGTCATAATGGCGGCATCACGCCAGTTTCTTCGAGTTTCGTATTTCTGTTATACCATACTTTTCGTAAAAATCCTACAAATTTCAAACTCTCCAAACGCCGCCTAAGTCGCTTGAACTTTATGAAAACAACGTATTGTGAGATTGTTTCTCATCTATAAATCTAAAATAAAATCAGAGAATACGTCATACATATTTCTGTCTATTTTAAATATTACTTATTATAATGTATATTATGGATAGCAGAAACACAATATTAATACCTGAAGGAAAGTTGCCTGCTCTGCACCTCTGTATTACGGTATTACCTCTACATATCTGCGAGAATCCTAATGGACTTGTAATACCCGACGACTTCAAACAAACAAGTGGCGTTAAAAGGACAAAGGGCCAATACAATACGCGTGATGTGCCCTAATTGAAAAGCGCATTACAGTTTCCTAAATACTTCTGTACTTTAATAATGTATATAATTATTACAGTAAAAGTTTTTGTATAAAACCTTTTACGAAACGATATATTTTGTTATAATTTTATGTCAATGAAGTTCATAAATCAAAATAAGAAAGGATCTATTAATTTATCAGATATAAAAATACGGGAAACCATCGGTTTTACGTAATTTATTTTTTAATCTACATTTTCAATTAGTATCTTTGTTTATTTGTATGTTTGCTTTAACTATAAAATGAGTGACTTTTATATAAAAGATAGGTTAGTTGAGCAATTTATTTATGTCTGTTCAAAATCTCTGCAACTATTAAAAATTATAAGTCGTTATATCCGGGTATTACTCACTTTTATAATGAGTTATCTTAATTAATTAAGTACTTATTTTTAAAGATTACACACACTAGTTATCAAGTTTGAATGAATTGTAGTTTTTGAACTATGATTAGAGACATAGGCAACAATGCAATAATGAGATAAATAACAATAATTTAATTTGATGATGATAATGAACAGGTGAAATGAAAATGACAAAAAATATTACTTATTATTAATTCTGTGTCGATAGATTAGGCAGACACACGTGAATACTCTGTTTCTTATTATTTCTTGTGAGAACAATATTAGAGAAAATTTTAGTAGATAACTCGCTCAGCTTGTGAATTGTACCAAACTATTAGTCTATTCGTCCAATATTGACACGATGGAGTATTTTTTGTCAAGCTCTGATGGAAGGGTTGAATGGCTGAGGGTGTTTAGAGAGTGTTAGCCTTCGGTGGAATATGGAAAATTGTCAATAATACATCGATTTCGTAGCGAGTTTAGTTTATTTTGTGAATACCAAGTATTTGTTCGCACCAGTGAAAAAATATTGCAATATTAATTTGTATTTATAACTAGTTATTGCCTACGACTTCGTACACGTGGTGTTTAGAATTCCTATTTTACGCATTTCAAAGTGGTCAATGTCCTATCTTAAACTGTAAATCCACTTGTATCAAATATTTACATCGGTTCAGTAGTTTTGGCGTATACCTAAAAGAGCGTAATGTGCAATACAAATACCTTAAGACGGCACGATACCAAATTATGCTCCATACAAAAGTATGGGTATCGTACTTCCGTTTTTTCTTCGCGAAAGTTACACCGATTTTAATAGTTTTTGCGTTAAATTAGCGTTAGAGTATATCTATGATTCTATCACTTTCTTTTTTTCAAAACATAATAACTAAAAGAAATATGACGATCCGAAAAACCCACTTTTTTCGGTTTTCTTTAGATAAAGTTGCAGCGTCTATCACACAAATTTGGTAAAGTTTTACCACAAAAGAAAGTGATCGAAGCATAGATATACTCTTTATCTATAATATAACGCAAAAACTGTTAAAATCGGTTTAACTTTCGCGAAAAGAAAACGGAAGTACGAAACGTCTGTTTTCAAAGAATTTGTAGGTAAAATCCGCTTCATCTATATTTGTCCCTTTCAGTGCGGCGCTCGGAAATAGGGATAGCAATACCTAAAGCAAATGCCTAAATGAGGAGTACAGTACCCTCTTAATGTGCAATACAAAAGTCTTTTCCTTGAATCGATTTTTGCAACATAAATAGGTAGGTACTTGTATTATTTATTAATTTAGTTTACTGCACGAATGTTTGTCACTCTTTATGATGTGTAAGGTATCGGAATTTGAAACTGAAACATAAAAATGCAAAACTTTAGTTTATAAATAGTTGTGTCATTCGTAGGAAGTCTTCGTAGTAGTCTCGTCATACGAATGAGACTACTACTGCTACTACCTACTACAGTTAATCAATATATTAACAAGGCCACGAGTCGAACTAAATTAATTATTACATAGGTATTATTGTATGCAATCTAACTCACGTATAAAATGCATAAAAAATGAAATGATGACAAGTGTGTTTTAGTTTGTTTCAATTATTAAATTAAATTATTAAATGTTATGACTATTTTTGATATGTACGAGTATGAAATATAATAATTGATTTTATGATATTGCCATTAATATAAAATGAGCCTATGATTTATTTAATTCCTGTATGACATCCCATACTGTTAGATATTATATTGTATGCCAGTTCTGGTAGAACATAGCTGATCTATTGTAACCTTTGTTATAACCTGTCTACACAATAAATTTGTTTGAAAAAAAAATTCTTTTCAGTGGAATAAGTTAGTGGCAATGGTTATTCGTTTACAGTCCGTTACTACAAGAAAAAATATTTTACAGATATATGTATATACGTAGAATTAATACAATTCTACGTGTACAACTAGACTAAACTAAATAAAAAAATACCTAGTTTCAAAAAACTAAAAAACACGCTTTATTTAATCGAATTATTGCATTGTCATCGGTCTTTGACAGGTGTGCAAAATTTGAATAGAATCTGACCGTTTAAAGTGGGTCAAAATAGCGTCCAAAGGAGTCGGTTACAAACATACAAACATACAAACAAACATACAAACAAACATACAAGTGAAGCTAATATAAAGCGTGTAATAAAAATGAAAACAGCTATGGGGTATTTTGGTTAATTGACTATTTCGTTGTGCACATTTTATTAATTAAAATCGTTACGTAGTTAGAAAAAAAGTTCTGTTTACATTGCCGAATTGTGTTATTGACACTATCAATTTCAATTTGTTAGTTAAGGTTAGTTAATAAATAATAATAATAAAAAAAACTGGCAACCCTTCACCTGTCAGCACGTCATTGTCTCTTCTCATATTTTAAAAGTCAGTTTTAATGTTTTAATACAAACATAAACTTTATATTTGATAACAAGTTACTAATTTTATAACGGAAAATCAGTTTTCAACAATAAATCATGATAATAATACCAAATATTAAAGTACATGAAAATACATTAGCAATGACAGACAAATGTCATAGCATGTCAGCCGAAATAAACCAAAAAAATATGAAAATGAGTATGTAGAACACAATGATTACGAGGGCCAAAGATTAGGACTTCCAGCACAAGATCCAACCCCGGACTCGCCGCCCCGCTCCATTACGCCACCATCGCAAGCTACGCGAGCATCGTCGTGTGCGTCGAGTGGAAGCAGCGAGTATTTTTCCCCGCGAACGTCGCCGTCGCCTGTACGTCGGAGGGGAAGAGGCCGGCCCCCGGCTTGCTTGGGACCCCGTAGCCCATCGGCTACGAATAGGGTCGTCGCTGCCGGTGGTAATGTGCAGCGCATGAAATGGACATCGAACATTAATGAAAATGTCATGCGCGCATATTTTGGGGCAACAGAGGGGGGAACTAACTTCACTGCGTACCGTAATCGTATGCTTCTTCTGTTCCAGGGTCTTAAACCAACTGTCAACGTTTCGGCGCAACGACTATCGGATCAGGTGCGGGCCATTCAGCGTTGTCACATGTTAGATGACGCCGTGCTTGATCGGATACGTGCTGAATTCTTGATAAGCGATATCACCCCAATATCAGTGCAAACAGGAGTAAGAACTGATACAGTGCATGTATTGCCTGTTCATTCGTCTTGCGCAGATCAGGGCATAGGTATTACTTATCGGGATAACCAATACAAAATACAAAATACAAAAGAGGAGGTAAGGAGTGTTTTGGAATATGCGATTAGTGTATACAGATACATGCCTATTGATATTAGGCCACGCCTACCGCGGTTACCCATGCATAGAAAGAATGTAGCGCTAGTTGGTGTTATTGACTCACTTTTGTCTAGTTATTTTGATACAAGTGATAACCTGGGCGATACGCATTCGATACTATATTGTGCGGCGTTTGCGACTTGTCGCATAGCAGGACAAAAACCTCTTGAAAAAGATGCTGCTATGCGACAGCGGTGTAAACCAGCCTGGCAGATTAGGATCGAGTGTCGTATCGCCGAGGCGAGAGTACTTATCGGTAAACTTAACTGTTTCAAGATGGGCAATAATAGACCGAGGGTGATGCGCTATGTTAGGCAGGCCTTTTTAGGTACTGATGTTAGACCTTATGATTATGCTGTCCGTGCCACTGAGCGTATCGACTTCTTCAAGCAGAAGATTTTTGCATGGGCTAACCGAATTCGTAGGTATAAAAAACGCACGGATCGGTACCAAGTTAATCGCATATTTCAAAACAACCAAAAGTCAGTTTATAGAAACTGGGAACGCCCTCAATCTAATGTGAGCGACATGCAGTTGCCGGATGCTGAGACCACGAAAGAGTTTTGGAGCAGCATCTGGTCGGTGCCTGTTGTTCACAGTGAGGACGACTGGATAGGGGATGTTGGACGAGCATGTGAGAGTATTCAACCAATGGAAAGTGTCTTAATAGAAAGCCAAGACGTGGCGTGTGCAGTCCGTTCTTTATCAAATTGGAAATCTCCAGGGCCGGACGGACTGCACAACTTTTGGTTGAAGTGGCTGCGTAGCTCACATGTTCGTCTGGCGTCTCAATTTCAGTCGGCTTTAGAGTTTGGGACGTTGCCGGAATTTATGACGACTGGCACAACACATTTGCTCCACAAATCAGGTAGTACCACGAATCCAAGTAATTATAGACCAATAACCTGTTTGTCATCAATTTATAAACTTCTTACATCTATTCTGAGAACCAAAATAGCTAGACATGTAGAGTTAAATTCAATTATGTCCGTCTCTCAGAATGGGTGTAAGAGTGGCGGACGTGGTACTAAGGAGCTCCTCCTAATAGATATGACTATTTGCAAACATATTCACCGTAGGCAGAGGGATTTGGAGACATGTTGGATAGACTATAAAAAAGCCTATGATTCTGTGCCACATACATGGCTTATAAGGGTATTGGAGTTGTACAAAGTTGATGCGACACTGTGTACCTTTTTAAAGGCATGTATGAGGCAGTGGAAAACAACTTTATGCTATCCTGCATGTCGCCAGATTCCTTTGTACGGTGAGCCTATAAGGATTAAGCGGGGTATCTTTCAAGGTGACAGTCTGAGTCCCCTTTGGTTCTGCCTAGCTCTTAACCCCCTTAGTACTCTACTAGAGGGTTCAGGGCTAGGTTGCAGGCTTCGAAGGGGTGGGCAGTTGATTTCACACCTGTTTTACATGGATGATCTAAAGCTGTTTGCTCACACCAGACCACAGATGATAGATTTATTAAAGATCACTGAATGCTTTAGTGCATCTATCAAAATGGAGTTTGGTGTGGATAAATGTGCTGTCATGCATGTAAAACGAGGACGTGTTATAGAATCTGAGGGAATTCAGCTTTCAGATTCTCTACATTTCCGATCACTTCTCGAAACCAATACCTACAAATACTTGGGTATGTCACAGGCCTTGTGCATCAATGAAGTGGACATGAAACAATCGTTGCGGGAGCGTTTCTTTGGCCGCCTGAAAAAAGTACTAAACAGTCTTTTATCGGGTGGTAACAAGGTGCGGGCTTTCAACGGTTGGGTCATGCCACTTCTAATGTACTCCTTTGGCATACTCAAGTGGACTCAGACTGAACTTGAAACTATAGATAGAAAAGTTCGTGTTCTCTTGACTACGTATCGAATGCATCATCCGCGTTCTTTAGTAATGAGGTTGTATATCCCTCGAAAATGTGGAGGCCGAGGCTTTTTAAATGCTAAGACTTTACATAATCGGGAGATATGCAACCTCAGAGAATATTTTATTCACGCTGTTACGGACATGCATCGAGACGTGGTTACGACAGACTTCGGTCTCACCCCGTTAACCTTGGCTAAGAAAAACTGGCGCATGCCTGCGGTACTTAGCACTAGGGACCGCCTGGAGGTATGGCAGAGCAAGGAGCTTCATGGAAGATTCTATCGGGCCCTACACGGGCCCGACGTTGACTTATTGGCTTCCGTGACCTGGCTACGATTCGGTGACCTCTTTGGGGAAACCGAAGGTTTTGTTTGTGCAATTACTGACGAAGTTATCATGACGAACAACTACCGGAAATATATTCTGAAGGATGGCACTGTTGACATTTGTCGTGCTTGTCACCAGCCAGGGGAGTCCCTCAGACATATTGTTTCCGGATGTTCGCGTCTAGCTAACGGCGAGTACTTGCACAGGCATAACCCTGTGGCCAGGATTATCCATCAGCAGCTTGCTCTGCGATACGGCCTTGTGGATTCCGTGGCGCCGTACTACAGGTATGTACCTGAGCCGGTTCTAGCAAGTGGTCGTATCACTTTGTATTGGGATCGATCTATCATCACGGACAGGACTATTGTTGCTAATAGACCTGATATCGTGGTGGTAGATCGATCAGCGCGCCGCGCAATGATAATCGATGTCACCATCCCTCATGACGAGAACCTCGTGAAAGCAGAGAAAGATAAACAAATGAAATATCTGGACTTAGCTCACGAGATTGTCGACATGTGGGATGTAGACTCGGCGATCATTGTACCGATAGTCATATCAGTCAATGGACTAATAGCCAAGAGCCTCGACCAACATCTAGAGAGGCTCGCGTTAGGCAGTTGGGTCAAGGGTCTGATGCAGAAGGCAGTCGTCCTCGATACGGCTCGCATAGTGAGGAGGTTCCTGTCTCTGGATCCCTGACCGCCGGCAGCTTGGTCCCTGTACCCGATGCCGGTGGTGCACTATTTTTTATATAATTTTTTAAAAAGGTTATAATGTGTGCATGTTTTTATTAAGAGGATACCAAAATAGCTTCGTGCATTTTTCTATGTACGAAGTTTTCATTGTTTCTTTAGATTGAATGGCTAGAGCTCTAATTTTTAAGTATATGTTTTTTCAATATATTATCTAGGATCGCATAAACTCAGAAACACGATTGAAAAAAGTTTTCTCGATAGAAAATCTTGGCGAAACAACCTCTCAAATTTTTTATTTTTTTCATTTGTCGGTCTATTATCGCGTATTAACTAATGAAATAACTTTAAAAACATAAGTAACTATCATATATAGAAACACGTAAATCAGAAATAAAATATATTTAGTAGATTTTAAGTAAATAGGAAAAGTATCCCTAATTCTTCATTTTCTGTGCCTACTGGGTGTGTTAATATGTACGTGTCGGCGATGATATACGATAATATTGATGTAGGCCCTTAAGTGCGTATATTTTATTTATAGTGTGTTTATTGTGTTTTTTTAATTTGAATGAGTGTTGTTTTTATAATCTTTTTTAAAAAAATATGTAAATAATAAGAGAATAAATGAATGAGAAAATAATAAATAAATAAATAAATAAATAATCAGGACAGTTCACACAACGTCCTCTGGTCCCAAAGTAAGCTATATTTCTATGCTTGTGTTATGGGTACCAAATACGGATAGACTACATATCCTACTTTTCTTTTGTAAATACGTACTTATAATACATAGAAAACACCCAGACGCACGTAGTTAATTTGAACTATCTGTGACTATTTAATACGTTAGTTATGCACGTAGAATGTACACCTATGTACATTTTTAGTTGCTGTCTGCCATTTTCATAAATTAATCATGATTTAGTCGACATGAGTTGATATATCCAATAGTTGTTACAGCCAGACTTTAAAATATTTCATCAAATCAGATGAAATAAACACTCATTTAATATAGGCTTAGGAGACTTAAATTATTAGGTTAATAGGTTTGTTTTCTATTATCTAATACAACAAACAAAGTTATGAATAGATGTAATATTCAGCGGTATATATCTGTGATTTTTCTCATATATCTATTACTAGATATCGTTAAAATAAGTTAAACTCAAAAATAACTTTGCTTCGTAAATTAAACGCCAAAAAACTATTTATTTATCTCGTAAATTAAACGACATAAAACTTTTTTAAGTAAATGCATATTGTTACTAGTTTAAGAAAGAAAGAAAGAAAGAAAATAAATTTAATAGTGATAGTTAAGCAATACACATACAAACACAGAAACAGTAAAAACAAAGCATAAAAGTAATACAATATAACAAAATATTAATACAAAAATAATAATAATTAAAAAAAATAACAAAAATAAAATAAGACGATTAGAGAAAAAAAAAACAAAAAAACATTGACATAAGTGCATTGCTAACATCACTAAACGGCCACAGCTCAGCCTAATGTTGGTTACAAACCAACGCTGTTCTTCCGCAGGGCCGCTTAGTGAAACCACAGATAGCAAGGATAAAGAAGGAGAACACAGAGAAAGCAAAAAATAAATATAAAAGAAAGTCCTTTTTCTTTTCTATATTACTAGAAGTGCATCCTATCTAGCCTAAAGAGTACCTAGCTAGGTACTTAATGATGAAAGAGCTTTTTTGGTCGGACCAGTACCTAGTTTCGCTGCCTATTTAGGCTATTCAAACAATCATTATCATATTGATATGAATATGCTTTAAAACTATAGGAACGATTTAAAATAATCATTTATCTTCGGTGAACATAATCATCGTTGCATAGTATTCTCAATTCTGACTCAGGGTAGCAAAACTCAGCATAATATAAAAGTACATGGTTTAACAAACAGTAGTCTTCGTCAAATTATCCGTGCGAAACTGGGGCGTACATCGTACGGAGTAATCTAAACTTAATATTAAAAAGCTGAAGAGTTCGTTTGTTTGAACGCGATAATCTAAGAAACTACTGGTTGGAGTTTCTTTTTTTGCGATGGATAGTCTATCGAGAAAGGCTATATAACATGAAACTGCGACTGATAGGAGCGAAGAGTGAAAAATGTTGCCAAAATGGGAAACATTTTCTAACTTCCACGCGTACGAAATCGCGGGTAACAGCTAGAGTAATATGTTAATTTGATATTAACAGAAACAATTCAAATGTAAGTTAATATTTTTCTAAATACTTAAATGTCCTACTCCCTTGTATTTCACTTGATGCCCTTGAACAAAGGACTTGAACTCGAGGAATGTTTGCGAAACACTCCAGTGTGTATGTAATGTGAGGTTAATAACTGTTCGTGGAGTTTATACAATTGATTTTCGCATAATTTCTAGTGTTATTTACAGGTTACATACAAAAATTATCTACAGAGTTAGAACATATTATTATTAGTATTATATTAATTTGGATTCTAAAAGCGCTTTATTTGTATAACTAGGTATTAGTCAGTTCATATGTAATGATAAGATAATAGGCTGATAGCTATCTAGTTTTTGTCTTTTCCAAGGTGCTGTAATAGCCAGCTAAGGGATATACCAAGCAGTTAACGTACCTATGCTTTGAGGGACGGAAACCGTGAAACTGAACTATTGTATACCTATACTATTGTGTACCTATGCCAACATGCCTGGTTAGCGCGGTATAGTAGACCACAAACCGAAGTGGAGCAGGCCTGTTCCCAACAGTCGGACGTCAATGGGCAGGAGAGAGAGAGATATGCTTAAGTAATAACCAAAATTGTATTTAAAAAACGAAGGCTCAAAATCTCTGCGTTCGATATACAAATAAAAGATTATTTCCAGTATTTCTCATACAAGATAATTGCACGCGATGATATCCTTCTGCTAAGGATAAAAAATATTTATTAAAATACCAAATACGTACCTATCCACTAAGTCCCTCCTTAATATTTGTAATAGAATTGAGATATTATTCCTACACGTGTTAGTTTTGACCTAATTATTTTATCCCCATATACATTAATACAAGTCAGATTTATAAAATAAATATTAAATACAAAAACCCATTACTCATGATCTCCATTATGACATGCTTATAGATAACATCCATTCATATAGACATCTGAAAAAAGCGCCAAGTAAATGTTACAATTTATACATTCAACAACTAAAGACACGTGGTTTAAAAGGGTCGTCAAACTGGTATACCTTTCTAAAGAATCCATTTACAAAAATATTCATTCTCATAATAATAAAAAAACGTTTTATTTGTCAGTTCATAAACTCCTCTTTACCAGTAGATACTAGTTAGTGAGCCCAGCTAAATGTTTGTACAACATGTTAGCAAAGATCCTAAGCTGGTTTGGCGGTTCAAGCTGTTGGGTGTAGGCCTTTCTCATCTCGATTAACATAATGTAATATTTTTTGTTCGAAATTCCCTTTTAAGTTTTGTCAATGGGAACAAGGTTAGTTTGATTATTATACAAAATGTATACAGTTTTATAACAATTAGGTATTAAAATATTTTGTAGAAAATTTGATTACATTAGACGCTTATCTACCTACTATGCCGTTCAAATGAGAATAGGATTGACCCCGCGTCACGTTGTGACGTTATAGTTGTCAATTTGAACAATTTTGATAGGATCACCAAAAAAAAGACATTTTTATAATATAATTTATCTATCACTTTGTCGTTATCGTTTGCTATTTTTCGAGCAATTAGCGAGACAAATACAATTAAAAACAATAACAAATAACGACAAGTTCAAAATAACAACAAATTAATTTTTTTTTACGGGAAACAACTACATAACTAACAGAATTTAAAATAAAATGCCATAAAATTCATATACTCGACAAGGCACATCAACAACAACAAAATGGCGGTTGGCAATTCAACTTAATAACATAGTATCCAACAAGGAAATTATTGAAATAAAATAGTATTTCTTTTTTAATAACATTATAACTATTATTACTAAATAATTTAAGACGTTTTTCGCTTCAAATTACAGAGTAAAAGAAAAAACATATTATTGATACGCAAATAAAGTTACTTTGCTGACAGTACTTTTCTAATCACTTTTGACAACTAAAGGTAATTTCCAATCCTATTCTCAGTTGAAACGTGTAATATTTTATTTATAGCTATTGAAAAAGGTGACATGAAGAATTGGCATTGTTCATATATTTTTTAAACTCTTAATTCGAAAACTATTACGGCGAATAGAGTTTCTGATCATGATCCATTAGTTTTTTTCGGCATATTAGCTGTATTAGCGATTATTTTTCCAAAAAAGTAAATGATCTCTATTTGCCATTGAAATGAAGAACTTAAACTAGTAAGGCGTTCTTAATTTATTTATTTATTTATTTATTTATTAGATTTTGAAGAAAGCTTACAGACTAATTTAATACAAATTAATAACAACTTAAATAAACAATTCGCTATTAACAAGCTTCCACATATATGTAACTAAAACAGATTGAGAGAAAAAACAAAACAAAACATCAGTGACAAAGTATATATACATTACACATATACATATATATACATACACATATAATATAGGAATAATAATACATACATACACTTATACAAATAGATTAGGTGCGTGCCATTTTACTTGGTGCCTACATTATTAAAATATGACTCGGCCAAGAGCCGTTTTACGGTCGCCACACCGGTGCAGAACAGGTCAATATCATGGTCCCGAAGAAGTACATTAAAATTAAATGCACTTCTCACCGAGAAGGCATTCCGCCCATAATTAGTCCGGACGAAGGGAACATTTAATATCGGTCGCTGTCGAAAGCCTAATAAGTTTGTGCGTATAGATATGTTGGCGAGGAGCTCGGAGCAGTCGATGGTGCCATTTGCTATATTTAGTAGTGTAGTTATATCAGCAATATGGCGTCTCATTTCAAGAGGTAAGAAGTGGTATCTTTTACAACGATGGTCATAATCTTTAGATCTTTGTTGTGTACGGTAGTCCAGATATCGCAGAAATTTCCGTTGGACGCCCTCTATACGAGACTTATACGTATTATAAGGATATACTACTCTGTTGTGGAGTTGAAATTGGTCTATTATATCAACTTGGCAACTTTGAAAAGATGATTTAAATCTGTCTTAAGTCTATCAGGAAAAAGCAATACACAGATTGCGTACAACGATGACGTCACAACATTTAAAATAATATCTTTTAGTATTTTTTTAAAACTCTGTATAGTGAATATTTCAATAATATTGAAATTAGTTGCTTAAAATAGTCTATATTTTCTAGAAAAAATATAAAAACAGCAGATCAAAAATTTTAAACAATCCCAATTAATATTGAACGAATAAAATAAATAATTATACGTGTGGTGACGGATTAAGAATATAAGTGTAAACTACCCCATCTCCTCCCAATGGTGCTGTAAAAATCAGCTAAGGGATATTGCACACATAGGTATAACATCCTCTGTGAGAGACGGAAAACTCAAAAATAAACCCTGTGCTAATACGCCTGGTCGGCGCCGCGCGGCACAGTAGACCATAATCCCTCTCAAAGTAGAGGAGGCCCGTGCCCAAATGGGCTGGAGAGAGAGAGAGAGAGAGAATAAAATAAAATGCCATAAAATTACTTTAAAAATTGTTATGTAATTCCCAAGAGTTCTTATATTTTTCAGATTGTAATTGATTCGTTCTAGAATGAAATTAATGATTCTTTAATTACATTTTCCCCTTAAAATCAAATCTAAGGAATATTCTTATGTGAAATTTTGTTCGCTAGTTATAAACCAAATCTTACTAAAGTGTCTAATACCACTCTTTCTCTCTCTCTCTAGCGTATTAACGTCCCACTGTTGGGCACAAGCCTTCTCTACTTTCGGAGGGAGTATGGTCTATTGTCCCGTACTGACTGTTTTCCGTCTCTCATTGAGGATGTTTCTGTATATGCTTTAGCTGGTTTTTACAGCACCCTGAGAAGGACAAGGAGTGGTGACACGTGTATGTCTAATCCGTCACCACATAGACCTGTCTAATACCATTTTAATTACAAAAAATAATTAAATAATAAGTTTGATCATTGATCTGAATAATATCACGTCAAAACTATAGGTATTATTTCTGATAAACGTTTAAAAAACTTGTCATAACAGTACCTAATAATCAATAACACATATTTAATGTGCTTTTAGCGTACATAAATATGTATTAAAATTAAAATTCTTGCATCATATTTGAAAGCCTCGAGCACACCTGCATAAGCCGCTGTATGCTATGGCACGTACTATACGCTAGTTAACACTTGCATCAGTACATATGTTAGTGTCTACAAACACTTTAATCGACTATGCATGCACCAGTGTGCGTTCTTACCAACTAACATTTTTAACTAACATAGAGTAGATAACAGTATAGAGTAAGCAATGTATGGACTACTTCATATACTTCTACAGATAGCGGTGCTGTGGTGCACGGAATGACGTACTTACAGATTATTTTTCATGTTAAGTTATTTTATAGTTAGTATTTCATGTTTTCACAAATAACTAACATTGTTATATTTATCCACTAAATCGTATAGTTTTTAGGAGACATCCAGTCTCCATCAAACTTTTTATAAAATAATATTTGTAGTAATTATTTGCTGCTGCAATAAATCATTATTTTTATGTGTTAATTATTTACTTTATGAAGTCAAAGCGATATCGTCTTACCTGTAGGTACATATTATTATATATAATTTATTTATTATAATTACTTGTTTTTAATGGTTCGTTGTCATATAAATTTAATATTTATGATTTTTAAATCTGTTAATTATCTGACATAACCATAAATTTATCTCAAGTCAGGAATATCTAGTATCACAATCATCAATCACAACGTGACGCTCATAAATGTATTTTCCCTCCTAGAATCTACTGTCAGTTTTGATTGCCACGTGGTCAGCTACCTATGGTGTCAAGATGAACCTAGTCTTCATATTTTTCAGTTTTATATATGAGTCGGTCAGGGCGCTCAAATATGTAAGTAGCTTACTTTAAAATCTTCTAACATATAAAATTCTCGTGTCACAATGTTCGTTCTCATACTCCTCCCGCAACGGCTCTACAGATTTTTATGAAATATTATATGCATATTCAGTAGGTCTGAGAATCGGCTACTATCTATTTTTCATACCCCTAAGTGATAAGGATTGTCCACCCCTAGTATTTATATGGCAAAACAACGTTTGCCGGGTCAGCTAGTGAATAAATAGAATATCTTTATTGCACACTATAATGATTTACAAAGATTACTTATCTAGACATGTCATAGGTACAAAGGGCGGTCTGATCGCTGGCTGTGATCTCTCTTAGACAATTTTACTGGGTAGACCTTTAATGGACACTATTTTTTATACCACTAAGGTGGCAAACAAGCTTATGGCCCGCCTGATGGTGAGTGATTACCGTGGTCTAAAGATGACTGTAACAACAGGGGATCACTCGTGCATCGTCGACCTTGCAGAAATCTCTTCACTCCTTTTTAAGAACCTCATACCTCAGAACCTGATGATGACCTCTTAGCAAACTCGTTAAACTTCGTGCAAAGTGGGACTCCAGCCCAAGCGTGTCTTCTTATTTAGCTTTTTGCCCAATTTTGAATGTCATCATGATGCTGGGACATTTTAGACGTTTGCAGTTGTTTTATATTAAACCTGGGTTTGGTAGAAAATAAATCGGAATAAACACACATTAGTAAGTTTTTCTTACATGTAGATTATTGTGCAGTGTACATAGATTGTATGACAAGAATATGAAAAAAATATCTACCTTATTTTATTTGAAAATCTCATGTTATTTGAAAACCTCTTGAAAGTGTTGACCAAACAATTATACCGAATTCACTAATGTACCTACCACTTCATTCAATGTACAGAGCCAAGATATCAATGACGTACTTAGTTCGACTTGTACTTAGTTACTAAGAGTACTTGTTAAGTATTTTATATGTCAATTTACATAGTATGTTTTAATTTTTCTTGAGTTATTTACGTCTGTTAGGCTGTTTAGGTTGTACGCAAAATGTACCAATGTCGTACCTGCCTATTTATAAACCTACCTATGTATTAAGCCAGTATTTGGTTTCAGGGGAAGATTCTAATTCTAAACGGGCACCAACCAACACCTAACAACATGCTTTTGTCTATACTATAGTATAGACTACTAGCTGTGCCCCACGGTGTATCCCGTGGTATAAACGATAAAATATCTGTTCGTTTTTTATCATCCAACGGGAAAATCGCATTTTTTTCGGTATAAAAGGTAGCCTATATATTATCTTGATGTATACGCTACATTATTGTAAAGTTTCATTATAATCCATTCAGTACTTCTTGCGTGAAAGAGTAACAAACATCCAAACATCCATACTCACAAACTTTCACATATTGTATAATATTAGTAGGATAGCGTGTTGTTACATTGCCATATACATGCCACATACATTGCCAGTTTTATACACACATATATACAAAATTTTTATTTGCTATATTTGAGTTAACCGAAATAAACAGTAGATATGTTTGAATACTTTTTTATTGATGTGTATTATCTATACGTTTATAACTCTTTGGATAACATCACTAGGTGCTAATCGTAGAGCGCACACGCACTGACGGCATCACGCCCGGTTAGCCCCACTTACCCTGTTTACTCTTAATGTTACATTTCACCCGCAAACACCCTCTTCCGGTACGATTATTGGAAATATTATCGACTATTTTCTATGCGCAGCTCTTCTTTCTTTTATTAGTTTTATTAGACGTAAATTCTCCCTTCTCTTATGTAGGTACCTATTTCCATTCGCTTGACGCTGACTTAACGTTTTCTTAATTCTAAATCTAAATCATTGTTTAATAAGAAATAAGTATTTTGTTACTTTTTACTTATGTTCTACAGAAAATATAATTTCTTTTTCAATATTTCTATGGAACAAAAAATATAATCACTTGTTCTAACCAAAAACTGCTGCAGAGTTATGTTTTCATATTATATAATAAGATTTAATTTCAGCCATACAGATTTCGCAGCAGAGATCAGGTGTCATGTATGAGGAATGTGGGCTACTCATCACGCAGACAAGGCTTATTAGCATAATGTTTATTTTAACATTTCCAGTAATGGGATTAGAATAATCGTAAGCATAGAACTACCCCGTACAAAGTCACAGCTAACGGCTTTACGCTTCGTGGATCCAGCAGCTCTTTTTGAACTTGATGACTGACAGCTAATCTACTGATAATAGGATATACAGGGTGTCCCAAAAGTCAACGTCCAACCGAAAACCTAAGCTAGGCCTAGTTGTGGGGGCTCTCAAAAAAAAAGAAAAAAAAATCTATCTCATGTAGTTTCGAAATGACAGCCATTTTTCTTAAATTGACACCCTGTGACGAGTTTACGACTACTGGGGCTGCAAATGAGCTCTTTTGTAATTTTATTTTTGTGTGGAGTAGTCTTAAGTGATGCTCCTACAAATTCCAATTCATCATTTGCACACAACTTCATTGGAATTTCAGAAAATATCCGTTTTATACCGAACCATGACGTGAAAATGACTACATCACTAAACTTTGACAGTCTGTACTGAAAAAAAAATCTACTATGCAATTTCGGCAAGTGCCCTTAAAAGTTGGCGCATTTAATGGGCTTTCCAAAATGGTATAATACTTACTAAATTATTTCTTAGACGACGAGAAAAAAAAAAATTAAGAAAGTCGATATTTAGCTTATTATTAGTTAGTCATAAAACTTTCTCAAAATTATTCTAATATCATCTAGGCGTTCTGTAAGGTGTAATTAAAGAAAGAGACGAAGAAAAGTTAGAGCGGGATAGTGACGCTACTAAAAGAAAGAGACGAAGAAATGTTAGAGCGGGACGGAGAGTGACGCTACTTGGTGTCAGTGAATTTTTGGGATTGTTTAAATAAAAGTCAATTATTAAAAATCGAATGTTTATTTAAATCATATCAAATGTTCAAATTGCTTGCCATCAGCGCGTATGCACGCCCTACACCTTCTTAAAAACGATCGTGTAATCTGGCGGGCGAAACGTCTGGAATTGATGTGATCAGCGGCATCTTGAATTCTCTGACGCAGTTCCTCTAAATTTTCAATTGGTTTTTGGTAAACAATTTCTTTGACCGTTCCCCAATAAAAAAAATCAATAGGATTTAAATCCGGGGAACGGGGGGGCCACGTGATCTGACCGGATCGACCAATCCACCTATTTGGATATTCTTGATTAAGGAATTCTCTCACTGGGCGCGCATAGTGTGCCGGACAGCCATCTTGCTGGAACCACATGTCTCGATAAATGCTAAGTGGCACGTCTTCTAACAAATTGGGTAACTGATGTTGTAAAAAGTCCAAATAAGCTGCCCCATCGAGGTTTTCTGGCAGTTCAAAAGGCCCAATAATGGATCCATTTAAGATCCCAGTCCACATGTTTATTTTAAAGCGGTACTGTGACCTATCTTCGCGCATCAAATGTGGATTTTCGACGTGCCACTCGTGCAAATTATGCAAATTCATGTATCCGTCTTTTTTGAAGGTCGATTTATCAGTCCAAAGAATTTTACGCAAGAATTCTGGATCTGCTCTGTGCCTTTCGAGCATTGATTGACAAAATAAAATCCTGCTAGGATAATCACGGGGTAGCAAAGTTTGTACCCGTTGCATGTGGTACGGATGCAATTCGTTTCTCTTCAGTATCCGATGTGCTGTACTTTTAGGTACCCCCAGACTTTGCTCGATTCCACGTACTGAGATACTCCGGTTCTCTGCAATTGCATTTAGGACATCTTCTTCATAAGGCACGACGGTTCTTCCCACTCTAGTAGCTCGAGTAGGAAGTTGATTTTCTGATAATAAACGGTGCACATTTACAAAAACTCGATGATCTGGGTGACGCTCGGCATTCGGATATCTCTCACGGTAGAGTCGAGCTGCAGCTCTAGCATTGCACCTACATTCCCCATAAATAAGGTGCATGTTTGCATATTCCTCTGCAGAGTACAAGAAAGGCATTTTCTTACAAAAACAGTCCAGGAGAAAGCCAAGTTCGTCAGAAACGGTTCGAAAACAAATCCAAGTCACACGCAATCAAGTCCAGTAAACAGAGCCAAGGTTGTAAGCACGAAATAAATACAAACGAATACAAAAAGATGCGCAGTAAACGAAGGCACGAAACGTACTGAATTATTGTACGTATACCACGCTGTTGTATTAGCGTGCTATCTGTTTCACACACTAGCCAAAATGTCAATTTCGTCTCGCTCACACATTGTAGAAAGATTCACTGACACCAAGTAGCGTCACTCTCCGTCCCGCTCTAACATTTCTTCGTCTCTTTCTTTTAGTAACGTCACTATCCCGCTCTAACTTTTCTTCGTCTCTTTCTTTAATTACACCTTACAGAACGCCTAGATGATATTAGAATAATTTTGAGAAAGTTTTATGACTAACTAATAATAAGCTAAATATCGACTTTCTTAATTTTTTTTTTTTCTCGTCGTCTAAGAAATAATTTAGTAAGTATTATACCATTTTGGAAAGCCCATTAAATGCGCCAACTTTTAAGGGCACTTGCCGAAATTGCATAGTAGATTTTTTTTTCAGTACAGACTGTCAAAGTTTAGTGATGTAGTCATTTTCACGTCATGGTTCGGTATAAAACGGATATTTTCTGAAATTCCAATGAAGTTGTGTGCAAATGATGAATTGGAATTTGTAGGAGCATCACTTAAGACTACTCCACACAAAAATAAAATTACAAAAGAGCTCATTTGCAGCCCCAGTAGTCGTAAACTCGTCACAGGGTGTCAATTTAAGAAAAATGGCTGTCATTTCGAAACTACATGAGATAGATTTTTTTTTCTTTTTTTTTGAGAGCCCCCACAACTAGGCCTAGCTTAGGTTTTCGGTTGGACGTTGACTTTTGGGACACCCTGTATAGTGATAATGGTACCAATTCTCCGTACATACCTAAAATTATCTAAACTAAAAAATGAAAACAGCTATGGCGTATTTTGATGTATTGGTTATTTCGTTGTGCAAGTTTTTATTATTTAAAATCCTTAGTCTATAATATACAGATTTTGTAATGAAAAAGTTTTGTTAACATTTTGCCGAATTGTGTTATTGACTCTTTCAAATTTCATTATTTAGTTAAGTTTAGTTGTGAACGTAGAATCGGATCCAATAAATAACAGACAACAAATGCGAGTTAAATATGATTTATTTTCATAATTTTTCTTAGCAATTATATTTTGTTTTCAGCATCTGCATACTTATAAATAGACACGGCAATACAATACATGTATTGTTATTATAACAAGTTTATTATGTATTTAAGCGCATATTTTGTTAACTATTTTACATAGTTGGGAATGTTTCAATGTCTTTTATACTTTGTAATTCTATTCAATGGAATAATAATGGAATGTAAAGCAATAATATTCACATTAATGTTATGGTGGCAGTATATGTGACATTATTTCTATAATGTTGAACATTATAATGGGAAAACCCCGGTTTTTTATGCATACATTTATTTACCATGTATGCTAAAAGATTATTGACGTATTTAAAGTTATGCAACATTATGAAAATTTGATTTCGGATTAGTATTAAAATAGTTCAACATTATTTATAGTTTAACAATATTCTTGTATGTTACATAAGATTTTTACTCATTTTTGCAGTTACCTATAGTTTGCAATCAATTTCATGTGTATGAAAAACACATAGATTCTACAAGTATTATAGGTAGATTTCTAATAAATAAATATTTTTGTTTATTACAAACTACTTAAAAGTCACCTTCTAGTGATATTTTTAAAAATGATTGCAAAAATTTTTTTCAATCAATTGTAATTAATTTTTTTCACTTCAAGTTTACACATAAAATTAATCACAGTAATAATAAAATTATAATGCAAACATTTATAGTCATACACTGCCACCACGCTATGGCACAGATCTTATTAACATTAAGATTATAAAAGTAATTTTAGGTCAAAACTATAACAGAAATATTGAATAACAGAACACGCAACACTGTGTTACCTAAATGTGTTGATACGGATGAACATAAAATATGGCAACATTTTACATGACAAATTGCCGAAATCGAGAAAGTTTTAAGGGAGATTCAATTACCTATCACTCTCATTCAGACTTAAAATAATATATACAAAGCACTCAAAATCATACAATCAAATTCACAAATCAACCAGAAATCATCTCGAAGTATACATTAGTTAAGAAATAGTTTAAATACATGAAGTTAGTAAAGAAAACTAGGTCATAGTGACTGTAGCTAATCAAAAGAGAGCGGTTGGTCGGATAGATTAAATACCCATTAATTAAATACAAAACATTTTAATACAATTTTACATCTAACATCTACGTTTACAAATTTTTGATTAACTTTTTGTTTGATAAATAAGTAAACACAATTATTTTATCATATTTACAAGCAGACAACACGATCCATACTTAAAAGTTAAGCGTTTTAAATAATAACACACTGAGAATTGACGTAAAGGCGTTTTGCTACAGTTATGGCGGGCCAGCCGGAGCAATCATAGACTACATAAACTCATAACGCATTGATTGATAGAGGTGTGCTTTCCAAACTCGAGTGTAGTCGAGAGTACAATGCCAGCCGGGTATTGACGCTCATAGTACCAGAAACCAGCGGTGGTCTGTCGGAACACTCGTGACTAGCGAGACTATTATTTGCTCTTTCTACAGAAAACTTTTTTCCTTTTAGAACACGAGTCCGACTGCTGGTACAAGAGCAAACGAGCGCTACAATGTTACACGATCTTAAGGAATTTCACAGGTTCAGACGTCGTCCCGGCTCGGCGTTTTTTCCCCATTCAAATGTTTACTCTCTCGCTTCAGCTACCATTCATGCGACGTTTGAAACGCCGCAGCCACCGCGGCCGAGCTAACCTAACGCTATCCAGTTCACGTCACTGTAATAATACTGCGATAGTTGACTAATACTCTGTCCACTCACAATGTCCATCGACAGCTGGCAACGGAACGCGCGAAGCGTTGAAGCGTAAATGCGCTGCTAATGAGGGGAGGATGCGTTTACGTGCCGTCGCAGTTCCTCCGCCTCTGATGCCTGCCGTGGTGATGACGTACACCATGACACGGCGGCTTTATGGAGTTCTGGGATGGAGGCCGAGGCCTACGCTGCGGACGCCACTTGGGTATTTCGCCAGCGCGAACAATGTTGTGCCTGGTAATATCGAAGTCGTGTGCCTCTTTCATGAACGAGAAGCACTTGTGCAATCGCTCCGAGATGCGACTTTTGCCACGTCGCAATTGGGCTCCCCGCCGGTTGAATCCTATGTATCGGTCTTCGTTCTTCACCAGGTGGTATCTGTTGTAGCCCTCCACAAACTCCTCTTTGAACAGGCAATTGGGTTGCCTCTCTGCTTGGAAGCGTGTCTGTAGACAATGAAAGAAATGTGTGAATACAATGATACCTTTAAACAAATTAAGAAATAACATAATACCTACTTAACGGTTGATACTTACCAGTCGTCTGCCGACTAGCCGAGAGCGGTTGAAGCAGAGGTACATGTCCTGCACGGGAGAGTGGATGAGCAAGTCTAGGCTGAAGCCGCGCGTACTGATGGTGAGATTCGCTGTAACAAACATACTTTATTACAATTACATAAATAAAACACTAATATATCGCAAACTTACGTTATGTAATAGAACTAGAATAAAAATAAAATAAAGTCTACAATGACAAAATTAATGTTATTAAATTACAAACATATTTTATATTATACCTAGTAATAAAACTAATATTCACACAAACACCGCCTAATGAAACACAAATCAAACTTTCTTCTTCCTGAATTAATTAACTCGTAAGAGCCCAAATTAATAAATAGAAAGTAAATATTCCTGGAATTCCTTATGTTACTCCCGCTGATGTTAATTACCACACCCCGGGTGTATATTTTCCAATTTCTATCAACGCCGCGGGCCATGGACACGTAATAAATTCAATTTATATTGTACAAGAGTTAGTCGAACTGTGTCAGGTGCAACAAACTAATCGTTAATGATATTTGAACACTAATAAAGTACAAAAATAAAATGTCGATAAATATTAATGTATTGCCGGACATTCAATACTGACGGAAATTAGAGGGAGTTTACATGTCGTGAGATAGATATTTAGTAATTTTTAACTTTCCTAAATATTTCCTTGTTGATGTAGTTCGGTATATACATGGAAAGTGAAGTGTAGTACTAAACTAAAATATATGCAGAATCTCGAAGTCAATATGTCAAATCGATTTAGAGTCCAATTGTGTAAATTAACTTAAAATTTAAAATAAGAACGAATTCGCAGACGCAATACTTGTTAAGCGAAACCATTTTAGTTGTATCTTGTATAATATTTTGCCAAAATATATTTTTGTTTCTTACAAATCAAAACTCAAAACATGTCCGACATAATTCTCATTTTACGCTAATTAACAACTAAATACCAGCAGACTATATTATTATGAAAAACATGAAGACATTATTATCATGTTTACGTAATTACCTCTAAAGTATGTATAATAATTGAATCGTGGTAAACTTATCAACATTGACACTTTGACCTGATAATAAAAATATTTTGTTCTGACCACACACATTATTTAAATTGAATATATGATAAGAAAACCAATAAATCTGTATTTTATTAACTAATATGATAATATAGACCAAATATATAGTGAATTAACATTGGCAATGAACATTGACTTTATAAAAACTATAAACCTACTACGCATAAAGATACTCTTGAAACAATATGTTGAATCTGTCTAAATTAGGAGTTAGGTAAATAATTTTAGATAACTTTTGAGTACTTTTCTAGTACAAAAAGCTTCGTTTAAAATTTATAGTTCAATATTTATTAAAGATCTATAATATAAGAGAAAAGTGAGCAGAGTGCAGCTCTACATCCCTACTAATATTATAAATGCGAAAGTAACTCTGTCTGTCTGTTACGCTTTCCCGCTTAAACCTCTCAACCGATTCAATTACTTAATCAATAATCAATTATATTTAATAATTTTTATTATAATTATAATAAGATTAATTATTTTATTTTATTATATTCGTACCATTTATTCTGCCTTTATATTTAATTATTTCAAATTAAAATGATTTAAATCATTTAATAAAAATATAAATTTCATATTTATTAATTCATTATAATTTTTTTCTATTTCAGGAATAACTCTTAGAACTTTCTTTTTCTATTAGTAAGGTTTTAAGTTAAAAAAACTAATACGTGCCAAATTTCATTAAAATCGGTTATAATTGTACAGTATTTATAATATTAGATACTAGAATCGGAATACCAAATCACGCTCGCATATAAACCGATTGTAATATAGGATAGGAGACATAAAAGAGAAATGTTCTAAGTATGGTATTCGACGTAGAAACTCGATGGGTATCGTATAGAAGAATTAATAAAAAAGGCTATATATACTCGACCGCCTGTGTCACTGATCGTGTCATTTCAATTAACATTAACAGATATAAAAATGCTTCAATCGAACTAAACATCGAGTGAATACATTGGAGGGATGTAGATAAGAAACATTCTTACCAAATGATTCCAATTTGTTTAGTAATATGTTATATAGAATGCTAGCTAATGTTCGCGATTTCACTCGTGTTTATAGTAATTGGACCCTTCCGCTGCCTAAATATACTCCAAACCTTATTATACGAAGTCATTCTCTTGAACCACTCTATCTATAAAAAAAAACCGAATCAAAATCCGTAATTTTTTTTTTAAGATACCTAGTGATCTATATACAATAATTAAAAATAGTTTAAAAAACTAAAAAACACGCTTTATTTAATCGAATTATTGTATTGTCATCGGTCTTTGACAGGTGTGCAAAATTTGAATAGAATCTGACCGTTTAAAGTGGGTCAAAATAGCGTCCAAAGGAGTCGGTTACAAACATACAAACATACAAACAAACAAACAAACATACAAGTGAAGCTAATATAAAGCGTGTAAAAATAACGACTTTGTTTTGTATTAAGTAAAGATAGTTATATGGCTAACTATCTTTACTTAATAAATAGAAAGCGATAATTTAGTTTCACGTCTATGTAGCGAAATAACTACATGAGTACCCCATACCATGTAGAAATACCAAATACATACGTTTTGAAAATGTCTCTACGCATGGTCTTATTCATAATGACTTATCGGAGGTTTAAAAGGAGATTTTATCGGAGAGATAATAAACGTTAGCCTAAAGCCTAAAAAGACTATTAAGAATAACAGTTTTAGACAATTTTCGCGAACCGATTTTAGCGAACTTTTAAACGTCCGATAAGTCATTATGAATAAGACCATAAGCGTGTTTAGGAAAGAATCAAAGGAAGTGTATTATTTTTTCTTAATATTTTTTTATTGTTTTAAACGAGATTAGGCCTGGCATTTTTTAAGTGCATTTTTTTACTCTTTTCCCGAAAGAAGCTACGGTACGAGTAAGTAGTTTATTCTACAACCGCATTATATACGGGATAAAGTTTCGCTGTTTTAGTACTAAAGCTATTCACTGCAAAAATAAATAAACAGAATTTAAATTAGAGGTAAACATAGATATTTAAGTCGACATCTTGCATGTGAACAACGAAAAATGTTAATCTATGTGTATTAAGGACTCTAATTACTTACATAAATATTTTCCTTTACGACGGTCATAAAAACGGCAATGATAACAAGAAGCCATGTTTTCATAGGTTTTATTATGTAAGCCTTATTTGTACTACAGATGTCACGTGCAGCTTGTATTTTTTTGGATGGATTTACTTGATTATAAAGATTAGAGGGACATTATAGTCATTATTTTACTTTAATAAAAGAAGCCACAGAATATTAAATCTTAGTTAACAAGTTCCATACATCAGTCTTTCGAACCCGCATCATTCTGGCATTTTGACCGCTAACTGAGTGGTTTTTAACGGTTAATATTACTGTGTCTTACCGCAAAAATTTCTATGAACAAATAGGTAGAGTTGATTGATATAATCATATTTATTGTGATTATTACAACTCAAATTGTTTACAATATATTCTGAGTAGTAGAAACTAAAATTTCATCTACACTACGCAATTAATCAAATAAAACTTGCTAAAACCACATAATTACAAACTATGTCATATTAACAGATATACATGCTTCCTTGTTTGTATTTCTCAAGCCCAACAATTAAATTTTTCCACGTCTATGTCGTCATACTAACTCAAACATAAATGTTTGTTTACCTAATTCTAAGTTTACGCGAATACAAGATTGTATGTATTTTGACCTAAAGGTGTCTCTTATATGAGTTTCGTGGCCGACTTTAGGGCCAAGGGACTTTCTTTTGAACTTAATGAGCCGAGTAAACATTGCCCAACCTCTGTAATAAGCTAATTTTGTAAAGACAACATAATCTTGAGTCGCTAAAGTAAACATACTTTGAAGTGCCGACTTGCTTGTCATTTCACTTGGGCTTCTTTTGAATCCTCCATTGAGCAAAAGTACCTAGTTTCAGAAGTAAGTAAAGAAATAGGTTTTTTTTATACTAAATACCTTTTGAAGAATTTAGATTTAAAGTGAACTAAAATCAACAGCATGCTTGATGACCCTTCAAAACGGAGATTTGAAAAAAACATCACTCTTTTTACTCTAGAAAACGAAACCAAAAATGTTTATCTTGTCGAAATTATCGACATCGTACTCTAAAACAAATAAACAAAAAATATTTGTTACATTACCATAATCACATTAACACTGTCACTTGCATTTTCAAACTGTACCAGATAAAATATTATAAATAGAGTATTTATATATAAAAGTATGTACGGAATGGTTTCAAGGGATCAATGACTTACTATCGCGGCCGATAACATATCGATATCTCTGTAGATACTCGTTACCTCAATTTACTGCAGTAAGATCTTTTTATCGTCACATCAATCTACTGTTACATTGTTTTATCGGAATGTCATGTAATGTATTCGACGAATAGATGATAATTTAAATTGGGCGTCGTATTGTACGACACAGGAGGTCAGGACAATAATCCTTTATTTTTAACAAGAGATTCTAACATTAAGTGTAATATTTATTTATTTAGAACTTTCAGCACATCTTACTACTTAGGCAGACTTAATGCTAAAAGCAATATGTACCGATCAACCTAGAAGTAACGTATTTATATAAAATATCTTAATAGAGTTTCAAATTATCGAGGAATATTACCTACGTGTGTAGGATGCTTAAAAAGAGCCCGCATGAGATATAGATACCAATTTCGCTGAGAATTAGAATATAAGTAGAAAATATTTTGATTAAAGGTTAGTAGTACCTAGTAGTAGCTTTTAACGATTGCACATATCGCAGTTTTAGTTTACTTTGAAACAGGTTTTTACTTTCAGTGGCCATAAAAATATCGATGAAAAGGTATGATAGACAAACAGTCAAACAACAACATTAAACCTAGATTATTGGTGCAAATTTTGACCCACTGACTTAATTTACTAAACAATAACCATTTAAAATCGTGACTGTGACAGCAAAGTGATTTATTAACCTTATAGTCCTACATAAAAGTATTTACTATAGAAAGAATCGCGTAAAATTAACGATAATCCAGTTGGATAAAATATAATTACCGCTTAAGAGGATACCAAAATAGCTTCGTGCATTTTTCTACGTACGAAGTTTTCATTGTTTCTTTAGATTGAATGGCTATAGCTCTAATTTTTAAGTATATGTTTTTTCAATATATGATCTAGGATCGCATAAACTCAGAAACGCGATTGAAAAAAGTTTTCTCGATAGAAAATCTTAGCGAAACAACGTCTCTAATTTTTTATTTTTTTCATTTGTCGGTCTATTATCGCGTATTAACTAATGAAATAACTTTAAAAACATAAGTAACTATTATATATAGAAACACGTAAATCAGAATTAAAATATATTTAGTAGATTTTGAGTAAATAGGAAAAGTATCCCTAATTCTTCATTTTCTGTGCCTACTGGCTGTGTTAATATGTACGTGTCGGCGATGATATACGATAATATTGATGTAGGCCCTTAACTTCTTTCATTAAATATTATGTTATAATAAATTGCTTTTTAATACTGGACGGAAAGTTAATCGAGGGGATTCACGTACGTTTATCAAAAACAAATATTATATTCGGCGGTGAAAGTTCTTTTACATATTAGATACGATATTATGGTTACATATTGGAATATGTTTTTTTAAAGATACAGCTATAATTTTAAGTATATATCTTAAGTATTTTTGCAACTGACTTGTTTTGCTTGTTAGTTTTAATAGATACGCGTTTTGTGAAACAATTTGCAATAGCAAGAGATTTCTACTTATGATTGAATCTAAGAACAAACGTACATACTAGTAACTTCAATTATCTTTATAACCGAGCTAGATATAGAGTGCCAATTATACAAATAAACGTACCTAATAAAATAGTTGACATTGACACACGGGATCAAAAACTCGTGCATCATTGCGTTTAAACTACTGTTGCCCGCGACATCGTGGAATTTAGAAAATGTTTCCCGTTATTGCAAAACCGGGATTTTTTTTAAATTTTTATTGATACTTGGCTCCTATAAGTCACGGCGCTTCTATTGGTCACAGCGTGATGTAAATAGCCTATAGCCTTTCTCGATAAATGTATTATCCAACATTGACAAAACTTTTCAAAGTAGACCCGTGGTTCCTTAGTTTAGTGCGTTCAAACAAACATAAACTTCAGCTTTCGTTGATACTAAGTATATTAAACAAAAAATCACTAAAAGTCTTTCTTCAATCTAATCGTATCTCAAAGTAAAGTTGTCATCATCAGTTTTGTAGAGCAAAATGTAATTTCATTAGCAAATAATTAGATTAAGTGAATTTCAAACACGTAGCCAGTTTGTCTCGATGTTCGTAACAATTTGATAATGTATGACATTGTTATAGAACCTTGAATATTTTAATCAACCTGTAAATTAACTTTACATAATGTTTGAAGTATTTACGTTATCATCGTACATAGGTTTTATATTGAGTAATTTAACATATCCTGTTAGTTTTTAGGGTTTCTTAAAAATCAAAACTTAATCACGGTAGAATCTCTTCATCTGTCTGTGTGTTTAAATATTTTAAATAATAGTGGCAAAAAATTAAAGCAATAAAAAAAATCTAATTTATAAGATCACGCTCGCCATTAAACGTATCGGTCAACGAGAATATGAATAGAGTAAAGGTTTAAAAACTTCATAAAAATATTATAAAAATAAAATTTACTGATCTATCTCTGTCCACCTCTTAAATAACACATACGAATAACGCTGATATAATACGTAAAACATATAAACTCCTAAACGACGCCAGTCATAATATAATTAACAAAACATTCTTTTATACTAATTACAATTTGTTACTGATAACACATAATCCTTGTTAAAACAGCCGGCTAAAAGATAAACGCATATACGTCGTCGGAATAAACTGTAAAACCACGTGGGTATCTTACTAACACGGAGGATAAGGCTTATAATCTGGCCAAATCCGACAGGTTACCGCTGCGGTAGGTAAGTATTTGTCGGGAATCTTGTGGTAAATTCCTGAACGCTTCTTTGGTAGTCCGGAAAACGTTTCCATTATGAATAAATAATATCGTATGATTATTTTAATTGATCACTAAAATAAAAGAGAATGTTTGTCTATTTATATGATCAAAACATTATTGAAGTGATAGATATGCGAAGAATCAATTCAATTATTTTATTTATAATTAAAAACACTGTCGACGATATCAAACAGCTTGCATTATTTTTCATCCATCACATCCAATGTCTGCCTCGAAACTACTCAAGTGGATTTAAAAATGCATGGCGAAAGAGTATACTTCACCCTAATCGAAAAATGTTTAATACGTAGATATTCCTATACCTAGAGTTACAAATTTTTTTATCAATTTACTGCCCAGCAAAAAGATCTCGTTTTTTTAAGTAATAACCTATCGTATGAAACTGAGCCGGGTCGCATAACATTTTTAAATTTTTTAGCATTATATACCACAAGAATATGCATAAAAATGTATCTTCATAAATTTATTTATCGTCAATATATTGGATTAATAAACAAATAAATTCAATTAAAGAAAAATTTAAACAAAACAAACGTGTAAATAAAGTAATACTAAATCGTGTGAAATAGTCTGAGGGTAATGGAAACGCACTAGCGCCGGCTCAACGGCAGGATACAGAGGCTCTGTAAACAGGGATTTGTCTGCACTATTGAAATCCTTAGTACGCCTCTATCTTAATCTCTGACGACTTCATATTAAGATATCTGCCTCGTTTTGACTGCTTAGTGCTTTTATATTAGTTTACGCTTGAGTGCGAGTCTATTTGAAAGTGATATTCTCCTGCCCTTACTCCGTTATTTGAGGTCAATTCAATATGGCTTTATGTTGTAGTGGGTTTTGACAGATTATTACAACGCTCTCGGGTAAAACTCAGGGAGATGACGTGTCTTTTTGTCAGTCAGCCCACGGACAAACTTATATTTAATTTTTTTTTAAATATTACTGAAATTCTTGATAACCAACCTGCCAAATTTTATATATGCAACCAATATAATATATTAGTGTAAATTATACCTAAAAAGTTCAAGTACTCAAGTTACGAATATGACTAGTAAATTTTTTGCTTACATTTACTTAGCATGCGTCTTTCATGTATAAATTCCAGTGATAAGCAATTTTAGTAATTCAATCTACGAAGTATGTTCATTGTTTAAATTATTTGCGTATTATTGAAAATAATGCATTTAGGTAAACTGTAAATATTAATACCTGCTGCTTAGTATATAACAAACAAATCATAGTTATTACTTTTGTGTCATATTCTGAAGTTTTTAGCAGCGAATATCGAATTATAGCGCTTATGCGTGAAGCTGATAAGACAATTTTAATACTGAAATTTTGAATATTATGAGGCAATTAGTGCTTAATATCAATAATAATACCTAAAAATAACTACAGAGGAGCATAGAACTAAAAGGAAAATTATAGAATTTATGTGTATAGTGCTCCACAGGGAACTTTACATCTGCAACTACTTTTGATATATAAATGTAGGTTTAAAACTGGGAATTCATTGGTTTTTATTAAAACAATGACTCCCCATTTTTAAACCTACAAAATGTAACAAAACTTTACAAATGTCTGTTTATATGGGAGTTAGTTTGCGCTAATCTCAGAAATGAAGCAACCCCCGTGGTTATCCTTTTTAACACGCTTACACTTCGGAACGTATCTATCAATGTATTATTCAACGTAACGGAATCTTTGAAAGTTAGTTTAACCCTCTTACAGTAGTCGAATTGATCTGAAATTTTGCACATAATATATTACGTACCGATGACAATGCAACAAATAAAAAAAAAATTCAGGTACATCAAGCATGTTTTTTATCTTTTGAACTAAGTAGTTTTAACTGATTATGATAATCAAAATACATATTTCTATACGTCATATGTGGGTTAAATAAAAAAGACGTGTGTCACTCGGGGACTGCCGCGGTAAAGCTATTGCATAGTATTTTTTATCAACATATGCAATTATAATTATTTATTTATTTTATCTATGCTAGAATCTAAATACCATAAACTAAAATAAGATTAATAATCCTTATTTACTGATGCTTACATTTGTCCATTGTTTATGGTAATTATGAACTAACGCCAAAACTGACATGAGTCACCAGCGCGAACAGCGAAACGGCGTTACTGCGCGCCATCGCCGATGTGTAAGGTTTTTTACGCTATTTCTTTTACCTACCGAATTTAAATTTCGAATTTTGTGGATTTAGTCTCCACGCTCAAGGCCCGCGATAGAAGCTATGCAATAGCTTAAAAATATAAGAACTATTTTAACATAGGTACTATTACTATGGCAATGAGCAAGAACTATAAAATAGATAAGGTACATTTTGATTTTAATACGTAGCTATGTAATAAAACAATAAAATTATAACAAACAATACCATTAATTAATGGCTCTTAATTACGATAAAAATAAAAACGCAATAAAATAAAGAGACCGGTAATGAATAATAAATAATTATTGGAAATCTTTAAAACTATATGCATAGATAATGACACCAATTCTGATGCATCAAAAACTTAACCTAACTTACATTAATTTATTAATTTTTGCAATTGACTAGCTGTGCTTTTACTAAATAAAATAAATTATAGTGGAAAAAATGATGATATGTCCCGCTCATGGTTAACCTAACTTAACTAAAATAAATGCAACATAATTATATGAGTGTGGATGAAGCTAAGGAAGTATGTTTGGATCGTAGCAGATGGCGCTCTATAGTCTCTGCCTACCCCTATGAGAAAAAGGCGTGATGTTATGATGATGATGAAATACAACTATGGTGTATTTTGATGCAATTGACTATTTTTGTTGTACACATTTATATTAATTAAAATCGTTAAGAGGATACCAAAATAGCTTCGTGCATTTTTCTACGTACGAAGTTTTCATTTTTTCTTTAGATTCAATGGCTAGAGCTCTAATTTTTAAGTATATGTTTTTTCAATATATAATCTAGGATCGCATAAACTCAGAAACGCGATTGAAAAAAGTTTTCTCGATAGAAAATCTTAGCGAAACAACCTCTCTCATTTTTTATTTTTTTCATTTGTCGGTCTATTATCGCATATTAACTAATGAAATAACTTTAAAAACATAAGTAACTATTATATATAGAAACACGTAAACCGGAATAAAAATATATTTAGTAGATTTTGAGTACACAAAAAAAATATCCCTAATTCTTCATTTTCTATAGGTACCTACTAGCTGTGTTAATAGGTACATGTCGACGATAATATTGATGTAGGCCCTTAACGTATTATACACGGTTTTTATAATAAGAACGTGTAGTTAATATTGCTAGATTCTGTTACGGTCATTATTAATGTTAATTTTTTAATTAAGTTTACTTATGTACGTAGAATTGGTACAAATGTCGGGTTGTTTCATACAATAAGTAATGATCTTTTATGTTCAACATTACGAGCAATAAAATGTTCACACATCTTTTCCTCGTCTTTATTGTCAAACTGCCTTGAACGTGGGCTGTGACGTCACTAGTGCCACAGTTTACTTACATTACAAGAATTCTAGTAATAGAGGCGAATGCACATTGGCGGTTTTGTAAGCGCCATATTTGTATTTTTCTACTATTTTACTTTTGTTAATAGTCTAAAATGAAGCTAAGGAAACTTCTTTAGATCACGGAAGGTCCACCTTCTACGATTTAAATAAAATGCCTTCCATCTTTCTCTGCCATCAAAAATGTACAATGGTATTCGTGTATCGAATAAACACAACATTTGTCAACTAAAAACAGTTTCTCTCCCTCTCTCTTCAGCCCATCAACTTCCAAATGTTAGGCACGAGTCTGTAGCGTTTTGAGAGGGATTATGGTCAACTATGCGCGCGCTGAATAGGTGTGTCTGCATGGGGTTTATTTTCAAGATTTCCATCTCTCACAAAAGATGTTATCTGTGTACAATATCCCTTATCTGGGAGCAAATAGGGTGGTGACACTTGTGTTCTTAATTGATCACCACACGGAAATACAAACAAGAAAGAGTTTAATAAAAATTGCTACATTCAAGGATCTTGTACACTAGAAATAAAGCGAAAATTGTATTGTGTTTGTATTGTGTTGTGTATTAATTGTGTTTCTTTATGAAATTTTGTAATCTTTTGAAAAAAATTAATGTCTTTAACCGTAATATGCTTTTGACTTTAGAAAGACTACCATTATAAGAATACACAAACGCAACGGTTAAGATTTTATCTTTTTGCAATAAAATTATCCGCCTTGTCAACACACCCTAACAATTTGTATGCACAATAATTTATATTGATTGTATTACGAATTAGCTTCATCTAATCTCATCCTTAGACTGTCGACCCATTACATTTGCTTAGAGATTAATATCAAGTTGCCGTCAGACTATATTATGTGACCACAAAGATTGTATGGCAATGACACTAATACGAGATATTGACGATATATTTACAATATTAGATGCCTACCAAGAAATTACAAAGATGTATATACTTATAATAACTAACTGTTACCCCTACTTCGTGTGGAATTTGACAATCAAAGCTTAATAAATTATACCAAATAAAACAGTCTTCTTGAAGCACTCTATTTATTAAAAAAACAGTATCAAAATCTTAACTAATTTATTAAATTTTAAAATTATATAATTTATTAAATTAAATATATAATTATTATTATTATATAATATATAATTTATTAAATTCAAAACTTCTTAAGATATAAGCTCACATAGGGAAATACATACAAAAATAACGACTTCTTTATCCTTACTTATTATAGTGAAAGTCGTTATTTTTGTATGTATGTCCCTATGTGAGTTTATATCTTCAAAACTAAGCAACGAATTTTGATGCGGTTTTCTTTTAATAGATAAAGTGGTTCAAGAGGATGCTTTTTGTATAATTTGTTAAGCTTTGTTGTATATTGAAGGAAGAGGGGCTAACTATAAAGGCGGATGAAACCGCGGGCATTTTTAATAATAAAAAAAGATAAAGATTTAGTACCTAAATGTGGTTTAGGTAAATGATCATGACAAGCGACGATCAAAACCTTTGACTTATAGGTTTAGAATTTATTTGCACGGTACATATTGTTTATTAACGGTCATCATTTTATCATCGATCTATATTTTTCATTATGATGAAAACCAAAATTAACGTACGTACGTATGTGAATGGCTTTATTAGCTTATTCTTTTTTTTATTTGCATTTATCAGCAAAAGACGATAATAGTACGTAGTTGATACCATGGACATCAGCTATTTTCAGATAATGCTAAATGATGAGCAAATGTACTTTGCAATAAAAATTTTACTCAATTGGTCTTTGAGAATTTGATAAAAATAAATAAAAATAAGCCTTACATTCCAAAGAAAACCTGATTTTATAAAGTATTTTGAATTGCTATTTGTTGTTCCAAATCTTAATAAAATCCTTGAACTTAAAGTCTCGACTGCAAACAATTTTAAATACTCGAAAATATTTTGTTGATGCAATTTTTAAGTATTTTTAATATTTGATGGTAAACGGAGACTCCGTATGATGTTAAAAAACAATTAGTTACATATATAAGATAATTGATAAAAAAAAATATAGATAGAAGCATGTAGGGATGTTTGTTGTGATTTCACACAAGAACAGCTAAATAGATCTTAATGGAACTCAATAGATTATACATCAGAATAACACATAGGCTAGCTGCGATCATATATTTAGTATCAGTAGCATATCATTACGCTGAAACTTTTTTATACATACAAACAGTTGCCCGCAACTTTGTACGCGTTGAATTTAGAAATCAAATCTTAACAAATTATACAAAAAACCCACCCTCTTAGACCACTATCAAGAAAACTGCATCAAAATCCTTTACCTTGTTTGGGAGATATAAGCTGACACATGGTCATACAAAAATAACGACTTTGTTTTATATTAAGTAAAGAAGATACTTATAAAAATCGTTTTAAATAAGAATGCAACTATATTCGACGTTTATCAAAATGTTTTGACCTGAATTCGACAATCCTCAGCTAACCATATCATGCGATAACACAATACAGTCACGATCAATCTTGTTTTTCATATCTTAAAGATCACTTTTGTGTATTTCAAATGCATATGACTGCACTATTGACATAGTTTTTATAGCACCATTGATGTTACCCACTCTCAATATGTCTAGATTTTTTTGAGTGGACGATAAACGTTGCGAAGAAATAAGTTTGAAAAATCTGCAAGAATTTTATTGCGAAATCTGTACACTCAAGGTCTTTGAAATAACAAAGGCACAACTCAGGCTTGTCTAGGCCAGATTGTTTGTCTTAAAATGCTTGATAGTATTAAAATCCAGTGAATTTTAGCTCTTAAGTCTCGTGACTAAATTAATAATAATATATAATAAGTATTCATTAACTTTTACTTAATACTAGTTTATAGCTACTAAGACAGCTTCTCTGATTTATGTAAAAGTAAATACGAAATAGAGAAGTAAGCTTGTACATAGGTACAAGCTTACTTCTCTATTTCTTGATGCCTACTTGCTTGCTTGCCTAATTTCTTGAGGCCTACTTGCATGCATAGTGCATGCAAGTAGGCCTCAAGAAATTGTAAGTTTTATAAATGCAGCTGTATTATTTTTTACTTACCATACCTTACTCTTTGCGCATAAAATGTATGCTATAAACATTTTAATATATTTTAAAATAACTTTAGAACAAAGTTCGAAAATAAATAAGAGGCAGTAATAGAACATTTGAAAGGGAACCGTCTGTCCTGATATCGGTACACCATGAAGAAGTATAAATAAAATAAAATAAAATAAAAGAGAAGATGTGCAATAGACGATATGAAAGAAAAAGTAGATAATGGGAGTATTATGGCTTGACAGAAGACTGACAGAAGAGCTTGGTAGAAAAATTTATGCTGCGCCAGCCTCAAATATTTTCGGATAAAGGAAGAAGATGTATTTTTGTCAGTCACAATAACATCCATTCACAATCAATTTGTGCCAAAATTTATCATTGTTTTATTACGTATTAAAATATGTTCTGATAGGAATTTCAGACGCATTTTATCGATATAACAGACATGTGGTTTATCTGTCTGTTTGTTTCAATTATTGCTACATATGTAAAACAATAGCTAGTTGGGTGGTCTCGCATGTTTGTACTTGATGTCGCGAATAAAAAAGGTGTTTAGTAAACACTTGTACTTTGTATTGGCGGAGGATTGTTATTGTAAGTGTAATATACTGTTAAGGTTTTGATCGCATTTCGGTTGAGCTGTTGAAGTCGCTTAAATATTGCATTAAATGGGGCCTTCAAATTTTTTTTAAAGCAGAGTTAGTAGCTAAATTGTAATATACATTGTAATATAAAGTGAATACACTTATTTAAAAAATGTAGGCTTAAAATGTGTGCTAGCTATGCGAATATATGTAATATGGATAAGTTTTTTGGATTCGAGCTCTATTAGACACAATAATTTCTCATTCATTTATCCATCCATCAGCCTTTCTTTGTCAACTGCCTGAATATAAACCCCGCATAGATCACACACGATTTCTTATTTGCAAATAACAAGAGGAAAAAAAGACTTGAACACTTAGGTGGCGTCTTTCGTATTTCATCTGTCACTTCCCTAAAAATTAGTCTTATCCTAAAACCGACCAAGCATGTTACCCTTTGATGCAATATAGAAGAAATGAATACAGAAGAAGGTGAAACAATGTATTTTTTATTCGAGACAATAGATGTATTATTTTACATACAGTTATAAAATTTCGTAATACAAGTTGGCCTAATGTTCATGTTTACCCAAGTGCAATGTAATGCATACAATTGAATGCTGGTTGCTCTTGCCTTTCAAACCGAGTATACATAATATTCGGTCACGTTTATTATACTACACAGTCAAAATTTATCATGACTAGAAAACTTCAGAGAGTAATAATAAAGTCTCTTATATTTTAAACTAGATGTAGCCCGTGACTTCGTACGCGTGCGAAATTAGAAAAAAAAACCTGTTTTTACAACATTTTTACTGATGCTTTGTACTTATTAGATGCAGATGTTGTATAGCCCAGAGCCTTCCTCGATACATGTACTATCCAACAAAGACAGATTTTTTTTAAATTGGAGTAGCACTTCCTGAGTTTATCGCGTTCCAACAAACAAAGTTTTCAGCTTTATAATATTATTATACATTAAAAGACTTTGGGAAAAATCATATACCCATTTATTCACATAATGTTAAATTTTAACAGCTGATGCAAATATCATGAAAACACAGAAACGGTGTAAGTTGAAAAGTCGGAAACGGTGCATTTCAGGCATATCGCCTTAAGGGCCTACATCAATATTATCGTATATCATCGCCGACACGTACATATTAACACAGCCAGTAGGCACAGAAAATGAAGAATTAGGGATACTTTTCCTATTTACTCAAAATCTACTAAATATATTTTAATTCTGATTTACGTGTTTCTATACATATATAATAGTTACTTATATTTTTAAAGTTATTTCATTAGTTAATACGCGATAATAGACCGACAAATGAAAAAAATTAAAAATGAGAGAGGTTGTTTCGCTAAGATTTTCTATCGAGAAAACTTTTTTCAATCGTGTTTCTGAGTTTATGCGATCCCAGATTATGTATTGAAAAAAGAGCTCTAGCCATTCAATCTAAAGAAACAACGAAAACTTCGTACGTAGAAAAATGCACGAAGAATTTTGGTATCCTCGCTAACGAAATCAAAGCATCACGACAATAACGGCTGTATTTATTTTCTCTTTGCCTCAGCTAATATATTTATTCTTCAAAAGGACTGTTCAGTCAGATAACCACAATTCCACCGTACAAAGCGTTTATTACGTCTATTACTCGCACTTGAACTTCCTCATTTTATTAGTGCCCACTCTATTTGTTTACCGAGACACTATTATTACGAAAACTATTACACTTATAGACAGTAAAGATAAATTTATAGATATAATATTATCTATAGTCAAGTTAATGTTATCATTATCTAGTTGGTCTAGCTTATAATAATATGCTTATCGAATAAATAGCA
This sequence comes from Orgyia antiqua, assembly GCA_916999025.1. Lineage (NCBI taxonomy): Eukaryota > Metazoa > Arthropoda > Insecta > Lepidoptera > Erebidae > Orgyia > Orgyia antiqua. The sequence goes on from OU779866.1 coordinate 30,257,470, forward strand.
ATAGATTCTTTATCATGAGTTTCATACATAGATTATGTAAACATAAGTACAATACAAACATACTTAAGGTTAGATCCTGATAGAGACAAAAAAAAATTCTTGACGCCATCTAAAGTGGCGTCAAGAATTTTGTCAAGTTTTTTATTAGTATACTAGCAGTGCCCGCGACTCAGTCCGCGTGGAATTTAGAAAATTTTCCCCGTTTTTGCAACATTTTTCACTACTGCTTCGCTTCTACTGGTCGTAGCGTGATATTATATAGCTTAAAGCCTTCCTCGATAATAGCCCTGTCTAACACTGAAAGAATTTTTCTAATCGGCCCAGTGATCCTGAGATTAGCGCGTTCAAACAAACAAACAAACAAACTTTTCCGCTTTATAATATTAAGTATAGACAGTTTTATGGGCGTGTCAAATTAGCAAAGAAGTCTAAAATAAATCTACAATTGATATGTAAAATATTCACGAATATAACACTGTTTCTCTTACCCTCCTCCGTTAAAGTCCCACTGTTGGGCACGGGCCTTCTCTTCTTTAGAAGGTATAAATAGTCTACTGCCGTGCTAATCAGGCATGTTGGCTCAGATCTTATTTTCAACTTTTTCATCTCTTACTCAGAGGATCTTAACTAGGTACAATATTCAAAATGAAGCTACCGGGATAACGCGATGCGTTGATGACAAATATTGTCATTTGCATAATATCTTATAATTTTAATAAGCTATCTGTTCATGTAGTCTATTTTCAGTCAGAAGCAAGTCATAAATACCTGTTCTAAATAGGTCAAAATTTATTTCTGGAATTTTATTAAAAACTGCCAGTGAATTACAACGCTACATACAAAAGGGTCTGCACGCACAATGCCTTACCTATTAATTAATCTGTTTAACAATTTAAACAAATCATTGAATAACATCGTTTAAGATATGCTCAAGCACTTAACTAACGGTCTGTTTGTTTGGATTTGGCAGAAAAAAAGATACCAATGAAGCAAGTCACGCCACTTGGGCACACTACAAAATTAATAAAACGTCAAACTTATCACCATTGCTTCTTTATTCACTACCTCCTACCCAATATAATTGCCATAAATTCCATAACATTTTTTTCATAACCTCTAAGGGTTACCATTCTTAGAGTTAAAAAAAAACGTAATTGATTAAGAAAAAAAAAACAACATCCCAAAGTTAAAAAGACTGTTATTTTATAAAACGCTTGTGCAAATTACATTATTAATTCCCTATTAGAGGATACCACATTATTGAGGGCCATGCGTGTGGTATTTTTTGCGATACAGAGGGCCTCAAGAACCTTTATTATTATGTTTTATAGGTAACAACTTAATTTAGGTAGGCGCCGCACCGCCCACGTCGATTGATTTCATATAATTTTCGTCCGCCAATCTTTCGATGTATTAAAAAACGCACGTAAAAAGAGCTGCAATTTTTAAAAGAGCAGCTATCACTTAAATCCTAGTCGACTAGCAATAAAACTATTCAACACACTTATAGATATTTTTAGGTTTCTTAATTCTTGACTTAACATTTGAAATATGTATTTTAAGTAAATTAATAGAAGTTCGTTTATCATATTTTGTAAATATTTCTTATTTCTAAACGATAAATTAGTTTGTTGGTGACACATGTCTTAAATATTTAGCCGAGTTCCATTTTTGAAAATAAACCATATTTAAGCCCGAGGCATCTGCACTATTGCCGTTAGTTTCAACCAGCCGCTTTTCTAACACGATAGGAATAATTAAATTTCGTTATCAATGCCTTCAAATCTATTTTTAATTAAAAAGCGTCACATATTTCACGCGGTATTCGGCGGTAGGCGGTGCAATGTGCCCAGTAAGTACAACCGACCAAAATAAAAAGACCCTATTTTCATTAACGTTTACTATAATAACAGACAACATTTATAGATCGGATTATATTGGTGATGCAATATTAAATCGTTAAATTTAATATTGGCTGTGTAGTTTCTTTTATTGCCTCACAACTAACACGTATACTAACACGAGACGAGTGATTAAATTTTTTACTCTGGCAACAAATAAATGTTTATTCTCACGCGATTATTGTTCATACTAAATTAATGGCTTTCCGCTCCGTATTATTTATTGACGTTATGTAAAATATGTAAGTAATATTTAACATTATTAAGAGTCGGTATGTTAACATGTAATTATTAATGTTAGAATGTAGATTATCGTAATTTAATGTAAATATTTTACGCAATAATTATAAGCATTATATAGTCAAAAGAAATGTGTTTATAATTAAGTTGTATGTTAAAATGCTGACATTAATAATGTCGTTGCGTTTATTAGGTCACTAGTATTAAGGGCCTACATCAATATTATCGTCGACATGTACATATTAACACAGTTAGTAGGTATAGAAAATGAAGAATTAGGGCTATTTTTTTTGTTTACTCAAAATCTACTAAATATATTTTAATTCTGATTTACGTGTTTCTATATATAATAGTTACTTATGTTTTGAAAGTTATTTCATTAGTTAATACGCGATAATAGACCGACAAATGAAAAAAATAAAAAATGAGAGAGGTTGTTTCGCTAAGATTTTCTATCGAGAAAACTTTTTTCAATCGCGTTTCTGAGTTTATGCGATCCTAGATTATATATTGAAAAAACATATACTTAAAAATTAGAGCTCTAGCCATTCAATCTAAAGAAACAATGAAAACTTCGTACGTAGAAAAATGCACGAAGAATTTTGGTATCCTCTTAACGTACGAGTAGATAATATTTATCAATATAACAATATGTTTGCATGTGTATAGGCTTCACAATAGTTAAATGTGTTTTGCATTTTAAATTTTATAAAACTGATTAAATCTTTACTATCTGAGCAATTAAGTGCTAGGGAAGATATTACTTGGATTTCAATTACGTAGATAAAAGTTTGCAACACAATGTGCCACCATCTTTAGCAATCATCGCATTCCTCTCTGTGATTCTGAACAAAGATCCATAATATCATAAAGAAAGATAGGGGTACATACACGATTCAATTATAGCCACGGATTTATGTATTATCTTTGGATTTTGAGCTTCGCACGTACCTATTTAGCTGATTAAAGTTTACGCTCTGTAAGAACGATGTTACTAGGTTTGTTTGCCAAATCGCCACCTCTGTTGTGTCAAAGTTGACTTGTTCAGACCCCTATTATAAGATGTGTTATACAATTGTATAAAAAGTAAATGTGTATGCATTTTTGGCATTGTCATTTTTGTGCCATATCGCACTAAGAGGAATATTTTGAGCAAGTTGGAGTGGAAGATATATTCGTCCCGGAGAGATTTTACGGAGGTTTTCTATCCATATAATAATACAATTGTAAAGACAGCTGAAGATAAAAGTCTTGTCATATTTAAGTCTATGTAATAAGACGTGGTTTAAGTTTAATACTATTTGTTTTTAAATTCAAAAATAGAACACAAGAAGAATCAAATAATAATTGAGATATCACGATCTGAGGTCTAAGGGCAAAACAATAATCTATGTTAATATGAATGTGTACATAACCATCTCTAGCATGTTGAATATTAAGTAAGAGTATAAGGAAAGTATGCAATAACATTACGAAATACACACAAGAATTACAAAACAGTATGCGAAAAAGCCTTGCAATAATTCTTATAATTGCAAAAGTGTGAAATAAGGAAAGGTGAAAGTTTTAAAACAAATTTGAGTTGCGTATTTTAAACAAACACTATGCAAAAATTATTAGATACTTAATACATATTCGAAAGTTACTTTCATCTGATTATAGAAAAAGTTAAGTTCTTCAATTCGCTTAGCTCAACTTAAAAGCCAAGTCTTGTTCAAATAAAAAAAGCTCTCGATTTATTGCCTGTGTAGTAAGTTTTTGCCTAGACTTAACTGGCTGGAAAAATAACGAAAAGAATGTAGGCGCTACACGAGGTAAGGCTTTTAAAACTAATTTTATTTACATTAATTGTAAAATAAGATCTCTAAACTAAACCATTCCATACACATAGTTTGGAATAGTTTTTCCCTTTGCTATGTAGTCGCTGACTAAGAACCAATCATAAAATAGTGCCAACTATTATTTTTTACCGACTTCGATAAAGGAGGAAGTTCTCAATTCGTCTGTATGTTTTTTTTTATGTTCCTTACCTCATAACTTTTAACTGGGAGACGTGATTTTAATGATTCTTTTTTTATTTGAAAGCTGGTGGTTCCCGTGTGGTCCCATTGGCACCAGGTCAGCATCTGATGGTTATACCCTAAGAAATCGAGGAATCCCTTCAAATTTAAAGGCACAAGTCGTTTAAACTTTAAATATCTAATTATTACCTATTTCAAAGCGGTTAGAAATAGAACGTTTTTAGATTTTGTTAGTATGTAATTATAAATGCCGTTTATATCTTATTCTTGAGATTAGTTCGTTCAAACAAACAAAAAAACTTGAGCTTTATAATAATAGTACAGCTTTACCACCCACATATAAAATATACCTACTGCTCGTAATTTAAAGCAGAACTAAATAAACACATTCTTATCCATTTCATAAATTAAATTGAAGTGGAAAAAGTGATCACCGCAAGCGGGACTTGAACCTTAATTTAAAAGCATAGCAAGTCAATTGCAAAATTAATAAATTACTTTACATTCTTATCAATTTGTGATTGAACCCACCAAAGTCTTATCTATGGAACAACGCAGATAGTCTACCTAAAATATTTGCAAATATTAGCAATCTTTTAAAAGCAATAATCATGAGCATACCAAAGAAATGTAAGTGTGTAAAATGCTAAACATTTTACAGTCGTAACATTGGTGTGGACGTATGTACCCGTTACTGTATCGCACAGTAACGTCTACCTGTTGCCGTGACTGGCCGTTGACCCTTCAAGTATTGACATATTCCTATAGTTTCTCACGTCTAGCCCCTACATGATTACTCCAAGTTACTTCTGCACAAGCGACATGTAAAACTATTGTGTCTGAGTTCATCAACACGCTTTCCTATTTGAAATATTATACAAAAGATTACAGTCGACTTGTTTTCAAAGCTGTATTTTCAGTTCTCAATAGCAATTAACATGTTTAACAAAATATTGTTTAATTTCTTGGTCGTTTCATTAATTTTATTTATCTTATATTATCCTTTATTTTATTTATCATCATGTCCCTTAGATCTGAACTTCTAATTATACTTGAAACAAATAATGCAGAAACCCTTGAAATCTTACGTCAGTCCTGAGTCATCCCTTATACCTTACAAATTAGAGTAAACTACGCTACCATAAAATTGATGACAATTTCTCGTTGTGTTTAGACTGTCTTTCAAAGCATAGTTAAATTATATTAAAAGGGTTACAGGTGGAAGGGTTCCTTTTAAGGAAATCCGGCTATTCGGGAGTTGTATATCTATTTATCCAGCACGTGCGACGCATATTAACGAAATTTGAATTATCTTTTTTTCTTATTTAAAGTAATAACGTATTCATAATAAAGTACTTACGTTGGTCGTTTCCATCGGAGCGAGCCATGACGGTACCGTTTGGGAATACGTTGACGTACAAATGGGAGCACTGGCTGTAGAGGCGAACCGACCGGACCATCGATGGCACCGCACCGCAGATCACCACCTGCATATAAACAAAGCAAGAAAAGTAGAGAAGTCTATATTACTAAGTTACTACTATGCATCTTAACAAATACATTACAACTACATTACCAAAGTGCCTAAGAACACCTGAAAATTTGAGAATAAATGTTCCAAAGCATGGGACCATATTTTATACCAAATCCTTCACAGTTCAAGCTATATTGCTATGGAATAAACTACCAGTGCATATAAGACAAGCCAAGTCTCTTGCAAGTTTTAAAATTAAACTATTACATTATTATTTGTCATTACAGTAAAGAATTCTTGATGTGTATGTTTTAGATTTAAGTATATATTGTATGTATTTATTTATTATGTATTGTATGTATAGTATTCTAGATATCTAAGTATATTATGTATTTTATTTTTTAGTAGCATATATAGTTTACACTAGTATGTAGCACACACCACAAACTACCGCGTTATCTATCCTAGATACTTTTATCCATCCTAAGGTTGCCTGGGGAAATCACACTAGTGATAAGGCCGCCCTTTGTACAATACCTTACTTTAAGAAATTATTTTGTAAGTAAAATGTATTATTGTGGTGTACAAATAAAGAGTTTTCTATCTATCTATCTATCTATCTACATTGACAGTTATATAAAACAAGGCTTATGCTTTATCGACTTGCATATCAGGCAAGCTTAATTTCAATGAGATAATGTTGGTTAGAAAACCCAACAACCGAATCACTGGAATAATACCGATGAAGAAAATGAAAACATCGACGAAAATCCATAAATTAATAAAAAAAATTAAATATTATTTTTACCTGTAATCATACTTTTTTTATGATATTTAACTAACATTTTTACCTTTTACAACATGGCTATGAACGTAATAAAAATATTTTTATTGGATTTCTTAAAAATAGTAATCGACTAAGCATTCGCGCTCGCACCTACAGGTCTTTGAAGGTGTCTGGCAAGGTGTTAAAACCATGTAAACTGTCCGGCTATTGAGGTAACATCTTTTTATAGGTCCCCAAGCAACATATATAGAAATTAGCCTTTATTTATACTATGAGGTAAGTTAATATATTTTCATAATTTATTACAGTTTAGGGATGTCTGGCAGAGGGTAGCAACCGTCATAAGTGTCCGGCAATGGATGACGAGATTTCTAAAGTTATCCCGAGGAAAATATAAAAAATTTGAGCTTTATACTATGAGGTAAGTCGAGTGCTTTTTTTTGCACCTTTACTAGCTGATATCTGCCAAAGTAACCACAACACAAACTCCATATTCGCCGGTCGTTTTTACCTGTATAGGAGACATGTACAGAGAAAATTTGAACCTTTATAAAATGAGGTAATGAGGTATGTCTGGCCGTCGTGGGCTCTTGCTCTAATAGGCATAGGCGAATTAACCTTTATTGTATACCTATCGTCTAAAATAATTTATTTATTTGTATGGCTTAAAAAGCAGCTCTGTAAAAAACACTTTTACAGTGTCAAAAATCGTAAGTATACACTTATGATACACGCCGAAAAACAGAAACTTTTTAAATTAATTCATTAAAAGATCAAATAGCTATTGACAAGTTTTAAGGACACAGCAAACGGCATATTAATATAGCGAGAAAGAGACAGATATATCTGCCTGTGACGTCATAAGAATACATACATCTCGGTATAACAATATATCGTAATATGTCGTTTGTGGTGCCGTAATCATCGCCTATCGATACACATTGAGATATGATTAGTAATATTCTATTAATATATCTCTAATACATCCAGCTTATACATCAGGTTTATAAGGATGATTATGATAATTACTATGCGCGTCAAGATCTCTTAATAAACATTAAGCAAGATTACATACAGTTAATAAATTCATTAAATTATTAAGCCGTTTTGTATCGTAGATTGTAATGTAATATGTACTATTAGATATTTTCATCGCTATCTATCGATGACGGGTCTCGTGTTCTAGTGGTTCATGTAACGGACTGCCGTCTACGAGGTCACGGGTTCGATTCCATCTAGTCATTTGTGTGATATGTATTTATATTTGTCATAGAAATGTCTGTACTGTGTCTAGGTATTATTCTCTATGTATTATTAATATGTATTTACAAAAGAAAAGTAGGTTATGTAGTATATTCGCACTCGGAATAAGCTTAGCTTGGGACCAGAGAATGTTATGTGAGATGACCATGAGTATTTATATATTACTAGCTGACCCTTCAAACGATGTTTTGTCATAAGAATGTTAATGGTGGACAACCCTTATCACTTAGGAGTGTGAAAAATAGATCAGATTCTCAGACGTACTGAATATGCATAAAAATTTTCATAAGAATCGGTCAAGCCGTTTTAGTTGTGGAGTATGGGAACAAACATTGTAACACGAGAATTTCATATATTAGATTTATCTAGGTTGACAAACTAATGCTTAAGCATTCTAAATTCTTCTCTTACTCTTCTCAGCCCATTAAAGTCTCACTAATTCGACACGGGAAACATGTTTGGTATAGGCTTTAGTTTCGAGTTTTCCTTCTCTCAAAGAGGATATAATTTTTTAAATTATCCCTTAGCTGGATTTTATAGCATCCTGGAGAGGAAATGAGTTGGTGACATCAAAGTTCCTAGTCCGTCACTACATGACTAAATTGGTTGTACGATAACATTACATCGTAAAACTTATTTACGTAAGAATTACTCATGAACACTTATGGTTTTTATGGGATATATTAAACTGCGTCATCATGAATCGCAAAAGCGCGCGCAATTAAAATCATATCACATTTCATATTCTGCTTTAAAATTAATAATTGGTCTATCTTTAAAGTATCATTCATTGTATTTTTGTTCAATGAAACATGAAGATGTATTGAAATATAATAGATATCTTTAATTACAGGAACTTACCGGAAATGGTAATTACTTACTTTAAAATGAACACACAAGCGCTCCTACATGTGTGTGTGTGTGTGTGTGTGTTTAAATAACATCTATGTTTTTCAAATAGAAAATCAAAATCGTGGAGAAAAACACCATGATTAAATGTGTGTGGTCTACTCTACCTCCCGCTAAGAATCAAGTGTCAACTCATTTAAATTAGTTTCCTTATTCTGTTAGTACTTTCACCTGGATTTTAATGGCGCCAGTGTCGCCTCATTACGCAGATATTGATCAAATCTTATCTACTATGACCTTGTGAACTTCACGAGTTAAGATGTTGAATATTTTACTCGTTAACCCCGAAACACGACGAAACCTTATAATTCTAGAAACCTGTGAAATAGACTGTATAATCTACAAATAAACTTGTAATCAAATAGGCTGAACATAGTGAACATACGAAGTTAATTATGTTCTTGCCCAGTCCAAATACTCCCAAGAGTCGCTACAGGCTTCCTCAGAAAAATGTCTTTGGGAATATTGGTATTGTTTAAATTGTTTTATTAATTTGATTGGCTTAGTTGCGAAGTTTACATCTCTGGTTTCTACCAAGCTTAAATATCCTCTTTAAAAACTCTTAAAGCACATATAGGATAAATAAAAAAGTGCCTTGTCCTTCCTAATTACATCAATGACTTTTTTTAGCCACGTTTTTTCACTTTTTTTTTTGACCTTTTTTTTTTTTAGTTTTTTTTTCAGTACTTTAAATAATTTCATAAAAAATATTACTAATGTTGTCGACGCCTCAAAAACTTTCAGACTAATCATGTTGTATTTTGTAATTAATGTTAGAATCACAGATTGCAATCACCAGCTCTATAAGGAAACAATCGATCGTTTAATGGGTCAGGCGTGCTCGGCTAATCCGTCAGAATAAGGGTTTCTATGGCTCTTACATGCGATAATAAATCCTAAATAAATGAACATCAAAGCTGCTTTTCATTGACATCTATTTCAGTTTTAGGACCTTTTATAACTGTGTACATGGTGTCATATTCAGGTGGGAAAGCATAGGCTACCGCGACGCGGTCACTATTCAGCCGTATTGCATTTCACGACACCTTTTTGTAAACAATACTACATTTACTTTTTAATGTTCAATATTGCCATTTATTTGAACTGCACTCAAGGCTGCCGACGGGAACTTAGTAAAAGATCTTCTTTTTTTTTAAATCACAATGTAGACGATTTCTATCGAACGCATCACAATTAAAGACTTCATTACGATATAGTTTGTTTTGGCCAAAAATAAATGCATTATTTTCTTCTCTTAAATTACATCTGTTATAACAATATTAATTAATGGTTTTTAAATCATTACATTCGTCATAATACTTTAAAACCAACTCATTTTCAAACCTTACTGTCACTTATGCAACTTACATACCTCTACCAAAATTCATTTCTAATTTTATCACATTAAATAAAGATGTAAACAATTTCTTACAAACTTGTCACACCACTGGTTATAATCATAATCATAATTATGTATAGTAAATAAATTATTATTTGTTTATCTCAATTAGAAGTACTCTCATGTAATACAACTTATATGCTTGATTCTATTAAGATATTTCAAGTGATATCATATCTATAATCATAAGTTAGTGAACATTTAAACAAATGTTAAGAAAAGCGATTTGATTTAATAACATTATCGTTACCATGTATGGTTTTAAATGTATGGTTTAAATCTTCTTTGAGATTAGAAATTCTTCTGTTTAAACTGTTACTTTTAGTTAAAACGATATTTCAATTAACATACTAACTGTGTTATTGCATACTTCAATTTAATTTTAATATGTGAATGAATTCAAGTTTTAAGATATAAAATCTGGGCTTCCGGACTTTTCAAAATTTAGACATAGGTAGTTTATTGCTAGCAATTGTAAACATTTCGCTTCAATTAAAGGTTCATCAATTGAGTTAACATTCTTCATATCTATTATCGAGATTCGTATTACTTAGTTGTTTTATTTCCTGAAATGTTATAATTAATAGTCATTTGTAATAACTTCGCTTAGGAACCCATTTTCTTTCTTTAATGATTTATTAGCCAACTTAATTTGTTAATTTTTGCAATTGACTTGCTATGCTTTTTACTAAATAAACTAAATTTTAATTATAGTGGAATAAATGATCCGCTCATGGTTATCATTTTTTCGACTATATAATTTAGAAACACCCAGACGCAGTACAAACATTTGTATGACAATTAGAAAAATCACACAAATGTTTGTCCCGAGCGGGAATCGAACCCGCGACCCCTTGATCGGCAGTCCGTTACATGAATCACTCAACCACGAGGCTCGTCGTCTCGTTTATCGCACACATGCCGAGAGTAAGGTCGATATTGTAATGCAATCTACTATTTGGAGGGCAGTGATCGGTCTGTCATTGGACTTATCTCTGTCGACCCCAGTAAACGTATTATTGACGCTTGATTACGCGTCAAACTAACCAATACCATCCAGAATTAAGTGTATCGGAAATTTTCATGGTTGGGTAACAATTATATCGCCCGGTATTGTTATCTCCAGTAATCGATTCAATTAGTGATCTCCGAAAAGGAAAATAAATTTGCAGTATCGCTTATAGGCTTTTAAGTAGTTATTGAGAACAGTACGCAGTAACGATGGTTTCATAAATAAGCATAGGTGATTTGCAAAAAGTTTGTCCTTGCAAAGCATCCTTATTAATGCCATCATGGTAAAAAACATATTTTCTTTTATCAAACACATTTTCGTCTATTTAATATTAGGATTAAAAACATCCTTTTTGTTTGTTTTCTACTTTTAGTCTCGAAATAGACGCATTCTGTTCCAAGAAATACTTATTTTTCATGCTGTTATTATAACCTTCCTCGATAAATGTATTATCCAGCACTGAAAGAATTTTTCAAATTAGACCAGCAGCTGTCCCTGATATAATAATTGTACAGATAAACTATTGTTTGTTATATTTATTTGTTAAACATTTTTCATATTCATTTATAAAACTCAGACGTAATGCGCATTCAAAAATATCTATTTATCTACAAGTATTTTGACAACAACATCGTGTATTATCAGTGTTAAGTCTGTACACAAATCCGGGTTAATCCCAATTTATCGGGAGATTTATAAAATTTTGGGTCGAGTTATTGGTTATTACGAATTGTGGTACGGAGTTCATTAGATAGCAATAAAAAGGAATTTTCTTTAGTATGCCGCTTGATTACAAGTAACAGAATTATCTAAAATAGATTTCAACTACTATTGTGGACGGAATTTAAGCGAAAATAAAATAAACAACTACACTCTAACGACGAAAAATAAACTAAGCCATCATTCTTCTGCCCTAATCTCCTTATTTGGGGTCTCAATATCTCTGGAATGGTAATAACTAGAGAACTGCAATTTTCACGATTTGTCCTTATCAGTTTATGCTACAACAACACAAATATTGAAATTCATCGTTATCCTGCACTTATCCCATTATTTGGGGTCCTGTTAGTGTTCTGTTGGGAACGGTGATAGCTAGAGAGCTGAAATTTTCAAAGTTTTTCTATATCAACTGATATTACAACAACAGATACTGAAAATCATTCTCATCCAGTCCTTATCCCATTATATGGAGTCCTGTTATCTCTGAAACGCTGATAGCTAGCAAAAATCAATCCCGAGCTATCAACCAGATATTAACTATGATTAGATAAAATACAATAGAAAACACTTAAGTATACAAATGTCAAAACCATCATACAGTTATTAGTCCTACATGGTAATCAAACCATCCACTACGGAAGCAACAACACCAAGAATGTCACAAGGCCGCTCTTTACGGCAGATATAAAATAATGATTAGCCAAAGGAAGACATAAGTACTTAGTCGTTATAAAATTTTATCACAAACAATTTTATCTTTCATTCAAAATGACATAAATGATATTAAATTAACGTTATCAATACAAAATTGTGTCTAAATTAAATCTACAAGATTAATTTTAAGACTAGCTGACGCGACTTCGTACGCGTAGAATTTGGGAAATTTTTCTTGTTTTTGGAACATTTCTCTCTGATGGTTCGCTCCTATTGGTTGCAGCGTGATGTTATATAGCCTATAGCCTTTCTAGATATATGTACTATCAAACACTGGAAGAATTTTGCTAATCGCACCAGCGGTTTCTGAGATTAGCGCGTTCAAACAAACAAACAAACTCTTTAACTTTATAATCTTCTTCTAATATATGAAATTCTCGTGTCACAATGTTAGTTACCATACTCCTCCGAAACGGCTTGACCGATTCTTATGAAATTTTTTATACATATTCAGTAAGTCTGAGAATCGACTACTATCTAGTGGATTAAGTGGGATGTCCATCCTTTTTTTTTCTGTATGGCATAATAACGTTTGCCGGTTTAACTAGTATTAGTATAGATATTTGAATTAATAATTTATAGTATGAATATAAAAGCAATAAATACTTGAAAGTGATGTCAAGCTTTGCGTAGTTACCAATTTCTTATCACTGGTTATGGATTAGAGGGCCACACACGCGCTAAGATAACCTGGTAATTATTTTTATATGATAATGCAAGTAGACTTGTATTTTATAATATTAATGCATTTCAATAAACCTCCATTGAAACGTATATTTTATTGCCTTTGACTGCAACTCTACAGGTACGAAAATCAAAAGTGTAATTAAAAGACAACAAACGAAACGTGGGTCGATATCTTCGAACCAAAACTGTGAGTAACAGGCTACATTAATATTTTATATCACCTAAACGAATAATTCTATTCTTAGACACAATACATATTTAGGCTACATATTCAGGCTTCATTATTATTTTATATCACCTAAACGAAAATTTCAATACTTCAGGCACAAAAACCTAATACCTCAAAAAAGAGATAGTATAAGAAGCATATATATCTCAAAGTGCTAAACGACAAATCGTGTATAATGATTTGCGAAGATCGTTATCGTCACTGTTGCATAAACCTGTCTAGCAACATTTTGCTAAAAATATTATTTTACGTATTTACAAGAGAATGCGTAACTTCATAATGGTACCAATTTCTCGTGCACAACTAAACTTAACTAAAAAATGAAAATTGATAAAGTCTAAAACACAATTCAGCAATGTTAACTGAACTTTTTTACTATAAAACTCTGTATTATAGACTAACAATTTGAATTAATATAAATATGTACAACGAAATGGACAATTAATCAAGGTACACCCTAATTGTTTTCATTTTAGTTAAGTTAGGTTAAGTTTTTGACGCATCGGAATTGGCCTCAATATCAAAGTTGATAATGTGCTATAATCTCCATTTAAATGTTATAGTCCATAAATTGATTATGTTATGCGAATGACGAATACGCATGTGATTATTGAAATGTCAATAAATTATGATGAAAGGTCTTTTAAGATTTTCTGATAGGAAATATCAAATTCCTAGCTGTAACATTCGGTCAATCAAAACAATAATATGCGCAATCTATTGCAGTCAAATATTTTTATTTTCTTCATCATTAAGTTACATCAGCTTATACAGGTATGGTTATATATGCTTAACCAAATAACTGTGCTCTATGGTTCATATATCCTAGACATAAAATATTCGCATTCTTCTTCTTCCTGCCCTCATTTCAAATTCGAGTCACGTTTTTTTCTTCCAACCTCTCTTATCAACCGTCATATTCTAATCAAAATCTCTCACACTTTATTCCTATATCAATGCTCTCACACCATCCATCTTTTCTTTGGTCTCCCTCCCCTTTTCCGGCCATCAACATTCATATTTATTTTTTATTTATTTATTTTATTTATTATTAACTCAGAAATATTACAATGTTTGTTATTTTACATGTTTCATATGCTAATAAGTACAATGTTAATTAATACAGCTTACCTACGTTAGAACTTTCCGCTCAATCCGCTTTATCACCTTTTTGCTTAATTTCTTCTCATTATCTACCCACACCAGGAAGGACTGATCTCTTTCAACTTTTCTATTACTGGCGACAGACAGAGTTACTTTCATATTTATAATATTAGTAACATTACGGCCTATGAATTGAACAGCAAGAGAAAATATATAGCAAATTTTTCGTATAATAATATTCATGTCATTAAAATTTCTTACATAATCAAAGACAGATATCGTGATCTCTCTGATAGTAATATAAGTATATCATAATCTTATTTCCATCTAAATCTTAACAGACATAAAATAAATATTACGTTATTAGAGAAGGGACACCGAGAAAGTTATTTAAATAATAATTTAAAAGTCAAGCTTCCGAACAGCTGATAGTAAGTTTGTTATCCATAAATACTCGATAGAAAGCATCTTTGGTGTTGTTTGTGGATTATATTCGGTAATATATAAACACCCACATAGTATGAAGACGCAGTAAATATATCAAGTGACCTCAAACTTATGGAAGTGCTCAATCAGATCATAATTTTCTAGTGGTGCAACTGAAATATAGTTTGTTTTGTAAACCAAAAAGTGTAAATCTATTATGCATGTAAATTGCCATGTTGCAAAATTAAATTTTGTTTGTCACAAACTTAATACACTTGCAGTTCAGTGATCTTTTCAAGTACGAGATTCCCTGAATTGAAAGTCAACTATCAACATGTTTTATTAAAGTGAAAGAATATTATTATATTAAATCAAATCAAATCTTTATTTAGCATAATACAGGTAAGTACTTTGTGTTTTACAGATAAATATATTAAGTATCACTGTATTATACCGTCACAGCGGTGTGCAAAAATTACATAGAAATATTTAATAAAAACTAGCATTTAGTAAAATTTAAGAAAATAATCATTGATGTCATAATAAGTTTTCTGTTACCACATAACACGTATGAAATTTAGAAAGTTTTGGCCGTTTTTGCGACATTTTTGCGATTTTTTTCATTGATGCTTTGCTCCCATTGGTCACAGCGTTATTATATAGCCAACCTTCCTCGATAAATATACTATCCAGTACTGAAATAATTTCTCAAATAAGACTAGTGGTTTCTGAGATTAGCACGTTCAAACGAACAAACTCTTCAGCTTTATGATATTAGTACAGGTAATAATTTGTATAGATTTTAAATATTTATAGTAGAGGAGTCAGCGCTGACAGAACTTGCATATTAATTCAATAAACAATTTAAATCGACAACTTGAAAAAATAAATTGTATTTTTGACATTATTCAAAACTGTGTTTTTAAAACCGGCCATTGGATTAAATTTGTTGAACTTTAGATCTTTGAACTTGACATAATTTTATACTAGTATGTGGCAGTAATTTGTGTTACATGGTTATCAAACTATTCCAGTTCCTTAAGACCTTGACTATTGGAATTTTATTATTTCATAATCAATACACATTTTTGTTTTTATTTAAAAATGGATAATATAATGGTTTTTGATGTAAATAAAGGTTGAATACTTTTGTAAGAATAACACAACATATTTGTCTGTTTATTTAATCGTGACATATTAATTGAATTATGTATTTTCCCATGGAGGTAGGCAGAAACTATGGCTCTCTGTAGTCTCTCTCTGCCTATCCCGATGGGGAAAACGCATGATAGGATGTTGATGATGATTATGACGTAGAATTTTAACAATAGTTTTCTTTAAATAAAACTACGTTTTACGAATTTAGACGCGTATATTTGTTTTAAATTTTGTCCCGACGTTTCGGAGACTTTGCAGTCACACCCGTGACCATTGTGAAAAAGTAGTTTTATTTAAACAAATGAGTCGCGCAAGTGTTAGAAAATAGTTTTCTTATTCGTAATAGGTGAAACTTGAAACATGGTCATAAAATTTTGACATATTACCTTACTGGTTTTATTTGTAACACAAATAGAGCTTAATTAATTGTTTAATAATAAAATTTATTTTTCGAACATAACAATGAAAATGACAGTTCTAAAATACCTATAATTTTTTTTATATGAAGAATGACAGAAGACAACGGAAAAAAAGACATGTTGCACCGATTCCAAATAATAGTATAAGGGCTGTACAAATTATGATTTAATATGACAAAACACGTGATAGTATCATTATAATTTACTTAGTATCAGTCATCACAATAATATCTTAAAATATCTTCTGAAATTCAGTATATTGACCTAATGACGTTTATTTGATTGTATATTACCTAAATCTAGAACTTGTTTAGGTTTGTTACCTCGTTTACTCTTTAATCAGCAGTGTTGGCCTAAATCGTGCTTTTAGAACGATTATCGCTGCAGTTCTTAATCATTTTAGTCAATATTTGATTAGACTGTGAACTACGAAACTAGGTCCTGATTTTATGAGTAACAAGAAATTAGATATCGACTATGTACATTTTAGGACTTACAATATTTTAAAACATATTTTTTATCTTTGAGCTTCATTTTAGTATTTAGTGAATTTATGTTATTTCTAAGTATTTCTTCTATTACTTTGAATACGAAAGAGTAATCTGACATGAAATTATTATTAAAGACACAAACTGAGGTAGCAGTATATATTATTATGTGTCACATGATTACTTTAACAGGAATTAATAATTGAAAATCTTGTAATATGTGTTAGTTACAGAAAATTTCTTAATCAGTATGCAGTGTTTTTACATGGAATCATGGCTAATTACAGGTCTTCACTCACACACACTTCTTCTCAAGATTACTAGTTTAAAGACATTACATGCAAGAAGAAAATTGGCAGAACAGTTGAAATGATTAAAATATTATGATTAAGATTTAGTTTTTATGTACTAAATCTTTATCATAATGAACTAACTACTTTGTAACTACTACCTATATTTCATTTAATAGATTGATGTTTTTTTAAAGAAATATTGGCAGATATTTATACTACGGTCCGAACTAAGTGGAATACATTTGGTATTGGATTACAGATTAGGAATAGGTATAATGATTATTAATAATTTAGTCCAATTAGTCGTAAAAGTAATTATCGTGACGGATATCCGTTAGATGGATTAATACGCATATCAAAATTAATTTATGAATTTTTGCAATTGACTTGCTATGTTTTTATTAAATAAACTAAATTATAGTGGAAAAAATGATAACCATGAGCGGGACTTGAACCTTGAACGGTATTCCGAGGTCGTGGGTTCAAGTCCCGCTCATGGTTATCATTTTTTCCACTATAATTTAGTTTAGTTAGTAAACGCATATCAAAACTTCATTTCCTAGGATGGGTATTGTAAGAAATACGAGTAGCTAAGGGGTTATCTAAACAAATAACATCCATGCGAAGTCTAGTCAACACTTGAACCGAAACATTACTTGCGTGGTTTATCGATATAGAGTATTTAATTCCCGTACCTCTCTCCCTATCTCTCTCTCTCTCCCTCTCTAGACTATTAACTGCTGGGCACGGGCCTCCTACACTTTGGAAGGAAATTCAGCTTCGCTGAATTCTCTTCTCTTCCTCCGTGTGGTGACGGATTAAGAATACAGGTGTCACCACCCCATCTCCTCCCAAGGGTGCTGTAAAAGTCAGCTAAGGCTTCTTTATTATATTATCTGTGGCTAAGGGATATTTTACACAGATAACATCCTCTGTGAGAGACGGAAAACTCGAAAATAAACCCTGTGCTAACACGCCTGGTCAGCGCGGCACAGTAGACCATAATCGCTCCCAAGAGAGAGAGAGCGAGAATTCTCTATAAAACCCTTCTAACCTTCAACCAGCGGCGTGCACTGCTATTTAACGTAGGGTAGGCAGTCACAAAAACTTTTTCTTTTATAGATTTTTAGCATAGCCACGCGACGGATCTCTAAGTCGGAAACCATGCCAACAGAACAAATTTAAATCTGAATATCCCGAATCAGTCCACACTGTACTAGAATTACTAAACAATAACTACGTACGTACATACATACGTACATGTATGTATTGTACGTATGTACATACGTTTCATAACTTTTAACATTTCATACATTTTAACATATAAATGTGTGCAAAAAAATAGCGAAACATTTAAGATACAGCAATAGCTGTTTTCATTTTTTAGTTAAGAGGATACCAAAATAGCTTCGTGCATTTTTCTATGTACGAAGTTTTCATTGTTTCTTTAGATTGAATGGCTAGAGCTCTAATTTTTAAGTAGGTATATGTTTTTTCAATATATGATCTAGGATCGCATAAACTCAGAAACGCGATTGAAAAAAGTTTTCTCGATAGAAAATCTTAGCGAAAATACCTCTCTCATTTCTTATTTTTTTCATTTGTCGGTCTATTATCGCGTATTAACTAATGAAATAACTTTAGAAACATAAGTAACTATTATATATAGAAACACGTAAATCAGAATTAAAATATATTTAGTAGATTTTGAGTAAATAGGAAAAGTATCCCTAATTCTTCATTTTCTGTGCCTACTGGCTGTGTTAATATGTACGTGTCGGCGATGATATACGATAATATTGATCTAGGCCCTTAAGATAACCATTCCCACGTCCCGACCTAAATACCTATTATACCGTTGTCCGTCCAGCTACGCGTGGCGCTGATTCGATCGGTACCGCGCTCGCATGTTGCAACAAAAAACCTTTATAGCTTTTTATCTATAATACCTAGAGTGAAGACAAATACTACGAAAAATTACTAGAAGACTACAGATGAAATCTATCTATTTTTTAAGATCTGAAAATTTATTTTAAAGTATTAAAAATGAGAACAGAAGAGGACAGAGGAGAAAACATAACAATTCAAAATATAACTCGATTTTACTCTTAAAACTGTGATATGTATGCTATATGTATACTTAATTATAAAGCACAAATCATCTAGTTTATCTTGATGTATAATAATATTAATAATCTATGAACTCATAAATAAAACTAAACTACTTACGACAATCCGCTGCAACTTCAAAACCACTTGTTTACTAAACACAAAGCGTAAAGTGGACTGAAGATAAAAACTGCCATCTAGTGATTATGGATTGTGAAGTAATTCATCAGCTATCTATTACACAACTTATAGACGCAAAAAATAACGCAATTTGTCCATAGATGTCGGTTTTATAAAATATGTCGCTATGGATATAAAAGTAACCTTGGACGTAAATTGCCCTTTTTTTTTGAATATCAAAGTATCCTTGAACGTGTGAATGGTTAAGTTTAGTTCTGCACATAGAATAGGCACCATTACCTACCTTTTTGCTGGCTTAGTTGTTGAACTTGTTATTTTTAATTTTTAACAAACACACACTATCAACACACATTTCACAATCAAATAACATTTTAAAATCAACAAACGAAAATCCATACAATTATTAAATTAAAGAAACTCAATATTAAACAGTTCAATGAATCACACGAAAAAGTAAAATGGCCTCCGTCGAACCAAAATATTTCTGCTATTTAAATAAATTAAACCTTACTAAACAAAAATGCATACGTGATTTATTAGACTTCCGACTAAGTAACGAACGAACATTGCCGAATACTCGCGATAACATCCGATCGCTAAAGCAGGCCGCAGGATTTTCAGTGTAAATTGTCTTGGATATGTAAGCCTGTGTGCGTTTGCGAACTGTGCACGGACACCAAAATTTCTACACACATATGAATACATATGTCGAGCTTGCTAGCTACGCTAATATTATTCCTTCGCCAAACGCCTGGCAAAAAACAATTTGCAAGCACATATTGGTGCTATTTATGAATTATTAGGTAGGCGTTTTTAAGTTATAATATTTTGTTTAATTAATAGTAAATAAATGAATAAAGTCATCTATAACATACGAACGTTTTATTAAAATATCTGTGAATGGCAAGTAAAGCAGTGCTTATGTGCTTGTATAGAGCGCACGCCACTGCCTTCAACTGTACCTTGTTGAGCTCGCGTGTTCTCACTGGATTTATTTTTGAGATTTTCGTCTCTCACAGAGGATATTATCTGTGTACAATATCCATTAGCTGACTTTTACAGCAATCTGGGAAGAAAAAGGCTGGTGACACTTGTATCCGCCACCACACGGATACCGCTCATTCAGTGATAGATAGAAAATTGAACAAAAACCTTTGACCTAAATCTCGCAATAATGCATTCACTTAAACATACCGATAAATAATTATTTTAATGAATCAGAATTACATTACAATATTACCCAGTTAATTACTGATTAAATAGGAGAGTTGACAGATTTATTTATTAATGTCGTACATTAGATAATGATTTGACATCGCGTCAAACATAAGAAGATTGTGTCTAACAAAAGCGGAACCACACAAAGTATTCTATGATTATTAAGGGCCTACATCAATATTATCGTATATCATCGCCGACACGTACATATTAACACAGCCAGTAGGCACAGAAAATGAAGAATTAGGGATACTTTTCCTATTTACTCAAAATCTACTAAATATATTTTAATTCTGATTTACGTGTTTCTATATATAATAGTTACTTATGTTTTTAAAGTTATTTCATTAGTTAATACGCGATAATAGACCGACAAATGAAAAAAATAAAAAATTAGAGAGGTTGTTTCGCTAAGATTTTCTATCGAGAAAACTTTTTTCAATCGTGTTTCTGAGTTTATGCGATCCTAGATCATATATTGAAAAAACATATACTTAAAAATTAGAGCTCTAGCCATTCAATCTAAAGAAACAATGAAAACTTCGTACGTAGAAAAATGCACGAAGCTATTTTGGTATCGTCTTAACACCCGAATAGAATCAACGCAATTGCCTATTATTTATGTTAATTACGCACAACATAAAGTAATAATTGTGGCTTTAATTACTTTGTAATCAGGAGAGAGAAAGATATGCGATTTTGTTCCCTTTTCACATAATAATCATCCTTATTTTTCGAGTCCTGTAAGAGTCGCATAAGAAAAATTTTACATAAATATGATAAACGACAGATCAGCGAGTTACTTACCAAATATACTCTTCTTATGGAGGAGTCCTTAGTCATTCATCACTACTAATATTATAAATGCGAAAGTAACTCTGTCTGTCTGTCTGTTACGCTTTCTCGCTTAAACCTCTCAACCGCTTTTGATGAAATTTGGCACAGACAGACATTTTATTGCGAAAAAAAATTTTTCCAAATTCCACGCAGACGGAGTCGCGGGCAACAGCTAGTGGCTAATAAAAGTCGCAAAAATATTTCTAATTGCTAGTAAGCACCTACTATATTTTTCCATATATTCGACAAAATTTCTTTTCAAACTACTAAACACAACTTTATTCTTATGTAATACTAAGTGGACGAATTTGTTTCATATATTAAAGGACAAAGTATGAAATTAATTTTGTGCGTGCAAATGCTTTACAGCTTTATGTCAAAGAGCAAATTGAAACCAATTTATATGAATTTATTGGTAAAGAGACCGCTCAATCTCAATAATTATGTTATCAATACATTTATTGCTTAATTCGAAAGTTACTAGAACGGTAGCAAGTAAAATCTTAAAACAATAACTTTATGATTTTCTCTTATGTCTTACTAATGCAGGGATTTTCTCTTTCAGTTATTTTTTTTAGAAATGCTTAGATTTTAGTACGGGATCCGTGGTACATTTTTTTCACTTGATTACTATCAAGCTGATTTTCCGTGGGTAGCTTTATTATGACGAGACGCCCAATAATTTTCTATTCCAAAATCTCGATTGTGGTAGCTAACAGAGATAGCAAGGATAAAATATCGTAATACCCGTAAAAAAAAGACGTAAGTGAACTTGCGTCAAAAATTTCAAAAAAATCACTTACTGCTTTCTTCCAGTAATAGTACGATATTTTATCCTTGTTACCTCTGTTAGCTACCACAATCGAGATTTTAGAATAGAAAATTATTGGGCGTCTCATCATAATAACTCACGGAAAATCAGCTTGATAGTAATCAAGTGAAAAAAATGTACTACGGATCCCGTACTATTTTTCCTTACCCTATTCCATTCTTTTGTAAGACAAAATAGGGTGGTGACATGTGTAGTATGTGTAGTTTTAATTTGTGATATCAACCCATTGATCAATAGCATATCGTCAGGCAATATGGCAGACCTCACGCCACGAAACATTAAGTTAATGTAAAACTAATAATTAAAAACTGAAAATATGATTTATGTTTTGTGATCTTGAATAATCTAATATCCGTATACCTTAAAGTCAAGAAATTATCTAATCGCACATCATTTAATCGATATTACCAGGTCAAAACATCCTTAAACGTGATCAGGAAATCTTAACACATACTTACAATTATTATTCAAGATGTTAAGCAGACAAGATGGATAAAATATTACATCCAATCATGCTGTTAACTATGATTATTGATGATCATGATTATATTATTATATAAAAATAAATATTTTATTAGTACAATAATACAGTAGCTATATAGACTATATAAATATTTTAATGATTAAACCTGATCACCTTAAAACCTCATATATTAATTTAATTAAAACAGACTCTAGAAAACACCCATAAATTTAATGAACATAACTAATTTATTTTACCGCAGATTAATTGAGAATTAATTTTTATATTTATGATCTATGCAAAATAAAGTATTTTAAAAACTGTTAATCTTAACGCTTGTATTAAATTTCAACTATTAAGAATAGATAACGTAACTGGTTATGCTACGAATTAAAAGCCTTTGGTCATTTATTAATTAAAAGATGCTATATAAAAAACCAATGACGTAGAGAATGATAAAAAAACTATAAGAATGTGATATTATTGTATATAAACGTACCTAAATTATTTAATCAGTTGTTTTGTCCGTGTGGTGACGGATTAATAATACAAGTGTCATCACCCCTTTTCCATCCCAGGGTGATACCCACGGATACCGGTGTATGTTAGAAATGGCGTAGGTACTTAAGGGCCTTGTGGGCTAGTCGATCATGTATCGGACTGCCATTCACGAGATCGCAGGTTTGATTTCCGCCCAAAAATATATTTGCGTGATTAGTATATAAATTATACACAAATATTTGTACTGCATCTATTTGTAACTTGGAATATAGAATAAGAACAAAATGTATTCAATACGCAATAATAAATATTAACAAGTTTGTAGAATATCATTTTCATTTGCCATTTGTGAAACTAAGGATATCTATATATTATTATATTTGTAATACATTTTATTGTTTATCATATAGGTTTTACATATTTTATCCCAAAAGTTATTTGACACGTTCGCGTGAGTAATATACTGCGACGTCGTTTTGTTTTATTTATTTATTCTTTATTGTACACCATACATATCTTAAAATTAACTTATACAAAAAAATCAAGTACAATGGGCGGCCTTATCGCTTAAAGCGATTTCTTCCAGGGCAACCTGAGCATAGACAGTATTAAGGAGTAAGTGGTAGCTGTAGGTGCACCTTTATACCTAATATACACTACTAAATATACTAACAATAAACATAGGTACATATATACTTTTTATATACACATACACACAATTACATCTAATATATAAAATTCACGTGTCACAGTGTTAGTTACCGTACTCCTCCGAAACGGCTTGACCGATTCTTCTCAAATTTTACATACATATTCAGTAGGTCTGAGAATCGGCCAACATCTATTTTTCAAACTTTTTTTTTGTATGGCAAAACAACGTTTGCTGGGTCAGCTAGTAATAGATAAATTTACTAGGTATTAAAATAAAAATAATAATAATAAATATGTTATAATCGGTACAGTTACATAATGAAATATTTATAGAAAAGTTTTATACCTATAATATACAAAATAGCGTACAAATGTACTGCACTTGATTATTTTAATGAAACATCTTCATTCTTTGTCTATTACTTAAGTATCATAAAATTCTCGTATTACGTTGGTTGCTACTACGTGCACGTGGAATTTAGAAAATTGTCCCCGTTTTTGTAAAATTTTTCGCTGATGATTCGCTCCTGTTCGTCGCAGCGTCAAGTTATACAGCCTATAGCTTTCCTCGATACATGATAAAGGAGAGAAAATCTTATTGCGATAAAGATAATTTTATTAATAAATCACTTACCATCAGGAGGCACAATATCTTTGCAGAGACGGCAAGCTGTGGTAACCTGTAACAAAGTTAAATAGTTTTTAATTTCTGAATACATAAATACATATACAAGTAAATAACTAAACTATGTATTGAACTAATATTTTAAGGTATTTGTTTATATAACAAATTACGAAATTACGTTATGCGTAGGTATTTGTTTACTTTAAAACCCTTACTATTACTTAATGTTCAAATAGATGCGTGTTTTATCTATTATGTGCTATAGTAACCTATTTACCTTGAATTAATGAAAAAGAAATTATGAAATCGTTTAAATAATCTCCGAGTAAAATAGGCAACCTTTAACCTTTAATTAACTCTATTATCTTCTTATTTACCTACTATAAAACAAAATTGTTATTTTTATATGTGTGTATGTCCCTATGTGAACGTATACCTTAAAAAAACGCAACAGATTATGATGGTTATGTTTAATAGAGTGGTTTAAAAGGATAGTGTTTCCTAATTAGTTAAAAAAGTAAAAAAAAAGTAGTTGCTAGGGTTCTATTATTCAAATCCCACGCGTACGAAGTTGCGGGCAAAAGCTAGTTAATATTATTTCACGAACTGCGTGACATAAAAATAAATGTATTTAGCATATTATAGCTACGCCATTTTTGTTTCGGAGTTAGGGAGTAACTCTGTGCTGCGTTTTGAATTTCATTACCAACATTATAAAATATCAAAACAAGTAATTTCTATGTAGATTCGTATGAGTCATTTAGTTTAAAAAATAGTCATTTAGTGTACGCAAACATACATACTATGGTAATTTTACTACAGTAAACTCGTAGGTACATATAAGACGTAACAGACAGCTCTCGACCGAGGAGTAAACAAACATTATTCAAATAAAGACATCCACAAGACAGATGCACTGCCATCGCAAATATTTATTGTACCGGACAAAATAGAATTACAAAGTTGAACAACACTTAAATATTTGAAAATATAAGATATTGTTCATGAAAATATCAGATATTGTTCATTAAAAAATATATACACGATTTAAAAAAAGGTCTCCTGTATGTTTTAAAGGAGTTTTGATGAGAGATTTTTGAAAGATCGGCGACGCACAAGTGAAATCTCTAATGTTGCAGTCGTCTTTTGGCAACGGTAATCATGTACCAACAGGTGGGCCCTCAGCTTGTTTATCACCCTAATAAAATTATTTGCTTAGAAAAACAAAATAAAAATAACACGCTTGAAAATCCTGAATACTTATTCCTTAAGAGGGCACGGATACCAAATTATGCTCCATACAAAAATAGGGGCATCGTTCTCCCCTTTTTTCTTCGCGAAAGTTAAACCGATTTTAATGGTTTTTGCGTTATATTATAGATAAAGAGTATATCTATGCTTCTATCACTTTCTTTTTTTTTTGTAAATAAAAAAAATAAAAAATATGACCATCCGAAAATCCCGTTTTTTTCGATTTTCTTTAGATGAAGTTGCAGCGCCTATCACACAAAGGTAAAGTTTCACCAAAGAAGTAAGTGACAGAAGCATAGATATACTCTTCATCTATAATATAGAGTAAAACAATTGAACTTGGTTTAACTTTCGCGAAGAGAAAAGGGGACTAAGAAACGTCTTTTTTTCAAAGAATTTGTGGGTAAAATCTGCTTCAGCTATATTTGTCCCTTTCAGCGCGGCGCTCAGGAATAGGGATAGCAATACCTAAGCCAAATACCTAAATTAGGAGTACAGTACCCTCTTAATATGTGGGCCAAATTTCAGACCAATCCGACTACTGAAAAATTACTTTCAAACTTTCCGTTACATAGATTAATACATTGATAGAACAGTACCGAACTAATAAAAGCGTGTTAATAAACAAAAGTTTTCATATTGTGCCTGTCATGGAATTTTAAAAAGGTATTACCGACGGCCTTCGTGGTGGAGTGGTTTATGTAATGGACTGCCGATCACGAGGTCGCGGGTTCGATTCCCGCTTGGGACTATCATTTGTGTGATATCCATAATTGTCATACAAATGTTTGTACTGCATTTGGGTGTTTTCTATGTATTATAAGTATGTATTTACGAAAGAAAAGTAGTATATGTAGTCTATCCGTATTCTGATACCCATAATACAAGCATAGAAATATAGCTTACTTTGGGACCAGAGGACGTTGTGTGAAATGTCCTGAACAGGTTTTCCCGGTATTATTAAGAGAACACGGGCTCAAGCCAAGTGTTGTCTTAAGTTTAAGTAGAAGGTGTAATGCTATTATCATAATCTAGTTGGAGAAATTTGCGGACTATACGGCATGTGTTTAGAATCGACGCTTTTTGTAAAGTGAGATATGTGTATTTTGGGAGATTGAGTATGTCTAGGCTATTAAATAGTTGTTTAGGGATTACACCCGTTGTAGAAACTACTATAGGAACAACAACACCAGGAACAACTATAATTATTATTTCGATAGCATCAACTAGCAAGGATATAAACTAATATGCATTTTAAATTGTCGTGTTATTTTTCTTTAATCATTAGGTATGACGAACGAATTAGCTATGAAGGTATTTAAACTAATAACCATGTAATTACAAGTAAAAAATTAATTGATCATAAAAATACAACAATTTAGACAAACACACACCCGCAAAGATGAATGCGATATTTTTTAATGAGATCTACGAGATTCGTAGCATATGATATTTCCCAACTTGTTGGTTTGCAATGCTCTAATATTCAATAACTTCTATACTTTATGTTGTCCTACTATAAATGAAACAAAAACCCAAGTTCAAAGGCTATGTAATCAACATAAAATAATTGAGTTTATAACTGATTATAATTTCAATGATATTTTATCATAATAATATATATACGTAATTTGCGTATGTGTATATTTATGATCATAGCTTATTTTCGTAAATTATTTTCTGGCTCATAACTATTTGATTTTGTGCGTATTTCTACTACACCTATTGTAGTAGAAATACGTACAAAATCAAATACCAGAAAATAGTTTCTTAGTGTGGGAGTAGATGTATTTCTTTTTTTTGTTAAGTCGTATTTATCTATACAACGTGTTTCAGAAAGGTGTATGTAGTCATATTTGACCATCGTTACACATGCCCGGTGACTAGGCACTAGGCATGGATGAAATTACAAATACTAGTTATATTATGACTTTTATGTGTTCATAAAAGTTTAATTAATTTATTAAATTAATCGATCTTCTTTAAATACAACACTACTATGAGGTCATCTTTTATCGTAAGGTTCAATCGCATTCAATAAACCGTAAACATCTCATAATTGATGCGTTTCTGGTAGTTATATAATAGTAGGCAATAAACAAAAAAAAACAGACCAACTGTATTTTTCTATGCGTAACTGTAATATTTATAATATTTAAGGCCTATCTAATGCGACTTTAAATTATTACTGCACCTTTCTGCAACACGTTGTAGAACAACTAGTAAAAGAAACTAGAAGGCAGATTCAAATTTGTAATATTCAATAAATATTATGAAATATCCATTTATAAAATCCAAGAAACTATTACGCCTGGCTGGTAATGTAGTATAATCAGCTTAGAAAATTTACAAACAATGGAGATTTTCTTAGAAATATTAACAGAATATTAAATATTGGTTTGAGCATTTCAAGACATGCTAATGTTGTAGTCTTACAACTGAAATATAGAATTGATAGTTTTAAGTGAATATGTCACAATCATTTATGTATAGTAAAGTAAATTTTATATTTTTCAAATCAATTTCAATCTCTATTAAGAAAACTCTAAAGATTTTATGTTTTAGTGTATAAGTTATCTGTCGGATAGTCCGTGTGGTGAAAGATTAAGAATACAAGTGTCGCCACCCCATTTCTTTCTCAAGGTATTGTAAGAGCCAGCTAAAGAACAATATAGCTGTTAACGTCTACTGTGAGAATGGAAAACTCGAAACTAAACCCTGTACCAACGCCCCTGGTCAGCGCGGCACTGTTGACCATAATCGCTCCAAAAAGGGCTGAAGAGAGAGAAAGTGTATGAGCTATCTATTTTAATATTTACAAGTTAATATATATTGTTGTATCGACATTATATTGAGTAACACTTATTTGTAGTGAGTTATTTATTATTTCGATATTTTAACGAGTTGCTTTTTAGTGCTTTTAGTAAAGAATGTAAGTCTCACAGTCACACAACATCGTCTCTAAATTTATATCTGGCGAGCCTCGTGTTCTAATGGTTCATGTTATGGACTGCCATTCACGAGGTCGCAGGTTCGATCCTCGCATAGTACAATTAATTGTGTGTATAACATAGAAAAGTTTGTACGTCTGGGTGTCTTCCATTTATTATAAGTAGACACAATAATGGATACGATAATATAGAAATGTAGCTAACTTTGGGGTAAAAGGACGTTGTGTGAAATGTTCATAAATATTTATTTACTTCTAGATTTCTTTTTTATTTTTTTTTATTTAAAGGGCTTGGTCGCTTTGCGACTATATCGCCCTACTTCTAGATATCGTATCGAATTTCTCATCATCTAAATCTCGCTTAAGCACAATAAAGTATTTCAAATTAAAACATTTTAACCTTTTCAAATATAAACAGCAATAACATAAATGCATTTATTATACCTTATAACTTTTCTATCAAGGTCTCTACCAAGGAAGCTTAATCGATCATCATCGCCCCGCCCTTGTCCCATTACCTACTTGGAGTCTTAGGTAAAGGAATCGATCACTGAAATACATAAATAAATAAAATAAACATTCATGGACATTTCACACAACGTCCTCTGGTCCCAAGCTACGCTTATATGCTTGTGTCATAGATACCAGAATACGGATAGAATACATGTACCTACTACTTTTCTTTTGTAAATACATACTTATAATACATAGAAACACCCAGACGCAGTACAAACATTTAATAAATAAATAAATAAATATTCATGGACA
This sequence comes from Orgyia antiqua, assembly GCA_916999025.1. Taxonomy (NCBI): domain Eukaryota; kingdom Metazoa; phylum Arthropoda; class Insecta; order Lepidoptera; family Erebidae; genus Orgyia; species Orgyia antiqua. The sequence goes on from OU779866.1 coordinate 30,287,060, forward strand.
TTTCACACAACGTCCTCTGGTCCCAAGCTAAGCTTATATGCTTGTGTTATGGGTACCAGAATATAATATATTACATTACATTATTATATTATTACATTATTATATTACATTTGCATGACAATTAGAAAAATCACACAAATAATTGTCCCTAGCGGGAATCGAACCCGCGACCTCTTGATCGGCAGTCCGTTACATGAACCACTCAACCACGAGGCTCGTCGTAAATAAATGTATTTATGTAGATTTGAACATCATCATCATATCATCACGCCTTGTTTCCATGGGAGTAGGTAGAGATTGCAGATTGCGCCATCTGCTACGATCTAACTAAACACACTTCCTTGGCTTGACATTTACGTTCAGAAATTCATGGAGTGGTTTATGATTAAAGTATCACGAAGGAAAATGATATCTTAGCCGTTATTTATTAATCACTCAGTAAGCAAACAATAAGTATGCATACGCACAAAAATATAAAGAACAATAAGGTATAGAGTTACCAATTTAGTCCACTATATAAATTTTTACTCGTGATTCGAAATATGTTACGACGTATTTTAAATTTACTGATACTTTGTACTTGTATGTGTAAATAATCTAGTCATGAATTTAAAAAAAAAGACGTGAGGTACTCGGGGACTGCCGCGGTAAAGCTATTGCATAGCATTTTGTATCAACTTATGCAATTATAATTATTTATTTATTTTATTTATGCAGTATTTCTTTTTCTTTGATATTAATTCAAGTTACACTTTTTGAGCGTGGTGACCGATAAGAAAACAAACAAATTTTACAAGTACAGCTATTCACTGTTGTACATAAATACCTATACACCTATATACTTTCTCATAAACAGCTGCTTATGTATTCATCCGATATCGGAGCAGCTCGTCTCGATTCGTGCGAGCTTCGTAGAGTCGTACAATACGGCTAGTTGCACACACACAAACACCGTGTCGAAGACTGCCGAAAAGAAACGACGTTAGACAATGCACGGCCTGCAAGCCACGCCTCCGTGCCCGTCAGAGTGGGGAGCGTGAGGTTTTTTTTCGTTACGGAATTTCTCTATTTGGTCCCCGCGCTTAAGGCCCTCGATAGAAGCTATGCAATAGCTTAAAAATAGTCAGTATATGTAATTTTCTGTACAAAATAAGAAATAAATATTAGATATTTATAGAGTACCACAAATACTACAATATTCATTAATTTAGCATCCTCAAAATTTATAAATGATTATTAATCGATAGAATGTAGAAAAAGTGCTGTATGTCTCACTCTATGTTATAAATTACAGCTAACTATGTATCTACAATATATATTTACAATACAGTGACAGATTAAGAATACTAGTCGCACCACCGTTTTTCCCTTCCAGGGTGCTATAAAAGCCAGCTGAGGAATATTGTACACAGATAACGTCTGTGAGAGACAGAAATCTCAAAAATAAGCGATAATTCCTCCCAAAGTAATAGACTACAGTAGACCATAATCCTTCCCAAAGTAGAGGAGGCCCGAGCCCAACAGTGGGACTTTAATGGCTTGGAGAGGGAGATATATCGACGAAATTTTCGCACATGTTTTATTTATTAAGTGAAAGAATGATCTTTGTTTCTCAATATTAGAAATTTCAATGGACATGGGTATTATATAAGATTGTACTACAGGCCCACTGACCTACATACATCAGTCTAAGCTTAAGCTCACAGATAAAGAGGATAAGATATTCTTCTTATCTAACGCTGAAATCTGAGTAAATTTCGCAATAGGTACTTGTGAAATTTATCGGTAAGCGTCTTAAGATAAAAATTATTCACAATGTAAATAAAAAAAATATGCAGCAATAAAAAAGTTTAATAAAAGTTAAGTACTCATTTCGAGTAACAGTGCAAATAATGGGAGATTTTCTTTTTAAAAGATGTTTAGTCCTCTGGTGAACTATTACAGTCTAACCTAAAATGTTGCAAGATTGTGATAGAAAACTCGAGTGATGTATTAAGCTGCCTTCTATACCTACAAGAATCATCTGTATCATAGTAATAATTTCGTAGAAAAGCTAATATCTAAAGAAAAAGATGATACGCTGTTTTAGTAATTTTGTAAGAGACTTGCTACGTTGTAGACTCAATTGAGAAACAATGCATCATTTAATTTAGCTAGCAGTTACCACGATAGCTTAGGCTATCTAAGCTATCGTGGTAACTGCTAGCTAGAGCAACGGCTTAGTATTGAGAGCTTTTTAGGTATTGCTGAATAAATTCTCACTTTTCACTTTCCCTGATATAGTTTATCAAAAATATCATACTAAAGCTATATCTTTTATAAATGAATAAAATAATAATAAAAATTCATGGACATTTCACACAACGTCCTCTGGTCCCAAGCTAAGCTTATATGCTTGTGTTATGGGTACCAGAATAAATTATAATATTTTATTATAATACTTATAAAGTGTCTTTCATATTCCACTCAGATGTCGGAAAGAAAATACGTCACAAATATTGAGAGAACTCAGATATTAGAAACGGGTAGGTAATAAGCTACGGTTACCGTTGAATTTTCTTATTGCGTCCTTGAACTTTACGTGCCTAGAATATGAAATAAGCAACTAAACGACTGTAAATTCTAATGAACGCCTGGGAGGTCTATTAACATAAATATTACAAAAACTAACATAAATATAAAGAGTTTAGTGTGTGCGTGTCGCCAATAATAAAATAATGTACAAATTATATGATAATTGTGTCAGTAATGTCCTATTAAAATGATATAGACCACACTATTACACATTATACATCTGTCTAACAGAAAATAGTTATAAAATATACATACAATGTAGAGGTATCATTTACACCTCATTTACATTATAAACGATAGCCTAAATTCTTTATATTTTGTTCACAAATAGAATTACAATTGCTAAGCTGATGTTTGAGTTATTTGAGACTGTATGGTAGAAATGCTAATAACATTTTATGAACTCTTAAAAAATGAAGGTTATTATTTTAATAAATGTGGATATTTTTGTCCGTTGATATCCCAAATCGAATAAATAGGATTATGATACTATTTAAGATTGTAAAGATGTAAGACTATGTTTCAAAGACGTCTTTTTAGAGAACACGTAAAATAGTTAAGTTTAATTAATAAAAGACTGCACAATAGCTATGGATTGTCTTTTAAATTAATTTAAGACAACCGATAACTATTATAAATTAGCTTAACAAGAACACAGGTCGCCTGGTAAGCTGTTACCGTAGTGTATAAAAATCTGCAACACTAGAGGTTTCGTTCACGTGTTACTAACCCTGTAAGAACCTAAAGGTCATCTCAGAAAACTGTAGCAAAAAGATGAAATTCCGATTTGATTCACAACTAGTGTTTGTCGCGTTGAACGCGTTGACACAAACATACCTTGACGGCACTGCTCCTCACGATTTCTCTGGATACAACCAACAACAAAAGATTGATATGTCTGTTGCGGTTTAACTGCGAGCATCTCATAACGATCTTAACTCATTTTTCCTGGTGTCTATTACAGTATTGACAACTAATACAAAAAGGATGTAATCCAGGAACAACGTCATAGGTATGCAAAGAACTGATTAAAGACCATCGAACTTTTGATAAGTCACGCCTCTACTGTTGCCTATACTAGGTAAAAGGCACGTGCAAGACATAATTGAATCACCATCGTATAACGCCACATGTCAACAGATATTTTTAAAATATTTGATCACTTAGTCAAATTATTAGTTGACTCATCAATGTACAAATGCATTTTATTGTTCTTCTACTAAGTATATCTTCAAATATGGCTAGAGCCTCGAGATCCATGGCTTGGGTCGGCCGGTGGCGCAAGCCTTAGTAGTAAATAGTCTTTGAGTTTATCGAGAACAGACACACAGACAGAGACTCAGGCGTCTAGTGGGGTACTTTGCTCTACCCCTAATAACCTCTATCAATTTACGTGGCGGTAAATCTTGCTGGCTCAAGAATGCTCGAAATACGCCACTGAAGGTTATAATATGGTCATTATTCTTAAAATAAAAAAAAAGATGTTAGCCACTTTTTTCACGAAATGCGCATATAACTCAAACATTTTGCGTATCTTGATGGTTATGCTATGCTGATTGCGATGTGATTATTGTAATAGCACATTCCTTCCTTCGTGTCCGAGTCCAAATCGTACATGGCCAATTTTTAGGGTTCCGTACCAAAAGGTAAAACGAGATCCTATTACTGAGACTTCAATGTCTGTCCGTCCGTCTGTCAGCGGCTGTGATTCTGTAACGTGATAGCTATTGATGTTACAATAACAAATACTCATCATCGTCGTTATTTAGTGCTATTTGGAGTCAGTAGTGGTTCATATAACGGACTGCTACACATAATTTTATCTGCATGTTTTTAGTTTTAAGTATTTTATCTATATTTCTTGTACATATAGGAGCATAGTATCCGTATTCTTGTCAGGAGCGGGAACCCATAGCACGGGTTCAACCTAGTTTGGGTTCCTGTCTCCAATGACTTTGTGATCGTTGTTAGTTTGTAAGTTATAATAGTACGTTTTTATGAAATAAATTTATTATTATTATTATTACTGCCCTTCACGAGGTCTCAGGTTCGATTCCCGGTCAGGACAATCATTTGTGTGATGTTTTTAATTGTCATACAAATGTTTGTACTGCGTCTGAGTGTTTACTATGTAATAAGTATGTATTTACAAAAGAAAAGTAGTTTATGTATTCTATCCGTATTCTGGTACCCATAACACAAGAATATAAAGCTTAGCTTGGGACCAGAGGACATGGTGTGAAATGTCCATGAATATTTATACTTATATTATATATTATATTTTATAATAACGGTATGTTTCAACGGTATGTTTATGTTTCAACCCTTTGTGTGCAAGTGCAACTCGTACTTAGCAGGTTTTATTCAACAAAGATGTTGAAATCTCTAAATATACCGTCTCAACACGTAAGCAAAAATAATCTTTTTTGTTTTGCCGAGTAAAGTTTTAACTGACATATTTTGAAATATTTTCAGCTTATAACCATTTTGAAACAGTTATAATACTGCTAATTCCACTATAATATTAAAATATTGAGACATCAGTTGAATTTATTGCTCCATAATTCAGAATTGAGACAATGTTATCGGTTCTTTATGTTAATTATGCCTTAATTCTTTACGTTGAGATTAATAGCAATGTTTTATTTATATCAAAGTAATAGAAATGTTACTAATATATTTATATTATATGTTTAATTAACGAAATTTTTTTCCGACATTCCGTGTGATGACGGATTAAGAATACACAGCAAGGGAATATTGTGCACAAATCCTCTGTGAGAGATGGAAAACTCGAAAATAAGTCCTGTGCCAACACATCTGTTTAGCGCGGCACAGTAGAACATAATCCCTCCCAAAGAGTGAAAATTTTGAAACCTGGGAACTTTTACAGCAAAAGATACCCAAACTAATCCGTTAGTAATTAATAATCGTACCTATTATTAAGTGGAATAATTAAATTACATTTCATTAACTGTTAATGAACTATTAAAATATTATTAAACTAAATTATGAGTCACAAATATGATTAAATGTTATGACTAGACTTCGATATAAATAAAATAATAATTACTCCAAGAATAATTCAAAGAAATATAACACCTACTTATTGCATTACTGAATTACACGTATTGTCTTTTAATTGGAACGTACTGACAAAATTGACATAATTAGACATAATATTACTCATATTTATAAATAACAATAGTACCTAAATGTCGTTTATGCGGGATGATGTGCTAAAGTTCCTGTCATTCCATTAATCTGCCACTTTAAAATTTTCCAATTCTGCACATTTTGTAGATCTATCCCAGTTAAGCTAGTCACTAATAAACGTAAATTGTTTATTGAAAATGCAACTAAATTACAGTGAGCTTTGTGGTAGTTATGACGTTTTCTTCTAAATGGCTTTGTACTGACTTTGAATCACGAGATTGTAGGTTTGATTCCAACTCAAACGATAATTGGTACGATAAAGTACACACATCTCTTTACAAAACAAAAATAACCGTATTCTGGCAACACTTAAATCAAAAAAGTAAGTTTTATGTCTACTTTAAAACTAAAAATGACATATATATAAATTAATTAACTTGTATAATTATCACAAGCAGTTTAGTAAATAGGCTTGCATTCATAAAAAACTAATAATGTCGACGTACCACCGTGATTTCATCTTATCTCTTTCATAATTTGATAAAACACGATAATTATGACGACATTAACATAATTACTATAAAGAGATGTTAACTAAAAATAATAATTTCCTTTTTAAATTAAGGGAAATGTTATATGTTTTTGAAAAATAAATAAAATTTTTCTTTCTTTCTTTCTTTTTTATAATTATGAATAACGATTCGATTAAACCAATCGAGTATTTAGTTATAGAAACTACTTATTCGATATTAAAATTACGTTACGTATCCGATACCCAAATTTATTGTTACTCAAAAAGTTGATGGTAGGTATATGAATTCAAATATATGTAAGTTAGCTATAATCCCGAGATTATGAAACATATCTCGTAGCTGTATAAAATTCCAGCTACAGATATTTAATTTAAATTATTAATACCTTTTGTCGGTCCAGCGGCATAAGTGCGTAAGTGAGAAATATCAAGTTTGGGATATTTTTAGAATAACCAAAATATAAAAATATTTCCGATGAGGCTTTACTTGTCTACATTAACAGATTTAGAGTATTACTGCGTTTTCTCCCCAGGGTGAAGTTACATTTAGTTAACAAGTTAATATGTAAGGGTTTGGGGAAATTCGATTCAATTCAAATTTATTTATTGTGTATCAATGTGTATCAAAAGACTAAACTATAATAAACGTAATATAACAACACAAGTAATCAGCGCGGTAGAATAGATCATATAGGTACACTCGTGTTCATAACACAAATTTATAATTGTAAAAATAAAACAAATCATTGCAATCTATCAAAATCAAGCAATATTTTAAGACTAATATGACTTTCTTTGACTGAATATTCTCGAAAAATATTGACTAAAAATAAACTGTTTAAATGAAATATTACTTTAATAGCTAAAGATTGAAAACAAATAAATACATCGTGACAGCATTGTATGCGCAAATATTATTATGAGACGTAAAAAGATGAGATTTCATATTTCACATTTCAAGATTTCATATTCATAGACATATTTTCTAACTCTATCATTTTAATAACGCAATGATTTAATTTAAAACCGAAATGTAATTACTATATAGTAGTTATTTTTAAATACTGTAATATGAATTTAACTAAATGGTAAATTATTTACATAAAAATAATTTTCATAAATTAAATCAGTAAGTGTGTTTAGATCATAGCAGATGGCCCTCTATCTATAGTATATGCTTACCCCTATGAGAAAAAGGTGTGACGGTATGTTAATGATGATTAAATCAGTTTTTAATATAAATTTTGTTATTCTGTTTTTATTATATCACTGAAAAGATAAAAGATATGTAATAAATGTCCTAGATGGGAAGAACCTGTATGCGCTTAAATTTTTTGGAACGTAGAGTCTGTACTGATTACACTACAACGCACGTAAAACTATTAAAATATAATGTTCTATAAATGTTATTTACCTCTGGATATCTAAAACAAATGTATCGAGCTATAAATTTTCTTGACACGATTGTAAATATATTATCTGTACCGAATATCAGTAACGATACCCGAAAATAAATTTCCATTCATAACAATAGTTAATGAAATTAATGTCGGATTATGACACTGTGTCAAATCTACTCAGATATAGATATGTTGTATATAATTTGTGATTATATACGACTGGAGATTATAAAAAGTCTATATACATACAGACGACATTGTGTGCTATCAAACATTTAATTTAACATCGCAAGTACATGTATACGCCCCTGAACACCAACGATGTTAATATTTTTTTGTTATTATAATATATTGGTATTTACTCGTTCTACTTACATAGCCGAACTTTGCCGTCATGTTGTGTCCCGTTGTATATTATGTTGACCATACATCTAACTGAATTACTCTGCTGCGTTTCCTTTAGCAAAACTCAACAATTCACTTTTATGTAATATTTTTTCAACACACTTCTCATTCAATAAAACTAAACACTGCAATCAGTATACTTTTTGCTACAATTCAGATGAAACAAGAACTTTGTAGTCACAAAAAAATTAATGTAAGCGCTGAACGTATTTCTGAAGAGAAATGCCTACGTTTCACATCACTTTCATAATTTTCCGAATAAGCCCGACGACGCGATTTAAAAATGGAACAACTGTTTTTTTTTCTCTAACGCCTTTGAAATACTGGTTTCTTTGAGTTATCTGGAGCGGTTTTTACTTTTTCATTAGCGGTGGTGTTTTTTCACGCGCGTGTTTTTTAGACTTCAGCGTTGATGAGCGACATGCGCGCTGCGCGACGTACGGGCAACGACTACAAGATAAAAACCTCGCTTGATTATAAACTTATAAGCTAAACTTTTTTGTTCGTGTGCGTGAGTTTGTCACAGTGTGCACTCGAGGCTTTGTTGGTGACCTTACAAAGTTTTCACTTACGTAGTTACCCTATTAGAAAATTAATATTTGAAAATATTTAAATACAAAATAAATTCATGCTACGCAATTATTTTACAAATTAATATATGCAATTGATTATTCACAGTGTTTGCTATAACTAAAAAAAATTTAAAAGTTACTTGTAGCTTGTAGTAATAATGAAATATTTTTTTAAATTTTATCAGAATTAGCTCATTAGTTACAAATATTTTGAGAATGATATCTTGTTTTTAGCGAATTGATTGCCTAGGAATTTATTTTAAAATCTCATAAAAGTTTATATTTAAATTTATATATTTTAAAATTAGTACTGTTAATGAAAATACTTTTGTTGAGTCCATTAGTAGAATAGGTTTAAAATGAAAAAAATAATAACTAAATAAATCTATGGAATGCGAAAAACGATGCATGTTTTACCTGGGCATTAAAGTGGACGTAGCTGTAATCTATTCACGTCTTTATCAAAATGGGTCAATGCGGCAGTACCTTACTCCTTACTGCGGCATACTAGAGTCGCACGATAAACACGTATTGTTAATACATAGGCTGCTTATTTTATTTATTACCTAGAAAATTTATTACAAAGGAAGCAATGGATGCGATATTAAAAGTAAATCGACACGATAGTGTTTCCGAGAGTTTCATTTATTTTATAATCATTATTGATCTGTCAACAGATTGATATACATTTATGAAGACTGAAGTATAATAAATCATTATTTTATAGTTAATTGGCAGCCGGCGATACGAGATTATCGTATCTTTTATCATATACCTTGTTTCACTTGTAATGAAAATTGCAATTGATTTTAAACGTATATATTATTGTTTGAATTGTACAGAGGCGGCGGCTTTAAATGGAGGCGCGGCACAGCAACAAGCGCTGTCATAGTAATATAACATTCTCGTTAAAGCTGTTAAAAATGCAATGTGATACGAGTATGTATAATTTAAAAGACTGAAATCTAAAAATTTAATTTATTTGTTTGTTGTTTGTTCTTTTTAACACGCTTTTTTTAGTTTTAAGTGCAATCTTTGAAAATGAAATATATATATAATCAGTACCCAACTCTAAAAAAGAAATTAACATCGATATAATTATCGAAATCCAAGATCAATTTATAACCCCATTAATTGAACTAATTTCCTCAATTAAATTTAGTAAGCACCCACTTTAAATAGTCGGATTCCTCTGAAATTTTGCAAACATAATATTAAGAACTGATTTCAATACAGTTACTGGAAAAGGATACACGATTTCAAGCATGGTAATTCTAGTCTCTAACTATCCTATTGGTATCTAATTGGTACCATTCATAAAGAATTAGCTTGTGAGGATTTCGATTCAAATACCAGGTGGTGAATAATATGAATTAACCGTAATTAGATATAACTTAAATTTATTTATTACAATAGAATTATTGTATAATGTATGCAGACTCACGTAGAGCAACGCAGGACTGCATAAGTCCATTATGAGGTTCTAGAATGAGCGTGACAAATTTCACACTCTGTCGGGAAAATGTATGGTATGTAATGTATGGTATGGTAAAATGTTTGGAATGCTGGCATAGGTAATATTTTCTAACGAAGTACTAGAAAAAGGATGAGGCGAGAAAGGGATAGAATTCTCTATATACATCTGTCTTTTTCTCGCTATATATTAATATATATTAATATGCTGTTTGTGACGCCCTTTAAAAGAGAAGAGTTCCGCTTACGAGGTCGGTGATTCAGTCCCCACTTACAGCAATGAAATGTGTAATAAACACAGAATAGCGTAAATAAAACTACTTTTTACGGATTTAGAGGCGTCACCATGGTCACGGGTCGGTGGCCATGGTGACTGCAAAGTCTCCGAAACGTCGTCCAAAATTTAAAACAACGCGTCTAAATCCGTAAAAAGTAGTTTTATTTAAGAGTCGCGTAACTGTTAGAAAATATTACAGAATAGCGTAATTGAAATCTTCAGGTACAGTACCTAAGTGAAGATATAAGGAAAAAAAAACCATTAAAATTAAGAAAAAAAAAAATACTCCTTGTGATGGCACTAGCATGTCATAATATTACATTATGTACCTACATGTATGTTATTTAATATACTTATATCTATTAATATGTCCTTAGTTCAGATTATATTGTAAATAATATTTAGTTGCATAACTCTACAATAATATAGGTAATGGCTGTCTATTATTACCTTGTGGATGTTTTCATTTGCGTTTTACATACTAACGTAGCAAGCCTTTATTTGTTTGTATAAAACTGACATTGCTCATGGCCAATATATTTCAATGTTCGTGTTTCAATTGTTGCGAATGTGCAAAATAATATTTAAATTTCGAAACCTAAAAAGAAAGAGTAATAGGTATTGGTAAATATTTGTTACTGGTATAAATTAAATTCTAAATTTAAAAATATTATGCTTTTTCACAGTCTATTATAATTTTTATGTTTTTATAGACAGACGAGACAGAGAGTCATGAGAAGCATTCCTTTTCATTTAAATTATTTTTACTATTATTAATTATTTAAACTAAACCATAAAAATAAATAATAATAAAACAAAATTATAACTGTCTAATTCTAAAGACATCAAAATCTGCTCTAACCTTTACAGAACGCCCAAATATTCAACGGATATAATGTCAACAACTTTGACAATGTTAGCTCTTGGGTCATAAGGTTAATAATAAATTATCAAAATATAGAATTAAAAAACGTCACTAAATGGATAAAGTTAATTTATGAACTATTTTAAATATCAATATGTTAAATATTTCGTAAATAATAGAGAAATCATTTTGATCGCAAACTTAAGCTGACATTTAGCGGACGTTTGATTAATATTTTCTCCTATCTTATACTTAATTTTCTTCTAAAAATTATAATAAAGACATTATCATTAATCATTTTTATGTAAAAGAAATTTCTTAATATATTATTTTTCAAAACATCTAAACGTGCGCGAAAATATTAACGCTATAAAGATATAGATATAAAATACAGTAAAGCCAGCCATTAGCCAACATTTCTGAAGTCTCATATAGTAAATGTTAATTATTAAACAGCTAAATAGGTAGGCACTAACATCTTATTGAAAAAAAAATTAAGAATTAATGCGGCTCGATTCAATTCACATACTTCTACCACGATACTACGAAATACCTAAGTCAAAGAATTGAGTAGAATAGTTTTAACTAGTAGTTGGAGCCTAATATAGCCATGAATAGACCCCATTTCCTAGATACAGAGCTAATACTGAGATTCTTTTGAAATAAAGACCAATTGAGACGTAGAGAGAATCACACATACCTATGCCTCGAGGCCAACGGGAAAATCAAATGACTCAGAGTTATTCTGATAAGTATTCAAATTGTATTCTTAAAACCTTCTTAATACCAAATTCCGGTGTGTTACGAATTCATATCCTCTGTATCGTTTCTTGTTAATCTGAGTAAAATACACACATTTCTTCGAATAGTCAAAATTCCGCTACATTCAAAATTAAAATTCGTATTAAATGCATCGATTTAAATTTTGACCTTAGTAAGTAAAACTTGTGATTCCCAACTTCCGAGTTTGTACAATTATTTTTCCTTGTTTAGATTTGAGGATAAAGTACTGGAAGGTATGCAAGTAGAAGAGTTTTGTTTGGACAGCCTTGCCTTGACCCGCCCAGTGCATGACCGCTTCATCGTCATCCAATAAATCGTGACCTTTGAAGTTTCAATCTATTTCCTTTATTTATTTAACAGATGAGAGGTCTTGGGACGAGGTGAGAGGGTCTTATTTACTGGTCTTAATATTACTTCCATTCTTTAAAGCTCATAATTGAGCACAGGCCTTCTTTACATTGAGAAGGTTCTGCTATGCAAGGTGGGTCGATATAGAGTTTAGATTCATATTAACCATCTCTTGAAAAATATGTTCTATAATAACTAGCTTTTGCCCGCGACTACGTCCGCGTGGAATTTGGAATTATTTTTTTTCTTTCGCATAAAAGATAGTCCTTTCTCAGGGTCTAAAGATTGTCTGTGCCAAATTTCATCAAAATCGGTTGAGAGTTTCAAGCGGGAAAGCGTAACAGACAGACAGACAGAGTCACTTTCGCATTTATAATATTAGTAGGGTTATCTTATAGCTGCCCCTTACTTTGTATTTCTAATCTGTCTACACGGACCTTCCTTGCATTTCACCATAGGTCAAGTCTATTTCTAAAACACAATTGATGTATCGACGTTTATTTAAGAAAATCACGTTTCTCAATTTTCTTGACAGATAACGCAAGTTAATATGATGGCAACCATGACACTTTAGAATAGTTTTTCACAAGTATTTCAACAACATTTCTTTGTAATTTATTGTGTCGGTAAATTAAGCAAGAGGTTAAGCCTTGTATTCGCTGTTTTTACGGATTATCATAATTTTTACAGCCTAATATTTTGCCTACTTCTTATACTCTCGAGATTCCCATCACATTTTGCATACACTGAATTATATTATTGTTTTATAACATTTAAATTATAATTATAAAAAGATTTTTACACAATTCCTGACATGATAAAAAAATCCTTAGCTCAACAAAAATGATATTTTTTATAACTGCATTCGGATTTATTGATTGTATTGTTTCACAAATTTCGCTCTAATATCTATTATCATAGATAAAGTGCCAAATTTTTTTCGTAAAATATTTACACATTCACTCTTCAAAAACAAAGATTCAATCTTATAATGCTGATGAAAGGGGCTTGTGCTCAATTTGACGTCTTATTCCTTTAAGTACCAACAACATTGTTTGAAATAGCTAAGAATTCGTGTAAGTATAAAATTTTATGCTTCAAATAAAAAGCGTTACTTGTTGATGTAAATTACGAGTACATTAGATTCGTAACTTGCAGCTAGAAAGTAATAGAATAGACGCAATACTTTATTATTATTAAATTGACGTGTTCTGTAGCCTTTTTTAATAATTTACTGTTTCTAACTCATGATCATTTCTTACTCTCTTTAACCCATTTCTTGGTATCGACGCAATATATGTATTTCTTACAACTCTATTTCCTGTATATAAAATAATTTTATTTCTTTATATTATTCTTAAAATAATTAAAAAATTTATTTAATACAAATAATATAAGATTTATAAGAACAAAATTTATACAAACGTAAATTTTAATACCAGCACGTCTTGAGAAAACGAAACGTCGCGTAGAAAAGTCACAATCTTGTTTAGGAATCTTGCTGTTGGGTTAATTTAATCAAGGCGTTTGTTTTAACCATGAAAAGGAAACAAAAATGTTGACTCTTATAGAGACGTACGCGGAAATTTCTGGAATGCCAACATTATCAATTAAATGACGTAACTATTTTACGATTAATTTGATGCCTTTCGTAGCTCTTAGGTCAAGACCGCACCGTGCGGCGGAAAATTTTACTTAGATATTGCAATTGATATAAAAACTTCAACTTTATTTCAAATAAGGTAAAGTCGCCTTCGGAATAGGATATAAGCTAAGCATTTGTCAACTCATAAGTATGTAATGTAATGTAAATAAATAATAAAAGAAGCGCCGCCTACACGTTCTTGTATTTATATTTTTTTAATTTGTTCAACATTATATTTTATTAATAGTACCAATAACTTAGGCAAATATAGAAGCAAAAAATTGTTAGTAAGTAGATATACTTACTAACAATTTTTTGCTTCTAAAACGAACGAAGAAAAGAAGAATTAGCACTATAATATAAATGATTTTAAGTGATATACTTAAAATCATTTATATTATAGTGCTAATTCTTCTTTTCTTATGGAATTTAGTGTATTGTTAAAAATAATTATCATTAATTATATGAGATTTTTTCTTAAACCAGCGCTTGCCCGCGACTTCGTAGGCTTGGAATTTGTAAACAGTTTATTGCTCATTAACAAATTGTTAGATGGCCAACTATGTTGGCAAAAATCGCACTGTATTAACTTCTTAATTTGGCTATTACTCATGTCAATGTTCAGCAAACATTTCTACGCGTATTTAATAGAATATTTGGCATAAACATTCTGCACAAAGTGTGAAAAGGGACTGTGCGAAGGAGTATATGAAATAAAAAGAAGTGAATATAGATATTACGACAGACAAGATAAATAAAAAACCAAAAAAAGACATGTTGTGTCGACTCCTTTTAATGAAATGAGGGCAGGGCATCAGTAACAGGCCTGGTTCACACCGGCAGATTAAAAAATCTTTATGTCAAAGCCAGAGAGAAGGTTGTACACAGTACTTTAAGAGCTAACGGGTTTGGATTTAACAAATATGCCTTTTAAGTGACACACACCATGAACCAAAAATAGAGCAGCACAGAGTCAATTTTCGAGGCTTTTGAGGCATTTCTCATATGACTTATTTTATTAAGTCTTCAATTCAATTACCAAATAACTTACGTTATAATATTAATTTGAGCAGACCCTGTAGTTGCTTCAGAGCGAAATAAACTAGTTTCTTAATGAGGTGCAATTAATTTTTGAGATGAGATTCTCTTTTATCTAAATATTACTGCTTTATTGTGGACACGAGTTCTAGATTCATATGTACTTGTATTCAACCCATAATAAACACACATTCCTTTCTATTACAATAATTTAGGAAACAATTTTTAGCAATTGAGATCAATTTGCTAACGGATTTAGAAGACAAGTTTAAACAGCCTGTTTCCTAAGGGATATTACGTGCAGATAAAATCTTTTGAAAGGGATGGAAAACTCGATCCAAAAGTTGGGTGAGCATATTGAAAGAAGGTCAAATACCCTCCAAAGTGCAGGAGACCTGTGCCCAACTTAATGTGCTGAGTCAAGAAGTTCAATTTACTGATCTCAATAATATACTAAGTTAGGCGTAACATATTCCTAACGATGTCCTCATTCCTTCAAATACAAGTAGTTGTTTATCAGAATCCTAAATCCTAGATAATATAATGAACTCACTAAACGCAGATAATCAATTTGTCATCAAAAATTGATGATGTCAACTAAATTCGACGAAATTTCGATGTTTAGAAATAATAGTCATTGTTTTAATAATAGTGGTGGTTAATGCATGCGATACTTGGAGATGTGATAATATAAGGAAAATTTATTTGTGCATATGCGGAAATTTTGTGAACAATTTCGAATTTTAAATTTGGGATCCAAATATTTTTTGGCACTTCTCTCCTCCATTCTTTAGCTGACGATTGAGGGTTATTAAAGTTTTCAAACATTTAAAAAAAGAAAAGAATTACGAATTTAAAAAAAAAGAAGAACTACAAAAGAGCAACGTGGTGCAATAGATAGCAGTAGATAGATAGATAAAACAGTCAGTAAGTCGAGAATTCGACATCCACTTTGAATGATATAAAGGCATATTGAAATTGGCACTTTGAGCGGAAAAAAGAGGCAACATGGATGTTTAGAATAAAACCTATT
Organism: Orgyia antiqua; assembly: GCA_916999025.1. Classification (NCBI taxonomy): domain Eukaryota; kingdom Metazoa; phylum Arthropoda; class Insecta; order Lepidoptera; family Erebidae; genus Orgyia; species Orgyia antiqua. Next base: position 30,303,161 of record OU779866.1, read on the forward strand.
TAACACAATATACGCGTATGTTAATATATTAATATCATCACGTAAATATACAATAACATAAAATAATGAATATGATATAAAATAACTGATAGTTACATCATTTATGATGAAATGATGAGAAAATGTCTAGATCAGCTTTAAGTTATAACACTATTGGCATAGAACTGATTTAGGAGAAATATTTTATTAAAAATCTCATCAAAATAACACCTTTTTAGCTCTAATATCATGTGAACTTTGCTCTGAACTAGTTGCCTGGTCAGTGACCTAGTTATAAGATCACCGACACATTAAAAATAAACATTGAAGTCTTTTTCCACTTGATTTCATTCACATGACGAAAATATAGAAATTTACTTATTTGTTTTTCAATGTGAAATCACTTTTAGATTTAACATAATATTCACAAGACTTCCATAACTTTTCTTATCATAATCATATTATTTATACTATGGATATTATTATTTTTTATGAATAAATACTTAGGTAAATAGTTAACAACAGTACATAATATTTATCAAATATCCGTATTACGTTTGGGTGTTTTGTATACTGTAATTTTTCAGTAATATCTAGCAAGTTTTTCCTTGTAAGCCTAGATTTTATGACGTGATTCGGAACCAGAATTTTTTTTTGTGGTTAAAAGTATTATAATGTGTCTGCTTTATCATTGCACTGTACAGTTAGGTCGAAAAATCGTGTCCAAGCAATTCTGATCACGAATCACATTGTTAATATTTTCTTAAGAGAAAAAAAACCCACTTTAATCTCGTAAATAAACTGATAATGGTTGAACTAATTATTATATATTATTTTGTTATTATCATTGTGGTTTATGGTCACTTTTAACAAAGAATATTTCAAATAGTTTACCTGCAAACTGTTAACGATTTTTGCAGCGTGTTTTATGTCTGCTTAGATGACGCAAAAGACTTTTGAGGCAAATAAACCCTTGAAAAACAGGTAGCGATTCTCTATATTTTTAATTAATAGATTTCACATTCTTAAAATTACTAGTTGTTATGTTTTAGCTATGTTCTCTATTGAGATGGATTACAGTTAAGAGTGAAAGGAAAAATCTCTACCTACCCTTATGAAAAAAGGGTGACAATATAATGTAAACGAAAAAAGCAGCTAAATGTTAGTAAAATGTTTCTTGATATACCGATATGTATCCTATATTTATGACGTCACTGACAGATATCTGTCTTTTTCTCGCCTCGCCTTTTTAAGCTATTGCATAGCTTCTATCGCGGGCCTTGAGCGTGGAGACTGAATCCAGAAATTCCGTAACGAAAATAATGTAATGAAAAAACCTTACATTATCGACGCTACTGCGCATGCGTAATCCCCTCTTCGCTTCGCAATTTATTTCATCCTGTTGATACCAAGGGTAAGCACCTTCCCCAAATTAAACAGCGTATTATATTGATTTTATTTTATTGACCTTTGATTGACAATCGCTATTTTATCATAATTACCATAAACAATAGGTAGAAGCATCAGTAAATAAGGATTATTAATCTTATTTTAGTTTATGGTACATATTTATATTCTTGCATAATTAAAATAAATAAATAATTATAACTGCATAAGTTGATAAAAAATGCTTTGCAATAGCTTTACCGCGGCAGTCCCCGAGTGCCCCACGTCTTTATTTTTCTATATGCATCTGTCTCTTTTTTGCTATATTAATATAATATATTAATATGCCGTTTGTGATGCCCTTTATTATAGATATATTTTCTCTACAACTGCAAAGAAGTTTGGAAAATATGGCATAATTTTGCCAAAGGATTACATTAAGTGTTATAATCCTAGACATTTGAAAATTGTGTGTAATGCTAAAACGAAATACATTAGTAAATCAGGAGTCTCGCCACTATGTATCTATTTGTTCGAAAAATTACATAAAGCAGGCGCCAGTCGACAAACATATAACTAGGTACAATGTATTTCGTCTGTGTAAGTTAGAACATTCACTGTCCTGCAATTAATCCGTCATGCTGAACTGCAAAAGACTTTATTGTACGTACGCTATGAACAGCATTAAAATGTGACAAGAGATTTCTTTTTACTAAAAAACTAAGACTATAATTTAAGGAGTACAAATTAAGAATCATCTATCTATCTACAAGTGCATGTGCAAAAGTGACAAGACTGCTTTCGACAAAGAGTGCCACAAGTCTTATTATTACGCTTAAATTTCTGCTAAGACTCTACATACAGTACACTTTTGAGCAAAATTAATAAGCTCATGACATGGTGTTTACAAACTAAAGTCTATCACGAAGTCCTATCTAGAATGGTAGCCTTAATATATGTAACATACGTTGAATTTTATACACGTGTGTGTATTTGCATTCATAATAGATACGCGATTTTTGAATTATATCTCTGTAGTTGTGTAAATTTATGATGCTAACATGGCAGTTTATAGAATGGATTAATTAAGTACTAATTCTTTTATGACTATAAAGATAGAAGAACTATATATATTGTAGAAACAAAGCATGAAAGTGTCGGAAAATATGTGTATTGTTAATAAACTACGAATATACAAAGTTAGGCAGAGATTATAGAGCACCATCTGCTACGATTTAAACATACATATAAATTATTTCCTCTGCATTTATGTAGGACTTCTGTAGGTGCTACGCAACTTACCGTTTTAAAGGACGCCACTGATTAGATCAGAGTATTTTTTTCTCGAACATCTTCTAATCTTCTACCACTGTTTCTACAACAACTGCTGAATATTGACGCCCTTTTTCCAAGCTAAGCCTTATTTACTTATGTTTTGGGACGAGAATACGGAAAAATACTACCTCGATAAATTAGGTCAAACAATAAGTAAATAAGTACTTATTATAATAACTACGTCAGATTTATGTCCATTATAGCCAAATTAATGTCAAAACTTTCGTTAACTTCTTATGTAAAACAGTTAAATTGGCGTTTTAAATACGTACAAGCTTTAACTCTATTTATTTTAATAGTGCAGGAAAGTAGATAAGGATATGTGTTTAGACCGTACCAGATGGCGTTCTATAGCCTCTGCCTATATCCATGGAATATCTTCACATGACAGTAGGTATGATGATCTTGATGTATATCATTATTGGTGATGCAGAAGTAAGTTACATTAATAGAAGTTTTTTTTATATTATGCGTTGATCTATTATGGAAGCAAATAAAATAAACACCCAGGAAAACTGCTGTGAATTTTTTCTTAAGACTATGCGCATGAGAACTAAACTCACAACTTTTTGCACGTTAGTCAGTTGGCTAATGTAATTCCCGGGCCTTACAAAAGCGGTTTGTTAAAAAAAGCAACTAAATAACAATAAATATAGATAATTTGTAAAGAATACTGCACCATATCGAAAATAGCATCAAGACTCACGTTATGAGGATTAATATCGTATGATATTTTGCGATAATCACAGTAATGAAATATATGTGGATGATATTTCTACCGACTGGATATTTATTATAAAAATAATACCCGATAAATGATTGTGATAATACTCCAGTGATATAATACTGCATAATAACTGATTAACTGTCAAAAAATCATTAATTATTAATGTTTTTCACAGGCTTTTAGATTCCGACCATAACGCACTGGTCTCATATCTGCTCTTCCTTTAGCTCAATAACGTCCCGCTCTTTGTCACTGGCTTCCTTCACTTTGGGAGGAATTATGGCTATGTCACACTAACCAGACATATTGGCATAAGATTTAGTTTCAAGTTTTTCTTCTCTCAAAGATGTTGACAGGCCTCGTGGTCGAGTGGTTTATATAACGGGTTCGATTCCCGCTCGGGACAATCATATGTGTAATCTTTATAAATGTCATACAAATTTCTGTTCTGCGTCTGGGTGTTTCTATATATTATAAGTATGTATTTACAAAATAAAAATAGTATATGTATTCTATCCGTATTCTGGTACCCATAACACAAGCATATAAGCTTAGCTTGGGACCAGAGGACGTTGTGTGAAAATGTCCATGAATATTTATTTATTATTTATATATTTTCTACTTATATTGTAACTTAGCTTGATCTTGCTGGTCCCTAGAAAGAAATTCAGATCCCCGGGTTCCCAAACAATGGGATAAGATCAGGATAGTGATGATGACAACACACACTGTGAAATTAGTTCTCCAGCTATCACCGTTCCAGAGGTAGAGCCTGGTGACAGACGCACGGACAGACGGACTTACAGTGTAGTCTCAGTAATATGACCCCGTTTTACCTTTTGATATGGAACCCTAAAGAGAAAACTGTACTTATTCTCGTTATAATAAAATGACTGCTGACTACATCAACTGTTATCTGCTTTCACTAACTAGCGTCTGAAACATTTCAGAGTTATCGCATTATCAATATTATTACTATCGACATACACTCATTAATAGATGGCGCCAAGTATTATCTATCCAAAATATACCGATACTGAATTCATATCTGGTTTCAAACGGCTAATGACGGTTCTTAGCGGATAAATGATTGTATCTTCAACATCAAACATTTAGCAATAAAACACGATAAATAATTAAGAGACGCGCACTGTGGTGCAGTGTAGACCGATAGCGAGCTTGCGAGTTTAATTACCACATAGAAAATTATATTTGTGTTGATTTTATATCACAAGTATTGCCGCTATTTCCTACAACACGCCTACAACTGCCGCTATTTTCTATAAACGTCTCCATCGAAAGGCTGCCTGGTAGAAATCGCTCTTAGCGATAAGGCATATATTTTGGCAATGTATCAAGGCATGTATTTTTCTTAGTCTTAAGACAATTCTTTGTAATTATTTTTTTTTTACGATGTATAATAAAGAATGTATAAAAAAAAATATTTATACTGCGGCTGTGTTTTCTATTTACATAAGTAAATATTTAAGTACAAAAAATATACGTAGTATATACGTATCCTGGTAGCCGCAGCACAAGCAATAGGCTTAGCTTAGCGCCACAGAATGTTGTGCCCTTCCACGAATATTTGATTATGAAAAAGTTATTGTTAAAAATCTTTAAAATTGTCAATAGAGAGTCATAAGTGTTAGAGAAATAAAAGATGCTACAACAATTTATGAACATAATACCGAGTAAAATATTTACGTAAAAACTTCAATAAATACTTAAAACATAAGAACCTAAATAACATAAAATCAACGCATAACATATACATAATTATACGCACATAATTATACAAAATAAGTGTATAAAACCATGTCCAATTTAAACTATTCTCTTTAATGTACGACACTTATTAGTAGAATTAACTAAAAGAAATTTCAACGACATCTGACTAATCAAAACCACTCAAAGCTTACATTATAAAACCAATTGAATAAAAGATAAGAGTGATTGCATAAACTTTCTTCGAAGTGTATAACGCATCGATGTGTCACAGAATACAATATCTGTTAGTAAAAGTTTTCTGTAGTTATACCAAGAGGAATCCAATTTAGTTTAAGTTTATTTACTCTGTGCATTTAGATTTCGTAACCCGTATGGAGGAAGCTCAAGCATAAGTGACGACTATGGCTGTCATGTCATTGTGGTCACAATACATGTTGACGTGTCAATGAACTTGTCATGCGTCCTAATTCACTTGCACTTAAGTCAAGATTGACTTCCTATTAAATTTTATAGACACCTTAACACAGTACAGATTTGTAAAACTATTTCACACAGACAGTCTGCTGAACTAATGGAGTCGGAAATGTTTACAACTATCGTAAATAACGTAACTATCATATAAATTTTATAAACTTTGATAAATTCTCGATAAAAGAATTTGTACCATTTAAATAGCGAATATAGGAGGCCCGTGCCTATTAGTGAGACACTAATAGACTAGGAAGAAAATGACCAAGAAACACACTGAATCTCGCAAAGGCCTATTTGGATAAGGAACGAAAAACTGTATTCGGTTAAAATATGTATAATCGCTTCGCACACTCTTTTACGAAAATACAGACGGACCCAAACGGTACGGACACGGTAATATAGTTACCTACTCAGAAATAATTAGTAAGATGTGTGTAGATATCTGTCCGTATGGTGACAGATTAAGAATAGAAGTGTCACCGCGTTATTTCTTCCACAGACAGTTGTAAAAGCCAGCTAAAGCATATTGTACACAGAAAAGATCTGAAAATAAACCCTACGCCAGAACGCCTGGTCAGCGCGGCATAGTATACTAAAAACACTGCAAAAATCGAGAAGGCCTGTGTCCAACAGTGGGACGTAAATGGGCTGGAGAGAGTAGAAATGTGTTTATATTTTGTTTTAATCCCAGAAGAAATAAAATTATAATATTCACGTAGCAATTAGAGTAACTGTTAAAACCTGCATAAAAACAGTAAAAAAATTGTTTTTGCTTGATTTTCTTTTGTAATTTACGTTTATATAATACAATGCTTAAATAACAAGGTATATTGTATACCTCTGAACAATAGGTCGCAAACAATGCCAAAACTGTGTAAAGGCCATTAAAATTTTATGAAAATATGACGAATGCGTTACCTAACCGTTTATGTCATTATTACGGTGGAAATGGAAATTTAACAATGAATATACCGTTATGAACTTGATTAAGAAACTTAAAAGTTAAAAACGCAATATTCACAGGCGCTTTGGCATAGATGGCCGAGGTACTATAAAGTTTTCGATTCTGTACTGTACCTACATTATAAGCTTAGTGCTTAAAAGCACACTAACTCTCGTCAAAAGAGGAAAAATTCTTATCGACATTCCAAACAAACCTAATCACGCATTACTCAGTTATCAGAAAAACTTAAATAAAAAAATAAATATTCAAGGACATTTCACGCAACGTCCTCTGGTCCCAAGCTAAGCTTATATTCTTGTGTTATGGGTACCAGAATACGGATATACTACATAAACTACTTTTCTTTTGTAAATACATACTTATAATACATAGAAAACACCCAGACGCAGTACAAACATTTGTATGACATTTATGGATATCACACAAATGATTGTCCCAAGCGGGAATCGAACCCGCGAATTCGTGATCGGCAGTCCATTACATAAACCACTCCACCACGAAGCCCGTCAATTATCACTAATTAATCACCATCATAGATGTAAGTCTCGAATTCAGAGACGTATTTTAGGTTATCAATAATCAGACAAATGTTGATGCAGTTAAATATCTGTAATATACCAAAAAGGTTTTATCAATTAAGGGCCTACATCAATATTATCGTATATCATCGCCGACACGTACATATTAACACAGCCAGTAGGCACCGAAAATGAAGAATTATGGATACTTTTCCTATTTACTCAAAATCTACTAAATATATTTTAATTCTGATTTACGTGTTTCTATATATAATAGTTACTTATGTTTTGAAAGTTATTTCATTAGTTAATACGCGATAATAGACCGAGAAATGAAAAAAATAAAAAATTAGAGCGGTTGTTTCGCTAAGATTTTCTATCGAGAAAACTTATTTCAATCGCGTTTCTGAGTTTATGCGATCCTAGATCATATATTGAAAAAACATATACTTAAATATTAGAGCTCTAGCCATTCAATCTAAAGGAACAATGAAAACTTCGTACATAGAAAAATGCACGAAGCTATTTTGGTATCCTCTGTCTATGGAGACATAGACAACAGAGCATGCCCAAGTTTGGCGGGACGTTCAAACTTACATAGAGTTCTTGGATTAATCGTGTTCTGGATTTATGCATATCCAATCTTCTAGACCTGGACCTAGGGATATACAAAAATAGTCAACTTAGCAATACAAAATTTCATACGAGTCGATTAAGTCAAAAGAGGAATGGGGATTGACGTTGACATATTATTTATATATTATTTAAGAGGGCTTTTCATTTGATTAGGGGCTTATTTCTAGAACATTTTATAATTCTAGTTATTGTTTATTTGCCATAGAGCTGTACCGCATACTTTTCACTACCGTATTAATGTAACAAAAGATAACACTCTTATGTATAAACTCTTTCTAAAGCTGGCATTTGTTTCATTTTATCAACCAGTCGCTAAAACCTTTGTTTAAATAATTCAACCAAAACACATGTAAAATAATTTGCTAATAAAATTAATTCAGTATCATTGTTTACACGAGAAATCCCATCCAAATATCAAAATTATTTTAACAATTAATTTTATCTAAAACTAACTTAAGAATTGCCACATTTGAAAATGTAAACAATTCTTTATTTGAATATTTATTCAGTATGCAATGTGCTAAGTCAAATCTCATGTATTCTATTATCTCATAATGAAGTTTATTTGCTAAAGGTTAAAAGCATTGTTGCAATACCATAGAGCAAATAATAAAGGATCCGAAAGCAAATTCTCCCCTGGAACATTCTAGAAAATGAACCTTATTTACCAAAGTAGGTACCCTTGTCAACCTTGCGGTTTAGTAGTATACAATATGATTTACTATTTAGCCGTATTTTCTATTACGGCATGTGAAATATTCAATTAGGCAGTAGCAAACTACTAACATTTTACGAGATTTTTTAATTTATCTTTACACTGTTTAAAAACATCAACTTGTAATTTAGTTTATATAGACTGTCCGAGTGGTGACGATTTTAAAATACAAGTGTCACCACCTTAGCTTAGCTGAATTTTAAAGCAGCCTGAGGAGGAAAAGCCTCCCCAGGCTGGTTCTAAAATCAGCTAAGGGATATTGTACACAAAAATACCTTCTGTGATAGATAGAAAATTCGATGACAAACCCTATGCTAACACGCCCGGTCAGCGCGGCGGCGGCGTAGTAGACTATAATCCCTCTCAAAGTGGAGAAGGCCCGTGCCCAACAGTGGGACGTCAATGGGCTGGAGAGAGAGGCTTCGTTTACTCAATACACGGAGAAGAAATCTTAATTCTATCCAAAGAGCCCGCTTTTCCTATTTCCTACGGATCTCAGAACTTTGTATGCGAATAGTACATAAAACAACAAATGTATTGAGTAAACGAAGCCTCTCTCTCCAGCCCATTTACGTCCCACTGTTGGGCACGGGCCTCCTCCACTTTGGGAGGGATTATGGTCTACTGTGCCGCGCTGACCAGGCGTGTTGGGACAGGATTTATTTTCGAGTTTTCCGTCTCTCACAGAGGATGTTATCTGTGTGCAATATCCCTTAGCTGACTTTTACAGCACCCTTGGGAGGAGATGGGGTGGTGACACTTGTATTCTTAATCCGTCACCACACAGAGAGAACGTTCGACGAAGAGAAAGAACGAATTAAGATTTAACAATAATTAAATCTTCAAATACAACTGAGGTATAACTAAATGTTTGTTTATTAAATTTAATTAACAATAATCGATAAATATGACCACAATTACTACACCTTCGACAGCAAATCGAGTCACTTATGTACCTATGTTTATGCTCAGCGAACTAACATAACAACATCGTACTGACAAACGTAGGAATATATAAACATTATACAATAAACTTAGTAATAAAATATGAATATTATTGATCATATCATGATTGTTTCTAATCTCCCTATGTGAGTATATAACGCATAATTGGATGGGTTAATGTTACCAAATTCATTCTAAAAGAAATCTTTTGTACCTATTGTACCTCATTCTTTCAATAAATAAAGTTGATAAAAAAATAATGGACAGAATTCAGCAGAACATAAATTAGACTTTTAAAATAAAACTATTTGCCAAAATCCTCGAATTTAGCATTTTAAGAGCAAATTCTTTATATATCAAGCAAATCATAATTAAATGACTTTTTTTTAATAAAACATTTGTGTTGGCACTTGCTCCTGGCACCTGATGGTAAGCCACAATGGAATCTTTGATAGTAAAGCGTAACAACTATGTAAGTAGCTTATATACACCGACGCCAAAAACAAAAAACAAAAAAAAAGTAGCTTAAATATCCTTTTTTAATTTCATCTGGGCTAATATTATAGTGCTGAAGAGTTTGTTTGTTTGTTTGTTTGAACGCGCTAATCTCAGGAACCACTGGGCCGATTTGAAAAATTCTTTCAGCGTTAGATAGGGCATTTATCGAGGAAGGCTGGGCTAGGATATATAACATCACGCTACGACCAGTAGAAGTGAAGCAGTAGTGAAAAATGTTGCAAACACGGGTAAAATTTTCTAAATTCCACGCGGATGGAGTCGCGGGCAACAGCTAGTCTTGTCTTATATCAATTTACCTTTCTTTATATCAAAAGCACCCTCGAGTATTTATTTTAACATATCTACAGCAAAAGGTTTATTTTTCCATTGTCATGATCCCTACTAATATTATAAATGCGAAAGTAACTCTGTCTGTCTGTTACGCTTTCCCGCATAAACCTCTCAACCGATTCTGATAAAATTTGGCACAGACAATCTTTATCCCTGAGAAAGGACTTAAGCTACCTTTTATTGCGAAAAAAATATTCCAAATTCCACGCAGACGGAATCGCGGGCAACAGCTAGTATGTCCATATAACATTAAAGTAGTCGTGTACTTCTGTTGATTAGGACATAATCCATTTAGTTAACATAACTATAAACTACTCAAAGTATCTGCAAATATACATAAAGAAAAAAACATTAAGGTCGTATGTCGTTTTCCATGTTATTCGCTGTTTTTCACGTCAAGCGTCAAGCGAAATCTATACACAGATCGCTTCATTAATGCATCAACACGTCCAACTTAATATTATCGTTCAAAGAGTACTCATTTATTTTTTAAATTATAAAACAAACACTGCCAGTAAACTCAGTCAATACATTCCAATCGTATTGAGGAATTGTGTCATCGATTATTTCATTCGATAACACGTTTTAATTGTAAAGAGTTTGTCTATCGATTTTGCGCATAACAAATAAATATTATGTATGATTTAGTATGAATGGTTCATTGATATGAATAGGCTTAAAGCAAATAAATTTAATTTGTTGATCTGAATAATCTTGCATAATTACAATTACGTTATTATTTCATTCAGTAATGTTGTTAGTTTATGAGATTACCTAAACAATGTTCTGTTCAAATAAAATTACTTCTTACGGATTTAGACGCGTGTATTTGTTTTAAATCTGGGCCCGACGTTTCGGAGTAAATGTAAAATTAAAATTAAAATCGAATGTGGAAAAACCCTGTAATAACTAACTGATCGTAGAGAACACTTGACTGCTCAGTCTCACCCGTGACTATGTTGACTAAAACGTTGCCGCGTTGGGCCAAAATTTAAAACAAATGCACAGGTCTGAATCCGTGAAAAGTAGTTTTATTTAAACAAAACTCGCGCAAGTATTAGTGAATATAATGTTTTGTTCCTCAAATTATGTAAATATACTCAGTGCGTAAAAAAAGTAATGAGTAGGGTATTTTTATAACAAACTACATGGGCGCCGCAGTTTTACTTGCCCACTAACAGTTATTAAATTTTTAAATATATTTTTGTCACTGTTTAAACCTTCCCTGGTCTACGACAAATCTTTCAAAATCAAAATTAGCTACTTCGACTTAACCTTTCTCGAGTTTTAGTGAGACTAACAAACAGCAATTTGAATTTTTATATAAGGCTAGCTGTCGCCCGCAACTTAGTATGCGTGAAGTTTAGTAACCTAACCTTAGTGAATTATACAAAACAGCCATCATCTTAAACAACTCTATTATTAAAAAACGCATCAAAATCCGTTGTGTAGATTTGAATATTGAAGCTCACGTAATAAATAATAAATAAATATTCATGGACATTTCACACAACGTCCTCTGGTCCCAAGCTAAGCTTATATTATGCTTGTGTTATGGGTGCCAGAATACGGATAGAATACATATACTACTTTTCTTTTGTAAATATATACTTATAATTTGTATATAGAAACACCCAGACGCAGTACAAACATTTGTATGACAATTAGAAAAATTACACAAATGATTGTCCCGAGCGGGAATCGAACCCGCGACCTCTTTATCGGCAGTCCGTTACATAAACCACTCGACCACGAGGCTCGTCGTAGGGACATACATACAAAAATAACTATTTTGTTTTATAATAAGTATAGAAGAATATATTATATCATGGGTAACCTGCCTATAAAGCCAATAGTAATTGAAGAAATGTAGCATAATTTCTACGTAACAATCCAATATGAAAGGATTTTCAGCATTCAATCTTATCGAATTACTATGAAGGCGCCGGATTGTGATCTCATCAACTCGAACAATGTATCGGAGCCTAAACAAAGCAGATATATATAACTCAATATAATATATCGTAACAAATATATAAACTGATGTACACAAAAAATGTAATTTACTTATTTTGGTACACATAAAGTAGGTAAACAATTTCTTAAATGAGCTTATTTGCAAAAATGTTATATTTATTCATGATTATATCATTTTATCCATGAATATTTATTTATTTATGTTATATTATGTGAGTTTATATCTACAAAACTTTGTTAATTTTGAAGTGGTTTTATTTATTAGATAGGTTTGTTCAAGAGGATGTTATTTTTGTATAATTTGTCAAGATTTCTATATTCCACGCGTACAACGTTGCGGGCAACAGCTATTTAGTAACTAAAACCCAAATTCAGGTCGTGATTAGCCATCATGGGATTGTTGACATGAGAATAATTAATACGAAAAAATACGCAACGTAATTTTAAGATTATCTATTTTAATAAAGCTGATCTACTAACAAATCAAGGTTCATCGTATCAAAGACACAATATACGATTATTGGGATGACACTTCACGACCACACGCCACCTCAATTACATATAGACCTGCCGGCGTATTATGAGCTTTTTAAAATCATTAAAGTTCCAGGCAGGCCGTAAACTGCATGGCTAAATTAGGTATTATGGCAAAAATAAAACTTTTAGTTTAAAATTTTTAGTTAGTACTTTAACTTTTAGTTGTACCTTCTCCTTAAACATATTAATGTATGTCTGGTTTAGCGAACTGACTGACTAATAATTTGTTCATAATACGAATTTGCCAGACAGTTCAATTCACGGCGTAAACTGCCTGTAAACAAAAGCTCATAATACGGCCGCTGTAATGAAAACCGCAAGTTAATAAGCTTAAGACTCGTATAATCATGAAAATGATAAGTGTAATTTGTTTACAACATTTTACTGCTTCTTTGTATTTTGTTATGCAACCGTCGCGGGGTATATATACCTCAGTATTACTTTTGAGTAGGTAATGGCATAAATTCTTTATGCAAGACTAAACTAAACTTAACTAAAAAAATGAAATTTGATTGTGTCAATAACACAATTCGGCAATGTTAACAGAACTTCGGTGTTGTAAAAATCAACTACAGGATATTTTAAACAGATGACGGAAAGTCCAGCATATTTATAATTTTTTTTTTCCTTTATCCCTTTATTTGGGGTCGGTGCAACATGTCTTTTTATTCCATAGTCTTCTGCCAGATGTCATAACTTTGTTAACTCCTAAAAAGTATACCAAATACTAATACTCCACGAAGTGAACGCGGCCCAGATAAATTCTAGTGACTTATCTTGTAATTATAAGCATTACATCGGTTTCTTCCATACTTTCTGTCATTTAAGTATCTATTGTTTGCATACAAAAGAAAATAACATTGTTATTGACATAATTATGTTGTTAATGTTATGTTATTTGTACATAACCTGCTAAGTCAAGTTAAACTCGTGTAAGTATATTTCGCACGTGCATTATAAACTACTTTTAAAAATTGTAGCGTTAAGAGGGTACTATACTCCTATCTTAGGTGCTTTAGGTATTGCTATTCCAGAGCACTGCGAAGAAAGGGACGAATATAGCAAGCAGAAATTACCTAAAAATTCTTTGAAAAAACGACGTTTCGTTGTCCCCTTTTTCTTCACGAAAATTAAACCAATTAAATTTTTTTTTACGCTATATTATAGTTTGAAGAGTATATCTATGCTTCTATCACTTTCTTCTTTTGGTAAAACCTTACCAAATTTGTGTGATACACGCTGCAACTTTATCTAAAGGAAACCAAAAAGAACGGCATTTTTGGATAGTCATATTTTTTTTAGTTATTATGTTTTGAAAAAAAGAATGTGATAGAAGCATAGATACATAAGACTGTGAAACTGTGATACTGTGAAAAAAAATCGTTTATCTAGAGGCACGAAGAAAACAGGTGACTACGATGCCCATATTTTTGTATAGAGCATTATTTGGTATCGTGCCCTCTTAACTTTCATGAAATATAAATACTGCAATATGAGTCCGATAGTCGAACTATTTTTACTCTGTGGGAACTAGGTCATTTGATAATCTAATGGGCTCGGCAGTATCTCTAATACCAATATTGTTACGCATTATAAGAGAGAAAGTTTGAAAGCTTTTCAATTTCACGGGTAGATGAAATGTAATGTTTATAAAATGGAAAGAAAATAAATAGGCAGTGAAAAAGCAAATAAAAAATAACAAGTACTTTAGACTTACCGCAATTAACAAATACAACGAAAAGATTAAAGTAGATTACTGCAAAAATAAAGTTTGAGATGGTTAACTAAGTGACAAAAAGCTGGCCCTCAGACAAATTTAATGAATACAACCATTGCATGTATCTAAACTACTTAAGTGAAAAGACCGGTGGGACAAAATTATTTCAAAGAAACTGGAATAAATAAAATTTTAAATTATTATTTTTGGAAATTAAAAATATGAAATTAAAAGTATTGGTATTGTGAAATCTAACAGAATAGACTCAAGATAATAGATGGAACATAAACGATACCATAAAGGTGAAAATTGACACACAATCAGTGTAGTTGCGCGACCACCCAACGCAGTATTATCTCAAATACGTATTGGCACCTCATATTTATATTCAACGAATTGTATAGGTTTATAAGGTTTTATTACTTTCGTAGGTGCGAAAAATAATAAAAGAGATATACAAATGACAAATATAATAATTTTTAAAGTATCGCCTACACTATTTCTTGTGATATTCCGGTGCGTAATACGCAATCAGTAAAATAGGATTTTTTTTTTGGAAATATGTGTCTATTTTCTCAGAACAAAAGCGGTTTACTAATGAAGATCCAGATTAGCGTATTTTTTCCCAATCGAGAGTTACACTCTCTTCTAGATTCACTGCTTTCTATACTGCGCTGCCGATGATTCGATGTTTAGGATTTTTTTTTAGTTCTATTTCTAACAGAGGACGTTGTCTGATTTAATAATTTATTAGCTGACTAAAAAATCCTACCATAGCAAGGACTGAGTGGCCAAAAACAAATCCCACCGACCGGGTTTTTTATTTTTATTTTGGTTAATGAGGCTACCAGGTTCAGGTCAGGCTCAAGGCACATATCATGGCCCGGCTAGAGATAGGCGGAATAAAAACTATAAGACAGGCAGGAAGAGATAAGGGCTTTGTTATAAAACATGTCATAACACTTTAAATGTGATAATAGCATTAAAGCCACCTACTATACCTATAATAAAGTATATTAGCGCCATGTTTTAATATTACATAGCTCTTTTATTTTGACACATACAAAGATAACACAATTTAATTTGTTTGGCGGTGTTGTTAGCACGCGGATTTTATCAATTAGCAGCTCTGTAATAGATGAAAATAACAGTGACAAATTGGTTAATCCATTGTGTCTAATGATTTGGCTTAGTCCGGCTCTGATTAGCAGTTAAAACAGTTATAAACTGTACCTACTATTATCATAAAACTGAAGAGTTTGTTTGAATGCGCTAATCTCGGGAACTACTGGTTCGAATTAAAAAAATATAATAAAGGCTCTGTCCGTGAATATTTATTTTAATGCTCTATGAGTAAATTAGTTTATTTGCATTCTAGTAGGTACTCATAATAAGAGCGATAATTTTAGCTTAAGCCCAAAGGACGTTGTGTGATGTCCGTAAACAAGCATAAATATTTTTTGACTAAATAATTATGGACGTAATGTCCACAATTGTATCCACACACATCGTACTCTGGGCACCAGAATTAGGTATACATAGTATATACGACTTCTAGTGCTTAATAATAGTTTTCTTTTGTAAATGCATATATAGTCCAACACAGAAAATATTTAGTTATTATTATTTATTATAATCTAAATTGAAAATATAACACAAAATTATTATCTAAAGTTTATATTCACAGAATTCGTTTATAAATGAGGTTGTTATTTAATATAGCAACATTGTGGCTCATCTTGATAATTAATTCTTAGAATTTTATTTAATTTATCAAATCATTTCTCATATTAATTCCTTATTGAATTTATGCTCGTATCTACGAAGATCTAAATATTAAAAAGACTCTTAGTTACTCGAAAGTAACTAAGAGCCTTTGTGGCTGAAAAGTTTAGTTTCGAGATTTCCGGTTCTCACAGAGGATGTTACGATTGGAGGAAACGGGGTGGTGACACTTGTATTATTAATCCGTCACCACACAGACTTGATTCTTGCAAATGTATTAAAGACAAAAACAAGTGCTTTAACTACATAAATAAAGAATAAACGGAATGAAGAGAAAACCATCAATTAGTGGTGGACGTTAAGGGTGCATACAAAATAGGGGTGTAACAAGCTAACGTTTAATTTAAAGAAACAATTTGTAAGACTATGCAGGGGAAATATATTTACATATTTTATTAATTTGCTTGTTTGTTTATTCTAATCTTTAAAATAGATTAAAATAAACAAAATAAAATTTTTTAATAAAATTACTTTTTACGGATTAAGACGCGTGACCATGGTGACTGTAAAGTCTCCGAACCGTCGGGCTAAAATTTAAAAGAAATACACGTGGCTAAATGCGAGAAAAGTAGTTTTATTTAAACAAATGAGTCACGCAAGTGTTAGAGAAAACTATGTATGTATTATCATAATATATTCTTCATATTCTCGACTGTATAGAATGGGATAAAGACAGGAGAATGAAGATGATGAGTTTTTATTGTTATACGCTTATAACATCAACTGGTGGTACGTAAACTGTGAAAATTTCTGCTCTCTACCTATCACCGATCCAGAGAAACAGCCAGGTGACAGAGGGATGGACACACGGACGGACAGCGAAGTGTTAGCAGTAGGATCCTGTTTTACCTTTTATTACGAAACCCTTAAAGTTACCTAGGTATCTAGAAGAAAGCAAAGGATTATATTTTCTTAGGGAGCCTCCTTATCACAGTTTTAGTTGAAAAATTGTGCTACAAGCTAGGCTACGGTAAAAAACTAGTATTAACTAAATGACTTAGTCTAATAGGAATGAGGGGAGTAATTTCTAGGGTTGTAAATTCTGTCAGTTTAATTGGACAGGGTTATTAAGTTTCTGAAGGGGATTTTAAATGAAAGGGTTGTGTTTACTTGTGTTATTAGTGTAGTAGTAGTAGTGTACACGTATGTTGTCCAGATATCAAGAAAGCTTGATGAAAACAAATACATGAATATATTTCCGCTATAAATAGTTTGTTTTTTAATTTATTCGTAGATAAGAATCTATGTACTAATATTATAAAGCTAAGAGTTTGTTTGTTTGTTTAAACGCGTTAATCTCTGAAACTGTTTATTCGATTTAAAAATTCTTTTAGCGTTTGATAGCACATTTATCGAAGAAGGCTCTATGCTATATAACATTACGCTGCGACCAATAAATAGCAGCGAAGCATCAGTGAAAAATATTGCAAAAACGGGGATTTTCTAAATTCCACGCAACGTAGTTGTTTCTAGAGCCGGATTTTAGTAATAGAAATTAGTTTATAGACCAAACGTAACGGCTTTACGAAAAGTACGATAGAAAAATATCATGCACATTGATGAGGAAACGCGCGGTATAATTATTAAGGTATAGGTTGTATATCTATGAGATCTCTTTTGTAATTTTAATCGCTTCATAAAAATGTTATAATGAAGTAACCAAGGAGGTTATAAGTAGGGAGGAATAACTCGGGAACATAGATTTATCCCAAAGCCCGGCCCGTTTACGGTTTAAAAGTAAAATAGTAGCCTTGCCTTCTCTTTTCTTCTTACTAGCTTTCTCTTTTACTCCAGCTCAAAAAGAAAGAGTTAGAAAGGCTACTAAATAGGCTCTTTGTCATTTATTTTTCTTAATGTGTTCAACTAAAAAAGGAAGCAGGCCGGATTCGCTGTACTGAGTGTTACGTCTAGATCTATATCGTAAGTCTATGGAAGTAACCAATTCAATATATTCATTTTAGTACTTAAAATAATTACATAAACCTCGTAATCACCTTAATACCGTACACAAAGTTAAATTTAATTCTATAATTAAATCCAATGTGGGTAGGGTAGGTACGAATTGTATAGAAATGAAACGTTATAAAGGCTTCATATGAATTGGATTAATTCAGTGACCCCAACCCAGTTCAGTCACATTCAATACCAGGCAACTCACCATTTGATTATTGCTGAAAACTTACATTGATTTAAAGATGGTGTAATTTAATATATATTTTAGAAAATATACGTTGCTTCAGAAAACAAATTCACAAGAATAATAAGAATTCCCGTTGGTTCAACTCAGACTTTAAATTATCTTATAGGAAAGAGATGAAAAGTCTAAAAAATATTTAAGCATACGTTAAGACCATTTGTAGACCATAACTGTAGTAGACAAAAGATAAATCTGTTGTATTAAAAAAAATTGGAAAACCGCGTGATATCATCTAATTTTTTAATAGTTAGTAGCATGGGCGTGCGCTCTATATAAGCAGAAAGGCACTGCTTTACTTGCCATTCACAGATATTTTAATAAAACGTTCGTATGTTTTAGATGACTTTATTCATTTATTTACTATTAATTAAACAAAATATTATAACTTAAAAACGCCTAATAATTCATAAATAGCACCAATATGTGCTTGCAAATTGCTTTTTGCCAGGCGTTTGGCGAAGGAATAATATTAGCGTAGCTAGCAAGCTCGACGCCGCCCGCCTGCCATGAGTTCATATGTGTGTAGAAATTTTGGTGTCCGTGCACAGTTCGCAAACGCACACAGGCTTACATATCCAAGACGATTTACACTGAAAATCCTGCCGCCTGCTTTGGCGATCGGACGTTATCGCGAGTATTCGGCAATGTTCGTTCGTTACTTATAATCCGAATAAATATAATAGTCGAAAGTCTAATAAATCACGTATGCATTTTTGTTTAGTAAGGTTTTATTTATTTAAATAGCAGAAATATTTTGGTTCGACGGAGGCCATTTTATTTTTTCGTGTGATTCATTGAACTGTTTAATAATGAGTTTCTATAATTTAATAATTGTATGGATTTTCGTTTGTTGATTTTAAAATGTTATTTGATTGTGAAATGTGTGTTGATAGTGTGTGTTTGTTAAAAATTAAAAATAACAAGTTCTCACAAATGTCTTTCAGTAAAAAGATTTTGTGTACCCGAGTTACGACAACTAAGCCAGCTAAAAGGTTATTGTACCTCGAAAATTTCATGTTAAAAGTTATGAAACGTATGTACATACGTACATGTACGTATGTATGTACGTACGTAGTTATTGTTTAGTAATTCTAGTACAGTGTGGACTGATTCGGGATATTCAGATTTAAATTTGTTCTGTTGGCATGGTTTCCGACTTAGAGATCCGTCATTTTTCATTCATTTATTCTTTATTGTACACTCATACAAGTAAGGCAACATAAACAATATTGTTACAAACGTGCACAAAGGCGAGCTTAACTCATATTGAGTTTTCTACCAGCAAACCCTTGAGTGTATGGAGAAATGGTATATTATAGGATAGATAGGTGTACAACAAGAAAGTACCAAT
The DNA here is from genome assembly GCA_916999025.1 of Orgyia antiqua. Classification (NCBI taxonomy): domain Eukaryota; kingdom Metazoa; phylum Arthropoda; class Insecta; order Lepidoptera; family Erebidae; genus Orgyia; species Orgyia antiqua. Next base: position 30,322,981 of record OU779866.1, read on the forward strand.
AAAACAAGATCAATAAAATACATACATAGACTAAATAAATAAACTTACACAAATACAGATATATAGATATTTACACAAATAAAATGTTATAACACATAAACAATACATATACACACATACATACATAGCTATATACATACACTTAATGCTGAGATAGGAAATGCTTTTTGATTCTTTTCTTAAAGATATCCAGAGAAGTGCTAGCGCGAATAGTATGTGGAAGAGAGTTCCATAGACGGACAGCGTGTATTGTAAAGGAACCACCATACCGACTTGAAGTATGGCGAGGAGTACTAAGAAGAAGTGAAGAAGTTGAGCGACATTCTCTGTCTCGAGGGACAAGGTAATTAAATCGTTCCCGTAGATAATTTGGAGAGCTAGGGTTGTGTAGAATGGTATAGAGAAGAGAAAGAATGTGGGAGTCTCTACGCCTCCGAATCGGCAACCACTCCAATTTCGCCCGGAATTCCGACACATGGTCGTACTTCCGAAGGCCAAAAATGAAGCGGATGCATAAATTCTGGAGGCGTTCTAGCTTGTTGAAAAGTTCCTCAGTTGCATCCAGAAAACAGATATCGGCATAGTCTAGTAGGGGAAGAAGAAGAGTTTGAGCAAGCATAATCTTAGTTTGAAAGGGAAGAAACTTTTGGAGACGCTTGAGGGCTTGGTAGGAGCTGTAGACCTTCCGGCTTACTTCCCCAACGTGAGCAGTCCAAGATAACTGGTAGTCAAGATATACTCCTAAATTTTTTGCTACGTTGGAATAAGCTATTGGAACAGAGTCATAGGTAACTTGCGGCAGAGACTGAAAATTTAGCAAATTGGAAAAATATTTACCACCAATAATAAGAGCCTGCGATTTATTTGGATTTACGAGAAGTCCAAAGGAACTGGCCCACAGACTAATATTCCTAAGGTCATCATTGATTGCACATATAGCATCTGGCAGTTCTTCAAGTTTTGAATGACGATAAACTTGCAAGTCGTCTGCGTAGAGATGGTAATTAGAGGATAAGACTTTTGTGATAGTGTTAATGAAAATGGAAAAAAGAAGAGGAGAAAGCACACCACCCTGGGGAACGCCCACCGCGAGATCACACCAAGAGGAACAGGCGTCATTAAAACGTACCAACTGTGAGCGACCCCGAAGATAAGAGTTAAACCAGTTGAGTACAGGGGGAGATATGTTTAAGGTGGATAGGATTGCCAAGAGTATGTCGAAATCAACTTCGCGTGGCTATGCTAAAAATCTATAAAAGAAAAAGTTTTTGTGACTGCCTACCCTAAGCTAAATATCAGTGCACGCCGCTGGTTAGTAGTAGTAGTAGTTAGTAGGTACGTCATATTAACTTTACTCATAGAAAAACTATTTCGATATTTATTCAACCAGATAGCTCCTAAGGAATGATATAGTTTGTTTACTCCTCCTGACATATCTGAAATATACTATCTTGATTAATTACATATTCAGAGAAAATGCTAAAGGCAGACAGCTTGATGACTGACGTCAATCTTTAATGTCATGAATGCCTAAGTATGACCAAGTTTTTAGAGATAGGTAAGTGACAAAAAGAAAGGATTTAAATTCTCTATAATCATCGTGAATTATAACTACCATCATAATGAATTCAAACATATCGTTATAGTGATAGATTTTGAATACAAGTGTCACCACGCCATTCCTTCCCCAGGAAGTTGTAAGCGCTTGGGGATATTTTAGTCTTAGTATAATTAAAACATCTGTGACAGAGAAAAATCTCGAAATCCCTATCCCAACACGTGTGGTCAGCGTGGCATATTTGAATCATATAGCTTCCCGAAGTGTAGGAGACCTATGTCAAACAGTTGGACGTCTTTAGGCTAAGAAGAAGCAGTAAATTAATAACCTACCATGCATAATTAAAAATCAAACAACACACCTATTTTTTATCAACACAGTGCATCGTCCTATTTGATTAAGAATTTTTAATGAAGGCCAAAATAAAAGTCCTAAAGGGCCTAAGTACAAAAACTTGTTTTTGCTGATGTAATTTATCGCAGTGTTTATGTCGGTACAAACTAAGGTGATTATTGACTTGGACTGATAAACACAAATATTTGATTTCGCTAAGAATATTAACATACCCATCCGATAGTAGATATACCTGTCTTGCATAAAACAACATACAAATGTTAGTTTTGATATAGGCACAAACGTTGTATTTATTTTATTGCAGAAAAATTTTGAATAACGTAACTCGTCTGAGAAAATCATTGCAAATGCTATTTAAATTGTCACGAGGAAATCTAAAAGGGGTTTATGTACAACAAACAGAAACGTGAGATCAATATTTTTTCCATGTTTTCCGTACTGAGAGCAGTACTGTTTGTCCCATTCTTTCTATCATCATAACACATAATTAAACTCTTATTCTATATACTTATTTTAATATTTAGGTCCTTAGAAATAAGCCGATAAGCTTAATTTGAGAACAAAAGTTGGTCTCTAGAAAGTCCCTAAATATTATTATTTATCTAATAACATGATTTCATATCATCAAAATATTACAGTTTAAACTAACGCTTTTCCCGTTAGAAAAACTATTCTAGTAAATTCAAAGAAATAAAGAAAATTCTTGGATCTTTTAACTATCCTATTCTCAACATTCCACAATAGGCTTAAACAATTTTAGAATAATTTTCATATTGTACCAGCTATGTCGTAAAATCAAATTCCATGTCAGTTATAGTCGTAATTATGCATTCTATGTAATCAACCATCAGTTTATTACCCGACGTTTTGTGCACTATTGACAAGAACAGTACTAGAAGCTATCATTGAATATTCATTACAAAACCTTGACCAATACATACGTCGATGTTGCCGAGCTTTGATTGTTAAGCCAACAGGAGTAGACACATAAGTCTTTGTTTTCGTTAAATATACTAGTGGTCGGTGGGATGCCGGGGTAACCCACACAAACATAAAAGTTAGCACACACACAAAATGGGCTCACACCAAACTAAATCTGATATTATTAACTACATACACTGAGGACATTAGCAGTATTTATTTTATATATTTATTTATGTGTTAAAAATCATAAAAATATACAAAATATATGTGGTGGATAATAACTTCATTAGATAATACTTCGCTTAGTTTAGAAAGTTAAACACACTATTGAAAATCCTAAATATTTGTTTATTTTATTATCGGTATAAGTCGATATAAGTTAGCGAGTGAAAAATTTTGATTAATCTGATTGCTGCAATTGGGTGAAAACACTTTCAAAGATTCCGTTACATAGATTTATACATTAATATATACGCACCGAATTAATAAAAGCGTGAACGTCAAAACGCCGTGATGATTATGAGTATTTCTCTCGTACCTATTTTAGCGGGATCGCCTGATAACACCAACTCTTGTTGGCTTAATGCTCTTAGTTCCCGAGCCCGCAGAGTCAAGTGACATGTCTGAGACCGTCTTTATGTTAATTTCAAATTTCTTCTAAAGGAATCAACATTTTGTTGGGAAATACCGTTGTGTATATACGCAATATTATGCAATTACATATGTTGTTGTAGGTTAATTGGTACGTTTAAAATAAGCGCCTTTTAATTAGTGGTTAATTTGTGATGCATATTGTGGTTTCGATCATTGCTTGGCTTGAGTAAGACTTTTGGATTTTTAAAGACGCTAAATAAATAAATAGAGTTAAAAACTTAACTTTTTTAACTAAACACATTTTTTTCTTCAGCTTCAGTTCACAAATCACATTTCAACATGTCTTTTGTATAAAACTAGCTAATACTTCCGATTTCACCCGCGTTTACATTAAGCCACCCCTACCCAAATATACCTACACCAAAACTTTATAAATTGTACAAAAAAGCTATCCTCAGGAGCCACTCTATTTTTAAAAAAAACACCGTATCAAAATCCGCAGCGACATACACACAAAAATAACGACTTTTATGTAAAAAAAAAATTATTACCGTACAACTACTTTTTACGGATTTAGACGCGTATATTTGTTTTAAATTTTGGCCCGACGTTTCGGAGACTTTGCAGTCACCATGGTCACGGGTGAGACTGAGCTGTAATGTGTCTTCTACGAATCGAATGTGGGTAAACCCTGTAATAACTGATCGTAGAAGACACATTACAGCTCAGTCTCACCCGTGACCATGGTGACTGCAAAGTCTCCGAAACGTCGGGCCAAAATTTAAAACAAATATACGCGTCTAAATCCGTAAAAAGTAGTTTTATTTAAACAGATGAGTCGCGCAAGTGTTAGAAAATATTATTATCACCGTAAGATTAGATTAAAGAAATAATTAACATATTCGCTTATTTTAATTTTCTTTCCAACACATTTACGAGTAAATTTGGAAATCATAGGACAAAGATATTGCCACTGAAATAGCTAAACGCTGTATGTGTACGCCATTAATTGATCCAATGTCAAAGAGCAACTTTGCCGTTAAATAGTTTTAACCAGTCAAATTTTTAGTCAAATATATTTATAATTACTTTAAATGAATGTTTCTTATTTATTTTACAGTTAAATTGGAAATTAATGCACTTTATTTATATTTAAATAAGAAAACTTGACACATTATAAAATACACATAAAAATGGTTAACTTCGGTAGCTCGTCGCCTACGAACTTTCGTCTTGCACAATATAATGTCGATATACTTAAATATTTACAAAATTGAAGCGTGGGCATAGCTCCCAGTTATATATTAAGCACTGTTACGTTAAAGACAGAAGCGTAACGATCTAAATAACCGAACTATAAATCGATAACGGTTATCGATTTACTTTTATGGCTATTGGAAATCGTAACAAACGACATCGTAAGTTAATGCAAATGACAATTTAGAAACCAAATGTTGCCAAAACAAAGGAAAATTATTTAAATTTCGAATAAAATATCATTTGGCTCTCATTGGTACAATCGTTTTAGTTTTACGTGCTACGAATCCTCACTTAAAAATATGTTCAAATGTATTGGATTAAATAATTAAAATAGATTTAAAAATGTTAATAAGATCAGACTACTGACGATTTTTGTCTTTATTTATTGTTTTTCATATCCGAATAAATTAGGTTGATCCTACGTTAAAAGCATAAGTAACTTTACCTTTACTTTACTTTACACGTGTAACATAAAAACCTAATCGCGTTATGATCAAAAAAATGAATTTAATTAGCATTTATATTTTTATTAAAATACAAGCTTAAATATTTTATTAAAATACTGGCGGAAATTTAAAAACTTTCCTTATTTTTGCATTGATGCTTCGCTCCAATTGGACACGTGATTGGATACGTAACATTATATTGCATAAAGCCGTCATCGATAAATGGACTATGCAACACAAAAATAATTTTTCAATTCGAATTAGTACCTAATTCCTGATAATTGCGCGTTCAAACAAAAAAGAGAACAAACTCTTCAGCTTTATATTATTAACATAAATTATTTATTTATTTCAAATATGTTAATTAATACTATTTAAAGAATTTACAACAAAATTAAAACAAAAGAGCTGCTTATTACTAAAATAAAAATGTAAAAATATAAAAATTATCATATTTACATTTTATTTAACAAAATCGCTATTTCTGTATATCCATAACAATATGTGAACTATAAAACTTCACAACGTATTTTTGTAGTTTTAATACAGTTGAGCGTGGAGACCGAATCCAGAAATTCTGTAACGAAAATAGCGTAATGAAAATAACCTGACATTATCGGCGTTACTGCGCATGCGTAATCCCCTCTTCGCCCCGCAATTTATTTCATCCTGTTGATACGAAGGTAAGCGCCTTCCTCAAATTAAACAGCGTATTAAAATAAGGATTTTTAATCGACAACATATATCCGAAATGTTCAGATAACAGTGTATTTTAGATTTTAATGATGTAAATTAATGTTTATTTTATTGACATTTGATTGACAATCGCTATTTTATCATAATTACCATAAACAATAATCATCAGTATCAGTAAATAGGGATTATTAATCTTACTTTAGTTTATGGTATTTAGATTCTTGCATAAATAAAATAAATAAATAATTATAAATGCATAAATTGATAAAAAAAAATGCTATGCAATAGCTTTACCGCGGCAATAAATAAATAAATATATTTGATTGAGCTTGGTGTCTAATTTCCACGCATACAAAGTCGCAGTCAGCAGCTAGTTATATTTATTGCACATTCCGGTAATGCTTATTTTGACACTGGCCACTAAAATTCTATATCTATTTGAGGAAACAATAATTTACGGCATATTTATATTATAAAAAAAAAACAAGTAGGAGATATGGAACTGGTTATAAGGAATTTTTATTGTTTCAAATTTAAATACGAAGATACTAATTTTAAATCTATATTACACAACTATAAAAATAATATAATTTATATTACTATTAAAACGATATAAAACTAACTACTAACTATGCACGCAACGTTGTACGCGTGACTTTGGGTAGCATTTTCATTTATGTTCTGCTCCTGTAGGTCGTAGCGTGATGTTAAATAGACTATACACCGGTCAAGTACGAACTGTACTCGCACTCGAAGGGCCCCGTCCGTACCGTTATTAATGTAGTATATTCGTCAAATAGAGCGCAAATAACAACAAATAACGGGATGCCAAACAATGTGATAAGGGTAGGAGAATAATGATGACCAGTATTTGTTGTTGTAGCATCAACTAATCTAAACAAACTATAAATTTTCAGCTCTCTAACTATCACCGTTTCAGAGAAGCAGCCTGATGACAGACGGACGGACACTGAAGTCCGTTGTATCTTTTGTTAAGGAACCCTAATAACCTTTTTCGATAAATGGAGAAAGATGTAGTAGATACATAATCTGATTTAAAATCTCGTCATTCAAATTATTTCAAAATATAAATTTTGTCATCTTGCACAATAACAGTTATAAATAAGCGTTCCATCAATTATCGCAAATTAATATAGTTGTTTTCGATTTTCAAAAAACTAACAAATGACTTACGACATTCACGATTGGCGCGAAAAGTTTAAAATTAACAAATGACTAGCGTGAAACCACAGACAATTAATAATTTACAAATTAAAATGCAAATTTTATAATCAATATTTGGTATATTTTTAGAAGATTTTATTTGTTTTATGATATTTTTGTGTAATAAGTTGTCAATGCGTCACAACTGATATGTTGCTACTGTTGCTCGCTGAATCGATTAATTCTAAATTTTATTAGTTTTTAATTTAATCAATTTTGAGTGCTATTTGGTGTTCAAAGTTCAAGAACACAACATTAAATATTATTATACAAACAAATCAATATACGAATCACTAATGAGTTACTAACTTTTGATTTCAGTAGACATTTGGAGCGTGTAGGAAGCAAATTGTAATAAAACTGGTATAGTTATTTACTCGAGTTTTCCTGCTCTAATCTTCGATGGTAAGGAAATACTACTAAATCCACAACTGACACTATGTATTTCTTTTTAATATGCGGGATATTTTGGTTTCATTACTGTAAATCCTTAAAAGCTAGATAAAATCAGTTATTAAAAGGAGTAAAGGCGAATCTGGTCTTAATCGTTATTTTCGTAGGTTCTTATGAAAGCTTAAATATTTTAGAATATGTATAATGCTACGGTTTTTTATGTAGTTTTTTTTATAGATTATACATACTTTTAGGGCATATAATATTTCCACGAATTCGAAGTCGCAGGCAACAGCTAGTATCAATATGATAGTGAAAGTTATTTAGAATGGTGTAGGCTATCGATTGAAATAGCTCTGATCCATAGTAAATAATTAGACCAAGTCCCATATAAAAATGCCCAATGCAAATTGATTTTATGGAAATCAATTAATATTCATCACGAAACACTTGATCAAAATACTTTAAACACTTAGAGCACCAAGCCAACAGGAGTTGATATTATAGCGGACCCCCCTGCAGTCTCTTAATGTGCGCGAGGTGATTTTGGGCGTGGCGTGCGTACTGTGCGTAGCGACCAATTTAGCTAAGTTATCGTGGCTGTGTACTTTACCTCCGGTCCGTGTGCTGAACACGAGTGTCATCACCCCATTAATACGCCAGATAAACAGATAAACACATGATCAAACAAATTATCATTTGGCAAACGATACATTTGACAAAAGTATCATGTTACAAAAACTTACTTAGCAAATGATCTATTAGCAAACGCTACACTTGACAAATGTGTTAAGTATTCAAATGTGAATTGACCTTTTTTTCATTTCATCAAAAATGATGTTTCGTAAATTAAGTTGTTTTACTGTATGTTTTAATGTTGTGTTTCATTATCATCATGAATGGGAGAAATAGAAGAGAGAAGAGCGCACACTCACATCCCACCGACATAGCAGTACATTGGTCAAAGAAAACAGCATGTTTAACTGTTGGTAAATACTCATAAAAAACTCATAAAAATACAATACTTGGTAAATAGTTTAAACGTAGCCTAAATTATTACAAAAATAACGTCTTATTTGTATTCTAGTTGTGAATAGAATAGTTTGTTCTTAGTGTATTCCCAATTGTATACATGATACAATATCAATTTGTAGTTGAGTACGTGAACAGAATACTAGAGGTATGAAGTAAAAAAACGTCGCATACATAAACACGATGTTAACGATTTATTTCATTTTTATTACAATTATTTATATTTTATTGTCGTTCCGTGATTGTGGGTTGCAACTATTACTGAGAGTTGAATAACATTGTAACTAACAGTCTATAATGTAAAATGTTGTAACCCATGATATTTTGCTCTTCAGTTATTTTGTTTCTTGTAAGATGAAATGTACAAAAATATACTATGGTGAATTGATTCTGAATAGTCCTGTATTGGATTGTCCGTGTGGTGTATAAGAATACAAGTGTCAGTGATCACCACATTTCTTCGGTACTGTAAAAGTCAGCTAAGGAATTTAGTAAGTAGTTATCATCTACTGTGAGAGACGGAAAACTCAAAAACAAACCTTGTGTCACTACGCCTGGTCAGCGTGGCACGGTAGACTATAAACCGTCCTAAAGTGGAGGAGGCCCGTGCCCAACAGTGGTACGATGATAGGCTGGAGAGAGGGTCCTGTAAGTGCTTGGATTTCAAGTTCTAATTCCGTGTCGTTCACATCACAGTTATAATGATAAATTTATTATTGATAGAAATGGGCATGTATGACCAGATTTATGAGTGTAAATGAAGCCAAGGAAGTGTGTATGGATTGTAGCAGATGGCGTTCTTTAGTCTCTGCCTACCCCTATGAGGAAAAGGCGTGATGATATGATGATAATGATAGAGATGAAAAACGTTCCTTTTATATAAAGACTTAATACCATAATCTAATTAATAACACAGGCCCTTCTCTTCCGAATGAAATAAATGAAAAAAAATCGTTTAACTCTAAACAGAGTATGTCATCAAGAAGATGAGACCTATATATAATTAGGCCATAGCAACCTTTAAGCGATTTCTATCAATTATTTCTGTATAAGTATATATTAAAAGACTAATGAATAGGTCATACAAAATACTTAAAGATTCGTCAATTGTATCTTAATTTATTCTGTGGGTCTTTCCATCGGATTATCAGTAACATACCCACGTACTGTCAGTATTCAGAACCGCAAATGTCACAGCAGTAATACTTAGATTTCCCACAGGTGGCGCCACAGTCTCAATTGCTATCACAACATTATGTCGTTTCTTTGAACACCGCCGCGATTTATATGAAGTTGTAAACACACTGGGCAATTTCAATAAAATATCGTCCTAATTTTTACGCACTGGGAATTTTCAATGAAAAAACTACGTAATGTTTTCACTCACTGGGAATTTTTACCGCACAAATATCATGAGAATTTTCCTATTATTTATTAAGTGCTAAAAATGTGCTAACTAAAAGTACGTAATGAAACGTAACCCGCCATGTTTTAGTCATAAAATTAATAATAATATAGTTTTAATTAGAGTTACGCCAATATGGCATTTTTAATCAACAACAGAAAAAAAAACCAGTCAAGAGCGAGGTAAACTCGCACGCTTAGGGTTTCGTACCTACTAGACATATAAACACAAGTAACTACATTCAAATAATCATTAAATTAAACTCAAAACAACTCACCAACTTAATTTTGTAGTTGAAATATAGGTAATCGCCTACATTTCAGCTACTTCATAAGTTGGTATTAGTATAAACACTTTTTTACTTGTGATGTGATGACAAATTATAAATTTTTGGACTTTCCTCTATATCAGCACTATATAGACTTGATCTATACCAAATTTCAAGGCTCTAGGGCAACGGGAAGTACCCTGTGAATTTTGATTCCCTAGCATAAGTCGAAAATTCTTAAAAATGGTCGTAATTCGGTTATATCTTTTAAATGCGTAGATGTAAAAGGTTGATTGTATTTTTTGCAGCAAGGGACCCCATAGATCTACATATCGTATGAGTTTCAAGTTGATACCTTCATCCGTTGCCGAGTAAAAAAAGTTTGACAGACGGACAGACAGACAGACGGACAACGAAGTGAGACTACAAGGGTTTGTATGAAACCCTAAAAATAAGTTTTTACGTACCTATACAAACTATGCTTTATTATCTTAATTTCATTTTAAGCTTCAATTCTAAATAGGAGTGTTACTGGTTAAAATAATAAATTAATTGTGTTGCCATATAAAAATAACGTTAAGCTTTGTACTATCATCATGTTACGGAGTGTATATAATGAGAAAAATATACTACAATAATAATCGTCAAACAAGCGAAATTTAACATCAAGTCGACAAGTACGATTGCCCATGTTAGAAACATGTACGTCTAACGGTCGAAGTCTGTTAAACATAATAGACGACGCATTTATAATGGTACAACTTAATTTAATTTAGTAAATTGCTTGAAATTCTTTCACAACGATATAACACGCATTGGAATGCTTCCATAATCATATTAAAATTGATATTTTGTCATATTAAAATTAAGCTTTTCAACAGCAAATTGACACATTATTGGTACGCTGTTATGCCGTTAAGGGCCTCCATTAATAATATCGTGCATTTTTCTATGTACAAAGTTTTCATTTTTTCTTTATATTGAATGGCTAGAGCTCTAATTTTTAAGTATATGTTTTTTCAATATATAATCTAGGATCGCGTAAACTCAGAAACGCGATTGGAAATAGTTTTCTCGATAGAAAATCTTAGCGAAATAACCTCTCTCATTTTTTATTTTTTGTCATTTGTCGGTCTATTATCGCGTATTAACTAATGAAATAACTTTCAAAACATAAGTAACTATTATATATAGAAACACGTAAATCAGAATTAAAATATATTTAGTAGATTTTGAGTAAACAAAAAAAATATCCCTAATTCTTCATTTTCTATACCTACTAGCTGTAATGATAGGTACATGGCGATACGCCCTCTCACGTTTCACCTGCATTTAATATTTGCCTTCCTTTCTCCCAGTCGAGCGTGAGGCTCTCACCGGTGCGGACCTGTGTCGGATTTTACATGATTATTTCGTTATATTTTACGTATTTTTCATTCATAATTTTTGGGGGCGTGACTTGCGTGCGTAAATGCTGTGTGTGTACGAGCAACGCTTATACATGCCGTTTATTCAATATTTATACCTAATTATGGTGATAATAATATTCTTTTTACAATGAATTAAAATTTATTTAAATATTGTATGATACTATACATACCTACTTTTCTCCATTTTTTGGTTATCTATATTTATAAAGGTACAAAATTCTCCTGTACACATTGTAAGCCACTGAAGTATTCTAGAACGGCTGGACCAATTTTAATGAAATTTTGTGTAGGTAGTGTTTTGGTAAATATTTAATAAATATACATAGGTATTTGTAGAAATTTCACACAATATCCGCTGATCCCAAATTAAGCTATAATTCTATGTAGTCTTACGGGTAGGTACCAGAATACGGATATACAACATATACCTATCCATGTTTTGTAAATGCACACTTACGGACTGACCGACGGACGGACGGACAGACCGACAGACATGCGGACGGAGCGGACGGATCTACGGACGGACGAACCGACGGACCGATGGACAGACTAATGGACGGACGGACGAACCCATGGACGGACCGACGGACGGACCGACGGACAAGTCACCACGCTCAAAAAGTGTAACGTGAATTTATGTCGAAGAAAAAAAAACAAAGGAAAAAGTAGGTACATACTGCATAAATAAAATAAATAAGTAATACTTACGAACACTTTTGTATAACAATTACTAGCTGCCCCTTCAAACGTTATTTTGCCATAAAAATGTCATAAGGGGGGGAGGGTTGTTATGAAAAATAAAATAAATAGTAGCCGATTCTCGGACCTACTGAATATGCATGTAAAATTTTATAAAAATCGGTCGAGCCGTTCGGGGGAGTACGGTAACTAACACTGTGATACCACAGTGTGACACGTGAATTTTATATATTAGAAGAATGACTATAAACATTGTGAAAAATAGTTGTACTGTGGGGATCGAACAATAAAATTATTTATTAGTGCAATGCCATTAGAATATAAACTATTATTTCGCGAGATTAGGCAAAGGCACTGGTGGCGCGTGTCTGAAAGGCGTGCAATATAATGGAATGAATGAGGGACGTATGGGGTTCGTATCCCAGTTCGTAACTTTTGTTTTTTTAACTTTACGAAAATCTATTTATAAATAGATCTTTTTATTCGTCTGTACATCATTAAATTATTCCGGAACGGCTATACCAATTTTGTGGAAAGAAATTTTGTGGTGTTTCAGTAACTATTAATTATAAATATAATATATTTGCGGGCATTTCACACAAATATACTGAAAACCAACCAAAAGTCAACATCACATGGTATTCCCAGGTGGTCACCCATCCAAGTACTAACCACGCCCGATGTTGCTTAACTTCGGTATTTTGTGGTCTTTTTATAAATACTTATAAATTATGTTTGTGGACATTTCACACAAATATAATATTAAAATACATCCCGGGTGGGAATTAAACTTTTTTAACTTTATGAAATATATATATTTTTTTATATCATTAGTCAATTTTTTGTAATATTTTATACAGTTTTCAAGAGTTAGGTACAAAATAAAAATTAAAAAAATACAAAGTTCTGATCGAAGCGTGTGTTTGATCCGCAGACTACATATTTAGTTATTCTAACGTCTGCTTTTCGCATGCGCCATCGAAGCCTTACGATACCGTTTTGAAATAATGGTACTTAATCTAATGGCATAATAAATATTTTTATTGCATCAAGTACCTATACTTTCCACACGCCTAGATAAAGAAACAACTCTAAATATCACTTTTTTCAGGAAACAAAAAACTTTTAATTCTTTATTTTTAGAAAACTATAAATAATAATGTGTATATTATGTATACCTACTTATAAATTATTTTATGGTTTAACGGTTTGTCGAGTTCATTGCCTCTCAGATTCGGATATAATGTTGCCAAGAAACTAGGTATTTTTTTTCAAAATTGGGTGAACCCAATGTGTGCGTTTTCTTATACCATATTTTTTTTAATAACATAGCCACAAAATAATAGTTTCTTCTACGTCCATTTTCTAAATTCTATCGATACAGACTCAAGTCAGACTGACAGCTCCTCGCAACGCGCGTTAACGCGCGTTACATGTGAACTTAGCCTTAATCCACAAAATTTGAAATTTAAACTCGCGCTGGTGACTCATGTCAGTTTTGGCGTTAGTTTTTATTTTATTGACATTTGATTGACCATCGCTATTTTATCATAATTACTATAAACAATGGACAGATGTAAGCATCAGTAAATAAGGATAATTAATCTTATTTTAGTTTAGATTAGTATTAGTATTTAGATTCTTGCATAAATAAAATAAATAAATACTACTACGTCTGGGTGTTTTCTATGTATTATAAGTATGAATTTACAAAAGAAAAATAGTTTATGTATTTATATCCGTATTCTGGTACCAATAACACAAGCATAATAAGCTTAGCATGGGACCAGAGGACGTTGTGTGTAATGTCCATGAATATTTATGATTATTATTTATTAAATAATTAATACATATTTATTGATGTTTCATAATAACCTCCTCTGGTCATAAAGTAAGCTACATTCCTATGCTTGAATAATAGGTACCATATTACGAGACATATGCAACATACTTAACATACATATATGTATGCTGGTATATGAATGAATATATAACTCATTTTATAAATTTATGAAAACCGTACTTTTGTCTCATAAAAATAAAGTTTTGGGTTGTGTTCGTTTTAGCCCCAGGTAAGCGATGTGTGTTTTTATGAATGAACTTCAAACAACGCGATAGCAACCAATAGAAACCGAGCGCAGCCGTGCCTACCGAGCCCGCGCGATGATAGCCGAGCGCGTGGTCTTCCGTCGCATTCTAGTCCCGTTTACAACTTATATTTTTTTAGTGCGTCACCTTAAAACCATAAATACTTATGTCTTTTATTTGATGAATGAACTTAAAAGAAAATCATGCGCATTTATTTGAAATAAGGGCAGAAAGAAGATTTGTTCCCTGTATAAATAATAATGGAGTGTTATGAGGACTTTTTTTTTCAGATAAAACTTATTTCTAATTGCATGGTAATACGATATAGTTTTAGGCCTTCACGAAGGGCAATTAATAACATAACTAACTTATTTTATTATGCAATCAAAAGCCACTGGTGTGTCGCAATCTTAAAAACAAAAATTCTCGAGTAGCTCTCGGCTGTATCTCGATTGTTTTGCATATCGCGCAACCACTTTTGCAGAGCTGATGCGAAGCAAATTAATGATCAAATGGAATCCCGCCACTGGCCGCTTCCGACGTACGCGATGCAAAACACCAAGTGCGTGCTTCCATGCTTTTCTTTACTTAATTTAAACCTTATACCACGTGCACATTGTGCTGTGAATAATTTCTTAACTCGCAATGTGTTGCATGTCATAAATCAATTAGTTTTATATGAGATTGCAAATCCAAGTCATCAATCAAACTTTCAACTACCACAAGGTTTTTTGTTACTTACTGATCAATACGAAAAGTAGTCAGATTTTTAGTCAACCATTTACCTACATCAAAACAGCTAGGTAAATCTTTTGTAAAAACGCGGCCATTTATTGTAAAATTTAAATGTGCAAATGCTTGAAATCAGAAGTGCCTTGATTTATAGGGACTTTGTAAACACAAAATAATTGGTCAAGTGCGAGTCGGACTCGCGCACGAAGGGTTCCGTACCATTATCTATGCAACATGAGGCAACGTTATTAGTATCGAGCAAGAAACGGTAAAAAAATCATGTTTGTTGTATGGGAGCCCCCCTTAAATATTTATTTTATTTTATTTTTAGTATTTGTTGTTATAGCGGCAATAGAAATACATCATCTGTGAAAATTTCAACTCTCTAGCTATCACCGTTCTTGAGATACAGCCTGGTGACAGACGGACGGACGGACGGACGGACGGACGGACGGACAGCGAAGTCTCAGTAATAGGGTCCCGTTTTTACCCTTTGGGTACGGAACCCTAATTATAAAAAAATGGCTGAAGTAACGCGACTCATACTTAGTTATTCTTTACTTATTATAAATCAAAGTCGTCGTTATATACGCAACCGAATTGGATTTTTGACATTTTCTTTAATGTATGTAGAGGTTGGTTCAACATGATGGCTATTTTGTATTTTTATTTAAGTTTTCTTGTACCTATATTGCGGTGCGTGGGTGAAACCGCGTGCTTTGGCTAGTTAATTTATAAATAAAGTGTTATGATGAAGCGTAGACACCGCGTAGCTTACTAAGGTAATATTAACTCACTCAATGATTGTGTACATTAGAACGGAATGTCATTAACCATTTCCTGAACAAGTGGTTTGAGTGGCTATTTTTCAAGTTGCTATTGAATAAATATTGTACAACAAGTTGCCAAGTGACATTTTGTTGCGCGGACGCATCGCCACGTTCACTTGCTACGGACTATTTAATTCTATCCCACGTTATCGCACGAACTTCAAACTCATTTTGAGTTATTTCTACTACTATACTAGTTAATACCCGCCGTTTTATTCGATTTTTATTTTTTTAATAATATTTAGTTATCTTTTGAGTTGTTGCGTAGTTTAAAAACCTAAGTGTACAACAGAAAGCTACAAGATATTATTCTCTGCCAATGCTTTTAAACCTATTACAATTTTGCTATCCAGAAATCCTTTCTACTAAGTTTTATAAAAAGTGAAAACAAATGGAATAATAAAAAAAAAATCAAAATAAATCGTCTTAAAAAGGTTAATAAACTTAATTGGCCTATTGACATTTTATTTTAAAAATACTTATAAATGTAAATTATTTTTATAATATTTACATACACATATCTCAACACCTGTAAATCCCCGAAATGCTTTGAAGCATTAAAAAGCAAATTTGACATATTTTTATCATCAAATATTATTTAGTACTAAAAGTGAATATTAAGTACCCCTTAGTGATCATGACTAAAAACTATATAATTTATTTTATTTTGTTCTAATTTGTGCACCTACCAATAGTTAGGTTAAACAAATGAGTCTGCAAGTGTTAAAGAATATTACCTATGTACCAAAAAGTTTAAGAAAAAAGTAATAAACAATTTTGTCAGTAAAGCTGATCTGTAAATATTATTGTTATATAAATATTTTTTTACGGACATTTCACACAACGTCCTCTGGTCCCAAGCTAAGCTTATTACCAGAATACGGATAGAATACATAAACTACTTTTCTTTTGTAAATACATACTTATAACACATAGAAACACCCAGACGCAGGACAAACATTTGTATGACAATTAGAAAAATCACACAAATGATTGTCCCGAGCGGGAATCGAAGCCGCGGCCTCTTCATCGGCAGTTCATTCCATATACTACTCAACCACGAGGCTCGTCGTACATACGAGTACTATACGTGTCGTATATACGTGTACTATAACTTATTTTGCACTTAAAAGGATGATTCAAAAGTCAATGCATTTGAACGTGCCTATTATACGTTCGTGTAAAAACATTTTTATGATAATACTCAGAAATGGAGCTCGTAAAATACACCGAAAGCCTGGACGATATGTTAAAAAGCTTTAAAATCAGAGTTAAAATGAAGACATAAAGCATAATAGAGGTTCGCAAAAGGAGTGTTAATTTCCACCAGACATTAACGGAGGCTTCTTAAAACCTCAGTACTTCATACAGACAGACAAGTCTCTATTGTCATGTCTGCTATTAGTGTCACGGACAATTTGTACGATGTATAGTACAACCCTGCTATTGTGATAAACATTGTATTATTGTATACAAGTAAATACTTCCGATGGCTTAATAATATTGTATACATTCTCAGTTTAATACTTCTAGGTTTATCGAGGCTAAGTCTATACAATACACATTTTTAGGGTTCCATAGCAAAAGGTCACAGACGAACAGTGAAGTTTCAGTCTGTGTCTGTCACCAGGATGTTATCTCTGGAACGGTGACAGCTAGAGAGCTGAACATTTCACAGTGTGAGATTATGAATTAATGCTACTACAACAAATAGTCATTATTTATTTATTTATACTTTATTGTACACCTGAAAGACATTTTACATAGTAGTACATAAGACTGAGATAGTACAATGGGCGGCCTTATCGCTGACAGCGATCTCTGCCAGGCAACCTTTGGATGGAAATGAAAGAGGATTAAACGGTAGTTGCGGGTGTACCAGAATAAAATAAATGAGTTATGTACAGATAGTCAAATCTTAATAATATACATAAATATGTAAGATATATGAAATCATAGTCATAAACATACATATATTAGAGTCATTATCATCATTATCTTACCCATATCCCATTTTTGATCTTTGGTATCGGTATGACGAATACATTATGTTAATAACGGTACGAAATTCGTCGTGTGCGAAACCAACTCGTACTTGACCAGTTTTAAATAGTAGATTACGTCTATGCGTTTGAATAATACCTAAACATTTAAGTAGGTATAAACATTTGGGATTGTTCATAATTTTTGACCTGCTGTTTATATATTATTTTTACAAATAGCGAATTAATAATAGCAAATAAATAAAAATTTCATACAAAAAAGCGAATACATTTTTTCGTCTATTTTCTTGTCCAAAGTAATTTTTTGATGGACCGAACCAATTTTGTACAAGACACGGCTGTTATTCTATTCTTAGGTTCCTACTTATTTTAGAAAATTTATCCTATACTTTCTAGGTTTTTATACATAGGTACACACTACAGGTATGAAAATCAAAATGTCAGTGTAAAATAAAAATATCATCATCATCATCATCATACCATCACGCCCTTTTCCCATGGAAGTAGACAGAAACTACAGAGCGTCATCTGCTAGGATCTAAACATACTTCCTAATACAAATAGCTTATCGTATTTAAAGAAATTATTCTCAATGGGATGTACTATGAAAAATACATGGAACGTAAGCAAGACAGCTATAACTTTAGGACTGGACACTTAATGACTCAACAAGCGGACTAGAATAAAGATTCTGTACATCTATATCTTCTTAAAATATATTCGTAAAATAAAATAAAACTTACATACGATTTAAGTGTGTATTTTAACATACTTACCGATTTCTTTATAGCTTCAGTAGCAATAAAATGTTTCGCGCAAAATATAAAAATGATTTATTGTGGAGGTGAAGATAATAACATAAATAGACTTGTCTTGTTGTAAAGTTATCGTAAATATTACAGTATTGGTATATACCTGAGAAATAAGTGAGAGGAGAACAAGTCTTAACATTATTTAGATGATATACCTACCTGATTTGTTGGTGTAGTAATGGATCAAGAGTCACTCAATATGTAAGCAGACAATATGTTCAACGAGAGACAGAAAACTTTTAAACTAAAACCTCTATGTCTAGCCCATTAAAAATCGCACTGCCGGGCACCAGTCTCTTCCACTTTGAGTAGGATCATGGTCCTCTGTGCCGCGCTGTGCGCGTGTGGGCTCTGGGTTTATATATATATTTTTTAAATTCATGGACATTAGGTACACACAACGTCCTCTGGTCCCAAGCTAAACTTTTATACTTGTGTTATGGGTACCAGAATACGGATAGAATACATATACTACTTTTCTTTTGTAAAAACATACTTATAATACATAGAAAACACCCAGACGCAGAACAAACATTTGTATGACAATTATATAAACATTGCAGAAATGATTGTCCCGAGCGGGAATCGAAGCAGAGACCTTATGAACAGCAGTCCGTTATTTGAACCACTAGACCACGAGGCCCGTCTATAAAAGGTTTCCATCTCTAACGTCTAACCCTAACATAACCCTTTCCTATTCGTTGTGGAACTATAGTGGGCTTGAAAGAAGAATGTAAATAATTGGCTAAATGTTGAAGTTCATCGCAATATTCGCAATGAACATTACAGCAACGGTTTTTATAAAGATGGATATGAAATCGAATGCAATGTAAACATTATGTGTTAGATCCGGCGCCAGTTTGTATAAAACATTGATTGAAAAGAAAATAAATAAACCTAATGAGAGTTGTCTGTCAAAACATGATGTTCGAAAATCGTGTTAGCCGGCGAACCAAATATTCATTTCATAATAATTTATTTGAAGCATGATCATTAGATACTAAAGATTGATTTTGATATTGATCGGCAACTTCCGCATCGTTCGATAATTCATGTTTTGTTTTCGAAACAAATTGTTTGATCATTGATATTTACTATGATATAAT
Organism: Orgyia antiqua; assembly: GCA_916999025.1. Lineage (NCBI taxonomy): Eukaryota > Metazoa > Arthropoda > Insecta > Lepidoptera > Erebidae > Orgyia > Orgyia antiqua. The sequence goes on from OU779866.1 coordinate 30,342,835, forward strand.
ATAATCGATTAGTGATCATGTCATTTCCCTCGGTTATTGGCTTTGCCTTGTCTATTGACACGATCTTATTATTCATACTTACGTTTCAATATGTGTTCAGTATTATTGATTAAGTATTTTAAGATCAATGTTTAATTTGATTGCGATAACTGCTATTTATAGAAGATTTCTTAGAAACTGACATAAAAATACACAATTGTAGAGTCATAGGTAATGATAATATTTGAACTGTTTTTACACACCTTTTTATTAAACATCTCTACATAATACAGTGCTGTAATATACTTTTTTGCTATTCTATAGATTCATTAGTTTGTCTATGCTAATATTAGAAAGAGGTTAAAGCCTGTAATACCTATGTATATTCGAGTAATATGGATTAAATCTATTTCGGAGAGACATTTTCAATGGTAACGATTCTACGTGCGCAACAAAAATTTACTTAACTAAAAAATGAAAATTGATAAAGTCAAGAACACAACTCCGTAAAGTTAGCTGAACTTTCTTATTATAAAATCTGTGTCTTATAGACTAACGATTGTAATTAATATGAATGTGCATAACGAAATAGTCAATTTATCAAAATACATTATAGTTATGTTAATTTTTTAGTTAAGTTTAGTTAAGTTAAGTTAAGTTTAGTTGGCGTGTAGATTTGGTACCAATGTCTACTATGCAAATCATCATAAAACTTAAATAACGAAAAAGTACCCTCTTTGTCCATGGGTATGGGCCGTTTTTCGCTTTGGAAGAGATTACGGTATATTATGCCGCGCTTACCAGGCGTAGGTATAGGGTTTAGAGTTTTCAGTCTCTCACAGAGAATGTTAACTGTGTACAATGTCCAAGTTGGCTTTTACAGCACTCTGGAGAGAAAATGGGGTGGTGACACTCGTATTTTTTATCCGTCACCGCATAAAGAAGGAAGTACACTACCTTTAAATACTATAATTATGATAATCTTGCTATTATACTCATTTTATCACCAACTATGCTAACAATAAGGTGGACGTATAATGAAAATAAACGCCATACTATAATAAATTTATAAAAGGAATTTATAACATAGGTATCTAAAAACTTTCACCGCAGATATAACAAATTGTAGGAAGTTAAATCATAGAGACATTGGGCGTGTTATCAATTTATCCACCGATTCTTTATTCGTTTCATTCGACTTGATCACTTTAATTGAACACTTGTAACCGCTTTATAAGAAACATATCAACATATAGAAATGAATCATAAAGGATGCCAATAAAAATTTTATTCTAATTGAGAAAGTGGTTTTATATGTCTTCAAACTGAAACTCAAATATTATTTTACCGAGTATCTCTACTTAAGTGAAAGTATAATCTACTTACGCCAAAATATATATTGATAAATATTTGAAGTATCAGGATAACAACTTCGCGAATCAGAAGGTTTCTGCGAGTTAAAATATCTAAAAAAGTATACTTGAAAAATGTTGTCATAACTGTAATTATCTACTTAATACAAAAACTAAAAAACACGCTAGAAAATACTGAATTTTTTTTAAAATTATTACATTGTCATCGGTCCTTTATATATGTGCAAATTAACATTCTTTCAATTCCTAATAACTTGAATTGTAGCATAGATAAGGATAGATGTAAGATGATGTATTTGGAATCTTCTAGAAAAACTTGCGACACATCGTACTTGAAAGAACCAAACCAATATAATAATCGCGACATACATCTGGAATTCGATTTAATTATCATAAAGATCACTGATACACACATATATTAATAAATATTATGATATTTTGAAGCAAATATGACGTTAATTCAAAACATATCCCAATTAACAAGATGGCATTACGGAAAAATGACTTCTTAATTTTAATGAATCATAAAAATTAATTAATACCAGTTTTTTGTTCACATTGTTTCATATCATCAACAACATCATTAAAAACAATATTTATTTAACAAGAATTCTGATTATTAAACGAATATACGCGTGTTATAACATTGATTCCCCTCATTTTCATGTCATGCTTTTATTAGGTAGTCCTTCATAATGTTCGTAAATTCGCAAGAGCTGGTCTGTTCAAAAGACTTTCACGCGGAAATTTATACTGAAAGATGTATCGGTGTCTTAATAGAGATATTATTAGTCGATCCTTACAAAACAGAAATATTTAGATAATGAAAATAATTATGAACTGAATTTTAGGAAACTTTCCGTTAGACCGCACGAATACGGACTGTACCTAATAAGGAATGTTGCGAATAAGATGGAAGTAGATTTAGAGGGAGACAAGAAAAAACTTAATATTTAAAAAGTGAGTAAATACAGATGTGACGAATTACACCGAACCTAAGTAAAGCAATATGGCGATGGAAAAGACTGTGACGTTTGAACCCAGGAAACCGTAACTCGGGCCTCAATCATGCATAGATACAGACTAACTTCCACATTTTAGTTGGACAAAGTTGGATTACTTAACACCATCGCCATACCAAATGCGTGTAATGAATTCAATATGACATTCCAAAGCATTTATTACTGTAAGTGAACGAAATGCTTAAGCAGATCAGATACCATAAAATTTTTGGTAAGATAAAATCTTAAAAATACTTTAAAACTGTAAACTGTTTACAAACGCACTATTATTTTAATTACATACTTCGAAGATATAAACCAGGTATTTTATTATCATTTACAAAGACACATTTGATTACTAAAGACATACCGATTGGCAACTTTACTAATTGAATGCCAATAACTGCTTTGGTACAATGATCTTGTAAGTAAATAAGTACTTGTTTTATAAGTAAACTCGATTTTGCTTTAATTAGACTGGAGAAAAAAAAGCCAATATTATAATTGCGAAAGTAACTCAGTCTATCTGTCTGTCGTCCTTTCACGACAAAACTACTGAAACAATTGACATAAAATTAGGTAGGAACCTACATATGTTTAACGAACGGACATGGGCGAAATGGACTATAGGTTAGGTCTGTGTGTGCGTACGTGTTTATGAATATGTTTGTTAAATTCACGGTTTGTCGTGTGTTGTGTATATTTTATAACAATTTACTCTAACAATAAAAAGCTATTGCAAACTTCATACATCGCTGATTTCTTAATTTGCGTCATAGAAAGGAATAGGTATAAAATTTTGCTTTACATATTATAATAGATAAGACAATTGATTTACATATTAACAACATGACGACGAGATATTTTCACTTTATTTTGATAGGCGTGTCTCACAATTTCACTCAAGTTATGCAGACTATTATTCTTACTGATCCGGGTCATGGTATGATACACCTATTGACAATAAAATGCCATTTAAAACGTATTATTTTTTTATCCGATTGATACTTTCTTTAAAGATTAATATGTTCAACAAACAAAATATAAAGAAAAATGTTTAGTTTCTTTCTTAAAACATTGATCCAATAGGAAATGAAATTCGCCTATTCCACCTCGCTGAAAAGGTTACGAGGGCGATATTAGATCATATTTCTGTTTGTTTAGAACGCTAAGGTATATTTGTTTGTTTCTCATTCTTGTTCATATACATCTGTACTTAATATTACAAAGAAGAAAAATTTGTATTTTTGTATGTAACGAATAAATTCAAAAAGTACTGCGCCGATTTCAAAAATTCTTTCAGTACATTCATTTACATTTACATTCAGCTACATTCATCTTTAGTAACATAGGCTATAAAAATAATCTTATGTACACACATGCGAAGCCGGGACGGGCCACTAGTATTTATATATTTCTACGACGCGGCATCGTTTTCAGACCTTGCACACAGTGGATTTAATAAGATACGTAGTAAAAAGAAAAGGAAGCTTCCTAAGTACCAGCAAAATAGACGTTAAGATTTACTCTACACCAAAAAAAAGTCATAAAAATCGTTTAAGCCATTTCAGAGCAGTTTTGTACCTAAAACTGCGCCACGAGAATCTTATATGTATATAAAAATTATATAGTTAGTACCAGACAACTTTGTAGTAACATTTAAATACGCAATGGCGACTTCTTTAGTACGTACTGCCAAGTCGAAGCTCATACAAAATGCTTACATTATTGGCGACATTCTCACTAATTGGCAGTCACTAGTCAAATCAGAATAAGACATAGTTGGATTTTTTGTTTCACTCTCGTTTCGTCTCGTTTTAATGCAATTGATACTGATAATTATTTAAATAACTTAGTCAACAAGTTTATGCTGTTGAATATTTAATGTAGTTTTCAATAAAATCCAAGATACCATTGAATCGTATTAAACTGGCAATTTTATAGAAGCGTGGTCACCGTTGAGCATGAACTAAGTAGTTTTTAATTTAGTTTGCATTTCTCAATAAAATTTTAATAAGATTAAGTGCCAGAATAAATTTCATCTATCGTTTACGTTAGTCAAAATCAGTGGCGTATTTTCTAATATCCTCTACTGTAATGTAGAACTTTGTTGTAAGAGATCTTTTTTATTTTTTTAACAAGCGCATAATTAAATTGAAGGCAGTATTTTTTTCAACCTTAACGGCAATGTTGTTTCATTCTTTTCAGCAATATTTTAAGGGATAATCGCAATGAAACATATAGAACCTTTCTTTTTCGATTAAAAACAAAGTAGACGTCAAATAAACATTAGTTTAAATAAAGTAACAGTCAACACGGGCCTCCTTCACTTTGAGAGGGAGTATGGTCTACTGTTCCGCGTTGACCAGGCGTGTTGGCACGGGGTTTATTTTCGAGATTTCCATCACTCACAGTGGATGTTATAAGTGTACAATATCCCTAAGCTGGCTGGAGCTAAAGGGGCAGTAATACTTTTATTCCTAATCGACACCACACGGACTTAGACATTTATCAGTAATATTCTAACCTTAGTCAGTAAGCAGTAATTCGACGAGCCTCGTGGTTGAGTGGTTTATGTAACGGACTCGGGCCAATCATTTGTGTAATTTTTCTAATTGTCATACAAATGTTTGTACTGCGTCTGGGTGTTAAGTAGTAGTATATGTATTCTATCCGTATTCTGGTACCCATAACACAAGCCTAATAAGCTTAGCTTGGGACCAGAGGACGTTGTGTTATTGATGATATTTATTTATAATATCCTACGTTTAAATTAAGTATTTTATTCAATAAAGTCTATATATTAAGTATAAGTAATCTGCAATCAAGAGCCTACTTAAATTTTTTCAATATTCTTAGCATAAAATAATAAGGGTCTATAAAATGAAATCTCACGAAGTCAAATGCGCCGACGTTGTAGATAAAAATCGGCCTGAACTTGACTCAGTTACATAAAACCTAGATCGTCAAATACGATACCAAGTCTAGCACAGATCTGAACTGCTGATATTGTAGTAACTTAAGCTATTAGGTCATGGACTCACGAAGCGGGTGAGTGAAAATTTAAAATTGATGCAAATAAAGGCAGATAAGTACTGAAATAAAAACTCGATTAGATTTCTAATGTAAAGAATTCTCAAGGCTTTTCTTTTCTCTTCTTGGTCGACTCTTATTAAATTTAGTATTACAAAGATTCTGTAGGTCTGTGAAAAACTATAGATCTTTTCCACATTGTGATATCACACGCACTGTCTTAATTAAATGCCTCCGCCTGTGCAATAATTTAATACTTAAATATTCATGGACATTTCACACGACGTCCTCTGGTCCAAAGCTAAGCTTATATGCTTGTGTCAAGGATACCAGAATACGGTTATACTTTGACTTTGACATAAATATGTAAATAGTAAATACCTATTACGTAAATAATCGTCCCGTGCCGTGCGGGAATCGAACCCGGGACCTCGTCAACGGCAATCCGTTTCCTAAACCATTAGACCATGAGACCCGGCAATATTTGTAATTTATAAAGTGTGTAAAGTTATAAATAGAATTTTCTTTTCAAATTCAACCCAGTACAATGCAAAGATCATAAAACAAAAAGTCAAGATATATATTTCATACAATGAGCGACAAGAAAATCGAAACCAACCAACAGCATTATAATTACTCCTCTTTCAATTTAAAAACGAACAATCTGTGAGATGATTTTATGGTTATAAATATCAGTAACTATGTAACGATTATTAGACCAAGATATGGTTATGATGGAGGTGAGAAACTGTGTTGAAACTGTCATAATATTACATTATATTGGTTATGAAAGTGTCAGTATAATGCCTACGTAATAGAAAATGGTGCTGGGTGTTAAAATTAATTATCGTTAACTAGATATTCGGTTTGGGACCACACTAGCTTCATAAGTTATGGATTGAACACACTGACTTTTAAATCAATGAATTAGTTTTTATGAGTTCAACTAAAACAACTCATTAAAAAGATAATAGACAAGTTATTTAATTATATTTGTTGAGTAAATTTTAAACTATTGATTGGTTTATGAACGTTTGTAAAACAAATCTACAATATACTATAAAATATATGGACAGATGCTTAAATTACTTCTTTAAACTATGTCCGTGTGGTGACGGATTAAGAATACAAGTATCACCACCACTTTTTGTTCGCAGGGTGCTGTAAAAGCCAGCTAAGGAATATTGTAGACAGACAACTTCCTTTATGAGAAACGGAAAACTCGAAAATAAACTCCATGCCAACACGCCTACGGCGTGGTACTGTAGACAATAATCCCTTCCTAAGTGGAGGAGGTAGGTTCCAATTAGTGGAAAGTTAATAATAGGCTGGAGAGAGAGGATTAATTGAAAAACCGAAACAATAGAATTTTACAGAAAAAAATTACGGATATTATGACGTGAAGAAAAAACCTACTAATGTTTTTCATTTAATTCAAAATATGTTTTAAAATTGAGGACAAGTAACTTTAGCCTAGCTAAATCGTACTTCATAGAATAATGACTTTTCATATGACGTATAGCCTGTATCATAGATACACACACATATATACATTTTCACGCCCACATGGATAATGATGTACGAGTAAGTGGCTTCAAGTCGACTGAGTTATTTAGCCAGATATCGTCAGGATCGCGGGGAGTACCCAGTAGCTAGATGTAAGGGGCGTAGGACCGTGGGTTTGGGATTCTTTTAGGATTTATTTTGTTTTTTAGTAACTATCGTATCACTTTTATTTCGAACGCAGCAGATACTCTAAGTATTTTGATTGATAAAGATAAATAACAAAACTTATCACAGTTATCTTCGGAGAATGACATTTATGAAGCTTTCTTTTGACTCATTTTAGTATCCATATACTGTATAATTATACAATTTTTATCTACATTTGATATATCTTATAACGTAGCATCACTATCAACGTGTTATTACCAAATTATCTCTATCAATCAATCAATCATTGATAACGTTGACACTTCTAGAATTCGACTTTCGAAAATCTAACATGGGTTCCGAATTCCAGTTCTTATTTCCTAATATGGCGTCTGTAATTTAATGTCAAATAAATTTTAATTAAATTTCGAACAGCGCCAAGATGGCCACGTTTGCTAGTAATTGACAAGCTCTTGATGAATCGCTTTAGCCACCTTGTTATATTATAACTAGAGCCCATCTGTCTTTGCTTGGCACTTTTGTCGTAGGTACATTCGAAAGCTTTAATTTGATGTTAAATCTATGAGTGATATATTGTATAGTATTTTCGCTTTCTTCTCACATGTTTTTTGTTTGTATTTTAATAGGACTTTTATAATAACAGTGGATTGATATGTGTAAGGCTATTGCGTAATATTTCATTACTGACGACTTTAAAGCTTCAACCATTTTGAAGCATACATGAAAGTTTGCAACAATTACACGCTGGAAAATGGGTACTAAACTAAGGCTGACTTCTGTGATAGAGGTTGTTCAGATAATTACTATCATAATCATTTTATTTTAATTTTTCTTGGTTATTTAAAGGTATGTTCTAAAACAGCGACACAGCTATTATATCGACTGACTGGTGCTTATTAGATTGAGCCTAAAACGTTGTAGAAGATCTATATAGCACGAATTGATGTGCCTATATAAAAGCATTAAAATAGGTAGAGGCGTTTCGATAAATTTACAAATAAATATAAAATTCATAACACTGGCCTTGTTAAAAAATTTGTGATAACAATTATGCATATTTGAAAACAGAACGCCGGCGAAATGCAAAGAATGATTTTCAAATACGACCTACAGCTTAACGGATAGTCTTTCATTTTCCAATCAAAATTTTCTATAAAGTAATCCCTGTATAAATAAAAGTTAAGCTCATTATTTTCGTTTACGACAGTCTAGAGCGACTTATCGATATTTATAATAGAAACTCTCGATAAATTAATATGCCCTCAATCGTACTCGTAACGGTACAAATCAAAACTATAAAAATGCATTCCTTGAGTATCAAACAGGAATAAAAATAAAGCAAATGTTTTTGAAGTTGTGTCGGTGAGGCGAGAGGTTGACATTATTCTTCCGTCAGTGCCTTTCAACGAGTACCATGGACGTTTGAAACTAAAGACGTGGCATTTTGATTATCACAAAAGAAATACGTATTTAGGTCGTAGCAGGTGGTGCTTTAGTCTCTGCCTACCTCCATGGAAAAAAGGCACTTACATAATGTTAGCACTTCTTTTTAATTTTTTCGCCAATATTTTGAGATGTTATTGATTACATAAATAGTGACAAAGTATGAGATAGTTTCTGATAGTCGGTTCAAATTTTAACTTCGATATTGGAGTATCAAAAACAATCTTTAGGTACTTATGAAAACAGAACTTTCCATTTCAAAGTAGACAATTCAAACAAACTTCATCGAATACTGATAGACGCTTACAAAATTTTTTACAATTACTGATTGTAAGACGTAGACACCTATATCTATAACTAGCTATTGCCCGCGACTTCGTCCGCGTGGAATTTAGAAAAATTTCCCTGTTTTTGCAACATTTTTCACTAATGCTTCGCTTCTACTGGTCGTAGCGTAATATTGTATAGCCTAAAGCCTTTCTCGATAAATGCCCTCTCTAACGCTGAAAGGATTTTTTTAATGATTAGCGCGTTCAAACAAACAAAATCTTCAGCTTTATAATAATAGTATAGATTATATCCTCTGTCTATCTTTTCATAAAACATTCAAGCAAAGTAAACATGGAAAATATTAAGATAAAGAAAATGTATAAGCTCACGTATCGATCGTTGAGACACGACCATTTGTCGTCAGACATCAAAGTCCTTAACCACTTTGTATTATTAATCTCACTATCCCACATTAAATCAAATATAATACTCCTACACAGATTTGTATCACATTACATTATTTCAAACTCATTCATGTGTCGTATCCAGATAAGAGAAGGACTGTAATAAATGAAACTTAATAAAAATTCCAGTAATCAAAGATTACAATCTCTAAACGAATTTAAAATTAATCAATAAATTCCACGATTAAGCTACTTAAAAAATATTATTGAAATACACTTAGTTTAAAAATGTTAAATTAATTCGAATAACCGTTAATTTTTTAAATTATTAAACTGCCAGGACACAGCTGCGTTTTAAAAAAGGAATATGAAATTCCATAATTAAATTAGCGTGTTGGAAATTAAAAATGGAAGAGAACACACGGGACGTCCTACCGGCCGCGGTGGGGCGCCATCTTCACGACACATACCATAGCGTTTTATACCCATCAAATCGACCGATAATTGAAATGAGTTCCTTGTAAAAAGCAGAAAAACGATTATCCCTATACCTTTTAAGACGTCCGAGATACACAAATGGACTTTGTATTAGAATTTATGTCACTTAAAAGAGATGATATAAAAATTGGTCAAGTGCGAGTCGGACTCGCGCACGAAGAGTTCCGTACCATTATCTATGCAACATAAGGCAACGTTATTAGTATCGAGCAAGAAACGGTAAAAAAATCATGTTTGTTGTATGGGAGCCCCCCTTAAATATTTATTTTATTTTATTTTTAGTATTTGTTGTTATAGCGGCAATAGAAATACATCGTCTGTGAAAATTTCAACTGTCTAGCTATCACCGTTCTTGAGATACTGGGTACGGAACGCTAAAAATCATGTTTGTTGTATGGGAGCCCCCCTTAAATATTTATTTTATTTTATTTTTAGTATTTGTTGTTATAGCGGCAATAGAAATACATCATCTGTGAAAATTTCAACTCTCTAGCTATCACCGTTCTTGAGATACAGCCTGGTGACAGACGGACGGACGGACGGACGGACGGACGGACGGACGGACGGACGGACGGACGGACGGACGGACGGACGGACGGACGGACAGCGAAGTCTCAGTAATAGGGTCCCGTTTTTACCCTTTGGGTACGGAACCCTAAAAACGCGCCGACGGCTTTACACGCAATAAAAATATGGGAACGACAGAGAATGTCTTCCCGGTTGTCAATCGAGGGGTTTAATAATCGTAAAATGTTTTTGATCTGCTCAGACCACGTGGATTTGTTTTGGAATGTTATGGCACAAGCCATTTACGGCGGTCACGGGTTCGACATAAGAAGTTATTAAGATTTTGCTATTACAAAATTTACTTAACTGTGTCAATATTTGAAACCTTTCCGAATATCAAGGCTTCTCTACTTATTTCTACCTAAAGAAACGTATTTCTCTCGCCTTACTACTCATCTTAGTCGGTATTACTGTTTTAACACGCTTTTAATAGCTTAATTCGTATATATCTTTACATTTAACAATCTATGTAACGGAATTTTTGCAAGTTTTTAATTGTCGGATTAATCTTAAATTTAGCACACACAATAAAAATCGAAGACAATCTAATAATTACAAAAATATTAAGGATTTTGAAGAGTATTTTTCAGTTTTTAAACTAAGGTTATTTCTGAGACAGATCTGGCTGAATTAATCCTATTTTCAAGGCCTTCTTTTCTTGTATTATATGCAATGGGCTTCTACTAAGCCACTGGTACACTTCCTATAACCCCACAAATCTCCTATCGTAAAGACCAAACGTGACCAATAGTGGGGACTAAATAAATGTAAGGAAACAGAGAAGTGGAAAGTTATCTATTTTTGTTAAACGATAAATCTATTCAAAACAAACTTATCTAGTAACTACTACCACACATTCAATAGAACATGTTTTATTAGTGTGTAACAACACACATGAATTTTTAATGTTAAATAAATTATACACGTTGATATTGTCGTAGAAGACGTAGGTGAAGGCACCTAGAATTTATAATAATAATATATTTAATAACATGCTGAGAGTGAAATGTGTGTGACACATCAATATGCTGATATTTATTTTATGACTTGAAGTGGCAATTACAAGCGTTGTTTATTTAAAATTTAGGTGCTCAATGAGCCATTTTTACGATCAATCGAGTAATATTACATTAGTTAAGACTAAATAACAATAAATAAACATTTTAACGTTCTTAAAAACCCGTAAAATATTATAATTATTGCATACTAGATGCCGCTTTCGCTTGTATCGATCATTTTACTAAACACCCTAAAAGATTATAATTATCTTTAATTACAGAGACGGTTCCTTGTAGCCATTTTTCTTGGTTCTTAACTATTTTCTGACAACTAATAATGTGTTACGTTAATCGGCAGATAATTTATATGTGGAATTCTTGACGCCCTCGTCGATTAATCCGGTGTTCGTTTTAATATTCAAAATTCGAAGCGGCTTTGTGTTTGAATTGAACGGAAATGCATACTACATGCATCAGTTTTTATTAGGTTGGTTGTACTGAAGTTTATCAATGATGTTTAAAAAAAAAACAAAAAGGATGAGTGTTCTCCAAATATTTATTAAAATAAAAAATAGAATAACCATTGATTTTTATTTGATGTATAATCCTATAAAAATAAAGGTGCATTATATAAATCAAAACTGAACGTTGAGTTTGTTTTTTGTGGTGGGTTGTTGACTGTGCGCTTATTTGTAGATATTTGGGTCAAACTTTAATCTAGGCATAATGTGTTGGTTCTCATTTTGTATAATATGATAAAAGTAAGCAGTTATTAACCTAATTTGACTATCAAGGCTGAAGATAATACTAGTGCATATTTGTTGCGTGATACACTTAGAAAAGTAATAGCTAATATATAACAAAATATGTATAAATTAATAATAGCTTACTGAATTTTATATCCCAAATTTGCGCGTTCTGATAAATCATAGTTTGTACTTTTAATTTGCATAATATATTTTTTCTATTATTAGTGTTATACTTTAAAGAAAAAAAAATATTTTGTAACACTTGTTGCAAAATAAAATAATTGTATAATAATCAATTAATTTAATCATTTGTTGTTGTTTTTTGCTTGTAAAAAGTCTACTTAAGTCTACTTTTAATACTCATGAGAACTTCACACAACGTCCTCTGGTCCTATGCTCAGCTTATGTGCTTGTGTTATGGGTACCAGAACACAGATAGAATACATATCCTTCTTTTCTTTTGTAAATACATAAAAAAATACATAGAAAACACCCAGATCCCACACACAAATTGAAATCAGGTTGGCAAAAAGTCGGAAAAATTTCAAGAACAAAGTTCATTAATTTTATTTCGATCTATCGGTTGCTGATTCGACACTCTAGGTTTTAAGATACCTTCATCGTAATATAATTTATGTATGTATCATGGCCCGGCAGGGTAGAAAGGAGAAAAAAAAAATACCTACTTATTATTTATAATTGTATGTATATATGTATAGATATAAGTATGTTTAAATAAACAGTATATGTGTAAGTATATTCAATTAGAGTAATTATTTATATCTTATTTTTAATGATCAATCTCTGCACCACCCAAAGGTCGACTGGTAGAGAATGCCTTAGGCATTAAGCCCGCCTTTGTACCTACTATGTACATTAAGTGTTTAAATAAATAAATAAAATAAATAAATTGCCCTGAGCGAGAATCGAACCTGCGACCTCGTGAACGGCAGTCCGTTACTTAACTCGTCGTCTAAAAATTCAAATCGTAAACGACTATTAACATCCCTGAGTCCACAAACTACTTAAATAGTAACTGTATTTACAAAACACCGAGTCACAGTTTATATTCATTTTCTTTTACAGCATCATTAGTAAGTAATTTACAATAAACAAGATATATGACAGTACAGGCTTGGCATATCACATATCTTGGCCATATGGCACAACACGCAGTGTTACTCTGAAAAAAAAGAAAAAACAATATGTCTGCCTTCAACAAGCCCTGTTGTACCCTTCAACCTACTAGTTACCATGCATGATACCCACTATAAAAGTTATTAAAAAGCAATGTAATTAAAAAGTTTAACGCTGAATATATTTCACAGACAATCAAGATACACTGATGGCTACAGTAATAAGACATCAACAGTTTATCGTATAGGATCCTGCCTCCGAGTTAATATAATACCTATTCATTAAAAACACTTGCACCATGTAAAAATGCTGCAGTTTTGTTATGGTCCAAGTACTTGCTTCCAAGCGATCGGAAATCGCTTATTTGAAATAGCGGAAAATATTTTGAGACTGTTTTGTGTAACTATTTCATTGTAGCGAAATATTTTAAAATTCATAAATTCTTTAACTCCCAAAATGATTTGTCATGTTCTATAATAGTTTTATTCGTGTTTAATATGTCCCATATTTCAGGGAGGTTTCGGCTATGATGACTTTTAATTAGGTTAGCCAGCCAAAACCTCATATTGCATTATCACGCGCTTCGGTCACCTTCCTATAATAGGTAGGTATAGATTTACAGGATTTTACTTCTAAACAATCTTTCTGCGTAGGAACAGATTCCCCCTACTTTACCGTGTAACATTTCATAATGTCTATTTTGATACAATTACACAAAATCAGTTATCTTTGTAATCAACTACTAAAAGTTCACACAGTACTTATACATATAATAATCATATTCTATTAGTATCTATTCCTCACACATTTATGTTCGGTAAACAAATCAAAGTACCTACTTAACAACAGCTAAGTAGGATTGCTTGTATGAATTGTATTTTTTATTTCACCCCGCCTACGATAAACAGGTGTGATGAAGAGCTTGCTTTATAAAACGTTATTGTTACTTTCACCGCCCACGCTTAATCTCCTTACTTAAGCCGAGGTGTTAAACACAAAACCTACAATTACGCGTATTGCCCGATCACATCAAAAGTTCCGACAGACTCGCTATTATGATGAACAACAAATTAAAACATAAATTATTTAGCTATTAATAGGTATGCGTAATAAAAATGCGAAATATTATACATACATTTTGTTGTGACGTATTTAATAAAGAAAATATAAACCACTTGCAAAAGCTGATGATTTTCTGCCGCGCAGTAACATTAAATTACTCAACCTCTCTTTAGCTATTGGTATGGTGATTTTTAACATAGATGATATTCTAATGTATAGGCTACATTATTGCAATGTTTTATCAAAATTCTTTCCAAAACCACTCTTTTCAGTATTTGTATGAGAGAGTAACTATATATACTTACATATAACTACCTACATACTTGCAAACTTTCGCATCAATAATGGGTATGAGTACAAATGAAAATAAAGTTATAACTTTTTATTGGTTTAGGACCCAAAAGGATAAGCCTAAGCAATTAAAAAATGTTTGTAATAAAAAAAGTCGTTTACATGCATAATTATGTTTGTTAACATGTGATCATCTTTATATTCAGTTTTGTATTAATATTTGTATACTTAATAGCCCCTTTGTTCTGGAATTAATTTTGATACATTATTTAGTCACCGATTTTCGCCTTCGTTTAGCTATTAGAAATATTTTAGCAACATACAACACATGTTAAAGAATATTAACATACAACACTTTACATGATCTAGAAATTGACACTTATCATCAAGTATCAGACACTCAAATTCCAGTTCTATTTTTTTATGAAATTCAAAAACTTTACTACCACTATGTAAAACTTTAGGCATAAGCAATTTTAGCATATGTGTGTGTGTGTAACCAGGAGTGTTGGCTCCTGGTCAGCGCGGCATAGTAGATCAGAGTCCCTCCCAAAGTAGAGGAGTCCCGTGGAAGGAGAAGAAGACAAACAATCAAATCTTTTCTCGCAATAATATTAGCATTATTATATAACATTTATAACATTATATAACAGAACAAATAATGTATCGGCAAGTTCTAAAATAAGAATAAGCAGTACCTAACATTTAAATATCTATTAGCCATTTGTTTAATTGAAGAATATATCGAAGATAACTCTTTACAATGTTGTAGATGTAGGTGGAACTAATTGCATTTATTAACAATAAATTTAATAATTAGAACACTTTGACTTGACTACATAATAGTGTAGTTACCCTGAGGATGTACTGTTACATTTTAATTATTCTGTAACACCTACGTATTAGATATATAATTGAATTGTATAAATCTGTTGATAAGTACTAAGCGCAAAGTGTATATACGTACCATATATAAATATTCATGGACATTTCCACACAACGTCCTGTGGTCCCAAGCTAAGCTTATAGGTTTGTGTTAAGAATACCAGATTACGGATGTACTACATAAACTACTTTTTTTTGTAAATACATACTTATAATACATAGAAAACACCTAGATGCATTACAAATATTTGTATGACAGTTATAAATATTACATAAATGATTGTTTCGAGCGAAATCGAACCCGCGACCTCGTGAACGACAGTCAGTTTCGCAGACCAAATAAAAAAAAAAATTATAAATACGTTGTTTTTACATACAATGAAATATGTATGCAAATAATTTGCTTAGCTTAAAAACTAAAAATCACGCTTAAAAATCCTAGATATTTCTTCGGCTCCAGGGGGTTTCAAGTTTTCACTTTACTTTTTACTACGGAAAACGCCATTTCATTTTATAACCATGCTACAGACTTATTGACATATAGAAGAGTCACAACAAATACAATAAATACGAATCACATAGCTATGCTAATTAATATATTGTTAAGTTGACTCGCTGTTATACGAAGGTTTTTGTTGTATGCGGATGTTAATTATTTATGGCTTATGTATTGCACATTGATAGAGAAGACACCTTGTGTGATGGTTCGAGGCCGGAAATATTTAGTGGCTGTTCGTAATTTGGATAGGGCATTGCAGTAGTTTTTTGTTCTATGGGAACTTTGTACGACTATGAAAAGGTACCCAGTTTTGCGATATGGAATATAATAAAGAAGCTAAGATGCACTCCTACAAAGTTGGTGACGCTCAGTTGAAGCGGTAAACTCAATGGGAGAAGAAATCAACGGTTTATACGGTGATTGTTCGACAAGACTGCTAGCTCCATCAAGGTTGTTACCGACTTTTTAGTCACACTGAACTTTTTTCCTACGAATAATATTATTTTTAAATGGTCAATTAACATAAACGGCTATTTGTTATAATAATTAGACTTTGTAACGAGCCTAATCTGGTGTAACGAGCCTAATCTGCACGGTTTAGGTGAAACAACTTTTAAATATAATATAAAATAATAAAATGCCCATAGTGATATTTTTTTACTATAATTTAGTTTATTACGGGAAATGTATGCTTTAAAATGTTTATACATTATTTGCAATATACCTAAGATGATTCTTCCCTACTAATATAAAAATGCGAAAGTAACTCTGTCTTTCTGGCTTTTCGCTTTCTCGCTTAAACCTCTCAACCGATTTTGATAAAATTTGGCACAGACAATCTTTAGACCCTGAGAAAGGACATAGGCTACCTATTATTGTGAAATAAAAAAAATTCCAAATTCCACGCGGACGGAGTCGCGGGTAACAGCTAGTGTTACTATAAAGGTTTATTTTTGATACTTTATACTTATTTAATGCAAAAGGAGAGAAAACAGCGCCAAATAGACAGTCTATTACCGAACCACTATGTCTATAAAAGGTTGTTGAAACGGCTCGTTTCAATCTAAACCGCCACATTGGGGAAAAGGTTCCTAACATTAGAATTGGCAACAGAATATTCTGATCACTTGCCAAAGCAATTGAAACGAGATTTTCTTGGCCTTAACAATTTACAAGAACGCAACTAAAATAGGTAGATAGATATTTTATGCATACCTATGGCTAAACAAAACGTACCTAGACTAAAATACATTCTGAGAATTATAATTTTTAGCAAATTATAGCGCCAATATAGTAATCTAATAATAATCTTATCACAGTGTGGTGTTACTTATAGAACTCCTTCGAAACGTGCTTACCGATTTTTTTTTTCTGATTTATGAAGGGGTTTTTCTTCGAATTTTTACACAATTAATTTCATAATCTAGTGTTAGATAGTCCAAATGCAATGCATTGATGAAGTATCATTGCCAAACTATCGATTTTTTGCCCCTATCGACTGGGAATCAGCTAAGATGTTACGAACAAGGCCTAATTCTCTAATTAAATCTAATTTACAGGAATATATTTTTGTATACTTGGTAATACAGATAATAGGAAGTAGGCTATATATGCTTGTGACTCACAAAGCAATTGCCTCATATATACGTATACTACCTGTTGTTCACAGCTACGTACGCGTGGAATTTGGAAATCTTAAGAAATTATACAAAAAAGCCATCCTCTTCATCCTTATTTAAAAAAAGCCGCATTAAAATCCGTTGCGTATTTTTCCAGATATAAGCTCACATAGGGACATACTTATAAAATAACGACTTTGTTTTATAATAAGTATAGAGAAAGCTCTTATTTTTACTTTTGGCTAAAAGTTCTAGTTCTTTATGATTTTTAAATTTTAACTAAGTACGTCTAGAATTGCGGGACTCAGGTAATTTATTTATTTATTTAAAATCTTAACATCTACTATTACAGGATATCCTAATTCGATAGTGTCGCTCTTAAACTAAAATCTTAAACTATACAATCTTTTTGACAATATAAAATAAAAATTTAACATACTTTTCAAAATCCATAAAATATATAAAAATATATTATGTTATATTATCATCACACTATCAGGCCTTTTTCCCGTGGGGTTAGGCAGAGACCATAAAGCACCATAATATAAGATACAAGCGTAATAAATAAAAAGGAAACAGTGACTCTACCATCACAATAAGTTCACAGTAGCATTATGGTCAACAATAGTCCACTTTTATTGTTCTCTTTAAATATAATAAGAAGTTTCTATTACTATTCACCTCATAAATATCAAAACTAAACTCAAAACTGGAATACTTCCGAATTGAGCAATAATAACACAATGAAAATCTATTCACAGTTGTTACACTTCAATTCAGAATAACTTATTTACCATAATAATATTATGAACATTATGAGAGTTTTATTTCAAAAAATAAATATATCTATATATCATACAAATTACTTGTTAAATGTGTTCAAAATCCGTTTATTTTACCTACGCGTTTTAAAATGTAGCTTCTAAACTTATTGTGAGGTGTAATGATTTTTAATAAAATGGATTATTGTTACACCTTTTGTTAAAAAAATATTTATACATGTTGTTATAAAATTCATAACCTTCTACTCTGTAGTATAATTAATTACTCTGTACCGTAAACATAAACTTTTTCATTATCTATGTCTCCTTCCTTTTCTTGCTTTATGGCTACCAATGTAAGATGTAAATTTCTCTTATTAATAAAAACAAAAGTGTTACAAGTTCAACCCACATGTCTAACTAATTATAATACATTAATGCACTTCTGTCTAATTAATACGCCTTTGATTCTAATGTGGAATAAATTAGACAATTACACTGTCTAAATATTTAACCAAACTTCAAATTTTAATAGCAGTAGGCGGATAGTAAATACTGAGCAGCCATAAGTAATTGTAGTTTTAAGAGAGAATTTTTATTCCTTAAAGATTTTTCATTTCTGTTATATCCTTGCTAAGTTGAACCAGACATAACCGGGACCAAAGAACCACGTTTAAGGAAAACGTGACACAGATTGATAGAAAATAGTAATGAAATAAGTATTAGGTATATAGTTACAAACATAGGTATAATAGAAACTAATATAAACGTTAATAAATCAAATTACAGTGGAAAAACATTTAATGATCACCATGATCGGGACTTGAACCCACGACCTCAGAATATCGTTCCGTTGCTCTACAAACTAAGCTACCAAGGGAACATTTTTTCTACTATATTTTTTTTAAGTAGGTATAAGCATGGCTTCAATTGCAAAAATGAATAAATTAATTTAAACGAATTAGAAAGTTACTTTACATTTTTAGTAGGTATCTATGTGATCGCAAATCCTACCGAGGTGGAGAAGGCTAATGCCCAACAGTGAGACGATAATGGGCTGGAGAGACAGAGAGAGATGTAATCCCAATTAAACTCTACGTAGATTTGAATTTCCCAAATTAAATAAAATAACTTCAACTCGTAATCATTAATGGTTTGCTACTTTTTAGTGTCACTGTTACAGCTAAATATTGAATAGCTGAAAAATTAATTATAATACAATTAACTCGTGCTACTTAACAGTTCACATCACTCTATATTTGGAGGCTGTGTTGATATGAGTGACACGTGAATTACATTGTGTAAAGAATGTCAGTCTGGTGGGATGGCCACACACGAAGTCTATAGACTTAGCAGATTAAACAGGAAAAACATATCTAATTATTAATAAGTGCAAACATCATATAAGTTTAAATAAATTATATTGTTACAAGAAGTATATTTATACAAAATGCGCTAATATTTATAACCGCTGACCCTCGCAAGTTGTAATGATAAAATCTATCATAGCTAAAAAATTTTCACTAATTTTATTTCATATTTTTACCGGCTAGCAAGCAAAATAATCCAACAAAACAAGAATTTCAAGTAAAACTTTAACCAGGGGTATAACACATAGTTGATAACCGATTCTGACACATGCAAATCATTCCATGAAAATATCTCCAACTATTTTTGAGAAAATAGAAACAGAATAGTTTGTTACGAGTATCTAGACGCGTCACGAGAGTAGTTTAGCCAATCAAATTAGCGCGCGTCATATTAATTTCAATCTTGTAATTAGACTTTCTTAACCACCGTACATTAGATTGTATATAGCTTACGTATCCTAATAAACCTTTCTTATTCATTATTACGTAAAGACTCGCTCCTATCTAACCTTCCTTATAAAACAATCCGAACTAGAGCAATCAAAGCACAACAAAAGGGAATTAACGGTGTTTCTTACATCTATTGTACTCCATACATCAAACATTCATGTAACTAAAACCATGATACACGATGGTCAGAGGATCAATCATGATATATTTGTTTTTAAATAACACCCACGTGAATAAGTAGCTGAAATAAAAAATGTCTGGCTTTCAATATGTCTAGACGGTATGTTGTAATCGGTCACAACATATTGATGTTAGTATTGGAGCCAATGTTTGATATTGAAAAAGGCCAATAACTTTTTGGTTAACAGTTACGCAAACTTTACAAAACAATAAGTTAATAGTCGATTCTATTGAGCGATGAAATATTTTGTTAATTACACAATACTAACAGCTAATATTATTATAATCTCACAGATAGAGACATTCCCATAAAATCTTATTGGCAATATTAAACATTAATTACATACCAGAGATAGTTTATAGCTTAACAATAAATTAATATTAGACGTATCTAAACTTTGATCTAAAATATGAAAAATTAACTTTTGATATATTAATTCCTATGCCGTTTATAATATGTACATTTTTGGCTTCATGTTATTTAGCATATAGATAGATCATACAGAACTGAACCTTTTTTATAAAATAAGTTTTATTGGCTGTTTAAATGGTATCTTACGTTCTTTCCCGATCTTTTAAAAATTTTAATACCAAATTTTATTTAAATATAGAGTCTCCTCCACTTTGGGAGAGATTTTGGTCTGCTGTACCACGCTGACCAGTCGTGTGGGCACAGGATTTATTTTCGAGTTTTCCATTTCTCACAGAGGATGTTATCTGTGTTACTTAGCTAACTTTTACAGCACCCTGGGGAGGAGATGGGGTGGTGACTTCTGTATTCTTAATCCGTCACCGCTCGGACAGTTGTCAAGCACTTCTCATTTAGTCTCTATGAGTTGTGCAGATAATACCCAACGATCTCCTACTTCACAAGCTTTGTTCCAACATTGGTTCCAACATGTGCCTTACATATTATAAGATGGTGTAATATGAGAGTCTCCACATCGTTCAAACAATGCTTCTACCCACATATTAACAGTTATTGGTTGCCGTCGATAAAACGGTGACGGTTTGTTAATGTGCAAATAACAATACATTTGAATCATTTAATCTTCTTGAACAAGACTTGTGAAGACAACCGTTATCAAAAGAGGAATACAAGCTTTACAGTTGCACACAAATACTTACTTACACAAACATAAACTTTTGTCTTTTAGACAAATACGTTGCGCGCACACAAACGTTTTCCTTTAGACTATTATGTGCGTTATGAATAGGTACTAAACGATATATTTTATTGTGTAGCTCAAGTTTTATTCTATTTTGGAAATAAATGTGAGCTAATTGTGTATATTAGCGATTTTTGCATAACACGATCAAGCGTTTAAATATATCACAATGTTCGACCTATTACCTTGGACACTAATGTTAATTGTTAATACATAGAAATTCATATTTCTCTAAGCTTCTATTCAGAATATAGACCACACGTTTTTAAGAGTATTAACTCGAGTATCTTATCCTAATTATAACGCGTATTTGAACAATATTTTTTCTTCATTCTTCTTCTTTTTTATGTGGTTAAAGAAATTAATATTGCAAAAAAAATAAATTCCAATACTTTTAAACCCGACGTACTAAAAGTAAAGGAAAAATTTCTATCCATCCATCCATCAGCCTTTCTCAGTCCACTGCTGGACATAGGCCTCCCCCATAAAACGCTACAACGCGCGGTCTTGCAGCGGCCCCCGGCGTATTTGACTATATCGAAAAAAAGGAAAAATTTAATAATATTAAATTCATGTACATAAATCAGAAATACATATAAAAATTGGTCAAGTGCGAGTCGGATTCGCGCACGAAGGGTTCCGTACCATTATCTATGCAACATAAGGCAACGTTATTAGTATCGAGCAAGAAACGGTAAAAAAATCATGTTTGTTGTATGGGAGTCCCCCTTAAATATTTATTTTATTTTATTTTTAGTATTTGTTGGTATAGCGGCAATAGAAATACATCATCTGTGAAAATTTCAACTCTCTAGCTATCACCGTTCTTGAGATACAGCCTGGTGACAGACGGACGGACGGACGGACGGACGGACAGCGAAGTCTCAGTAATAGGGTCCTGTTTTTACCCTTTGGGTACGGAACCCTAAAAAGGAAAATATTAAATTAAAATTATAAAAATATTAAAAGAATTTAATAATATTAAATTCATGTACATAAATCAGAAATACATAAAATATGACGATATTGTATAACAGCAGCTTTTGTTCATATTTTAAGGGCGGTAAATGTATTGAAATAAACAACGTCTCAGTAGCAATGTGGTAGTCGTAAACAAATTAAGGTTCTCAGAAGTCAGGTTCGGAAGCTTCGTCGTGATTAATTTAACGTGAAATATGAGCTACTCACAACCAACTGATGATCGATTAAGTTTGACTGTAGCTGAGGTATTTTTTGTAGAAAACTTGCTACTAATAATATTTTTTAAATTGTATCAAGGAAACTAATAGGTAAGTCAAATTTTTTTTTTTTCTAATAATCATAATTTTATTCATCAGTAGTAGGTATTTACAATATTATTATTTACAAAACATACAATAGGGTTACAAAAAATTTTAAATAAAAAAAAAAGAAAAGACAAACTACTGTATATTTTACGCATCAATAAGTCAAATTTTATATTTTTGAAAGACATGTTTTAATAATGTGTTCTTTTCTATTTAAAAGTAATAACAATTAAGGTTTTTAAGATTTCTAAACATGTAGATTACCGGACTGCATCGAGATAAATATTTTAAGGATTTTTTATCCAATGCGACGGTTAAATCGTAATGCGATTTTGGTCAAGGGTTATTTCAGATTTATTTCTTACTAATTATTCCAGAACTCCCTCTCCAGCCCATTTACGTCCCACTGTTGGGCACGGGCCTCCTCCACTTTGAAGGGATTATGGTCTACTGTGCCGCGCTGACCAGGCGTGTTAGCACAGGGTTTCAATATCCCTTAGCTAACTTTTGCAGTAGGTACTCCGGGGAGGAGATGGGGTGGTGACACTTGTATTCTTAATCCGTCACCACACGGAACGTTTAGTAGATTATATTATAGATTAGTAGTTCTCTCCGTGTGGTGACGGATTAAGAATACAAGTGTCACCACCCCATCGCTTCCCAAGGGTGCTGTAAAAGTCAGCTAAGGGATATTGCACACAGATAACATCCTCTGTGAGAGACGGAAATCTCGAAAATAAACCCTGTGCCAACACGCGTGGTCAATGCGGCACAGTATACCACAATCCCTCCCAAAGTGGAAGAGGCCCGTGCTCAACAGTGGGTCGTGAATGAGCTGGAGAGGAGGAGAGAAGTGAAAATGGGCATAGAGTGCTGTTACTTATATTTTTAATCAGTCAACTTGCTTTTGTACGAATTTATCATAGAAATACACAAAACTAAAATAGTCAAAGTTAAGTAGCAACTTCCTGACCGGAAAATTGTGAATTATCATCGTATTGACTCGATCTATTTTATTCTGATTATCTTTTTCCTCATTTCAAATATCTAATTAAATGAAACTGCCTAATAAGAATCATGTCACTGACTCATATAAAGTCATAAGAATTAATTACATGACTGTATTAATCATAATAAAAGTGAAATTATTGACTTTGATAAGCGATAATGGTACCAATTCTATGTGCACAAGTAAACTTAACTGAAAAAGAAAGGTGATTGTGTCTATACAGGGTGTGGCGTAAATGGTGGTCCAATGCTAAGGTGGTTATAGTTCAAGTATTCACCTATCATATAAAAAAAAATTAACCATTTTTAGCCATTGGTTTCGGAAATATGATTTTTTTTATTTTTTTTGTAAAAAATCGATAAATATTTTATAAATAAGAATGTAACTTCGACAAATGACATTATTTTTTGAGTGTGTTTTTTGTGTTGTACGGGCGAGTACTAGCACTAGCACATGCATTCACTCGTTTTTTCATGTAAACCCCAAAAATAAACCAATAAATAAAAAAACTGAAAATTAATTTCTCGTTTTAAAAATCGGCTAAAAATGGTTAATTTTTTTTTTATATGATGAATACTTGAACTATAACCACCTTAGCGTTGGACCACCATTTACGCCACAACCTGTATATCTAATATTTGCTATTTCCTTGTACATATTTATCTTAATTATAATAGTTGGTCTTTATTACACAGTTTTTATGATAAGAAAGTTCTGTTAACATTGCCGAATAGTGTTACTGACACTATCAATTTGCATTTTTAGTTAAGTTCGGTTGTGCATGTAGAATCAGTACCATCTATACAATTCAGCAATGTTAACAGAACTTTTTTATTAGAAAATCGAGTAGAAGTATTTTATAGACTAACATTTAAATTGATAAAAATGTGCACAAATAAATAAATAATAAATAAATATTCATGGACATTTCACACAACGTCCTCTGGCCCCAAGCTAAGCTTATATGCTTGTGTTATGGGTACCAGAATACGGATAGAATATATACATATATTACTTTTCTTTTGTAAATACATACTTATAATACATAGAAACACCCAGACGCAGTACAAACATTTGTATTACAATTAAAAAAATCAGACAAATGATTGTCCCGAGCGGGAATCGAACCCGCGACCTCTTGATCGGCAGTCCGCTACATGAACCACTCAACCACGAGGCTCGTCAAAAAATCAACATACATCACAGTTGTTTTCATTTTTAAGTTTAGTTTAGTTGTGCATTTAGAATCGGTACCAATGTTAGGTTGGATCAGATTTATAAATAATAATTTTGTAACATACATTTTCATAGTAAACATATGCATTACATAGATATGATATCTTATTAGGCTTACATTTTGGATTAAATCTACTATTCGTAGTGAAAGTTGCGTCAGAGAAGACGAACACGCGACTTACACAATAATAATATATATTTTAATGTGTGTATGTTCTCCTATCGCGACTTTCATATCATATAATAGACTTTTTTTTTATTTGATAACTAGCTTAGATAGAGTTTAAAAAATATTCCCCGTTTTTGCAACATTTTTACTGATTCTTAGCTCCTTTTGACCGCAGCGTGATGTTATATAGCCTTTATCGATTATTGTATACACTACTAACACTGAAAGAAATTTTCAAATCGGACCAACAAGTTCCTGAGATTAGCGCGTTCAAACAAACAAACAAGCTCTTCAGCTTTATAATGTCAGTATAGATTACACGAAATAAGAAATAAAATTATAAATGTATTACTATTGATATAGATTTCATACAACGCCATCTATATCTATGTTAAAGAAAGTTTTAGTGTAAAAAGGTTTTTATCTAAGGTTATATCTAAGATTATCTACCTACATTGAGCATTATCAATACTAAAACTGTGGAATTCTCTACCACTCGAACGTTTATTCTGTATGAAAATCGAAGACACCTCAGTCTTTGAAATGAAATGAAAAATTATTTAATCAAATAGACTTAATTTTTTTTCAGTAAATTATGTGCTTATGACAGGTCCAAACATTATTTTTCCCTACCACCGGTTCAGAACGCAATCTGCTGAGAAGAACCAACGTAAGAAACTCAGCAGAGCTTTTAATTAAATTTGAAACTACAGAGCATTTCCACAAAACAAGTTTATTAAGAAATTGTAATTCATATAAGGTAAAACATACATAATTTTATCATAGACTAAAGTTTTAATTATTAAATACAATATTATTTACATAATAACAAGACTTTTTTTTAAAGAATTTTTGGTTTAAGATTTAAATTAGTTAAGTAGTCAGTATAAACTAATTTAAATCTTAAACCAAAAATTGTTATTGTTAGAGAAGCCCTACGGATGCGCGAGCGTGCCGGAGACACGTTGCCTCCCCGCAGGGCCCCAACTCGGGGCCGCCGGCGGGCAAAAACTCCCCCCACTGCGTTGAGCCCCTCGTAATGGGGCTACCCGTTGCCGGTTCATGGTCAGGCTCAGGGCAAACACCATGGCCCGGTTAGGGTGAGGAGACAGGAGGGAAAAAAAAAATCACATAATATATATGTTGCCGGCGACATTTACGCCGGAAAATTCCGTGGAATTTTCTCAGTTTTTACAACATTTTTCACTGACGCATCGCTCAATAAATTTTTCAAATCCTACCAGAGTGGTTCCTGAGATTAGCGCGTTTAAACATACAAACACTTCAGCCTTATTATATTAGTATAGATTAAATACTAAAATAAACCTATATAAGGTATTTCTAATAATTAATGTTCATATTTGTTACAGAAAATCGTATTCAAGAACCCCAAGTAGACATCGTTTGCGCCACACCGGTCAATAAGAATCGGTCTGTGATAATATTATGTATGCCATCTGTATTTACTTACTTAAAATATTTACTATATGTTAACAGTGTTATTGGTCTGCAAACTGCAAGCCAAATATTTTAATATTTTATTATATATTTGTTACTAGCTGTTGCCCGCGACTTCGTACACGTGAAATTTGGAAAATTTTACCCATTTTGCAACATTATTCACTAATACTCCGCTCCTTTTGGTCGCAGTGTGATTTTATCTAGCCTGTTGCCTTCCTCGATTTTTTCAATTCAAACCAGTAGTTTCCGAGAATAGCGCCGTCCAACAAACAAACTCTTCAACTTTATAATATAAGTATTGATATAATTTTATAGTTTTACTCAGTTTTACTTCATCACTAAGTATTAAAAAATACAGGCTCTACAAAGGAATTCACAACATTAATCGATCTCAATGGTTCCGCAGAAACATTCAGCATCGAAAAATGTTTTCGAACATGATTTCAGTCCTTTAGGAGTTTCAAAACTATAGACCAATTGACACACAGTTATCATTGGTAAGCTTATAATTTATTCTTCGATTCGATTCATTCATTCCCTACGGGCATTATTCAGGGAGGAAATGTGGTCTACGTTTATATGGAAATAGTGCCGTTGAGTTTCCTCTTAAACTTTAGACACTCAATTAGTCGATAATAAAGTAGTTAGGAACAGCTATTTCATTTGAGACGCTTTTATGAGTTCTGTACATATCCATATAATGTATTAACCTATGTAATAGAATCTTTTCTTTTCACCTACTTGCAGTAGTCGGATTGATCTGAAATTTTGCCCACATATTAAGGACCGATGGCAATTCAAAATTTTATGTGTTACTAGCTGACCCGGCAAACGTTGTTTTGCCATACTAAAAAAAAAAGGTTTGAAAATAGATGTTGGGCGATTCTCAGACCTACTATATATGCATGTAAAATTTCATAAAAATCGGTCAAGCCGTTTCGGAGGAGTATGGTAACTAACACTGTGACACGTGAATTTTATATAATAGATGTAGAATTTGAACTAAGCTAATTAGTACCTAAGTGCTTTTCTTTAAGTTTAATCTCAGTTTATTCTAGATTTAATTATTGTGATCTCAATACATTATATCGTCAAACCTACGCACTTTAAAGATCTTAAATAAATGTCAAGCTCTGTAGCTTCGCGTAATCCCTGGTCCTCGATGTTTATCAATTATTATTTAAATTAAGATTGCAGATAAAAACCACAGAAGGCATCTATCTAATTGTAGTCTATTTAATGAAATACGTTTTAGCAGGATTACCATACATGATACTACCTTAACAATAAGCTTTACATAAGGTTAAAATTCACAAACTTCAGTATTTTTAGTATTTTGTATTCCTTATTGATCTCAATTCAAATGCCAAATTCTAATTAAAAACTATAGCAACTGGGCGCAGAAGGCGAGGGCCGTCTTTTGTGGTGAATTAAGAGAGGCCTATGACTGAGGTGGACTCTGACATAAAGATAAGATTTAACCGTAAATTCTTAGATTTATCTATATACTAGCTGACACTCGCTACTCTGTACGCGTGGAATTTTTGATCCCTATACATTTTGTCACCGTTTAAACCTTCCCTGGACTTTCACGAATATTTCATGACCAAAATCATCAAAATCGGCCTATCCATTCTCTAGTTTTAGCGAGACTAACGAACAGCAATTGATTTTTATATATAATACAACTCCTAATCGAAAACCTTTAATTACATTATACTATATCGCCCCAAATAACTTTTATTGTTCATTTAGACTATTGTATTCTGTTTATGGAGTGAATAGACTAGTGGGTGGAACAGATCGGTCAAGGGTATATAATTTGTCTACCAAAATATGATTGTGACCTTTCAAATACAAGACGAGACACCATAAATGTCAGTTATGTGTTGTTTATTACTGATATTAAGGTGATACGGCGACAAAAATGTTTTGAAAACCAAATTTTTAAATTTAACTAACTCGTATTGTTATAGAATACCATAAATAGCTGTCTATTGTTGTAATGAATATAAATTATATTTCTAAGGTCATAAAATACGTAATATGTTAATGAGAGTTTTATATTTTGTCTTAAAATAGTAAAATATATTTATTAGTTTTAATATAGCGCGCTCAAGGTATATATAGTATAGCTAAGTAGGACGCAATTTAGTACCAGAAGGTGTAACTTTGATTACTGTTCCGTGGAAAAATCTGTAATAAACGATTGTTGTGTTTGTTTGTAACTTAAATTAGAATATTTAGTCTACACTCTGATATACTATTTATGAACACAAATATTTATTTCGAATCTATACTTACTAATATTATACAGCTGAAGCGTTTGTTTGTTTGTTTGAACGCGCTAATCTCAGGAACCACTGGTCTGATTTGAAATATTCCGGAGCAGTAGTAAAAATTGTTGCGAAAACGGGGAAAATTTTCTATATTCCACGCGTACGGAGTCGCGGGCAACAGCTAATTTTATATACGAGTACAATGGTATTGAATAGAGGTCTTCCAATGCAGAGATCTGTTCCTATTAAAAAAAATGTAAATAGACCTGTCTATTTTAATGTTAAGTACAGCGTATTAAAAGTAATAATATAGTACTAGTAGCAAAGTGTTGAGGTAGTAGTTAGATCAAAAAAACGTGAACGTTATTCAACATAGATACTCTCCAAGACATTTAACATCATATCTTATCGATACCTATAATCGTACATCTACTTACAACTCTTGCAAGCTTAAAGATTAAAACCGATGTATACACTCGATATGTCGAGTCTATCGATAATCGATATCTTGAAAGCTTTGAACCGTAAAATGTAAATTAATCGCGTAATAACTTTATCTATTTAACATCAAACAATGTGACATTCCGTACATCTTGACACGTATTCGAGAATTTTTCAACAAACTGTCTAAGCTAACATTCAACGCTGTTGCTAAATATTTTGCAGAATTGTAATTTTGAATGTAATATGTTTGTGTGGTGACGGATTAAAAATACAAATGTCCCGTTTTCTTTCCCAGGGTGCTGTAAAAGCAAGCCAGGTAATATTGTACACAGATAACATCCAGAGGTGGAAAACTCGTAAATAAACACTGTGCCAACACGCTTGGTCAGCGGGGCACAGTAGACCATAATCGCTGGAGAGGTGGAGGTTCGTGCTGAAGAGTGGGACGTAATTGAGCTAAAGAGAGATGGAGAGAGATAAGGCTAGCTATTAATATATGAGAACCAATTTTGGTAAAAAATTGGTTTTAAAATATAGCAATTAGCTGGCTTGTTTATTGGTTATTTATATGGACGTCCCCAAATCGGCATATATAACCCAGAAGTTTATACTTATAATTTACAATGCTATGTATTTACTTAACTAAATTAATTTATAAAAATAAAACTCTATGGATGAAATTATTTATCAAGGCACCGATAAAAAGGCTCCTTAAAACTAACGGTTTGAGACGAGATTTGAAACTTGCCGATATTAAGCTATTCTAACGTCTCTTGCTTTAAAGAAGATGAGATGAGATCTTATTAACCATTCCTAACATTCACCATTCCTAACATTCATTCATTCTTAAATAAAAGATTCAAATTTTTTTTTCAAATTCAAATTCTTTTTATTTGATTTTGTTTACAATTACAACAAGCTTAAGAGAATTCATCCAAATAGTCGGCAATACCTTTTAGACTTACTAAGCTATGTAAACGTACTTTATCTGCCTTATCAAAGAGCACTTACCGTAATCTGTCGATGAAAATTTATTTCAACGCTAACGACTGCCAACAGACCGTTAATGTTACTATAAAGTCAAATATATTCCAACTAATTACTTTCTTTCACGAAATCTTAAATTTTGTTGCGTGACAATAAATCAAAAGTAAAACACTTAATAAGTTATTTAAAATAAACTTAATAATTTGCTTAGTTCAAAAACTAAAAAACACGCTTGAAAATCCTAAATATCTTTTTAAATAATTGCATTGTCATCGGTCCTTGATATTGCAAAATTTCAAATCAATCCGACTAGCGCAAGTGGGTGAAATTCGCGCTGAAAGATTCCATTAGGAACATAGATACATATAGATGTGGATTCAAACCGAACTTATAAAAGCGTGTTAAAAATCTAATAACCTATCCCTTTTATTCTTTTTCTTCTTTTCTTAATTTTATATTAAGAAAAGAAGAAAAAGAATAAAAACAAGAAATGTGAGAAAGAATCCCGATTCCTTCAAAATGTTTCTCTGTCTATTCCGGATGTCTGCAGTTTAAAAAAAATCGGGTAAAAAATAATTTTAACATACCGATTAATAGCGAATTTTATTTTTAAACAATATTCAAATTTAATTATCACTAGTGTTTATGTTTTTATAGTTGAAAAACTTGCTATCAACAAGAAAGATGTGTTCAAAAAAAAGAACGTTGACAAAGGCTTTGTAAAAGACATGTAAAGCACGTCATAAATAATACTCGCACGAGTTAGCCAAAGCCAAAGGATTTAACATAATGTATTGACTAGTTTTATGCTCTTTCCATTGAGAGTCAGAAGATACGGGTAGGACACTCATTTTATACATTTAGCCATTATACCAGTTAAGAATAAATTAAAAATTAGAAAAGACACAACTTTTTAAATGATGAAAGCAGTTTTTATCTGTTCCTATATTTGCACCCTTTATTAAAAGTTATAACATATTTTGAATGTCAATCGTAATATTTAAATATTGTCATCTAAGTACTGATGAGTGAATGACTCTACTAGGCTTAATTTATACAGTAAATTCTAATGTAGTACCAATATGTAAAACATCATTCTGCTTTAATATTAAGAGTAAAACTTGTAAAAAAAATACGTAATAAGATTTCACCAGAATTGAAGGCTGTCATAAATATGAAAACAAATTATTACAAAAATAGATACATAAAACATTAAGGAATACTCACGTGTATACAGATAGTAGCATCCAGCACTGAAGTCGCGCGCTGGGGAGCCACGTGACGTAGCGACCTCGCAGCGCACAGTCGATCCAAGATGCAATATAAAGCATACCACCGCAGTGGCGACTCCAACCTAGCCTTCGACAGACTCTAAAGTGGTAACTTTCTATCCAACAATATTGTTTCTGACTAGTATAATTTAAAAAATTTGTAGTTTTAGACTTTAAGGCCGAATGTGAGAGATATTTTTAGTAGTGCATCTACTTATCTATGCACCGGCTGTCGTCAGCCAAGCTAAAACTAATATCTGCCAAGCAACAGGAGTAGAACGCCAAATAGATTCTTCTTAGAGCACACCCCAGCATTTTTGTTTGTAAGACCAATTTAAATAAAACTTTTGGATTTAAAATCAGAAAGATCAAATGTCTGCTAGTAAGCCGATGATTTTACAGGACATCTCCCTATTGTTCCTGCAACAAAAGAAATAAAGTGTTAAACATTTTATTGCATCTGATCAACATACAAACATTCGATTCAATTTGGTCAAACAAAACGTGTTAGAAACCACCCAAAGTTGGTCAAGAGATTCCTTTCAAGGTAAAGTCATAAATAAATCGCACCTCCACACAAGCCCCGAATACCTTTTGTTTAAATGCTACCATGCATAAAAAAAGTATAATTCTCGCAACCGGTACTAAAAAAACTAAACTGACCGAGAATTGTGCAAGATCACAACAGAAAATCATTAAACAATGCCTCTGCCAAGAATTGAGGTGTTTATTATATCGGTCCACGTTCGTCTTTTCAAGTCATTCTGCAAAAAAAACAACAAGAATCCAGGTAAACTCACTGAGATTTTTTTTGTAACCAGTATCTTATTATGAGGGATTTATGTCACTTTTTGTAGCGTCCAAGCTAATTATTGTTATCTACTTTCTGCTTGACCATACAGTTTCTATAGGGCAATAATGGGCCACTAATTCTCTTAACACCTCCGGACTTAAGGCGTCAATCTCCCTGTGGACGGTTCTATTGTGTGAGTGTACAAAGGCATCCGCAATTCCTACCGGTCCTTTAACGTTTTTATTATTTGAATCATGAATGTCTCATTCAGTTTCATCTCGAGATTTCTTCACGGCTTTAGCAAAAATTTACTTTCGGCCCTATCTCAATATAAACGTAGGCTGTGGGTGTCATACGCTTATGACCGTATAGCTGACGTATCGGATCTGACGGTAATATGCTAACAAAAGGATTGCAAATTAAAATTGTCGGCGTGTGGCAAAGGAAAAAAATGTAACAATAAAATATCGTATTTAGAACAGCCAATCCGGTCGCGGGGCTTATTATTTTAGCCAACAAAGTAGAGAACCATTTACAATAAATCATTTTGAATGCTTTCTTGGTTCCCATACGTCGGCTGGGCGACGCAAAGGGTGATTTCTGTCTGAGTGTACATAAATAAAGGTGAAGGTTCCCAGTGTGGATCCCAGGTACTTTTAGTTTGCTGAGTACACAAATATTGTGTTACTGGAAATGCTACAAGTGTAACCACTATTGCGGTTTAAGCCCACATTTCATGTCGAGCTTTACATTAAGGATTTTGCATGAATTTAAAATATTTGCGTTTACTTAGAAGCATAGCTTCTACTGACAAGGAAAAAATAAAGCAAAAGATAAAATAAAATAAAAGAAAAAATAAATCAAGGAAAAAATAAGCTATGCTTCTACGGTGCATTACTATAAGATTCCCAATAAAGACGAATAGTAAACAAAAAAAGGTATTAACGTAGTTAAAAGCCGACTATAATTGGCCGTATACAATATCTGTCATTACGAAACGCTAATAGCAAAGAATTGGCTGTGCATGGCGAAATTAAACTAGATACCAAAGGACGTCATATAATACCAGAGTATTACGACGTCCGATTTATAGCTTAAAGTCAGGCTGGTCAGCCATGGTTTCCAGTGACAATGAAATCTATGACTTTTCCCCATACTTTCAAGTGACGACCGCATTATTTTCCATTGTGTATACAAACATATTGTGGACAATTCCTAGATGTAAATGTAAAACGTAGCGTATCCCTATACCGTAAGCTTTCAAGAATTGTAAACATTTTAACTTGCGAGTTAAATAGTACTTTGAGAATAGTGTAGATATACCTATACTAATTTGGAATTTGTTTTAAATTCCGCATCAAAAAGAATATAGAAAGGACTACTACTACTTTTTTTTCATCTACTTATCATAATCACGGTATATTTTTGTAAAATTATTTCTTATAACTACTTATTGTACACTTAACATCAAATAAAACAATGTACTCCAGACTTAGTCCTCTATGAAGATTATGGTAAATAGAATGGAATAACCAAGTCTTTTTAGGTGTTTACGTAAATATCATTCATAATTACTACACTGTTGTGTAGGAGCTCAAAGAAAAGTAGTAAAATAACTTTACAAAGCTCAGCAGGTCCAAACTTTTGTACGTTAGAACAAACAAAACGTCAATTCATTCAACTTTGTTATGTTAGTATATATTGTATTAAGAAATACGTACAAGTACACAACAAAAATGAAAAAGTTATTTTAAAATTTAGTTCCTAAAAAAATAAATTTCTATTTATCTAAGGCAATGAAGATCTTTAAGACGATACCAAAATAGCTTCGTGCATTTTTCTATGTACGAAGTTTTCATTGTTTCTTTAGATTGAATGGCTAGAGCTCTAATTTTTAAGTATATGTTTTTTCACTATATGATCTAGGATCGCATCAACTCAGAAACACGATTGAAAAAAGTTTTCTCGATAGAAAATCTTGGCGAAACAACCTCTCAAAATTTTTATTTTTTTCATTTGTCGGTCTATTATCGCGTATTAATTAATGAAATAACTTTAAAAACATAAGTAACTATTATATATAGAAACACGTAAATCAGAATTAAAATATATTTAGTAGATTTTGAGTAGATAGGAAAAGTATCCCTAATTCTTCATTTTCTGTGCCTACTGGCTGTGTTAATATGTACGTGTCGGCGATGATATACGATAATATTGATGTAGGCCCTTAACGCAAAAATTTAATAACAGTTCTGTTTCGAAATAAATTTGCAAACTAAAAATAACGTAACTACTCGTAAATTAAAATAAATAAAATAAATAAATAAATAAATATTCATGGACATTTCACACAACGTCCTCTGGTCCCAAGCTAAGCTTTATATGCTTGTAATATGGGTACCAGAATACGGATAACATACATATACTACTTTTCTTTTGTAAATACATACTTATAATACATAGAAATACCCAGACGCAGTACCAACATTTGTATGACAATTAGAAAAATCACACAAATGATTGTCCCGAGCGGGAATCGAACCCGCGACCTCTTGATCGGCAGTCCGTTACATGAACCACTAGACCACGAAAAAGAACGCATTATAATATATTGCTCCTAAACAGCGGTCCCATAAACTTAATTTTGCACTAACAATAAATAAATAAATAAATATTCATGGACATTTCACACAACGTCCTCTGGTCCCAAGCTAAGCTTATATGCTTGTGTTATGGGTACCAGAATACGGATATAATACATAAACTACTTTTCTTTTGTAAATACATACTTGATACACAAATGATTGTCCTGACCGGGAATCGAACCCGAGACCTCATGATCGGCAGTCCGTTATATGAACCACTACACCACGAGGCCCGTCGATAAAGATTACCGTATTCGTTTTTGCTGCCTAAATGAGTTTATCAAAAACAACCGTGAAAGAAAAACACATCACAGCGAAGGCTTAGTAACATAATCCCATTGCTAAAGTAATTTATTAATTTTGCAATTGACATGCTATGCTTTTTACTTAATAAATCAAATTATGGTGGAAAAAGTGCACTTTTTCCATTATAATACAAATAATCACAATCCCATTGGTTATGCTTTTGATAAGGAACTCTAAAAATAATCGATCTATCAATTTTATAAAGTTTAGATATCTATAGATAAATGTAATAGCAACACTGGAGTAAATTATTGATATAATTTGCAGCCAATTACTACATTTTCTGGCGTAATTGAGTAATATTTCATAACTTATTTTGCTGCTAATCGATTTCCTAAAGATAACAACCCTTGATTGATATGTTAAATGTTGATTAAGTTTAACATTGAATTTGTATAATCAAAAGTATTACGTAAAAGCGCTGCGAAATATGCTGTTACACTACAGGAAAATGACGCTGTTAAAAGTGTTCGGCCCTTTAAAAGGGTCAAGTGCGTAGCACTTATAATCGTAGGGCATGTATGACCAGATGTATGAGTGCAAATGAAGCCAAGGAAACGAAGCAAATGACGCTCTATAGTCTCTGCCTACCCTCATGGGAAAATGACGTGACGGTATGATAATGATATTCGGCGTAAGAGAAGAAAACATGTCTAGCAGAAGACCAATAAAACATGGAATTTTAAATATGGAGTCTGATGGAAGAACACGCAAGAATAAGACATCGCATAGGCACTAAATACTAGGAGAAGGCAATGAAATTATAAGTATAGCTAAATAGATTAAATATTTAATAGCCCAAATATAATTTCCAAGCCCATAGACATGGACGAATTCGGGCACGGGCCTTCTTCACAAAAGAAGTGTATTTGGTCTACTACTAACGCTGACCAAGCGTATAGATACTCTAAATCTAGTCTTAAAATCACTACCGAAATACCTATGGGTGGGAAAAGATATAGACACTTGTATTCTTTTAATGTGTCACTATATGCATATGTTGTGTGTAAAATCCCTCCCAAAGTGGAAGAAGGCCCGTGCCCAACAGTGGGACGTTAATTGGCAGGAGATAGAAATGTTTTGTAAATAAAAATATTATTACTCCGAATCCGACACAATATGTAAGCGTAAATAAAATATAATAATGTCAACACAGCAACAAGCGATGTTTGGGTGGTCTTTAAAGCGTTCGTTCGTGTTTCCAGTCCAAATAACATAAAAAAGTAAAGATATTCAATATTTTGAATTGTTTTAAGGACCTAGACCCCGCTCGGAAGCAAATAAATTCAACGGGCAATGAACGTAAACTTTCCATCGAGATTTTTAAAACAAGTGAACTGATTATAATTTTATTTTTAAGTAATCATGATTCAATATGATATTGAGAGCAATCAGTCGTGAAAAGCTGACAAATTATTATGGGTTTTTTAATGTAGTACTTGCCTTAAAAGCTAGATCTTTACTAATACTTATCAGCGATCATACAGACTCATTATAAAAGTTTTCTTTATAGTCAAATAAAAAATAAAAAATCGCGCTTAATTTTCTTGCAACTCATTAAAGGACTATTACTTGGGATATTTTTAATAATAAGTTTTTCTTTTATATTAGGAACCGACACTTTTATCATTTATTTAATTTGATTCCAATAACCACAAGAAGAAATATAAAATAGATAGATACGAATACTTTACGCCCTGATGACGGGCGTCTCGGCAATATAGTATTTACAAATTCTAATTTAGGATTAGAATTTGTAAATACACACGGCTACTAAAATTTTTTTATAAACATTATACATCAAAACAAAACCAAATATTTTGATCTAACTATTTTAGAGCTATAATTTATTTAGTTATCAAAATAACAAAGAACATCAAACACAAGTATGTATAAACAACCACAAACTTCAGCATACAATAACATTAAAATTTAATCGTTTAATTTCGTACATCTTATATTGTCTTTACTTATTATAAAATAAAGTCGTTATTATGATTATGTATGTCCCTATGTTCAAAACTACGCAATGAATTTTGAAACGGTTTCTTTTAATAGATGGAGTGGATCAAGAGGATGGCTTTTTTGTATAATTTGATGAGGTTTGGTTTCCAAACTTTATCCGAACGAATTTGCGGGCAGCAGCTAGTTTTTTCTAAAGCAAAAATTGGCATTAGCATTACGAACATATTTTTTTCATTATTTTCTTCTCTCTTCCTCTACTCTAACTACCCAATTTCAGATACAAAACCTTCTCTATAAGAAATAAGAGTCCAATAATACTACTAGAGAAGTAAGTTTGAAAAATGAATGAATTTAAAATAAGAATACTTTTAACACAATTTTTATTGATTTAAGGCTGTCCTGGCGGAACTTCGTACCGTCCTTAAAGTTGTTTGTACAACGTAAAGGTTAAATTTTACATAGTGTAGTTTATTTATAATATAAACAATGTACTTTATTTAATTAAGACAGTATGCCTACCTATTCAGAGACATATTGACATGTAGATAATAAAAATCCCAACGATGTCAATAAGAAAAGTGCTACCCGTTAACTCCACTTCACATTATGCAAATAATGTAATCTCCAGATAAAGTATCTAAGCATTAAACATGTTAACAAGCTTGTAATGGTGTCCACGCATTTCGCGATTTGCTTTTCTCATTTACATGGCGTTATATAATATATCTAACATCCTGTCTGTATCTGAATATCGAAACAAATATCTTTTATAAATCGATAATGTGTTTTATAAATGGCATAGTATTTGCATAGTTTTTAAGAAATAAGTATGTTTACTTTATAGGCTTAATGTAAGTATTGAACCGGATTTAGAGCGTGCATTTTCATGTTTTTACACTTATATTTTGGTTAGTTAATATATTTTTATTTTGGCTTCCTTACTTTATTGACGAATAAAACATTACTCTAGTAAATTTTACGTTAACAATCACATTACACATTTGTGTGTACAGTGTACTATAGTACCTACAACAATATCTGAGAAGGTCGATGGTATTTAACCATTTAATTCAACTTGAAAATTATCTATTACGTGGGTAAATTATTTTTATCTAACTCTAAAAAGACAGGTTTGTTTTTGCAGACTAAATCTAAAGTACTATAAGGGCCATACTCTCATTCAATGCTGACAATATGAAGGCATTTTAAGCCAATTTTATTTCTGAATTTTACTTGAATATCAGTTCTATTACCTACGTAAATGGGTGAAAAACAATGCAATTAAGATAACAACATACTAATTAAATAGATATAACTTAAAACATGGGATTATAGATTTCCGGCTTCTGTAAAAACGCATTACTTCTAATCGTCGCGCCACACATGTATTTTATTGGGGTTGGCAAACACAACGAAAATCCTACTGTTTTATAAATAAGTTTTGATTTTATTGAAGGAGAATAAGTACTATTTCTGAATTAATTTATGAATTTTTGCAATTGACTTGCTATGCTTTTACTAAATAAACTAAATTATAGTGGAAAAAATGATAGCCATGAGCGGGACTTGAACCCACGACCTCGGAATACCGTCCCGTTGCTCTCCCATCTGAGCTATCATGGTTCCCGCATATGTTTACCAAATCTTCCACTACAACCTTCTCAATGTGAGTTAAACATCGTGCGATGTTTTGTGTACAACGCCATCTATTGAGCGGTTTGCACCAACTCGATCAAGTCAAGTCGGGTTCAAGTCCCGCTCATGGTTATCATTTTGTCCACTATAATTTAGTTTATTTACTATTTCTAAATCTCAACTCTACAATAATTGCAAAGAAACATTTAAATAGATAATTTGCTTAGTTCAAAAACTAAAAAACACGCTTGAAAGTCCCGAATATCTTTTTAAATAATTGCACTGTCATCGGTCCTTGATATGTATTCAAAATTTCAAATCTATCCAACTATCGCAAGTGGGTGAAAATTGCGTTGAAAGATTTCGTTACATAGATTAATACATTGATAGATACATGCCGAATTTATAAAAGTGTGTTAAAAAAAAGTGTAAAGCGTGAACTAATAAGTACGTGGAAACAAAACAAATATTGTTATATTGTATTTCCCAGAGACAAATTACACGAGACATAACTTTGACACAACACAATCCAATATAGTTTTTCCACCAAAACAACCATCTAAACTAATGTACCACGAAAATATCCGGACGATAACAAATCACTAGACATTTCTCAATCGACGTTTTATACCAAAACGTACGGAAGTCACCAGTTAGTCCTGTATGTTTACCAGCATTTCACTATTACTAATGGCTACAAACTCACTTTAATCACGAAAAAGTAACCTGTATTTAATTTAATATAATTTAGTTATTTTTTAAATGATATAACTTGTGACTATTTTTAAAGAAGCATTGTCTGCCTAGAAAAAGAAGGCGAAGAAAACGTGAATAGTGCAGATTTTAGTAGGTACAATTGTAAAATATCCCAAATGTCAGGAATCCTTAACAAAACTAGCGATCATTATCTCCAATTAATAAGACGCTTTCATTTAACAGTTTCATTTCATTTAATATTTCATTTAGTGGATAAAACCCAGTCATTCGTGTTCCCTAATCCACCCGTCCAGCCATCAGCCTTTCTTTGTCTGGACAAAGGCCTTCTCATAGAACCTCACAACGCGCGATCCTGTGCTATCTGCATCCAGCGATAAACAAAGTTCTCTGATAATCAGGCTATATTATAATAGAAGATGAAAAGATCTCAAAAAGTGGAGTCTCTGATCGTATCTATTAACGTTAAATATATGTATTTGTTCCAAATACTTATGGTCTTATTCATAATGACGTATCGGAGGTTTAAAAGTTCGCTAAAGTCGGTTCGCGAAAATTGTCAAAACTTGTTATTCATTATCATATCATTGTTAGTCTTTTTACGCTAAAACGTTTATTATCTCTCCGATAAAATCTCCGTTTAAACCTCCGATAAGTCATTATGAATAAGAAATCAATCTTTAAAAAAATGTTATAAAATTCTTTTGACGTTACCGCAACAATGTTACTGAAATATAATCGACACGTTATTTCATCATTGTGAGTATCGCTTACTTTCTGTTACTGCTCGGCTATATCGTAAATGAAAATTTAATGGCCGGTGAAACTAAATACTCGAACATTTAAGCTAATATAGAATTTAACTGACAAACAAATTTAAAGTTTCCGACTGTATTTAAAGAAAGATGGGAGACATGAAGCGTTTAGCACCAATAAATCTGAAACCCACATTTACAAACTAATTTGAATATTGAATTAACTTGTTATTAACTGTTACGATGACACCGTAATTAAAATACTGCTAGTCTCAGCTTTATTTGTACATAGAAGGTCAACATTTTTCCTTATCTTTTAAATTTTAATGCAACCACGTGTTAAGGGCCTACATCAATATTATCGTATATCATCGCCGACACGTACATATTAACACAGCCAGTAGGCACAGAAAATGAAGAATTAGGGATACTTTTCCTATTTACTCAAAATCTACTAAATATATTTTAATTCTGATTTACGTGTTTCTATATATAATAGTTACTTATGTTTTTAAAGTTATTTCATTAGTTAATACACGATAATAGACCGACAAATGAAAAAAATAAAAAATTTTAGAGGTTGTTTCGCTAAGATTTTCTATCGAGAAAACTTTTTTCAATCGCGTTTCTGAGTTTATGCGATCCTAGATCATATATTGAAAAAACATATACTTAAAAATTAGAGCTCTAGTCATTCAATCTAAAGAAACAATGAAAACTTCGTACATAGAAAAATGCACGAAGCTATTTTGGTATCCTCTTAATATCCCTATTCGCGATTAAATGACTAACAACTTACATATTGCAATAATAATAACTTTTTTAAAACTAATTTATGTTTTAGTAATTCTAAAATTTATTTTTCACTTGAAAGCTACATGAAATTAATTTTGTTTTTTGTAAATTCGATAATACTTTAATAGTAAAATAAAACATATTTGTTTACTAAATGACTGTTTATGCAATAAAACGATAATTACGGAATAATACAAAACTTAACATACGTTTATAAATCGAGTTACGATGGTAAGAATTCGATTCCAAAAATACACACATACAGTGCAAAGTGAATATCGTATTCGGAAATTGTGAATGTTCGTGTTGTCGCCGAATTCAAACGACACAAATAGTGCAACGAGTTTTAATTGTGAAAACTGTGATGTTGACTACGATTTACGACTGCACTGATTCTAAAATAGATTGGACGAGAAGAATGTTAATTGAGAAATATTGTAGAAATTTTACTTTGTAAAATTAATTAATCTCTTATAGTTTGATTGCTTTCTAGAAATCTATGTCTCCGTGGCAAAGTCGTGACGTAGTTCAACGTTTCATTATTGGTCTAAAATTAGTTATTATATTTTATTTTTAAACATTCTAGACTAAATATACTTAACAGTTTTTTTTTAGTTTTTGAAAAATTGTCTAAAATAAATTGAATTACGGTGGAAATTTTCTTCTTCTTTTTAATTTATTTTATTAAGTAAAAGCATAGCATGTCAATTGCAAAATTAATAAATTACTTTGAAATAAATTGCTTGAGACAAAACACTAGCTTCAATTTATAAAATTTGGTTTGATTGGTACTCAACGGTATTGCGAAGACGTGACTTTGAACTCCGTGTCTATCCATAAATTTTTATTATCAGTAAACGTTTAAAAAAAATAACACACTATACTAATAGAGACATAATTTATAGAATAGATAAATCTAACTTTATTACAGAAGCTACTTACGGCAGTCTTTAACAGCGATAAACCAAAAAGTTAAATCAATAACTTTAATTGGACAGAAAATACAAGTTTTTGAAGAAAACACCGGCAGCAGTTACACTAAACATTTATTTTTGAGGATTTTATTGGTCATTACACTATTATATATAAAGTATAAATGCTATCTCCCATAAGATA
Organism: Orgyia antiqua; assembly: GCA_916999025.1. Lineage (NCBI taxonomy): Eukaryota > Metazoa > Arthropoda > Insecta > Lepidoptera > Erebidae > Orgyia > Orgyia antiqua. The sequence goes on from OU779866.1 coordinate 30,385,113, forward strand.
AAAGCTAAAGATCCATGATAAAGAAAATGCCCCGTAAAGGGATAGGTTGAAGCGATTATCTTGCGATAGTATATCGCTTGAAGTATCGACAAAAATGTTACTTTTAAAAACATATTGCAATTGGCTAACATATCGTTAATTGCAAATAGTACATACCTATTTCGAAAAAGTCTTGCAAATATCTGCAAATTAAGTGACTGTTGTATTTAGCAAATATGTACAGAATGCAGCGTACACATTGAGTAATTAAAAACACCAAATATTGGTAGGTAATTTCATTACATAACGCTTAAAATTTAAACTTTGCTTTTCTATTTCACTATGCCCAATAACTTTTAACTATAATAAATATTAATAAATTATAAATATTTATGGACATTTCACACGACGTCCTCTGATCCCAAGCTAAGCTTATTATGCTTGTGTTGTGGGTACCAGAATACGGATATAATACATAAACTACTTTTTTTTGTAAATATGTACATAGTAAACACCCAGACGCAGGAGAAACATTTGTATGAAAATTATTAATATCATACAAATGATTGTCCCGAGCGGGAAGCGAACCCGCGACCTCGTGAACGGCAGTCCGTTACCTGAACCACTAGACCACGAGGTTCGTCAAATGTAATGTCAGAAAGGAATACGACGCATGTGCGTATTATTTTATTACATACCTACTATATTCTAAGCAATTTTATATCTGCGCGCCAAGTAAATAAAAACTACTGGAAACAGAATTATTTCATTGATTAAAAATTGATAACATTTAAAAAATTTCAATAAATCTACTTTTTTATTCACGACCGATAGAGTATTGCATTGGCTGGGCAATTTTTTTTTAATGTTTCTATATTTTATAGTGTCATACGCGACGTTTTTTTTTTTTTACGTGGGGAATGCATTTACGCACTTTGTGTGAGACTCCCGGGTCAGAAGCGGACCCGAACTACCCACTAAACCCCACGGTGTTCCTCCTCGCCCCTTAGCCGGGCCATGGTAGTCACTCAGGTATTACCATGACCCGACCAGGGGTGGCCCCCTATCGGTGGGGGCTCACTGTGACGGGGCGGGCCCTAGGCCCCCCCGTCAGACCGACGCCTCTCCCCAGAACACGTGGAGAGTGATCGTCCGCCACTGTTGGCGCGACAGGCCCTCCGACCTGCCGCGCGCGGCCTCCTCGTCGGGTGGGGCCGCCTGCTATTGCGCGCCGACGACCCCTACCCGGGGCCCTGCGGGGAGGCAGCGTGTCGCCCGAGCGCTCGCGCTCCCGCAGGGCCTCTCTCTTTGCCGCCATCACCTCTTTAGCGAAGGAGGTGACAGCGGCCCAACTCTCTTTACTGCCGGCCATCGATTCGATGACGGCCGGCAGCAACAAATTTGCGCCAACCACGCCAGTAAGTCGGGCGCGTTGAGCAGTCCAGGCCGTGCACACGGCCAGTGTGTGTTCGGCCGTATCCACGGCCCCGGATGCGCAATTTTTGCACCCGGGTGTGGACTCGACTCCAACCAGCTCACACAGGTATTTGGCAAAGCAGCCGTGGCCCGTGAGGAGTTGGGTGAGGTGGTAGGTCGGCACCCGGTGCGGCGCCTCGACCCACTGACGCAGGACTGGGCGCACGGCGTCAACCAGCCGCTTGCCCCAGGTCACATCTTCCAATCTCTCTGACCATCTCCCGAAGAGATCGTCGCGACATTCGCTCCTCCAGCGCACGATCTCCTCGGGGTGGGGCTCAATTGCCGACTCATTCCGCATCAAGGCCCTCCTTCTGTACACCTCAGCCAGGACCTCCGCCTCGAGGTCCCACGGGAGGCTTCCGGCAATAATGCACGCCGCCTCAAGCGAGACGGTGCGGTACGCCCTGGCAGCTCTCTGCGCCAAAACCCGCTGCGAACGCCGTAGCAGCGAGGTGTTTTCGACGCTGAGAGCCGCCGCCGCCCAAATTGGCGCTCCGTAGAGAGCTTTAGAGCGCACCACCCCGTCATAGAGACGGCGGCTGACAGCTCCGGCCCCCCCGCAATTCGGGAGCAGCCGGGCAAGCATTCCGGCGCACGTCACCAGCCTCGGCGCCAGCGCCCGGAAATGCTCGCCGAACCTCCATCTGCTGTCGAGCACCAACCCGAGATATTTCATTTTAGCTCCGACAGCGATAGGGGTTCCTCCCACGATGATATTGTAGCCGCGGGGGGGCTTAGCCCGAGACCCGTGGAAAAAGAGGGCCTCGGACTTTTCAAGGGCCACCTTCAGGCCAAGAGCCCTGATGCGGCTCACCAAAAGCGCGGTGCCCGCCGTAGCGAGCACCCCAGCGTCACGGAATGTGGGGCCCCGCGCGGTCACTAGGGTGTCGTCGGCATAACAGATGACCCTGACACCCGGGAGATTGGCACCGCGCAGGACCCAATCATAACCAATGTTCCACAAGAGCGGCCCGAGCACCGACCCCTGTGGAACGCCACATGTCATATCCCGGCGGACTATGCTGTCCCGGGCCGGGTAGAAAATGGCCCGGTCAGCGAAGTAGTCCGCCAGGACCGTCCTCAGGTACCATGGAACTCTGTGGTACCTGAGGGCCTCTGCGATCGTCGACCAAGGGAGGGTGTTGAAGGCGTTGGCAATGGTCATACGCGACGTCGAAACTACGCGAAGCGCCATAATTTCTTAGTATTCATTTTATGCCGTGTTACTTAAGAATCCGCAATATAGTGCAGTTTCCCTTTTAGTTATATGGTATCTAAATATATACATAATGTATTTATTATAACCGATATTCTAAAGACAGTTCAATAGTAAAACATTTAAAACATTATTTATAACGCAACTCAAACATATTCTGGTAGCGTAAACATGAGAAAATATATAAATAATAAATGATTGTTATTGTACTACCTGTTTTATATTATTCATTTCAATATGCATTAACATATATCAAAAGCACTCAACTAAAACCAAAATATTATTATACATTTTCTCTATTGTAACAAAGACTTACGCGAAGTCTCAGACACAATTTGTCAATACATTGAGATAAAAGACTTCATTTGATATATAACGTTGACTAAGTTATACGAATGCAATGGAAAGCTTTATAATAAATATATTTTACGACTCACTGTTTTGGAGAAAGTATGAATAAACATACTAGATGTGACTTTAGAAGCATTGTATGTTGTGATATCTATTCTATATCTGGCTGAAATATATCTTACCAGTATGCAAACAAGGTTTTATAAATTTAATGGCTTCTATTACATGTGTAGTGATACTCGTAAAATAATCACAAACAATGAAATAAATTCGTCTTTATTGAATTTTCTAGAAATATTTTTATTATCTGTTTAACACGTTTTGCGGTGTTGTTTATTGTGTTAACGAAGAATTCGAGTAGTACATATTATCATGTCATATTCCCATTACGTCACATCGCTGTTGTAAAAAATAAGATAATCTATGCAGATAAAATATGCTTCCAGAGACGGAAAACTCAGAAATAAGAGGAGTAGGTATTGCAAAGTACTGAAAATTTAAGTACCTAACATCAGGTCTAAAATCAGTAGGTAGTGTGCAATTATAGTTGCTTTGTATTCAAAAATCAACAAGAAACCACAAACAACAGTACCTAAATCAAAATTTTAACAAAAAGACTTGTAAGTGTTAATGTAGTGCCATAGAATGCGTCATTCTTAAAAATTATTATGATTACTTTAAAATATGACTGTGAATCATAATTCCAATACAAAAAATCAATCAACAAGAAATCACACCTCAGGTGTTGTTTTTTATTAATTCAAATACTAAAATATATTTTGGAAAGAAAGATAATCTCAAAGTAATGACGCATTAAAATACCAGACAGTGTACAAGTACACTTCATTTCATTCCATAGGTGCATTAAGAATTAAGGAATAAGTAATCAAAAAAAACACAGGAATAAGTAATCAAAAAAACACGCTTGAAAATCCTGAATATTTTTTTAAATTTGTCTACGGTCCTTTATGTATAAGTACATGTGCAAAATTTCAGATCAATCTGACTACTGCAAGTGGGTTAAAATCACTTTCAAAGATTCCGTTACATAGATTAATACATTGATAGATACATACTGAACATATATAAGCGTGTTAAAAATCATGATTATTATACAGTCACGCCTTTTACCAAGTGGGTAGACAGATACTACAGAGCGCCATCTGCTACGATTCAAACTTCTTTGGCTTCATTATGAAAAAACTCTAGAAAACATGTTTTAAGGGCCTACATCAATATTATCGTCGACATGTACATATTAACACAGCTAGTAGGTACAGAAAATGAAGAATTAGGGATATTTTTCTGTTTACTCAAAATCTACTAAATATATTTTAATTCTGATTTACGTGTTTCTATATATAATAGTTACTTATGTTTTTAAAGTTATTTCATTAGTTAATACGCGATAATAGACCGACAAATGAAAAAAATAAAAAATGAGAGAGGTTTCGCTAAGATTTTCTATCGAGAAAACTTTTTTCAATCGCGTTTCTGAGTTTATGCGCTCCTAGATCATATATTGAAAAAACATATACTTAAAAATTAGAGCTCTAACCATTCAATCTAAAGAAACAATGAAAACTTCGTACGTAGAAAAATGCACAAAGCTATTTTGGTATCCTCTTAAGAAAGGAGAAAAACTCGAAATTTTCTAACCACGAGCTTTAGAATCAGGTTAAATAATACTATATACCTGGTCAGCATAGAATAACGAATTAAATGCCATCCTGATGAAGAGTAAATCTGAGTTCAAAAGTGAGAGGTGAATGACAGAGAAATAAACAAAAATAATGTCTAACATAAGATAACTAACGTAGTTAAACAAATCTAAGTTTTATTCCACGAAAATAACATCCGATATATATTCAGCGGTACATATAAGAATGTTTATATACTATAAAAGTTTCCAACTCGTAGATGCAGTTTCTTAGATACGTTTTCAGAACTACAGTCGCGCTGCAAACAGCTATCTACAAAGTTATTCTTACAAGTCAATAACACTGTTCAGTAAAAATATATGGGATAGCGACTTTAATATCCAAGTTATTCCTGCGTAGACTGTGCGATTGCGAACAACATTTTACCTGAGACATATTGTACCTCCATATATTACAATAGAGCTTTCGAAGTTTTTGTGAAATTGTCTGAGTTAAACTAATTTTATAGAATTTATTGAACAGAGATATACAAATATGTAAATGTGTGGCGCGATTTTATTTGTACTTCTGTATGTCTATTTAGATATTATTGCTTATGTGGTTCAGTGCTTAGGGATTCGCTTTATATTGTGGGTGTTTCTGTGTATTATAGGTATGTATTTACAAAAGAAAAGTAGTTTATGTACCTAGTATATCCGTATTCTGGTACCCATAATACAAGCATATAAGCTTAGCTTAGGACCTATTTATTTATTTTATTGTCGACATGGGTTCGCAATATATTTTATAAAGTATATAGAAAAAACTAATTACGATTTAAAGGGCTTAATATAAAAGGTTTTGCATTTTTATGACAAAAAATTTGTCATTTAAATTAATAACTCAGAAATAGCAACTGAAAGCTAACGGTTACAGACTTAAATTCAAACCACCCGATAGCGAGACAATAATATAAAAAGATAATAATATAAATTAATATAATGATACAAATACTACACTACCAATTCTACGTGTAACTGAACTTGACTAAAAAAACAACTATGCTGAATTGTAATTAATTGGCTGTTTCGCTATAGACATTAACAATAATAACAATAATTAAAATTGTTATTCAATACATACATATGTTACACGGTTTTTATGATAAAAAAATCAGTTAACATTGCCGAGGTGTGTTTTTGGCACAATCAAATTTCACTTTTTAGTTTAGTTTAGTTGTGCACGTAGAATTGGTACCAATCTATTTTAGCATAAAATATGTCTTTATGATAGAAAAATCCACGGTAGTTTTAAAATCTAGAGATCTATATAAACTAAAAGAATGAGTTATGGCTGGAATTTTGTTTTCAGACTATAAAATATAGAGTTATTAAGTACCTACGATAGATTTATTTCAGTTTTGTTGTTTTAATTGGAACATTGCTCTTAAAATATTTTCTATAATAATATTTGAAGTAATTTTCTTTTATTTAAATTCTATTCTTTTAATTGGCGTCTTTTTTATTTCAAATTCTTTATTATGAATCCGTTAACTCCAACTATAAAATTATCTCTAATGTCTCCAACTATAAAATTATTAATTTTTCGGATAGTTTCAGCTTCATCATCATGATCATCATCATCATCATCATCACGCCATTTTCCCATAGGGGTAGACAGAGACTATAGTGCGCCATCTTCTTTATATTAAGCTAAATTAGCAACTTCTGTTACGAGCAAGTCTAATAAGTAAATGCGACTCTACATCACCACTAATGAAGATATTGTAAAAAAAATATAGTAAACAGGTTAAAAGACTATGTAAAAATTACTAACTGTTCTCCACAGCTTCACTTCCGTGCTTATTAAAAACTCCCTTTTGACCTAAAGGTACAAAAATAGATGTTGACCGATTCTTAGACCCAAAAATAGCAAAAATCTGTCAAGAGAAATTAGAGGAGTTTGGTAGCTAACATTGCGATATCAGAATAATTATATATTTAACTTAATAGTTATGAATATTTTTCATTATTTCAATAATTTTTTTTTTCTAATATAAATATTCAGTATATTTACAGTCAAAGCGCTTAAATACTTACTAACTTTATATACGGCGTATACAACCAAGATGTCCACTTTTACAAGTAAACCAACAGTTTTAATATCCTAGCAGTTAGTTGCAAAACGGGCATATCTTGTTGTTATTTAATTACCTAGACATAGTCTACTAATGTTGCCAGCTTATAACTACATGAATAGTGTTGTTCTCAATAGCATTAGTAGCTTTATGTTTAACTCGGTATGTTTAGTAGATTTTAATTAATGATACCATTTCAATCGTCACTTAATCCTTAATTAACTTTATTCTTACTTGTACCTAGTTAAAGTTATCTATATGTCTTATTGTTTGACAATATTTCACGACAAGAAATACTGAAGTTATTGAAAATAAATTTGGTATAAAAAAGACATAAGCTTTCAGTTTAAAAGCTAAAGGAAGTCGGATATCGACAATAAGGCTATTACGAATTTCACGCGTACGAAGTCGCGGGCAACAGCTAGTCAGCACTAGGAACTAATAATAATAATGCACTTGTTGTAAGTGGGTGTAATTCGACAACAGCTTGATTAATAACTTACTAATTATGAGTGAAAGTTTCGGCAAAATTAGTCTAACATAAAAAACGTAATGAAGCTTTTTGTCCAATAGAATCAAACCCGAAATATCTTAGCAGCAATTCTTCAAAGACAGTAGTCATTGAGATAGTATAAAACAATCCGTGACTATCACGAACATAAAAACCTAAGAATTATTCCATCACTTAATGAACGTATTAATAAAATAGTTTACAACTTTCAAAGTTAGAGTAATAAACCGACAGGAGTAGTTACACGTGTTTTCTTTGTGAAATATACCAGTTAATATTAATATGCCAGTTTGGTACAGCGCCGAGATTACACATAGGTACACAAACATTAACGTAATTCAGTTGATCGCTACAAAATCGGCAGGAGGCCGGTCTTCTAAACTGAGCACATGCCTCAGGCCCCACTATATTCAGGGCCCCCCAGTCCCTACTATATTACGATTTGATAACCGATAGTCTACTCATTGGGGCCCAGAGCGCGGCATTCTGGTCTAGTGGTTCATACAACGGACTGCCGTCAACGAGGTCTCGGGTTCGATTCCCGGTCAGGACAATAATTTGTGTGATGTTTTTAATTGCCATACAAATGTTTGTACTGCGTCTGGGTGTTTACTATCTATTATAAGTATGTATTTATAAAAGAAAAGTAGTTTATGTATTATATCCGTATTCTGGTACCCATAACACAAGCATATAAGCTTAGCTTGGGACCAGAGGACGTTGTGTGAAATGTCCATGAATATTTATTTATTTATTTATTTATTTATTCTAGTGCCCAGAGCGTGCATAGTCTCTTATAGCTAAAACGCGGTTCTAAATGGCACAAATGCGCACTTAAAGGTGACACTATCAGTACCATATTATTATGAGTATTGAACTCATACTTTTTTCCCTTTTGTCGCCTGACAATGGCCACTCCTGTCGGAATAATGCTTAAAGCTTTTAAAAGAAATGTATAGTTAATGCTGACCGTAGTAAACTACGGTTATCTTAACATCTAATTCGTGATTTAAAGATTAATTTTATTGTTGGTATATAAATATTTCCGATACTTTTACTCTATGATATTAATCATTAACGCTAGCGTCCGTCGCGTCGCTCGAGTTAAATTATTTTCTAAATTATCAATAACCCGTTAATATTACTTTGTATTCATGAATGAATCAAACTTATTTCAACATTGGTTTAGTCATTACAATGTATTGATTGAGAATAAAATTAGAGGAAAGATTTTTTGTTAATAAGTACCTCTGTAGGTAAATAATTTAAATTAAAGAAACATAACTATTACATAGAAAACACAACAGGTTTAGTTTTGATAACAAGCTCTTAAACTATTAGAACGATTTTAACAGATTTTACTCTTATATTAGAAAACTCAATGCAAAAATTTAATCAAATAATCTGTCATCCCGTTTATTTTGGGTTATTTATTCAATTGAGCTTTCACCAGCTCAGATAAAAAATTAATCACTAAATTTTTCCGATAGAAAAATCATAAATGACCGTTGTCACCTGACCCCAGATTCAAACCTAAAACCTCCGTATCGTGAACCATAAATTAGAGCTCTACGGCTTTCCTAAAAGTAATATTGAAAATTCTAACATTTTACGTACCAATGTACGTACCAAATTTTAAAAACATACACCTGTAAATCAAGAATGTTTTCGGTTTATTTTTGACATTTCAAAATATTTTAATTTCTATTAAAAGAGCTGAAACCAGCTCTGGAAATTCTAGGTGCTTCACTTTGACATCTTAATAATTCTGAATTTTATTTTTATGGAAAAATCCTTTTCATAAACACAATAAGAAATGTGTAAGATTGCTACCCCATAATGTGTTAACTTTCCCTGTACGACATTTTACATCCTTACCGAAAACTTAAACGAACTAATTCTCACTTAACGTTTTTCTGAAATTTTGTGTAAACTTTTAAATAAACTTTAAGTAGTTTCCGATCACGATAATTTTAAAATTTTCATTTACTGCACACGCATTCAAGCATCTAATGCGTTTCCGGAATATTTTAATCTAAGGTACGGTAATTTAGGAATTCTTCTCCTCTCTCGAAAGTAAAATCTATCAATATAATACGTCTAAGAACAGCCGCTACTTAATAAAAAAAATAATTAAAAATAAATAATAACCAACCAAAAAGTCTCGAACATAAAAATCCAAATCAAACAGCGCACAAAATAAAATTCACTTCACACGATTACAATGTTTCGGCACACTGATGCACACAAATAAATAAAAAATCTTTAAAAGCTCTGAAAAGTTGTCTAAACACTTAGAACACTAACACATAACTTTACCGTTTGCCGCCAACTGCTCCTAATTTTCTACTAGTCTAAAAAAAAATGTTCGGTTATATCGAAAATTTATTCGCAAATTCGAATCTCCAACTTTCGCGTCGCGTCGCCACGCGTATCTCCGGGAATGAGGAATTTTCGGCTATGTTAGGGAAGATGCTCGCATAGCTGTGGCTTAGATGAGACTGTAGTGTGGTACCGCGTCGATCCAACTGTGTGACCAAAGCCGACTTTCGCCCCGACCGGTCGCCCTACACCTCTGACGACGAGTGACGCATCCAGGAACTCTGCTAATTTTGTTTATTAAAAAACATGACAATATTTTTTTCTGGGACTTACCATGTATCATGAATAACATTATGCATGGCTATTACATAGTAACAAATAATAATAAAAATTGTCTTATACTGTAGCGTCTATACCTAGGTTAAGGGCTGGGATTGATATGAGTAAACTTTGTAATATCTGATAAAATGTATACAGGTTTTTGTTTTGTTTCATTTACAGATAATGATGACTGTTTTATAAAATATCGAAATATAATACTAAAATAAACTAGGTCAGTTATTTTGGACAATAAATAGACAAACAAGAAATTACTGTATAGCTATAAAAACCCTTGCACATTTTAATAATAAACTATGAATGACGAATTGAGAAAACCGCAAACCGACTTATATGGTGCGGCTAATTTAGAATAAATATGAAACGTGCGGTTTATTTATGTTGTATTACTAATATTTACTTAAATTAGTAATACTACATAATATTATTGTACTTTATATGCGAAAGCAAATTCCGATATTTCATTTTTATTTTTAGGCTCGAATTTGAATGAACATTTACTAAAAAACTCGAGATATTTATATAGGTATTGTTATGTACCAAACGATTAACTTATCATATTTTGTCTGCGCACGGGCATCTCTAATTATTGATAATGTCACTATCGATGACGTCGAGAACTGACCGGTGCATCTGTCCTCGTGGCTCGTTTCCGCGCGCGCGACACGGTTACCGAGCGCGCGTTGTCAGTCGCAAAACACATCTTGTTGTAAAAATACGTCGCGATTGGAATGCGATTTGAAGCGTTTTTCTTGCAACTGTTTCGCGAGTTAAAATTGTCACTAGAATTAATTGTTGATAAAACTAATTATCCTTGTTGTGTGAATCGATAATTACAATTGAAACAAAACCTTGAAATGTCACCGCGAAATGTAATGTTCGCCATTTTTGTATGACATAAATGCGTTATAAAAACTAGTGAATTTTGTGTCTCCATACTTAATACTATTTAATGTAAATTGAACTGTTTGATAACTATAATTGTGATAGTATAATTGCATTAAGACGATTGGTGAAAGTTCACGGCTTAAGTCGCGCCAAATGTGGTCATTTTGAGGACTTAAAGAGTTCGTGTCTGCCTGCATAAAGTTAAGTATAGTTTGATTAGCATTCTGCGTTATTTTGGCCAATTTATCGTAGTTAGTTAATGAAGCTGTAGCTAGGGCTTGACACAGTGAAGACATTGTTGAAGAACAAAACAGGGTAAGTTTGTACTATTGTAAATTTGTAACGCTGTGAAACGCAGATTTTAAGTTCGTTCGTCTTGACCTGAAGAATTGTCACGCTTCCACAAAACTAATAAATTATAAATCCCAGGTTGAACGCAACATATTTTTGGTACCCAGAGCGTGGTTTAAACTCCGTTTCTCGAATGTTCCATGTTGAACAAACTATACCCTCATTATTTGTGAAAATTGATTTAATTAATTTAATTAATTTAATTTGATTAATTTAGTTGTTTGTTTGTTTAATCTAAATTGTTGGTATAGTTTTAAATAATTAATTTGAGTACTTGAATTGGCAATTAGATTTTAAAGGATTTGATAATTATTTGTGCTATTGCTAATCGTATTTGTTGTTGCTCAGGTTATTATTTAATATAAATTATTATTTAATTATTGTCTAATATTGAACAACGTTATAGTTAAATTGTGGCGTTGTGCGTTTGTGTAATACAACATTTATTTTATACGTTTGTTTGTTTGTTGGTTACCTTAAAATAAATAATTTAAGTCTTAAATTAATTGCACATTGGCAAGGAATTGTTTGTTTGTTTGATTTAAAATATTAAAGATTTGATATTTGTTTGGAGTAATAGCGGCTTGTCTCATTGAAAGATATTTTGTTTTTCGCTATTGTAATATTGTTTGTTTGTGAAAGATATTTGTTTTTTTTTGTTAATATAAGATTGTTTGTTTCGTGCCGTTTGTGCTTTGAAGATGTCTACCGCCGCGTATAATGTTGTCCGCGAGACATATTCCGGGATTGCGACTCATTTGAGATGGTTCACGTCAGCTGCCGCCTTGGTGAAAAGGGAGAACCGAATCGAGGCATTGTTGGACAGGCATGAGAAATGCCCTACACGACTTCAGGAGGTGGAGGCGCTTTACCGGCGCTTCATCTTGCATCTGGATGATGTGCCCCTGGAGTCATTCCCCCAGGAGCGACGGGACCAAGTCCACGAGGACTACGTCCAGATTATGGACCTTGCCGACGACATCGCCCAGCGCGCGCGGGAGATTTTAGCCTCGCGCGCCGGAGTACCGGCTCACCGGGCCCCCTTAAAGACTCCCGTGGGCCTTTTGACTAGATTACCCAATTTGGATCTTCCACGTTTTGATGGTCGATTAGACACGTGGATGGGGTTTATTGGTTTGTTTGAGAGCCTTGTGGACTCGAGGGACGATTTGGGTCCGTCTCAAAAACTGGCCTATTTACTCTCCGTGCTTGATGGAGAGGCGAGGGGCTTAGTACAGCACCTCCCAATATGTGACGGGAGCTATGGGATCGCGCGGGCGTTGCTCACCAAGCGCTATCACAACCAGCGCTGTCTGGCAGATACCCACGTCGACCAGATTTTGAACCTTCCCGTCGTGAGCAATGCTGCCCAGTTGAGGACCGAGCTGCTGAACCCCCTCCTAATAGCCACCAATTCGCTCAACCGCTTAGGACTGCCGGTTGCCAAGTGGTCTTACCTACTAGTGCGTATTGTGCTCAAGCGATTGCCGGTGTCTTTGAGGGCACGTTTTGAACAGGGGCACACTAGGGATGAGGCATCTGCTCTCCCTACCTTTGACCAGCTCCTGACGTTCCTGGAGGACGAGTGTCGCATGGGTGACGTCATGGTCGCCGACACGCCGGTGGAAGCATCACGTCCCAGACCCACCAACCAACGGCGCAATGCCCAACCTGCACCAAGAGGAGGTACGGCCGCCCGCTTCGCTGTCGCTCAAGCTGCGCCACCGGACTGCCGGTTTTGCAAGTCGCAGGGACACCAAACGGTGCGGTGCCCAGACTTCGCGGTCCTGCACGTGGCCGCTCGTAGGCGGATTGCCCAGGCCCGCGGCTGGTGTTTCTCTTGCCTAGGGGACCATTACCAGCGCGCCTGCCCCGACACTCACCCGTGTCCTATTTGCGGAGGGCACCATTTGAAAATCCTGTGCGCCAACGCGAATGGCCGTCGCGACCACGCGGGGTCGCCTTCGGGCGGGTATGTCAGCGGACACCGGGACCAGTCCCGCAACTTGGAGTCCGGCTCATCACCCCCACGCCGCGCAAACTGCGCTGCCGTTGATCGCCGAGTTGGTTCGGCGCGCAGCCCCACGGGCGGGTATGAAAGCGGGCCCCGGGTTCAATCCCGCACCTTTGTGTCCCGCTCGCCCTCCCCGCTTCCACGTGATCAAGCGAGATCACCTCCGGTAGTGTACCACGATTACCGTGACGCACGTCCGGTACCACTACCGTCCCCCCCTCTGGCGCAACGTCCCCGTTTGGAGACGCGCAACCCTCGGTACGGACGCTCCAGGCGCTACGAACCGCCGTCTATGGCTCGTGGCAGTCGTCACCGAGAGGAGGCCGAGTTTAGGCACTACCCGCATTTTGATTTGCCGTCTCGGGACAACGGCGCTCAGTCGCCGCCACGCCAGCATTAGGATGTTGGCGTCTGCCCCCGCTATGCACCGCCCCCTTTTGAGACCGTCCTCTTGCCCACGGCCCATGTCAGGGTCTGGGGACGGACGGGCGCCTCGGTTGTAGTCCGAGCGATATTGGACACAGGCTCACAGGGGTGCATAGCCTCGTCTTGGTTGGTAGGGCAGACTGGCCAGACTATTGAAAAATATTCAGATGTAATAAGGGGTGTCGGGAACGCCCCCGTGGCCACGGTTGAGGGCCGTGTTTTGTTTGAGTTCTCCCCCTCAAATTCTCCACGTCCGACGTTGGAATCGTCGGCCATTGTGATGGCGAATATCTTGGGCAATCACCCGCAAGTTCGTTTGTCTGCGGATGCGGTAAAATTGACCGCGGATTTGAATTTGGCTGACCCTAAATTTGACCTGCCTGGCACGGTCGATTTGTTGCTTGGTGCCGATGTTTTGGGTAAAATATTACTCGGCAAGGATCGTGTTTTGCAGCCAGGTGGCTTGGTAGCCCTCCGGACCATATTTGGGTTCGCACTGATGGGGCCTGTATTGAGGACTCCCCCCCCTGCCGAACTTGGAACGGCCTTGATGGTGGGGTCCGCCCTTTCTGACGCCGTGCAGAGATTCTGGGAAGTGGAGGAGCCACCACAAGCTCCCCGCTCTGATCCGGAGCATGAAGAGTGTGAGCAGTTCTACAAGACCAACACCAGTTATCTCCGTTCTGGCCGGATCATGACAAGATTGCCATTTCTCGCCGTACGTCCGCCACTTGGCGTCTCGCGGCCTATTGCAGAGAAGCGTTTGTTGGCGATGGAGCGCCGTATGAGCAGGGACCCACTACTCAAGGAAAAGTATATTGACTTCATGCGGGAGTATGAGGATTTGGGACACATGTCTGTGTCAAAATTGGATTGGCGTTCGACGGAGCACTTCTTTCTCCCGCATCATGCTGTAATAAAACCATCCAGTGGTAAGTTACGCACAGTATTTGATGGTTCTGCGCAGACTACTTCAGGAGTGTCATTGAACCAGTGTCTGCATCCTGGTCCCAAATTGCTGAAGGACCTTTGTGACGTCATCACGCGGTTTCGACGTCATCAATTTGTTTTTGTGGCTGACATCAAGATGATGTTCAGGCAAACGGTAATTCACCCGGATAATCGCCGATACCAGCTGATATTGTGGCGAGAAAACCAGCAAGATCCCATGCTTGTCTACGAGCTCAACACGAACACATACGGGCTGAGGTCTAGCCCCTTTTTGGCTATACGTTCGCTTTGGGAGCTCGCGGATCGAGAGCGTATGTCGTTTCCTCGCGCAGCCGCCATTTTGAAGGAGGACCTATATGTTGACGATGTGTGCACTGGCGCGGCCACGGAGAGAGAGGCCCTGCTCTTGCGTGACGAGTTGATTGGCATTCTAGCCTCCGCAGGATATGAGTTGCGTAAATGGATCTCCAACTTACCTGCGCTCTTGGACGGGCTACCGGATGACCACCAGCAGGATCCTCACCTATTTGAGAACCGTGACAACCCTACCATGATGTCAGTGCTTGGAATCCAGTACAGACCAGTCCAGGACATCTTTACATTTAATGTCAATTTGGATTCGCATCACACTTGGACGAAACGACTGGTTCTGTCGACTGTCGCGAGAACCTTTGATCCCAATGGCTGGATATGCCCGGTCATATTCTGGGCCAAATGCTTCCTGCAGAGACTTTGGACTGCAGGTCTTGGATGGGACGAGCCACTTCGCGAAGCTGTTTTGAAGGACTGGCTCCTATTTGCTTCCTCATTGCCTGCCATCAATAGGATATCGTTACCCCGTGCTCTGCTTCCGCCAGGGAAGCACACCGCGTCCCTTCATGGTTTCTCGGACGCTTCGGAACGTGGGTACGCAGCAGCCGTATACTTGCGCACCGTGACCACAGATGGTCAGGTGAAAGTGTTGTTGGTCATGGCGAAGAGCAAGGTCGCGCCTCTTCGAACTGCCTTGACAATCCCTAAGTTAGAGTTGTCAGGGGCGGCCCTTCTTGTTCGCCTTTTGAATCACGTCATGTCCACCTTGTGCACGTCAATTGACGTTTCCACGATATATGCATGGACTGACAGTCAAATTGTGCTATGTTGGCTGAAGACGTCAGTTCACACCTTAGAGGTGTTTGTAGCAAATCGTGTCTCTCAGATACAGAAATCGGAGACCCCGTTGGTTTGGAGGCATGTGCCTGGCGAGGTCAACCCTGCTGACTGTGCGTCACGGGGATGTATGGCCCCCCTTTTAGTTGAGCACTCTCTGTGGTGGGGACCTGAGTGGTTGACCAGATCAGAATCTAATTGGCCGCGAACTCCGGCCTTAGACATTGTCGCACTGCCTGGGTTGCGAACGCTTGCGCTCGAACGGCAGGACCGTCCGTTCGACCCCGATTTCTTACTTAATCGTTACAGTTCATTGGACAAATTGTTGAGTGTCACCGCTTGGATCAAGCGCTTCATGAGAAATTGTAGACATCCACAGAACAAATGTTTGGAGGCCTTCTTATCGCCACAAGAGCTCCAAGATGCTCTTCTTCACTGGGTTCGTTCTGTGCAAGAGGCACATTTTGAAGACGAGATTGACATCTTGAGGAAAGGCAAATCCAAGCTGTCTGGAGCCATTTGTAAGCTGAACCCTTTTTTGGATAGTGAGGGTCTTTTGCGTGTCGGAGGGCGTCTTAGGAACGCAAACCTCCCTTATGGATCTCGTCACCCCCTCTTATTGCCAAAGAGTGGCCACTTGGTGAACATGTTGGTGACTGATCGTCACATCAAGAACTCCCACGCCGGCTGTAATGCCTTATTGGCCATTTTGCAACGGGAATTTTGGATTTTATCGGCCCGTCGGACGATCCGTAGTGTGGTCTTTCGTTGTATGCCTTGCTATAGGCTCAAGGCCCCTACCATGCAGCCTATCATGGGTGACCTACCTTCGGATCGGGTCACTGAGATAAGGCCCTTTGCTGGAGTTGGTACGGACTTTGCAGGCCCTTTTTTTGTTAAGACCTCGACCCTCAGGAACAGTAAAACTGTCAAGGCTTATTTGTGCGTCTTTGTCTGTCTGTCCACCAAGGCGGTACATTTGGAACTCGTCTCAGCCCTCTCGACAGAGGCATTTGTTGCGACGTTAGATAGATTCGTGTCACGACGAGGACTACCGTCCTTGATTCGGTCGGATTGCGGTACCAACTTCAAAGGCACAAACAACTATTTAAAAGCGATGTATGATTTTTTGTCGGCTAACGAGACTGAAATTGCGTCTAGACTAGCTACACGTAGAATAACTTGGAGGTTCAGTCCCGTGTCATGTCCCCACTGGGGAGGAATATTTGAAAGCGTAGTAAAGGTTGCTAAGACACATTTGCGACGGGTAATTGGCGAGTCTGTATTGACCTTTGAAGAGCTCGCAACTGTGTTTTGCAAAATCGAGGCCGTTTTGAATTCACGCCCGTTGTGCCCGATCTCTTCAGATCCTAACGACTTGGAAGCCCTCACGCCGGGCCATTTTTTGATTGGGCAGCCACTGAACGCCCTGCCGGAATATCCCCTTGTTGATGTGAGACCTAATCGTCTCTCGCGGTTTGAATTGGTCCAACAACTCACTCAGAGCTTTTGGAAACGTTGGAATTTAGAATATTTGCACATTCTCCAGCAGCGCGTTAAGTGGACTGACAAGACTGATCCACCTCATGTTGGTGACCTCGTTTTGGTTAAGGACGCTAACTCACCGCCACTGTGTTGGCGCAGGGGGCGCATTCTCAACCTCGTCTTTGGAGCAGATGGAGTGCCCCGTTTTGCTGAGGTCCGGGTGGACGGTTCAATTTTGAAGAGAGCTGTATCAACCTTGTCGCGACTGCCAGTGAATTAGCGGCCAGGTAGTCCTGGCCGAGGCGGGTAGATGTTATGTACCAAACGATTAACTTATCATATTTTGTCTGCGCACGGGCATCTCTAATTATTGATAATGTCACTATCGATGACGTCGAGAACTGACCGGTGCATCTGTCCTCGTGGCTCGTTTCCGCGCGCGCGACACGGTTACCGAGCGCGCGTTGTCAGTCGCAAAACACATCTTGTTGTAAAAATACGTCGCGATTGGAATGCGATTTGAAGCGTTTTTCTTGCAACTGTTTCGCGAGTTAAAATTGTCACTAGAATTAATTGTTGATAAAACTAATTATCCTTGTTGTGTGAATCGATAATTACAATTGAAACAAAACCTTGAAATGTCACCGCGAAATGTAATGTTCGCCATTTTTGTATGACATAAATGCGTTATAAAAACTAGTGAATTTTGTGTCTCCATACTTAATACTATTTAATGTAAATTGAACTGTTTGATAACTATAATTGTGATAGTATAATTGCATTAAGACGATTGGTGAAAGTTCACGGCTTAAGTCGCGCCAAATGTGGTCATTTTGAGGACTTAAAGAGTTCGTGTCTGCCTGCATAAAGTTAAGTATAGTTTGATTAGCATTCTGCGTTATTTTGGCCAATTTATCGTAGTTAGTTAATGAAGCTGTAGCTAGGGCTTGACACAGTGAAGACATTGTTGAAGAACAAAACAGGGTAAGTTTGTACTATTGTAAATTTGTAACGCTGTGAAACGCAGATTTTAAGTTCGTTCGTCTTGACCTGAAGAATTGTCACGCTTCCACAAAACTAATAAATTATAAATCCCAGGTTGAACGCAACAGGTATGTTAACTAACCTTTTGCCCGCTTAAACGGCGATTTTTGTATCTTTTAACCCCTTTTAATTGGTATTGAATTCAAAAATATTGTTAGCAGCTATTTTCATAGCTCTATAATCGTAGCAGATACCGCTCTATAGTCTCTGCCTACCCCCATGGGAAAAAGGCGTGATGTTATGATGATGATGAAGAGATAATAAAAAATTACCAATCTTTAAATTACCGCCCCCTTTTAATCCCTTATCTTGAATTTTCAAAAATACTTTCTTACATACAATGTAAAAAGAACCAGGATGCAAATTTTAAGGTGACTTTTTTAGGTAAATTCCTATTCATATTTATACATTGTCTTGCCTTTATTATAATTAAATGTAGCATAACAAAATAGTACCTGTTTAAATGCAGGTTTTTTTCTGAAATCTTCGATTTTCTTCGTATAAAATTCACGGTATTTTGTCATGGTAACCTATGGCCGGGGGTGGCAAATACTTGTCCATACTTCATATTTCTCGTTTGCGTGCTTATTAAAAATTTTTAACAGTTGTTAAGCAACTTGAGGAGAAGTGATTTTGAACGAGGGACAAACTGTATAAGCAAGAAAAATTAACATATAACCCGACCAGGTACGAGTAGGACTCGCACACTAAAGATTCTGTAACTACCATCATCCTCAATATTTTATTCATCTCCTTTTTTTATCATACTCAAATCTATTTTTTTTTTTTCTAATACGCATAGTTAACAAGCTCTTTTAAATTTTAATATCATACTGTAATAAATACAGAGTCTAAGCGTATCATCAAATTAAACTAAAAACGTTTATTGTGACCAGGCATGTTGACATCTAGAGTTTCTACGCCAACGCACATGGCATAATAGATCACACACGCTACATAAGTAAAGACTCTAATGGTCTTATTCATAATGACTTATCGGTGAAAAGTTCGCTAAAATCGGTTCGCGAAAATTGTCAAAACTTGTTATTCATAATAGTCTTTTTACGATAAAAAGTGTATTATTTCTCCGATAAAATCTCTGTTTAAACCTCCGATAAGTCATTATGAATAAGACCATAAGATGTTAACGGGCTGGGAACTACTACTCGTAAAACTAAGAAAACACGCTTAAAATTCCTGAATATTTTTATTACATTGTCATCGGTCCTTAATATGAGTGCAAAAGTTCTGAACAATTCAAATAGTGCAAGTGGGTGAAAATCACTTTCAAAGATTCCGTTACATAGATTAATACTAATACTAATTACTTAATTACTATTAATAGATACGTACCGAACTAATAGAAGCGTGTTAATAAGAACTTCCCCGCCATTATTTTTTTGTAGCACATCAAAAGCTTTCCCATTTACCCATTCGCCTATCATCTACGCTTATGCTTATATGTAATTGTATATGTATGTATGTGCATTGATGTATTTATGTATGTGTGTATGTATATCTATTATTAGGTAGATAAAAACAAATTAGTAGGTACACCACAAACATCTAATTCCAGAAATTAAGTATTCCATCCCAAGGTTGTCTGGAAGAGATCGCAGATAGTGATAAGACCGCCTTTTGTACCTGTTTTAATTTTATATAAACAACTCTGTAATCTATTTTTGGTGTACAATAAAGAGTATTGAATTTGAATTTGAGAAGCTTTTTTCGTAAACCCTATTTATCAATTTTTGGATACTGATAGTCCAAAAATGCCATTCCAACACACTACAGCAAGTTCTTCAAAGCTGTCGTATTAATTAGCTAATTTTTATCTATAGTCGCTACTCAATAATTTATCGCTTCTATATGCCATGTGTCTTGTCTGTTCTCAGCATGATTTTAAAAATATCACAGTTACTGACATTATTCTTCATATCTCCATACAAATAACTAACTAACCTCATTTAGCTGGCGCTCAACAAATCAACATAAAGCAATTTAATTATACGTAATATGGTAGTGACTCTGCGGGAGACAGCACCCAATTAATCTATACATATTAAAATATGTAGTTGCTGTTCAGTAATTTGTTGGTATTTTGTGTACTAGCCGATACTAAGCTATAAGCTTTAAAATTTTCTGGAAATTTCTAATCTATACCTAGCTATTAATATATTCTCACGCTAAATGGTAAACACCGGGATGGTAACGTTAAACTGGACAGAAAACGCGGGCCCTAAATAGCCAGTATGCCATAGTCCTATTTACCGTTCATTTTTCGTTAACTCATTTTACATGAAATTTTATTTTATCTTTTATCCGATTTGTATCCGATAAAAGATAAAATAAAATTTCATGTCAGGCAAACGTATAAGTCTATTTACTATGTAGGTAAAGATTTAGATAATTTTCTTAGTCTTCTGACCAAGATTTTACCAATAGCGCAATATTATCTTCCAAGCAATGTTTTATTTTAATTGACTGTAATTTTTAAGCTATCTTCATCTGTAGTGTGTAGAATCAAACTCATAATATTCATAATGAATAATTTAATACAAACATTATATCTAACATTATGTCACCAGTAACCCAGTTAGAGTACAAAGCACGGTTGCAACAAGGATCGCAGGAAGTGACAGGAGCAGGATATTCCGACTGCAAGTCGAACTGTGGTGGAGTTTACAACAGTTGCAAACAACTACTTACTGTTTATGATACCCTAGTACAATAACTTCTCTGTGTTGTACTAGTTAGGTAAACTTATACAAATATTATTATGCAAAAAATATTCAGCATTTATACGAAATTGCTAATGTACCAAACGCGATACTGATAACTGCCCCGCTCTTTGGCTTTTAGCGCGATAAAATATAGCCTATGTGTTATTTTGATCTATAAGCTATACAACTGTACTATTAGCCGTTTTAGCGTATAAGAGCATCATACATCCTTACACCAATTTTTACAAACATTCGTTTTTATAATGTTAGGGGATTAATATGGTTTTGTATGTTTTAGTAACGAGGAAATTAGAGTAGCAGGCTTCTGGGCATAGATTCGATTACCACTTAGAACAATTGTATGATTGATATATTTGTGCCGCATTTGGGAGCTTTCTATCTATTAATCTTCAAGAGCGTCCATAATCGTAATCTTAAGCAAAATTTATGTAAAATTTTCATGATCATTTATTAATTAAACAGTCAAACATTATGAACTTTCACGTAGGCATTAGATAACTATTTAACATACATTGTACGAGTATATGGCATTCCCACAATCCGATATTATATTAAAATTACGTCTATATTAATTTATTAATGTTTGCAATTGACTCGCTATGCTTTTACTAAATAAACTAAATTATAGTGGAAAAAATAATAAATAATAAATAAATAATAAATATTCATGGACATTTCACACAACGTCCTCTGGTCCCAAGCTAAGCTTATATGCTTGTGTTATGGGTACCAGAATACGGATATAATACATAAACTACTTTTTTTTTTGTAAATACATACTTATAATACGTAGAAAACACCCAGACGCAGTACAAACATTTGTATGACATTTATGGATATCACACAAATGATTGTCCTGACCGGGAATCGAACCCAAGACCTCGTGATCGGCAGTCCATTACATAAACCACTCCACCACGAAGTCCGTCAAATGATAAGCATGAGCGGGACTTGAACCCACGACCTCGGAATACCGTTCCGTTGCTCTCCCAATCTGAGCTATCATGGTTCCCGCATATGTTTACCAAATCTTCCACTACTATCTTCTCAATGTGAGTTAAACATCGTGCAATGTTTTTTGTACAACGCCATCTATTGAGCGGTTTGCACCAACTCGATCAATCGATCACTTAGTGTTCTTTACACAACACAATTGGACCGAAATAATGACTGTACATGTATTTCTACATAAATTTATTAATTTTTCCATCCTTTTAAACCATTCTATCTATTAAAAAATCGCATCAAAATCCGTTGCGTAGTTTTTAAAATATAAGCTCACATGATATACACACAAAAATAACGACTTTGTTTTATAACACATGTTTAGATTAGATACTTACAAGTTGTAACAGTTAAGTAGCTAATGCAAACCCAAAGACATGGAGGTGTCGAGTTCAATGTCAAAATCAATTTTAAATTTTTTTTTAAATATGGGGCCTTTTTCAGAAGGATTTGGTGTTTACTACTATAAAAGCAACCTTCATACACTTATCCAAATAGTTTTATTAGACATATTTGCAATAAAATCGAATGTGAGTAAACCCTGTAATAAATGATGGTAGAAGACACATTACAGCTCAGTCTCAACCGTGACCATGGTGACTTCAAAGTCTCCGAAACATCGGGCCAAAATTTAAAACAAATATACGCGTCTAAATCCGTAAAAAGTAGTTTCATTTAAACAAATGAGTCGCAAGTGTTAAGGCCGGGCTCGACCGCAAAATGAGCGAGGTCATTAATGAGCTCGCTTAACTCGCAACGATAATTTTCATAGTTGAGGCTCGACCGCCAAAGAGGCTAGCGGAGCGGTCTGAGAGTGAAAATTATCGTTGCGAGTTAAGCGAGCTCATTAATGACCTCGCTCATTTTGCGGTCGAGCCCGGCCTTTAGAAAATACCATATTTTCAATGTTATTCCCATATTATCAAACATTTATTTTCATTATGCACAAACAATATACATAATATTTTTTGTGTCTAGAAACTCAATCAATTCAAAAGAAGTTTAATTGGCGTAATATAAACATGAGCTCTCAATGATCATTTAGCGACGGTCGACCGTCTGAAGTGTGAAGTGCCT
The DNA here is from genome assembly GCA_916999025.1 of Orgyia antiqua. Lineage (NCBI taxonomy): Eukaryota > Metazoa > Arthropoda > Insecta > Lepidoptera > Erebidae > Orgyia > Orgyia antiqua. The sequence continues at coordinate 30,408,221 of OU779866.1, forward strand.
ATTCTTCAAAAGAATTGACCAGATAATCGTTAGTAATTTGGTAAATACTACTTGCCTGTGTTTTGGTATAACCAGCTTTGGATGCGGATATCCTCCACTTGGTCTACTTATACCACGTTGATCAAGACTGTTAGCTTACAGCTTATTTTCGAGTTTACTGCCTCTCACAGTGGATGTTATTTGCTTATGTTCTAAGTTGACGCTTACTGCACCCTCTGGAGAATCTGGGAGAGTGACACTTGTATTCTTAATACGTCACGAGTCACAATACGGTTAGGTACCTATAGCAAAATAAAATTTTGTAAATAATATAATTATAGGGGGTTAGATACTGTATCCTAACACAGGCTAAACCCTAAGCCTAGTTAGGTAATACAGGGTCAGACTCGATATATAAGTTCAAAAATTGTATTCTTATAATTTGTGCTTACCAACTTTGTACTATTGTAATAGCTCTATATAGATATGCGCACACATATATTTTTGTGATATTTGTATTTGTGGTATTTTTTATTTTAATTTATAATGTACCTAATCAATTAATACAAATTTTAATCATCAAGCGAATCCTATTCTATACCGGACTATGATCGGTCTGTACCAAACAATAAATGTTTAGTAGTGAATAATGATAAAAATCAATTATGCTCTATGTTGTAACACCATGAAAGTCATTTGAAAGTGTAATTTTCTAAAGGAAATTAATTAAGAATTAATTTAACACGGAACTACAAGTTTTATACATAATTATAGATATTTTATTTAGAAAACGATTTTCGACTGTCATAGCAAATAACACATAAGTATTTATGTTCAATTTCCCTTTTAAAATGATAGTGTCGTTATAAATTGACGAGCCTCGTGGTTGAGTGGTTCATGTAACGGACTGCCGATCAAGAGGTCGCGGGTTCGATTCCCGCTCGGAACAATCATTTGTGTGATTTTTCTAATTGACATTCAAATGTTTGTACTGCGTCTGGGTGTTTCTATGTATTATAAGTATGTATTTACAAAAGAAAAGTAGTATATGTATTCTATCCGTATTCTGGTATCCATAACACAAGCATATAAGCTTAGTTTGGGACCAGAGGACGTTGTGTGAAATGTCCATGAATATTTATTTATTTATTTATAAATTATTTTAATACATAGTCTAAATGGCACCACTTGAGAGATATCAACGGATCCCTTTACCAAGAGGTTCCCGTCAATTGATTGTCACTTCTAAGAATTGAGTACGCCCCTTTAAATTACTTGTAGGGTCTGGGTCATCCTTACCAAGTAGGTCTGTTATAGCAGAACTGTCTAGATTCATTTGCATAATGCCTTTTAAATTTAACACCTCACTTCAAACATGCATTGTGCTTAGTCATATACCATTTATCGAGTAATTCTCTCATTAACGGAACGTATGTTATTATGTTGAATACCAATTTATGTGCGTACATAAATATGCAACGGTTAGCATGTCAGACGCAACATTATTAATACCTTTGACATTAGTTGAAATTATCGTAGCTGCAGAGTTGAGACCTGTTTGATGACAAACTTGTGTTGGAAATTATTCGTTATCATTCAATGATCTTGATCTCTCAGACGACTCACTTGTACAGCAGCTTCTGCAAAGCTACCGTCTGCAGTAATAAACAGAAATCCGATACCTTTGCTTACGACAACCATTGAAACTACAAGATCTCTGATAAGACAATCGTTTATTTTAATATTTACTGCCTATAGAACATTGTTAATTATGCTAAATAATTACTGAGTAGAGCAAAACAGCATGCTAATCATTTGTGCTTAATTTACATTCTTTAATAAAGGAGTAGCACTAATTTAAACACGGGAACAGCTGCGGCTTAAACTACAAATTCTAAGGCATATTAATTTATTCATTTACCCTTCACGCCCTAAATCTCTGGGTGTGATGAATAAAAGGGGTCGATGTTCGTCGCCGCGTGCGCCTGCCCATCTATCAAACACACGATGCGGACTAAATCGATTACCAAACAACCGTGATTTGTTATTTCATTATCAACAATTTGTTATATATCACTTTAGTAACAGACGCCACCGTTTCTGGCTTTAAAGTATTCAACGAAACCGTCAAAACTAATATCCATTGTTGAACTAATATAATTTTATTACAATATCATATTATATTTTATTGAATATAAAAGTTGTTGACGCATCATACAAGTTTATATCAAGAGTTTTATTATTCTCTTTGCACAGTAAGTACTAGTGCAAACCATATAATTATATCTGCGAGATATTATCGTGGTTTTAATTAATTTGAGATAACAATCTATAATTTAATATAAGCAAGATGAAGGCACGAAAACATATGTATTTACTTGTAGGAATTAATAAACTACCTGTTCAATAACACGGAATGTTAAACATTCTATAATAATAAAACATCACAATTAAGGAAATAATATAATCTTTCATGTGCGGATATCGTTAAAACTGGTACTGCACTTTGGAAGACAAATATTATTTAGTATCGAAGTTATAGTAAGTCATTAAGAGGATACCAAAATAGCTCCGTGCATTTTTTCTATGTACGAAGTTTTCATTGTTTCTTTAGATTGAATGGCTAGAGCTCTAATTTTTAAGTATATGTTTTTTCAATATATGATCTAGGATCGCATAAACTCAGAAACACGATTGAAAAAAGTTTTCTCGATAGAAAATCTTAGCGAAACAACGTCTCTAATTTTTTATTTTTTTCATTTGTCGGTCTATTATCGCGTATTAAATAATGAAATAACTTTAAAAACATAAGTAACTATTATATATAGAAACACGTAAATCAGAATTAAAATATATTTAGTAGATTTTGAGTAAACAAAAAAAATATCCCTAATTCTTCATTTTCTATACCTACTAGCTGTGTTAATATGTACATGTCGACGATAATATTGATGTAGGCCCTTAACAAAAGTTATTGTTTTTGTGGTTGAACTTGTTTGAAAGCTTATTAGTGATGACTGTCGAAAAACAACTTGTACGAATTGACGTAGCTTCAAAGCGTAACTAGTTGGTAGGATTAATTTCTTACTACCAATAATGTTGTTTTTCAGAAGTTATTAAGCACTTATCCAATATGACAATCAAGCATAACTGGTAATAGAATAAAAGACATATTGAAGGATATTACTTCTTATATGGCATTCGGTAGTGGGATTAGTTCCAGCTTTAACATCAATACCTGAAAATAATACAAACACATGAAAATATAGATGAAAAGTAGAGCATACCTTTATATAATATTTAGTAAGTTCAACTTTTCGTTTTTTAGTTATTATTTGATATGTTGAAGCAGCATCTCTCACTGGAGGAAGAAAACCAGTAGGAGCTTTTTCTATTCTTATTGATGACACATATTTGCATACTTTTTTCTAAGGGTCTTTAGTTACTTGATTGTGTTCTAGGATTCGCAGTTACCCTAAAAAGGGTCTATTGTCACAAGTTGCAGCGAATAAAGGCGGTTGTGGTTCATTCGGAAGCCGAAGGGTGAAATAGGAAGTGATACCGGTTTTTATTTCCTTCCCCACACAATGTATTGATTCCCCGCTGTCACCGCAATGGGGTGTTGCTTTGAAACATATTTTGATTGATGTTGCATTCTATATTGTTAGTTAACGTATGAAAAGAGAATTGATTTCAATCTGCGATACTAATAAATTCAGTATTATTACTTTTTAGAATTCTATAATGTGATCGCTAATCTCTCGGAGATTAACGTATTATCAAAACAATCCCTAACAGGTGGGCATAAATGGCTAGCTAGCTAACACGTCTTCTGATTTATGGATTTATAATACTTTGCCATAAGCTTATTGCTTTCTATATCCCCAAGATTATATGCCAAAATTCTTGTGTTCTAATTTTTTTTCTTATGGCCAGCCAAATCGTACGTTAAAGTGGCGATGCGCAGGCAAGAAAGACGAAGGGAGAATTCTTCCCCAGTAAAATTCTCGAATTCTGCCATTCCAGATGACGTTGATAATGCGGCTCTCTTCGGCAAGATCGAAGGGGACCACTGAAAACAAGCAGCATAGGACTGCATGCGTTCTTTTGGGGAACCCTATATCCTTCAGTGAATGGAGAAAGGCTAATTCATGGAAGGATGACTATACCCGTACTATATAAATATTTTCTGCAATTTAATAAAATAAAGTTTAAAAATCAGCACCTAAAACCAATGTTCAGTAAAACTAAAAACAAATGCTCCTAGTATAATAACTTTGGAGAAACATACATACATGTTAGAGGTGAATAAATTAAAGTTCCTCTGTAAAATATGTTTATTCAAGAAATCAAAATTACAATCAGTTCAAGATTTATGCAAACAAACTATTGATCGTTATTCTGAATGAAGATGTAACATTGGGTGCAGTGTCGTGCGCCAAACCGGTCTATTTTCAATAAAGCTGTTGCTTTTACAGCTACTATTGTTAACATTTTAATTGGTATTAGCATAGCGGAATTAGCATTAGGGTAAGGGTTACTGTAACTTTAATCTCTAGCCCCTTCTTATAATATTTTTTATAGCAAAACAACATATTTTGTAGATCGAATATCACCCTACATACAGTTAATAAGCAAACATATTTACGGGTTGCTATGACTGAAATTTTTATTATGTTGTAAGAATTTGCAATAAAATAATAATGCGACTATAATTGTATATATTCCATCTTTCAAGTAAGATCAAATTGGCATTGTTCATATTTTTTTTAAACTCTTAATTCGAAAATATTTCCGGGAATAGAGTTTCTGATCATGATCCATTAGTTTTTTTCGGAAAATTTGCTATATTAAAGATTATTTTTCCAAAAAAACAAATGATTTTATTTGCCCTTGAAATAAAGGACTTAAAATATTAAGCCTTATTAAGGCGTTCTTAGGGATATTCTACTGTGTTGGAGTTGAAATTGGTCTATTATATCAACTTGGCAACTTATGAACAATCACAATTGCACACGGTGAGCAAATTTTATTAAAATCGGTCATGTAGTTTAGTTATCCATCGCGGACAAACAACGTGACCCGTAATTTATATATTATATTATACTATGACTATCTGATGCCCACTACTCCATACGCGTGGAATTTAAGATCGTGGAATTTAAGATTCCCTGGATTTTCATGAACGTTTCAAGACCATAATTACAAAAATCGGTCCAGCCGTTCTCGAGTTTTAGCGAGGCTAACGAACAGCAATAGATTTTTATATATATGAAGAAATACACATTTTATAAGCTCTTTTAGAATTTGGAATGTTTAATATTTAAAGAATTAAGTTATAGGTGTTTGTCCATTTCTGAACTGTAACGTCGAAATATTTAAAAAATATATATTTAAATTAGAGATGAAACGGATAGTAGTTTGGCCGGATACCGGATATTCGGCAAGCTACTAGGCCGGAGCGCCGGATATCCGGCTGCCAGATATTTGGCCATTTATTGCGTTGACGCCATCTGTTTGATTTGAATAGTGGCGCGGTGAACGAGATCGGAAATATTCAGGCGCATTCGGGTCGCACGTAAGCCGAGATCGGGTCGACTCGGGTAGACTCGGGGGCGTTCGAGTGTTATCGCGCGTGTCAGTTTGTATTTGTTTCTCAGTTCGTTTGTTGATTAATAAAACAAACATTTTTGATGTGCGATTATAAAAATAAACGGTATCCATAACCTATTGGAGTATGATTTGCCTTGTGTAAAATAATGAGTTTTTTTTAATTTTACTATCCGGTATCCGGCCGGATAGTGAAAACAAGGCCGAATACCGGATAGTTACCGGAAATCCGTTTCATTTCTATTTAAATACATAGGTACTTTTACAACCTATTCTATTTATTACTATTGAATATTTTGGACGCAATAGTAATAACTTTAGAAAGTCTTTATAACAGTTTACAATTATGTAAATTACGCTAATAAGCCAATAATGATTGAATTGACAAGATAATCTGAAATTACGAGTCCGTCGGAATCGGCTTATCTACCCGCCCATACAGAACAGACAAATAGAGAACAACTAGATTACACAATAATTTTGTTACAAACAGGCATAAAGAAGAGCTATACAAGTAAGAAAAATAACTTTTTTAATCTTAAGTATTTTAAAAATATCGTTAAGTGTTCGTTCTGATCTTGATGAAGATTCAGAAGACAGATATACTTTAACCACCTAATTTTAAAAGATCCCGTAAGAGTTAATAAAGGAAGGTAATTTCAACTACGCAAATAAAACAAGAATAATACAATTTTTTTTATGACCTAAATTGGCAACGAGCTCACGGACCACCTGATGTTAAATGGTATCCGTTAGAATTTTTCTTAGAAATTAAACCTAGATAAGTTTAAATTCTAAACTCAGAAAGTTAATCCTCAGCAACAGTCAATGACATTTTCTTTACATCTGGTGTATATTTCTTACACCCATATTGGTTAATAATCTATAGGTACAAGCATTGGCTTCTAAAAATCCGATCGTTGACCGCTTTCGTAAGTCACATAGGATTAAGAAAATACGTATTTTGATATTTCACGCAACTTTTAATCCGTATACATATTTGACACATCTATTTTAGTACATTTTTAAAAGATTATATCTAAAGGTACCGCCATTTTCACATATTTTTAATAATTCCCAAAGTTACAGTAGCTAATGCGATTGACAGCATAAACAAAACGTTCTAAAGTTTTCACCGATAATCCATTATGCAAAACACAATAAAATCGTTTCTAATAAGTATTTAATTTTATATTCAACAAAATCAAATTAGTAAAACGAAGTATCGTAAGATATAAATTTTTTACGGAACGCAATAAAATGAATGATATAGCGTATTAGAGGCAGGGCAATAAATAATTATTTATAGCATATTAAACATCAGTAAAATCTCAATAAACGGTGAGCTATAACTAAAGAGTATTGTGAAATGACATGTGATTAACAATTGACAAAAACTGTGACGAAATCTTAGACTAAGCGCTAATAATGATGGCAGAAAAACAATGATATATTAAAATAATAACAACGCAACGGCCTGTGGTATTTTCTATAATATCATCCATAATTATCCCCAATGTCAATCACAGTTCTAACACAAAATCTTTACTAATATTATGAGGCAGATCAGGTTCGCGCACGTTCACGCGCTTATTTAAGAAACTACTGGTTTAAATTGAAAAATTCTTTTTGTTTTGGATAGTCCATTTATCGAAGAAAACTATAGTATCACGCTGCAATCAGCAGGAGCGAAGAATTAGTGAAAAATGTTGCAAAAACGGGGAAAATTTTCTAATTTCTACACGTACGAAGTCGCGGGCAACAGCTAGTATTTAATATTGTATTGGCTGATGTAAAAAAATATGTTTTAGTGTATATTTTCACCTCAAACAGTTAAATACTTTCTGTTTCAACTAAACATTTTAAAATTCAAAGCAGTTACGATGGCTCGAACAGAATCCCTACTATTCTTAATAGCACTTTCAAATATAACTTCTCAAGTAATTATCGTATTAAATTCAGTATATTTATGGTATTATTAGTGATCGCGTGACATACTATATGGTATTATCATCAAGTACCACACTTAGTACCGTCACGTGAAACATAAAACAGCATGTTTCATCATAGAATGGTCATAGAAAGGTAATAACGAAAACTTACGAGCTTTCATACTAATAAAACAATATAAAACTTATTGACAATAATTTATTCAACACCGTTACTATTCCACGGACTTTCTTATTGAAAAATGTTATTTTATCTCACAAAAATAATGTATTATAAAATTCTCAATATTTATGTGATATGATACCTATGCTATGACATGTCTTTCTTCAAAATTGTCGTTTAATTTCCAAATAATCTTTCTAATGATTTTAAGGTACTTTTATCATTAGTTGCTTGTTAAACTCACTCTATGCGTCTAGATGTTAATTTAACAAGACGTGTATTATAATGGGACAATTTCCGAGGTCGTGAGTTTATCTAGTGAATAGTTATTCTGCTACGATTAAATTTTTAAGTTAGGTGATGTTTATTATATATATAAACCATACGCCTATAAAAGCCTCTAGTTCTCTTTTCAAACAATAGAATTCATTTCTATAGCTTGATTAATATATTCCTACGATAAATAATATTTTTAAGAATATTCCTAGTATAAAAAGGATTATAATTTTAACACGGTGAGCTTAAACATTTACGAATAAGCTATAGTGGCCCGGCTAATCTTTACATTATCAAGTGAGTTTTACAGTCCTCAAACTCTCACATTTAAAACTATAAATTTGTACATTAACGTCTCAGTATCTGTTATGGGATATATTCCCCATAGATCCCAACTCTATGGGAAGCCAAGTGGGCGGCCTTAATCTACTGATTACAACAGCATTATCACAGTTGAACCAAAGAAGCGCACATAAGTTTTCTATAAATACGTAATTTGCTTATTCAATATTTTATCGTGTGTGTATATACAGGGTGTGGCGTAATTAATGGATAAGCCTGTGCCTGTGGATAAGCCTCCTACTGCGCTATACGAATATGTATATTTTTAATTAATCCTATGTATGGTCTTGAAAAAAATGGCATAAGTCATGTTTTTCATAAAATGACTACTTTCACTAACCAATTCTGCTACTGTTGCCACAATTTTCAAAAGTTTTGCTTTCTGTTTTTTTTATAATACAGCTTAAGAGTTGAATTATTGCAAGCAATAAAGAATTCCCTATTCGTAATACAAATTTTTTGAAAATTATGCATGAAATACCAAAAAAGGGTTATTGATTATTCAATTTGTTGACTTTGTACATCGTCTAGCTTAAAAAATCTTTATGGGAGTTGATTTGCCCAATATCTTAAAAACATGCTTGTTTTATGCAGTTTCCGAAATGGTATAATACTTATTATAATACTTATTAAGTTTGATGTGATATTAAAGAACCAAATGACACTCGTAAAAAAATGTTCTTATTTTGATTTAATTAATCAAATTAATACTGTTAACTTAAACAAACTGTCAGTGGTATTTTAACTTATCTGTCTGAGTTTACCAGTGGGAATGTTAGTCGTTGAAAAAAAATAACAACTTATTTTATTTTTTTTATTCTAAAGATGCAAACACTACATAAATTTTATTTTACAAAAAATGTTCGAAATGGCGGCCACCTGCGGCTATGCAGGCCCTGCATCGACGGATAAATGACCGCTTTAGGCGTCGGATGAAGCCGGACCTCTTGATTTCATCAGCGGCTTCAAAAATCAGGGCCTTTAGTTGTTCCAGGGATGCTATTTCTTTTTTATACACTTTTTCTTTTAAACACCCCCAGTAAAAAAAGTCTAGAGGGTTCAAATCAGGGGACCTTGGTGGCCACAAAATGGGACCCAAACGACCTATCCACCTCTCATTGTACTCATCATTGAGGTAGTTCCGTACAATTCGTGCGTAGTGAGCGGGACAACCATCATTTTGTAACCAGTAGTTTTCTGGCACATTTAAACTTTGTAATAGTTCCGGCAACGTATTTTGCAGAAAATTTAAATAATTGGGACTTGTTAGTGTCTCGGATAGTTCGACGGGCCCAACTATTTGTCCATTTAAAATTCCTGTCCAAAGGTTCACTTTAAACTGGACTTGAGCTCGGTCTTGCCTTATGTTTCTCGGATTGGTTGCCTGCCAACTATGAAGATTGTGCATGTTGACGTAGCCATTTCTTTTACATGATGACTCATCGCTCCACAGTATTTTGTCAAAAAACGCCAAATCTTCGCGTATTTTTCGCAACATGACGCGACAAAATTGGACTCTAGGCTCATAGTCTCGTGTCATTAGTGTTTGCACCCTTTGATAGTGATACGGGTGAAGCTCATGCCTGTGCAGAATTCTGCCCACAGTACGCGTATCTACACCGGTTCCTCTACTTAACTCACGAATTGATAACTCTGGATTAGCACGCACAGCTTCTAGAACTTCGTCATCACGATGTCGTCGAGGTCTGCCTTCCGAAGCACCACCAACACCGGTACCAGGCATTCGCCCTTCGCTAAAAGCGATGTGCACACGTGTAAACACCCGGTAGTCTGGGTGTCGCAAATCGGGGTATCTTCGACGATATTCGCGTGCAGCTTCATTTGCATTGCAGTTACACAGGCCGTAAATAAGATGCATATTTGCATACTCTTGAGGAGTGTACGTATGACGCGGCATGATCAGTAGTCCAGGGATATGTAGAAGTCGTCGATAATATCACAATTGTCCAATTCGTATAGCAAAAACAGAGTCCGTAGTACATAAGCCAAATTCACGTCACAATAACAAACACGATAGAGCAAACGATATGTGCGCAAGAGACGATAGTCAAAAGAGCACTAACTTTGTTAAACAAGTTCAAAAGCTGTTTTGTTGTTTGTGAGAATAATAAAAATCTATCTCTGTCGCACAACTGTTATTTACCTGACATCAAAATGCTTTGTCTCTGTCTTATGATAAGACTAACCGTCTGGATTTGCCGTGCGATAAACAACCACAAGTAGTTGACTTAGAGTCGTTATCTGCTTACCCTATTCATGGTGGATGACTACCTGCTCCCGAGCACCCAAAAAAGGGTCCATTGTGAATGACTACCTGCTCCGGAGCACACAAAAAAGGGTCCATTCAAACTGTTTACAAAGACATGTTTAAGATAAATTAATAATTCTGTTAAAGAAAATTAGGGTATTTTTTTACAACTGTCGTTTTTTTTTAAAACCTCGTGAAATGTAATAAGTATTATACCATTTCGGAAACTGCATAAAACAAGCATGTTTTTAAGATATTGGGCAAATCAACTCCCATAAAGATTTTTTAAGCTAGACGATGTACAAAGTCAACAAATTGAATAATCAATAACACTTTTTTGATATCTCATGTATTTTTTCCCAAAATTTGTATTACGAATAGGGAATTCTTTATTGCTTTCAATAGCTCACCTCTTAAGCTGTTTTATAAAAAAAACAGAATGCAAAATTTTTGAAAATTGTGGCAACAGTAGCATAATTGGTTAGTGAAAGTAGTCATTTTATGAAAAACATGACTTATGCCATTTTTTTCAAGACCATACATAGGATTAATTAAAAATATACATATTCGTATAGCGCAGTAGGAGGCTTATCCACAGGCACAGGCTTATCCATTAATTACGCCACACCCTGTACTGTATACCGCTGTATAATCTCGGCTTAAATCTATCGTTCGGTCGGTGTCAGTTCCGATATCTGTTGAAATTAATTTATCTATGGGTAATAAAATTTTCAAATTCACAAAACGATATTTTTGAGATAAAATAACATTGACAATGCTTGTACTTGTAGCTGTTATATTTTATTGCTGTAAAATGATAGGGATGTAATAAAAGTAACAAAAGTATCATTTAGAATTATAATCTAATACGCGAAACTATAATAGATGTCAAAACATTTTTAAATAACAAACACTATCATTCTAGAAACTTTGTTGAGAAATATTGACTAGGTATGTTATTTTACTGTAGTAGATACTACGACTATCTGTTAAATTTATTGCCACTATCGAAACATTTTTATTTTCAAATTTACACTTAAAATTTTTTAACTATGAATACTTTGCGAAAAATTCATACCTAGTTACACTGTTTGTGCAAAAAGATGCCATTATTTTGTGAAAAAGAAAATTATACTATAGAATACGTATATTCCATGTTATATCTTTAAAATAATGTTGCAATTCACTTGCCTTGTGAAATCAAAAAGTGACTAACGAAGGTGTTACTTTTGACAATTACTATAAGTTTGTGCTTTAGTTAGTTTAGTTAGTTAGTTTAGTTTAGTTTCAGTAAATATCAAACAAAACAAATGCACTACTTGGTACAACTTGTAGTAAATATGTGGTGAATGCGCGCGCGCAAGAGTCATCGCTCCTTCGAGTGTTGACTCTCGATTGTTTATTCGCCTCGAGAGTCACATAACAGTGGCACACACTAATAACTTAAAGACATATTATTCATTTTGTACTACATAACAATCTTCTAGAAACTACCAAGCTTATAATAGGAAATAAATAAATTTAATAAAGTGCCTACATATTACACCTACAGCTTTTTAATTTCAGTTTTAGAGACCATGGACACAGAAAAAGGAAGATTACGGCATATCCTCTTCGATATCACGGCCACAATGAATACAAAGTTTTCTGAAAAATACAATTTTATATCCATAATCCCTTACAATATTAAAAAGTTTGTTCGGTACACAAATACTGAGCGACGTAGCAAAGCCAGCAAAGAGGCTTTTTGTGTTTTCTCTATGTAATTTTATAAATTATCTAATACACTGAAGTTGTTTAAAACACTATATTAAGGTAATCTGAAAGAAGCACCTGCTTATACAGACTTTGGACTATATAATATAATTAGTTACTAAAATATTCACAAAGTAACTAGCGCCCCAAAGCTATCAACCCTCAGTATTATAACAAAAAATGCGACTTCCTAAAAACAACAATAAATACAAAAAAGAAAATTCTATTAGGCCAAAGTTACTTTCAAGTTCTAAAATTTCAAACAAAAGCTGTTTACCAAAGTCGCCTTAGACCTTAAATTTAGTACCCAAGTTGTCATGTTTCAAGGTAAGTACTTAAGTAAACCGAACGTCATGGATGTCATGTTTACTTATTTATTGTAGTTCATAAAATATTTTGTCGTTTGCGTGTTTCGTGAGCTTGTTGACCTTGACCCTCAATACAATATTAACGTCTCCACTTGGTGACTTGTTTGTAGTAGACTCTCTACGTCACCGTCAATGTTATTTTAAGGAATATGTACCCAAAGTATTACCGTTATATTTATTACGGGATATATTTGGCACACTTTTTCTATTTGTATGCTCAGGGATCTAGCAGTAACCGCTAAGCAAAAAGTGAACAGGTATTCATAAGTTGTCTATCGAAATAAAAATACTCTATCTCGAAAATAACTACACTGTTTGTGATTTTTGACAATAGGTTTTTGACTGGACGGAGTTATGCTCTTCATAAAGAAAACATCGAGAAACTAGAAATTAGAACTAAGTATACCAAAGAATCTAATAGCGACGTCTACAGACGAAGAAGTCATAATGAGAACCTACACAAACCCGGCCAAGGAGTATTTAATTTTGCTTTAATGCCAACTCTACGAATTATATAGCCTTTTAGTATGATGGATCCCTGAAAATATAGTTACTATAAATGAAGGTGAATTCAATTGTGGTATATTTATTTTCCTCGTTATTGTACGTCAAGTATTAAGTAAATAACGTCTGTCAGACACAAGGTAGTCGAGGGAACTTAACCTTCCCAATTATAACAACAAGCGTAAAATAATAAACATTGATTGAGACACGGCCGATCAGCTCTTCCCATAACTGTAAGGTTTAAAAACACCAGCTTGTAATTTGATAAAAAAATATATAGTATCTGGTAATACTACGGGTTTCCATTCTCACTCTCTCCAGCCTATGAGTGTACCACTGTTGAGCACGGGCCTCTTCCATTTCAAGAGGGATAACGGTCTATTGTGTCGCGCTGACCAAGCGTGTTATTAACATAGGGTTTATAGGGGATTTCCTTATCTCACTAAATACCATTCACTATATACTTGAATATTATCTGGCTTTCAATTAATCCATGTCATTTTTTATTATTATAGAGGCTGAACTAAAGCTATTCAGAGGCTAATTTCAACAAAAAGGTAAACGGCGGGAAAGCTCGATATTACCTCTTAAATAAATTAGGTACAAAACCTCGGCTAATTGTGAAGTATATCTATTTACGCACCTGGAGCAGGAAAATGTTATCATGAGAGTGACAATATGAATATGAAACCATCGTAAGACGGAAGTGCAACAACTGATTATAAATATTATCCGTATTACGCATTCGTATTACTCATCAATGAAATCAAATGCAACTTGAGGAAGTGTGTCAGAATCGAATCAAACTTATCGATTACGAAACACCGTCAATCGATGTTTGTCTTCACGATAAAACACCCAAGATATTAAATAATTACTGTTTCACACGCGTTATCTGCACTTATATAAACTTCCTCGATGCAATCTTATTTGCATTGCTTGTATTACATGCTAAGATTATATTATTATCTAACCGTTAATATTGTATACAAGTTAATTAAATAATTAAGGCACGTTTTATACACAGTAAAGAAAATATCTTACGAGTTTTGATTTCGATTGTTTAATGACGCTTGGCTAATTATTCTAATTAAATAACAATTTACGCTACACTTATTTTTAAACTACGAGATATACAAAAAAAAATTATGGATATTTCACACAATGTCCTCTGGTCCCAAGCTAAGCTTATACGCGTGTGTTATGGGTACCAGAATACGGATACCTAATACATAAACTACTTTTTCTTTTGTAAATACATACTTATGATACATAGAAAACACCCAGACACAGTACAAACATTTGTAAGTCATATATGAATATCTCACAAATGATTGTCTCAAGCGGGAATCGAACCCGCAACCTCGTCAAAGGCAGTCTGTAATATCAACCACTCCACCACGAAGCCCGTCGCTTTAGTATTGATAATCAATATTTCTAATATTTCTTATAAAAACTAGCTATGGCGTTTAAAATTTAATGATTATTAGACTAATACAACTAATACTTAAAACATAAAATTTCTATAAATTTTCATAAATACCTATACACAAAACATCACAAAAAAAGTAAATTTTTTCTTTATCATTTTATGTTACACTATAATTAGAACAATAAGGATAAAAGTACATCCATAGCTTGTATGACAAATTTTAGCTCCAATCTGATACATAAAATAATCATTTTATTACATTCATATCCACAGGTATGCACACATTTCCTTACAAATCATTATCGGAAATGGCGTCGAGTGAAGTTGTTTCACTGGAAAACCCTTATCTACCGTTGAAGGTACATATGTCGAGGACATCAACATATTACAGATATACTACATATACTTTGAACCTAGCCGTTTGATAGGACATGATGTAATAAGAAAAAAATCTTTAGATCAATGTTAACAAGAGTTCAGTTCTAGTATGATTGGTTTAAGGGCCTACATCAATATTATTCAATATCATCGCCGACACGTACATATTAACACAGCCAGTAGGCACAGAAAATGAAGAATTAGGGATACTTTTCCTATTTACTCAAAATCTACTAAATATATTTTAATTCTGATTTACGTGTTTCTATATATAATAGTTACTTATGTTTTTAAAGTTATTTTATTAGTTAATACGCGATAATAGACCGACAAATGAAAAAAATAAAAAATTAGAGAGGTTGTTTCGCTAATATTTTCTATCGAGAAAACTTTTTTCAATCGCGTTTCTGAGTTTATGCGATCCTAGATCATATATTGAAAAAACATATACTTAAAAATTAGAGCTCTAGCCATTCAATCTAAAGAAACAATGAAAACTTCGTACGTAGAAAAATGCACGAAGCTATTTTGGTATCCTCTTAAGCTTTTGTATTTCACTACATTTGCCCAGCTAGTAGTATATAGTATCTATTATTTAGCAAGCTATACAACCATTTATAACTCAAAGGTTATGATAGAAGGTAAGCAATATGTTTAATGCTACGCGGAGTTTACGTTTTTGACAAAGCCCGAAGAGTAAGTATACTAAAGAGGCAATGAGCTTGCTACATAGATCGACAAACTACGAGTAACAACCGTTGCCGAAAGAAAGTTGTAGAGTGGCGTACGTAAAAAAATATTTCATACCGATGCCGATGGATGGAATAATCTACTTATCCAATATTCTGAAATTATGTCATTGAAATAAAGTAAACAGAATCTTTTTACGGATTTAGACGCTTTAAATCTTCTATCTAAATTTGTAAAAGTGGCTTTATTTGAATGAATGTGTCACGCAAGTATTAGAAAATATTATATAAACAGTGGTACCAATTCTACGTGCACAGCAAAACTTAACTAAAAAATGGTACCATAATCTATCAAATATTGTGTTATGGATTTTTTTTGCTTTTAATAAGTTTTAATAAGTTGTGTCAAGGATTTATTCATATTTATTATAGCATTATACGCATGCCTTTGTATGTCAATGATTATTAAAAGCAAAAAAAATCCATAACACAATATTTGATAGATTATGGTACCATTTTTTAGTTAAGTTTTGCTGTGCACGTAGAATTGGTACCACTGTTTCATCATCATTCTTTTCCCTTATCCTGTTATTTGGAGCTCTAAAGAAGCTCTAAGAATCTTTTGTGTAGGAGTCCAACTCAGGAGTTGGACTCCTACACAAAAGATTCTTCTGAACGGTCTTATTTGATAGGTACTTAAGTGTAAAATTTATGAACAAATGTGTTTATTAGTTTCTTATCATGTAAAATACTCTTAAAATGTAGTAAGTAGGAATGAAGTTCTATCTCCGTCTTAATAAAGTTAGGTTCGACAATAAAATTATGGTGTAGGTACTTACATAACATCTGCAAATATAAGCAATATTACGAAGAACTTTATTCGGTCACGTTGTAATGGTTTTCACAGATAATTTTAGTAATGCTGTCTGGCCCACAACTCAAGTCATATGATCTCATATTGTTTGAATTATTTTATGACTACAAGGCTAGACACATACTAGTATTACAGATAAATATTCATGGAAAATTCACACGAATTTATTTCGTCCTAAAGTAAATCTATGTCTTTATTATGGATGGATACCAGAGAGATGAGAAGGCGGAATAATACTGTAATGGTATTCTTTAATCTTTATAATGTGAATTTATATAATACAGGTAAAATACCCTAGATATACAGAATAGGTTTGTTTCTACTTTTACGCCAAAATTACTTAACTGATTTCAATAAAAATTTGCTAAAACCTAAGAACTTGGTGGATCTAAGAACTTTTTAACACGATAAATGGGTGTGCAGTGATTCAAATTGCGCGCGTACGAAGTTGTGTGAAACACCTAGTATACATTAGGTATGTACTTTGATGAAATTATCTAAATAAATATTGTGACACACCTTTATAAATCGTATACATAATATTGTGATAATTACGACGGGCCTCGTGGTCTAGTGGTTCATATAACGGACTGCCGATCACGAGGTCTAGGGTTCGATTCCCGGTCAGGACAATCATTTGTGTGATGTTTTTAATTGTCATACAAATGTTTGTATTGCGTCCTCTGTTCCCAAGCTAAGCTTATTATGCTTGTGTTATGGGTACCAGAATACGGATATAATACATAAACTACTTTTCTTTTGTAAATACATACTTATAATACATAGTAAACACCCAGACGCAGGACAAACATTTGTATGATAATTATAAATATCACGCAAATTATTGTCCCGAGCGGGAATCGAACCCGCGATCTCGTGAACGGCAATCCGTTACCTGAATCACTAGACCAAGAGGCCCGTCTAGAGTGAATCAGATTTTCTCCATGGGCGTTCTATACCAACCAATCCGACTCCAGCGAGGATATATTGGTTAATTTTAATCATTACTACCACATATTTGTTATTTCCCACAGGAAATCTTATCCATTGAGACTATAATTAGCTGACAGTGGTAGCGCCAAAGAGCCATTAATAATAATAATCTTTATTTAGCTAAAGAGTTACCATCATACAATTATGTCATAAAATACAGTTTAACTGTACCAATATTACAATTTAATACATATGTGATAATTGCAATACATAGTAGCATCTGGTGCTAAACTAGGCTAGAAGCCTGTATTTCAGCACTCAGCGCCTACTCCCATCCACAGGTTTCATATAGTATCCTAATATGGTAAATAAACAATCTGTCACTATTATTATATTTATATTTTCACGTATGTGTGCAAGGCATGCGAGGTAGATTTGTGTGTTGTATTACAACGTGAATACCTAAATATTTCGTATAGTGAAATCCAGTAACAATCTTTAAATATCAGCAAATTTCTAAGAAACTACAGTAAAGTCTTTAACAAAACCATGTCATAAGTGACTGAGAGCTTATGCAGTGGAAGTGTGTAACCTCGTCTATAATTATTTTGCTCATACTGCCCTATGGAGACGGCAAGTGCGTGACTAGCGAAACATAAGAGCTCTTACTTATCTTGTTTTACAAATTAAGATTTGTATTTACTCTTGATGGTAAGTTGTAATTCTTTATTATGGTTTTCCTTATTGATATTGTGAATTCGGTATTCGTATAAAAAATATTGTTTAGCGATTCTTATAAGTTTGTGGAAACATTGTTTTGTATTAATATCTTTTTGGTTAAAATAGTTATAAACCTTTGTAGTTAAAACGTTTCGGTCCTGACATGTCTAAATTCAAATATTCAGAATAGGAATATTAATTGTCAACTTAATAGCTTAGTAATTTTTATGATTCTTTCCGGATAGTGAATTCAGTCTGATTGTACCAATTTATATTCCCTTAGGACGTCAGTAATTGTAAGGAATGTTTTAGAGTTTATTATATTTTAATGCCTATTATTACCTATCAGTTAATATATTTGTGGTGAACTGTGAAACGTGACGTGACGTAGTCCGTGTGGTGACGGATTAAGAATACAAGTGTCATCACCCCATCTCCTCCCAAGGGTGCTGTAAAAGTCAGCTACCCTTAGCTGACTATCCCTATATTGCACACAGATAACATATGAATATCCCTATATTGCACACAGATAACATCCTCTGTGAGAGACGGAAAACTCGAAACTAAACCCTGTACCAACACGCCTGGTCAGCGCGGCACAGTAGACCATAATCCCTCCCAAAGTGGAGGAGGCCCGTGCCCAACAGTGGGACGTAAATGGGCTGGAGGAGGAGGAGGTGAAACGTGAAATACAATTTTATTATTATAACCAGTGCATCTTTTAAATACAAGAATTGAAATCCCTACACTGCCCTTTCCACAAGTTCTTAAAAGAATCGTTAAGGGCCTACATCAATATTATCGTATATCATCGCCGGCACGTACATATTAACACAGCCAGTAGGCACAGAAAATGAAGAATTAGGGATACTTTTCCTATTTACTCAAAATCTACTAAATATATTTTAATTCTGATCCACGTGTTTCTATACATATAATAGTTACCTATGTTTTTAAAGTTATTTCATTAGTTAATACGCGATAATAGACCAACAAATGAAAAAAATAAAAAAATTGAGAGGTTGTTTCGCCAAGATTTTCTATCGAGAAAACTTTTTTCAATCGCGTTTCTGAGTTCATGCGATCCTAGATCATATATTGAAAAAACATATACTTAAAAGTTAGAGCTCTAGCCATTCAATCTAAAGAAACAATGAAAACTTCGTACATAGAAAAATGCACGAAGCTATTTTGGTATCCTCTTAAGCTTATTTGTACTAGCTTATGGATACAGAAACAATATTATAAATATCTATATTCTTAGTATAAAAAATGTCCCCAGTGGCAATTGAAACACTAATCTAGCAAATTAAAGTTTACGTAAATATTACTGGTATTATAAATTTTAGTCATCAGGTTTGTTTAAAACCTATTTAATCATATATAATACTAACAGCTAAGCGGAAATAAACCTCTTGTACAAATCCTGAAATTGAAATCTGCCTTATGTTTAATAAGCTTCCTTGGTAATAATGTTTAAATGTTAGACATAATACAGGAGGCTAGTCAATAGTCGAGTAAATGGATAAGAAGCAGAAAATTT
Organism: Orgyia antiqua; assembly: GCA_916999025.1. Taxonomy (NCBI): domain Eukaryota; kingdom Metazoa; phylum Arthropoda; class Insecta; order Lepidoptera; family Erebidae; genus Orgyia; species Orgyia antiqua. Next base: position 30,428,005 of record OU779866.1, read on the forward strand.
CATTTTTCTATGCGTATTGGTATGCAATATATTTGCGCAAAAAAAAATGTCCAACAATTTAATCATAAACATAGCAACTTATGATCGACTTCTCTTACCTAATCCATATCTAAACTTCAAATGGTTAATACCATAGTCACTAAATCGCGGAAACCGTAAAAATAAAAGTATGTTGTGTAATCGACTTTGTTAATTGAAATACCGGGATAATTATAATATAACCGGTTTGTTTGACATATAATTACAAAAAAAACCTATGTATTTTTTTACCCCAGTAATGAAGTAACTTGATTCCAATTACAAATTTGGAGTAGCCTATAATTTGGTTTCACAGCTTTCCCCAAATTACAGTTTATTGGTTATTAAGCTTTATGGATTGATGGTACTTCGCAGTTACTTGGTAATTGTTCAATTCCAAATGAGGTGTGTGCTTGACACCATATAAGTTGTGTCAAGGATTTATTCATATTTATTATAGCATTATACGCATGCCTTTGTATGTCAATGTATGAGGTAAAGGTATGAGATTTTCAGTACTATAACTGTTTTTTTTTTGTTCTGTTATTTTCTGTTTTTCGTTCCAGAGATACAGTCTGGTGACAGGAGGACAGCGAAGTTTCGGTAATATGGTCCATCTAGTTCTTGTTATACATGTCTACTGAATTCATAAATAAGGTAATGTTGTCAAATTATATTCTAATGTGTTCTACAAAGTATAAACAAATAAGTCCTAATTTGATTTGGTCTGTAAATAGTGTTAAGTTACTGTTGTTAACTTACCTAACGTACACCTATGACTCGAAATCAAAATCTCGTAGACAATACTTAAGGGCCTACATCAATATTATCGTATATCATCGCCGACACGTACATATTAACACAGCCAGTAGGCACAGAAAATGAAGAATTAGGAATACTTTTCCTATTTACTCAAAATCTACTAAATATATTTTAATTCTGATTTACGTGTTTCTATATATAATAGTTACTTATGTTTTTAAAGTTATTTCATTACTTAATACGCGATAATAGACCGACAAATGAAAAAAATAAAAAATTTGAGAGGTTGTTTCGCCAAGATTTTCTATCGAGAAAACTTTTTTCAATCGCGTTTCTGAGTTGATGCGATCCTAGATCATATATTCAAAAAACATGAAAACTTTGTACATAGAAAAATGCACGAAGCTATTTTGGTATCGTCTTAAGACTTATTGTCTGAAATTAAAACAATTTATTACGTTTAATACCTACTCATCTAACGTGAGGTCTCCCACGTTAGACAACTCGCTCTAAATTCGTATTGTGGCCGAACATAAAATAATAATGCTCATGTATTGTATTTAACACACGTACTTACGATTCTGCCACTGTGGTCTGTTTTATAGGTGTTTCAACAGATGATGTTGTGACATAGAATATTGAGTAGATGAATTTAACACAGTGAATGCCCGGTGCAAGAATTTTGGCTATAAATGAGTAATTGTAGATTGGTTATTAAAAATGACCATAAATATATAATGCATCAAAGTCAGTGCATACCCTTTTTGGGAAAATACTTGACTATATGTAACCAAGTATGTTATACTTTGAGAATTAATCTCTTCTCTTCTTCCTGCCCATCCTTGGGGTCGGCCCAGCACGTTTTTTTCTCCGTCTCTTATCAGCCGTCATATTCTCGTCAACTCTTTTTTTATATCGTTTACTCACACAGTTCATCCATCTTTTCTTTGGTCTTGCTCTGTTTTTCCAGCCATCAATATTCATATTTATCATATTCTTTTTGCTTAAATGCCCTCCATCCCTCCTCATTACGTCCCCATACCAGGACAGACGGTTATCTTATTTTTGAGAATTAATGCTTCAAGATGTTTAAGGATTTTAATTCATATGGAAAATAACGTTACAAAAACATGTAATTTTAATAATTGCATATGGTTATAAAATTAACAGGTGTGTGTCTGTTTCTGTAAGTAAACTAAGCCTAAAATATGAACCAATGACAGTAACTCCGAGCATTAAGTCTAGGGTATGTGACTAGGTTCTACTAAAGACTTACGTTATCTTTTCAGAGGGTGATAAAAAAAAATCAATATTAAAGGCTTTAAGCTCAAAAACTGAATTGTGATCGGTGGCATCCTGGGTGGCATAACGGCTGCAATAATGAAATAACAATACCACAATATGCTTCATAAATCTCTATTAAATACTATAACTGTAGCAGCTGACGACAAACTACCCTACGGTCATCTGCCACCATTCATTTAATACACAAAACATCGATTAATACAATATATTAGTGACGGAGAAATAAATCGATTACTAATCGATTTACCTATATCATTGATGGCCGTTCATCACAACCGTAATGTACCGCATAAAATGACCAATATTTTACCCCAGTTCTATACAACGTGTTGCAGAAAGGTGTAGTCATATTTTAAGGTTGCATTGGATAGGCCTTAAATATTATAAATATTACAGTTACACATAGAAAAATACAGTTTGTAATTTTTTTCTTGTTTATAGCCGACTATTAAATAACCACCAGGAACGCATCAATTATGAGATGTTTACGGTTTATTGAATGCGATTGAACCTTACGATAAAAGGTGACCTCATAGTAGTGTTGTATTTAAAGAAGATCGATTAATTTAATAAATTAATTAAACTTTTATGAACACATAAAAGTCATAATATAACTAGTATTTGTAATTTCATTCATGCCTAGTGCCTAGTCACCAGCCATGTATAACGATGGTCAAATATGACTACACCTTTCTGAAACACGTTGTAAAAATAGGCGATATATAATTCACGGATTAATTGCTTTACTTTTATTATATCAAAACTAGCTGACCCAGCAAACGTTGTTTTGCCATACAAATGTCAGTGGGGGGAGGGGTTTTAAAAATAGATGATGTCGGATTCTCAGACCTACTGAATATGCATGTAAAATTTCATAAAAATCGGTCGAGCCGTTTCGGAGGAGTACGGTAACTAACACTGTGACACGTGAATTTTAAATATAAGATAATTATTGTTCCTAGAGTTTTCTTAAAAAACTTTTAATAATAGTGCATATGAATTCAAAATGTCTCGTACCTAAACAAATAATTGCACAAGAAATCATAATTAAAATATTTATAATGTGCGTACTTACTAATGCAACTGAAAAGAATATTACAACGCAATTAGTCGTATTAGCTCCGTAAACCTATTTGTAAAGATTTATTCTAAAAGGTTAATTACTACATTATTTATAGTTGTCAAGTAAGAAAACCCTTATTAAGAGGATACCAAAATAGCTTCGTGCATTTTTATACGTACGAAGTTTTCATTGCTTCTTTAGATTGAATGGATAGAGCTCTAATTTTTAAGTATATGTTTTTTCAATATATGATCTAGGATCGCATAAACTCAGAAACGTGATTGAAAAAAGTTTTCTCGATAGAAATTCTTAGCGAAACAACCTCTCATTTTTTATTTTTTTGATTTGTCGGTCTATTATCGCGTATTAACTAATGAAATAACTTTAAAAACATAAGTAACTATTATATATAGAAACACGTAAATCAGAATTAAAATATATTTAGTAGATTTTAAGTAAACAAAAAAATATCCATAATTCTTCATTTTCTATACCTACTAGCTGTGTTAATATGTACATGTCGACGATAATATTGATGTAGGCCCTTAATGAATGTACTGTTGGCCGTAACAAATTAACAGAATACAATGGTTTAATAATTTCTATAAAATGACAGCTTTTACCATCTGCTCTGCCATCCACAGGAAGAAGAAAAATTGTCACGTGCCCGGCCCAACAAAAGCATTGTATAAATTTTATTATTAAACGCACAATATGTGTCAAATTGGTGATAATGCTTTGCATTGTGGTCACACACGAATGTCTTTTTTTGCTTATACCAGAATTAGTGAATACCATTTTGATGTTACTATTAATCCTGTCAAAATATTTAACGAGATTACTTGTATTTGATTCGAATAATCTCTTTGTGAACTGTTGGTAGCCATATCTATTATAGTCTGTTAAAATAAATAATAATGAATTTTTTTATAACAATTTATCACAACTTGATCGAAATGCATGAAAAACTCTTATAAACAATAGTTATAATATAATAATCGACAATTATTACAAAGAATCACAAAGGTATACCACAAAACATCAAGATAAAAGCACATGAAATAGACAAAAAACATACACGAAATATTATAAACTACTTACATAGAATGATAGACTTTTTGACCTTGTTCTAAGTCAAAATTAAAAGGACCTCATCAGACAGTATATTGTAAAATATGTTTTTGTTCCACTTAATAAAATACAAATAAATTATTACGTATGATTAGCAAAACAATCAAAATAAACTATACAAAAACGAACACTCATTAAAAACAACGACTTTGATGCCAGGTGAGACTATTTTTTCTTATAAGTACAGATGTAAGAAAATTTTATATAAAAAAACCTCATCATTATAACATGAAAATAGTCGCGACTCGTTAATTAACAGTTTTAATTCTATCTTAGTCACGTTCTCGTATTCATTGTGACATGATGTCTTTGTATAAAACAAAAACTACGTCTTTATAAAGACTGTAATCAATTCCGCAGACAGCGTGCCGCTTGTGTTGCTAACTAATCTAGTTGACTAGGAGTTACGAAGACTAATAATTCATAACGGACAATCACAATGCTTTATATAATTTCCGTATTATATTGTCCTAATTCTTTGATGACACAACTTTATTATTAATCGGAGTACATTTCAATAAAAGATTCTGTATGTTCAACGTTTTGTAAATTGCTAAATTAGCGTTATAGTACGGAATCCGTAGTACATTTTTTTCACTTGATTACTATCAAGCTGATTTTCCGTGAGTAGCTTTATTATGACGAGACGCCCAATAATTTTCTATTCCAAAATCTCGATTGTGGTAGCTAACAGAGGTAACAAGGATAAAATATCGTACTATTACTGGAAGAAAGCAGTAAGTGATTTTTTTGAAATTTTTGTTTGAAATTTTTGACGCAAGTTCACTTACGTCTTTTTTTTACGGGTAGTACGATATTTTATCCTTGCTATCTCTGTTAGCTACCACAATCGAGATTTTGGAATAGAAAATTATTGGGCGTCTCGTCATAATAAAGCTACTCACGGAAAATCAGCATGATAGTAATCAAGTGAAAAAAATGTACTACGGATCCCGTACTATTTATTAGTAATGATAACATTAAATTAATTTAGTTTAACAATGAAATTTATTACGCTAAGATTGTTGTGCTTCTACTATATTTTATAGGGTAATTGCTTTTAGGAATAGAAGTAAAGAATATTGACTTATAAGAAGATATTTGTTCGGAAAACACATAAATAGATAGTTTAGATTTCAGCCGTACCTATTAGGCACTAATCATATCCGTGTGTGGACAAAGTAAAAATTGGAGCGCTTTAATAAATGAAATTACTCAATCTTTAACCCTTTCTTGGTATCAGATAAAGTCTTCTTAGATGGTTTATAGATTAAAGTAACTTAAGATGAATTTACTTTGAAATAAAAAAATCTGTCGTTTCATAAATTTGTTTTATGAAGTTCTATACCAATATTCTGTAATTCTGTATACCCCCAAAGGGTTCACCGCTGCATTGGAAGACGTATTCAAGCTCCTCGATTGGGCCGGACTTGGCATCAACATTAACGACGAATACATCACTCACCCTCGATTTGCAGACGATATCGTGGTCATGGCAGAATCCCTGGAGGACCTTGGCACAATGCTCAATGACCTCCGCAGTGTTTTCCAACGGGTTAGTTTAAGGATGAACATGAATAAAACCAAGTTATGTTTATTGTCCATGTCAGTCTCTGTTGGGAATGCAATTGTCGAAGTGGACGGAGAAAGGCTGAGGGATGGATGGATGGATACGTACTAATATTCTGCCCAAAAATATTTGTTTATTTAACTGTACCCACTTACAAACAGAGCAAGTCTCTCTCTCTCTCTCCAGCCCATCTACGTCCCACTGTTGGGCACGGGCCTCCTCCACTTCAGGAGGTTTTATGATCTACTGTGCCGCGGTGACCAGGCGTTTATTTTCGAGCTTTCTATCTCTCACAGAAGATGTTATCTGTGTACAATATCCCTTAGCTGACTTTTACAGCACCCTTGGGAGGAGATGGGGTGGTGACACTTGTATTCTTAATCCGTCACCACACGGAACAGAGCAAGTATGCAACCATAGCAAACTAATTGCAAGGAATAAAATCCTTGAATTTTAATATTATAATATAACCTCCATATATTTCCTCGTTGAAAGCTATAACTATTCGAAATGTTCATCAATCTACTCCATAATTATAACTTCGTAGCTCCTTGTTCGTAGCACATCTGGCAGACTCAAGGTCTGGGAATTGAGGAAACAAATTCAAAGACCTTATTAAATAGTAAACTATATTATACTATCATTAAATATCGTCTAGGAAAAAAAAGTTAAACAAATATCGTTCATAAAAACAAACCGACAAAAAGTTATGAGCAGCAAAACTGGATCAACTTCCTTGACAACTAACAGTTATTTTAGATTTATTACTTGTTTACTCTACGTATTGCCATCATTATTAGGACCCACGTATTCATAATTATCTCGTTAAAATGCCGTTAGTTAACCCAGTTGCTTTATAATATATATTTTTTTGTTGTGATTAAAAGCCTGGCCCGCCACGTGGATTCGCCATTGATAGATATCTACGATATGATATTAAAAAGATAATTCATAAATATTCTGTTTAACTAGTGTTTGTATGAAACAATAGTCAATATATGCAACGAAAGAAACAAAACAGTTATTATTATAAGCCACGCAAATTGGTAATGCGCTGGAACCTTGTCAAATTAACGCCCTTGTGACGTCATCAGCAAAGAAAAAGTGCAGCTAACAGAATGTAATATTCTCATCTATACGTCACTATGACGTCACCAACATGGCCGCCAGGCGCAATACCAATTTGTGTAGCTTATACTAAATCTGTACTAATATTATAAAGCTAAAGATTTTGATTGTTTGAACGCGCTAATCTCAGGAACCACTACCACAAAGTCGATTTAAAAGATGCTTTCAGTGTCAAATAGTCCATTTATCGAGGAAAGCTTTAGGCTATATAACATTACGCTGTGACCAATAGGAGCGAAGCATTAGTGAAAAATGTTGCAAAAACGAATAACATTTTTTAAACTCCACACATACAGAGTAGCGGGCAACAACTAGTTCTAAAATAAAACACCATAAAATTACAAAACATAACTTTATTATCATTTCATCAACGTATATTTGGCAGGTAATAAATATAATATGGATTCATTATAGGTACTCGTAAATCCAAAGTCAGCTCTCGAACTTATCACAAATTATGAGTCCGTAAACTATGTTAACTATAAATAACAATAAACGACATCTGTATTCTTAAAGTTTAACATAAATCACGCTTTCTTATCGACTGGAGTCATAAATATCAAAACATAAATTATCTATTCAAATACATATATATTTATAGTACCTTAAAAATGTACCTTACTGGATAACTCAGAAAATGGAACATCTCTTTAATTTCCTAATGAATAGCGGTTGTCTGTGAATCTAAATAAAACGAAAAATAATCGCCATTCATTATCATCATAACATCACGCCTTTTTCCCATGGGTGTAAGCAAAGACTATAGAGCGCCATCTGCTACGATCGTTCGAACGTACTTCCTTGCCTTTATTCCCACTTTTACATCTAGTCATTTATAAAATATGATAATAATATACTTGTACCACTGTTTGTAAGGGCAGAAAAGTTAATGTTATAATTAATTATAATAGGTCGCGGGTTCGATTCCCGGTCGGGACAATTATTTGTGTTATTTTTCCAATTGTCTTACAAATGTTTGTACTGTGTCTGGGTGTTTCTATATACAGGGTGTCCCAGAACGTAACGTAGCTGGGAAGGGGGGTGATAGGGGGGGTCACAAGGGTCACCAGAAAAATAAAATAAAAATTCCCCTCTGGCTATTTAAAAAATAAATGGCATTTTTTTAAAAACTAAAAATTTTACACCTTGTGGGGCTATTTTGCTAACTGTACCTACAAATATATCTGTTTAAAAAAAAAAACGATGTTATGTAATCCTCAATAACCCTTCATCAAATTGAATTAAAAAAATAATACATATCCAACCAAGATTTTAAAGAAAATTAAGTTCTTTTCCAGTCAAGGACTTAGTAATTACAATTTCACTCAACTTTCTCCAAGTGTACTGAAAAAAAAATGTACTATGCAGCTCCGGCGTGTAACTTAAAAAGATAGGTAATTTTATTGCAATTCCAAAATGGTATAACACTTATTTGAAAAAATCATACTTAGACATTTAAAAATAATTTTCGGGAACAATACCCCTGCAAAACAAAACATATCAATAAAACAATAGTCTCAAATTCCTAAGAAAATACATTTTTAAATGTCTCTTCTGTTCCTCTAATGTTACTGCCCGTTAATACTCAAGATTGGAGTACTGTACATACCTCAAACACTCAAGTACAGTCTAGGCCAGATAAAGCTTTACCATATTTTATGACAAGGAATTTAAATGAAACTCGGAAATAAAACATAATTCTAATTATTTATTCAAATAAAGTGCTCCAAATGTGCACCACCAACATAAATAGTCTCAAATTCCTAAGCAAATATTCCTGTTCCTTGTACAGGCAGGTAGGCAGGTACCCCTCTCGTACCGTTAGCCATGCGCGAGAACAATGAAACAAAACAAGTTCAGGGAGTGAAAGAGACAGGTAGATACGTTAAAGGAAGAGAAAAAGTAGGGGTGCTGTCTCTGGTTAGCCAAATAGTCGGGCAGTACATTAAGCTCTCTCGTTTACTGCACATCTTTGTATTCGTTTGTGTTCATTTAGTACTAACAACTTTGCTTCGCTTTCTGGACTTGATTATTTCTTTGTGATTTTGGACATTGTTTGTGATTTCTTCCAACGACTTGGCTTTCTCAAGGACTAAAGTGTGTGATACAGTGCCACCATGCCACCCACGTACACTCCACATGAATATGCGAACATGCATCTCATTTACGGCGAATGTAGATGTAATGCCGGTGCTGCAGCAAGACTGTACCGAGAAAGATATCCGAACGCCCCACGTCACCCGGATAGCCGTGTTTTTGTCAATGTCCACCGACTATTGTCTGAGGGTCGACTTCCACATCAAATGGATGAACGCAGATCTCGGTTCGATGTCCAAGATGTAGTGCTTCAAACCGTCGCAGACAACCCGAGTACTTCAGTTCGGACAATTGAAGCAAATACAGGTGTATCAAAAAGTACTGCTCATCGCATATTACAATCAGAAAAGTTCCACCCGTACCACGTGCAACGCGTACAGAGTCTGATACCACGCGATTTTCCTGCGAGACTTGCATTTTGTAGTAGGATGCTGCGCATGCATAGGGAGGACCCTCAATTTTTTAATAAAATATTGTGGTCCGACGAGTCTACTTTTAAAAAGGACGGCTACATGAACCTACATAATTTACACGAGTGGCACGTAGAAAATCCCCACCTTATTAGAGAAGATCGATCCCAATATCGTTTTAAAGTGAACATGTGGACCGGAATACTGAACGGTAAAATAATCGGACCCTTTGAGTTACCTGAGGCACTGACTGGCGAGGCGTACTTGCACTTTTTACAAAACGAATTACCCAATTTATTGGAAGATGTGCCGCTGGAAACATTAAGGAATATGTGGTTCCAGCATGATGGGTGCCCAGCACATTATGCACGCCCAGTAAGAGATTTCCTAAACAACGAATATCCTGGTAGGTGGATGGGAAGGGCCGGTGTTATAGCGTGGCCAGCTCGTTCACCGGATTTAAACCCGTTGGACTTCTTTTACTGGGGTGCTATAAAAGAAAAAGTTTATGGGAAACCCATCAGGGACTTGGGTGACTTGAAGGCGAGGATCACAGAGGCCGCGGAATCAATCAATAATAGAAGATTTGCTCGGCACATTTCCCGCTCATTTTTAAAACGATGTAGGGCGTGCATTTATGTTGGTGGTGCACATTTCGAGCACTTAATTTGAATAAATAATTACAATTTTGTTTTATTTTCGAGTTTCATTTAAATTCCCTGTCATAAAATATGGTAAAGCTTTATCTGGCCTAGACTGTACTTGAGTGTTTGAGGTATGTACAGTACTCCAATCTTGAGAATTAACGGGCAGTAACATTAGAGGAACAGAAGAGACATTTAAAAATGTATTTTCTTAGGAATTTGAGACTATTGTTTTATTGATATGTTTTGTTTTGCAGGGGTATTGTTCCCGAAAATTATTTTTAAATGTCTAAGTATGATTTTTTCAAATAAGTGTTATACCATTTTGGAATTGCAATAAAATTACCTATCTTTTTAAGTTACACGCCGGAGCTGCATAGTACATTTTTTTTTCAGTACACTTGGAGAAAGTTGTGTGAAATTGTAATTACTAAGTCCTTGACTGGAAAAGAACTTAATTTTCTTTAAAATCTTGGTTGGATATGTATTATTTTTTTAATTCAATTTGATGAAGGGTTATTGAGGATTACATAACATCTTTTTTTTTTTTAAACAGCTATATTTGTAGGTACAGTTAGCAAAATAGCCCCACAAGGTGTAAAATTTTTAGTTTTTAAAAAAATGCCATTTATTTTTTAAATAGCCAGAGGGGAATTTTTATTTTATTTTTCTGGTGACCCTTGTGACCCCCCCTATCACCCCCCTTCCCAGCTACGTTACGTTCTGGGACACCCTGTATATTAAGTATGTATTTACAAAAGAAAAGTAGTATATGTATTCTATTCGTATTCTGGTACCCACAACACAAGCATAGCTTAGCTTGGGACCAGAGGACGTTGTGTGAAATGTCAAAGTCAAAAGTCAAAGTCAAAGGTTTTTATTTTAGGTAGGCAAGATATACATGCTCTTTTAAAAAGTCAGAAGCTAGGCGTTTGTTCCAAAAGGGAATCCCATGGAGAAGAACAGACAATGTCCGTGAATAATTATATTTATAATTACATACGACAATACGACACCTTTATACTCTTTTACACATTCTTAAGCTTGTGCTGTTAGATTATTGATATCTAAGAACAAGAGCTATAAATTGAAAAATATTTTTTTATAAACAAAGGTAATACGCACAAACTATGTCAAATAAAAAACAGACTGAGATGTGTGAAATCTATAACGAATAAAATTATACGTCGAATCAAATACCTACCTACCAATAAATAAATTATATTTCTTCAAAATGTGGATTCGAGACTGGGCAAGAGTATATTTGAAAATAGCCTTAGAAATAAGCGCCAGTTTTCCAATTACATCATTATTATTGTAACTTATTACTACCTAATGATCTTCAAAATGCTTAACATTGATTTTAAGGTTTCGCAAGTGTTCAAACGTACTCATAAATATAAATAACCTACTTACAAAATACAAAGAAGTCAATAAAATAACTAAACGATTGATAATATATATTCATATCATAATAACCTTCAATTTAGCCTCACATAGAGATCCACCTACGAGACTCAATATGAGAAACATAAATAAATTTAGTCGATACACAAAAACGTCAAGAATCAAAGATGAATGGGCTGATATCTCATTGAATAAAGATATAATAATGAAATTATTATACGTGAATAAACAAACATTTGCACATGAATTCTATCTTTCACACATAAATCAAAATACAGCTTTCTTTGCTTTTTTATCGGTGTTGAAAATTGACAACTCTATGAAAACTTCTACGACTATATTTTATTAGTCTATTCATGGTTATCTGCGCTAGTTCAATAAAAATTTACGGTGATTCATCATGAGTGCACTGAACTAGTACCTACTAAAGCCAAGTAAATTATAGTTTTAGAACACATAGTACAATTGAATTACATTTTTAATAATATAGTAATTTGACCATGTGGTGACGGATTAAGAATGCAAGTTTCACCACCTAGTTTCTTTTCCAGGGTGCTGTAAAAGCTAGCTAAGGAATAATGTACAAATAACATCCTTTGTGAAAAACGAAAACTTCGAAAAAAATCCTATGCCAAAACTCGTGGTCAGTCGACGTTTTACTTTTCTCATCTTAGAGGCAAGTCCGTGGTACATTATATAAATTTCGTGTTACAAATACATAAAATGAATAGGTATCTTTCACGAATAATTCACAGAAAATGAAAACTTTCTAGATTCACCTAGAAATGTAAACAACATATTGATGATTTGTAAACTCGAACAGTACATGCCATAAATGTAACAATAATGTAAAATTTATAGTAAAACTATGTTCCAAATTCACCTAAAACTTAGCATAAACTTGGTAGAACACACAAAGAACAGCGGTAAAATCACACGCGCTACTGAAAAGAGAAAACATTTTACTATGGAATGACGTAGAAATAAACTCGATGAGGACCAGAAATTTAGAGACGTCGCTTAAGAGGATACCAAAATAGCTTCGTGCATTTTTCTACGTACGAAGTTTTCATTGTTTCTTTATATTGAATGGCTAGAGCTCTAATTTTTAAGTAAATGTTTTTTCAATATATGATCTAGGATCGCATAAACTCAGAAACGCGATTGAAAAAAGTTTTCTCGATAGAAAATCTTAGCGAAACAACCTCTCTAATTTTTTATTTTTTTCATTTGTCGGTCTATTATCGCGTATTAACTAATGAAATAACTTTAAAAACATAAGAAACTATTATATATAGAAACACGTAAATCAGAATTAAAATATATTTAGTAGATTTTGAGTAAATAGGAAAAGTATCCCTAATTCTTCATTTTCTGTGCCTACTGGCTGTGTTAATATGTACGTGTCGGCGATGATATACGATAATATTGATGTAGGCCCTTAACTACAATATTCAATTATTACTATGCAAAAACACGATTAGTACATACACGTGTATTTATTTTAGATATTGTGTGTCATACACATATTGTGTGTCGTACCAATTCTACATGCACAACTAAACTTAACTAAAAAATAAAAACAACTATGGCGTATTTTGATTATTTGTCTATTTTGTTGTATTTATATTAATTAAAATCGTTATTCTATAATATACAGATTTTCTAATAAAAAAAGTTCAGTTAACATTTCCGAATTATGTGAATGACACTATCAATTTTCATTTTTTAGTTAAGTTTAGTTGTACATGTAGAATCGGTACCAAAGACAACATAATTAGTAAGATTATTTAAAGTTACAGATGAATTGAAACAATCAATCGCGGCATAGTTAATACTGAAATTATTAAAGATAGATAGCGGCTTGTATTATTAAAAAAAACCGTAAACTACGAGTTGGACTCACACACGAAGAGTTCTGTATCGTTATTATCATAATATATTCATCGTATTACCGAAATAACAGGATAAGGACAGAACACATATACTGTGAAATTTTCAGCTATCTATCGCCGTTCCAAGGATATTGCCTGGTGACAGACGGACAGACGAACGTACAGCTAAGTCTCAGTAAATGTTCCGTTTTGCCTTATGGTATGGAATCCTAAAAAATATATACGATGTGATTTTTCATAAGTCGTTTTATTTATTACCACTGTCGGGTTACAGTCAAACGCCGATACTTCTTTTACAGTTAAAGCGCCATTCTCTATATTTATTGCAAAAATAGACACAGCTTTCACGATCTTATGCCATTTCCTAACACTTTCTGATACAGTCTAATATACGAGACATAAAGGTGAATCGACAAAAATACTCAGTGCATAGAGGTCGTTACACCAGAGGTATAATTCAATAGAACTTGAAAGTTTAGTCAGGTGTCGATAAATAAATTTTCCCACTTACATTGTAACACTGTACACAAAACTGTAAACAATTCCAGTTGTTTTTCGCTTTACTGGACACTACACTTTATCTAACGATGTTAGAAATATGAACGAACTAAGTCTGTAGACAAACATTTTAAAAATATTGCTATTTTTAGTTACTACAATCTATTTTGGTATACGATAGATGAAAATATATTTTTTTAGTCTATAAAGTAAGTTTCAGGGGTTTTAGCTTCTCTAAGATTTCCCTACGAAAAATACCTTAATAGATTTTCCTTTTTTATTATTAGCTTTTGTATATGTCGTAGGAGACTTGATTAAAATAGTTTACTTAAGGATTTTTAGTTTTAACTTAGGTTCCAAGATTGTGATGTGGGTCCTTAAATGGTGTAAATGGTGAGTAATTCGTTTATTTACTGTAGTTGGTGAGACTGAATGGTGACCCGTTGAAATTTCATAAAAGGATCCTTCCAAACCAGCTACACGTGTCGTAAGCCACGGATCAATCTCATCGTAGTTAATAGAATGTTGTAGTTAACGTAGTTAGCTTATTCAGTATTACAGGGTGTTTGGATTGGATACGATACCTTTTCTCCGATATCAGAAGTGGGATCGAATAGTCGTTATTCGATTTTGTTTTGAAAAAAAAAAACTAGAACAGTAAAATTAACCGTAACCAGCGTTCTAGTAAAAATTTAAAGTTTTCGCAAAGTTTCTTTTTGGATAAAAATTACTTTGATTATATTAACAAGCAAAGACTGATAATAACAAGTCACAGGTAATTAGTTAATTACACTGTAACTACGTAACAAAAATTAAATGACAATGATTTATTAGTAATTTTATAAATCTACAGTGTTCATTTGCTTAATTTATCTCGTGTATCAATCAATAAATAATTGTGAAATTGTTTTACTTGATTGCGAACAGAAATATAGTGTGGCTTATCAACATTCAACACTTCGTTTCAAAGTGTTCGTGAAAAAAAGTTATAAAGAAAAATAAAGATTTAATCTCCGCCGTGTAATAATGTGTTATTACATATTCTAACGCGTTATTAAACTTTGTTATTTGTGACTGGCAAATAATATCGCAAGAAACTTTCACCTAGATGAGAGGTAGTGAGAAAATCTAAATCATGGTTAACTAAATACTCAAGATTAGACCAACATGTAGTTACATGTAGAAGATAGAGTTGTGATAAAAAGAGTTTGACGAAATATTCGTTTAAAATTTTAAATCCTTAGACAGCGAAAGAAAGTTTAGGAAATCTATATACGTGCCAGTCGTTTCAGAAATACTGTATCGAAAAATCTATTTACCATTATGATCTCGACTGTGCTATTGACGTATGCAGACGTCCTGTAAGTCGTTAATAATATTGCCAACGCAACTTATTGTAGTGTACCTATAATATGCGGTTAAAATCCTTTCTGAAATATCTAGCTACAAATACGAACCTGACGGTGCCATTGACGTATGGAGACGTCTAACAACCATTAATAATTATTAACATCACTTTTTGTGGTGTATAATAAGTTTTTGAAATCTTTAACTTACTGACGTATGAAGACGTCTAGTAACCATTAATAATATGAACATCACTTTCTGTGATGTACAATACGTTTCTGAAATCTTTAGTTCACTGACGTGTGAGACGTCTAATGAGCCATTAATAACATTAACGACACACTTTATTGTGGCTTACTTACAATCAGTTCTTGAAATCTTTTTAAAACATCTATGTACTTACAAATATGTTCTTGATAATGCACAGACGTATTGTAAATTATTAATAACATTAACCACATGCTTCATTGTGGCTTACCTATAACACGTTTCTGAAATCTTCATAGAGATGTCCAGTATGATAGGTTTAAGATTAACCAAATTTCAATATTTAATTTAAAAATGCCTTTAATGCCTATGCAATAATAATTGTTGATAAAGTTTACTGCTTTTTCTGTTAATTACATGTTCATTTTAACTTTGCTAATTTTTGTACCTGTCATAATTTTGGAGAGAATTCTAAATAAAATAATTTAAGTATTGTTCTCGCGCACACACAATAATTAACAAATTATTCGGGTAACTGAGGATCATCTTCGAGCCTTCATCGTTGGACTTAATTATTTAAACAAGAATCTGTTGTTGTAGCGAGATTATAACAGATCTACATTCCATTTATCTACTTTTCTTTTTATTCCAATGCATAATTGCGAGCGTTCTTGGCGTATAGAGACGTTCAATAAACTATTAATAACATTAACGGTTTTCGTGGTGTAGCTACCAGTTAAGCAATTATTAAAAAAAAAAAAAAAAAAAATTGCTAGTTGCGCGTGGAGCGTTGTTAGCCAGACAAAATCCTATCCATCCAACAAATAGCAAATGCTTTTGGGGCGTGGAGCCTTCCAATAAGCCAAATTAAAACAATAAAAGATGCTATTGGCGTGTGGAGCCGTCCAATAAGCCACTTATAACCTATCCCGAAAGAATAATAGTCCTCTGTGTACAACGGCGAACAGGACCGCCTATGGCACAGCATCAACCTATACCAGTATCCCTTAGAGCCCTTGCCTACGGCAACATCGACCATTCATTTACCTATCCTTCCTAATTAAGATGCTATTAGCACAAAAAAAAAATTATGATAGTAAAAATAATAAAGATAAGATGCTTTATCTATAAGCCACTTATAACCTATAATTATCCCCTGTGTACGACGGCGAACAGGACCGCCCATGGCACAGCATCGACCTATACCAGTATCCTTTAGGGCCCTTGCTTACTGCAACATCGACCTTTCATTTAAGTACCTATCCTCCCTAGTTAAGATGATATTGTCATGCTCATGTGGAATGCGCCGTGACGTTACGAGCGAATTTAATTTCGGCTACGGTGACGAGTGTACCACCACCGAATCTTATAGTCGAAAGTATTTACTATTACGTGTGTGAATAGTCGTTCTCTCTTAATAAAATTAACAATAATTTGTCATGGCACCGTAAGTTTATACGTTGTTGTGAAATATACCACGATACTGTACACCAACCAACGGTTACTATTCACGATGTAGGTGTTTGGTAGCAACGGCTAAAATAGTTATGTAGGCTTAACTTCTAATTGGGCTACAAGTAGAAGGCAGAGTAACAGTGTTTATTCGTATGCCAGTACGAAAATTCAAAATTCAATTTTTTATTTACTGATAGTTTAATCATTAGTTTTTAAACTAAATAAAAAATCATTCCTTTACTGTTGAATCCGTCTAGATCAGCAGGATAGGCCAAACGGAAAGCCTTCTATTAGTTTCAAGTAGATAGGGAACACACGAGGACGCGTGCCTTTGCAGAATGGCCGTGTGACAATAAAGTCAAAGAGAAACAAAGAAAAGAAAGAAAAAGAAAACAAAAAGAAAAGAAAAAAAAAAAGAAAAAAAAATTTTTTTTCTAATGCGTTTACTAACGTAGCTAAAAATCATTTTCTGGGTAATTTGCGAATTATTAGCTAAACCCTAAATAATTAGTTATCAAATTACAGCCGAGTGGTTATCTTTATCGAAATACAATTTTAATGTGTTGATCATTTGAACTCATCGATTTGAATGCGATTGTATTGACTCGATAAGTCGATACTAAGCCCACACAACTCATTGTTCGTTAGCTTAAATACGAAAAACCTGACAACTAGAGCAGTCAGTATTATACGGGTCGTTACGCTGCCCAGTTCTATAACTTAAACAATTAGAATATCCTCCAAAGTGTAATTGCTGAGTGTGTATTTGTGAGAAAGTGCAACGTAACGATAATGCGGAATTAATGTAACTGACCGCGTGAATGTTGAATTATTGTGGAAATTGTTGTAACTGACCGAGTGTATGGAAAAATCTTAGTTGTGGATTTCTTTATTTTGCGACTTTATATTGGGTCAGAATTAGCCGAGCGAAAAAACTTAGTCCTACTGCAGATTTACACACGGGGACGTGTGTATTCGCAGAATGGCCGTGTCGTAGGAGACTTGATTAAAATAGTTTACTTAAGGATTTTTAGTTTTAACTTAGGTTCCAAGATTGTGATGTGGGTCCTTAAATGGTGTAAATGGTGAGTAATTCGTTTATTTACTGTAGTTGGTGAGACTGAATGGTGACCCGTTGAAATTTCATAAAAGGATCCTTCCAAACCAGCTACACGTGTCGTAAGCCACGGATCAATCTCATCGTAGTTAATAGAATGTTGTAGTTAACGTAGTTAGCTTATTCAGTATTACAGGGTGTTTGGATTGGAGACTACCCTGGCAATAATTACAGGTGATGTCTACGATACCTTTTCTCCGATATATATAATATTTGCCTACTTTAATTATTTTAAACTTTGTATATATTATGTTATTAGTAAATAAAGTAATGAAGTTAAAAAAAATACATATATATTTCAAAACAAAAAAAATTGGTCAAGTGCGAGTCGGACTCGCGCACGAAGGGTTCCGTACCATTATCTATGCAACATAAGGTAACGTTATTAGTATCGAGCAAGAAACGGTAAAAAAATCATGTTTGTTGTATGGGAGCCCCCCTTAAATATTTATTTTATTTTATTTTTAGTATTTGTTGTTATAGCGGCAATAGAAATACATCATCTGTGAAAATTTCAACTGTCTAGCTATCACCGTTCTTGAGATACAGCCTGGTGACAGACGGACGGACGGACGGACGGACGGACGGACGGACGGACAGCGAAGTCTCAGTAATAGGGTCCCGTTTTTACCCTTTGGGTACGGAACCCTAAAAACACAATTTCTAGTTCTAGGTATTTATTTTTTAAACTTTTTTGAGTAAAAAAATAACCCGGGAATATTTATTATTACTCAAAGCAGGTGGTATGTTATTATATTGTAATTTGAATAAGTAAAATATATGAATTAGTTTATATCGTGGGGTTACATACAAAAATAATGCAAAGAAAATTTCCACTTACGTTTTATGTTCAATTAAAGAAAGCCAGAACATACCTACGCTTTGTGTTAGTTACATCCATCATGGTTACACGAGGCTCTACCTAAGTTATAGCTCAAAATTAAAATAAATATAATATTTATTTCACATAGAAAATAATACATTTTCAATTACAAAACAATTTACAATCCAGTTCACTGAATACATATTATTCGAAATACAGAGATAATAAAAAGAAAAATCCTTGAACGAAAAACTTGTTTGTTTCATACCGTCTACTATTCCGCAAGTTAGATTATAGCGCTCTCTCAGGTCTCAGACGTACAAAAAGTTGGAAAACAATGTTGGAAAAATGATTCTAGGTTATTTAACTTAAGGGCCTACATCAATATTATCGTATATCATCGCCGACACGTACATATTAACACAGCCAGTAGGCACAGAAAATGAAGAATTAGGGATACTTTTCCTATTTACTCAAAATCTACTAAATATATTTTAATTCTGATTTACGTGTTTCTATATATAATAGTTACTTATGTTTTTAAAGTTATTTCATTAGTTAATACGCGATAATAGACCGACAAATGAAAAAAATAAAAAATTAAAGAGGTTGTTTCGCTAAGATTTTCTATCGAGAAAACTTTTCTCAATCGCGTTTCTGAGTTTATGCGATCCTAGATCATATATTGAAAAAACATATACTTAAAAATTAGAGCTCTAGCCATTCAATCTAAAGAAACAATGAAAACTTCGTACGTAGAAAAATGCACGAAGCTATTTTGGTATCCTCTTAAGGAGGTTATCTGAAAAACAGGAAATTTAATACTGGAAACATGAAAATAAAGAGAATACAACTGTGAAAAATTTTGATAATCGAATCACATTCTCGGGTGTAATCGAATAACTTGGTTTGTTCGTAGCCACGATGTTCTAATGCTGGAATCGAGTATTACATCAGAGTTGTTATGACGTTTCTGTTTTGCTATTATTAATGAGTCTGGGTAACTACACACAAACGTATTTGAGACACAAACAATGACAAAATTACTATGTTATATCCATCCATCAACCTTTCTCAGTCCACTGCTGGACATAGGCCTCCCCCATAGAACGCCACAACGTGCGGTCTTGCGCTAACTGCATCCAGCGGCCCCCGGCGTATTTGACGATATCGTCGGTCCACCTTGTTGGGGGCCGCCCCACGCTGCGTCTATTATATGCGTATGTTATATAACTACAATTAATTAGATATTCACCGCTACCGCCATTTCCTTTCGTGTCCTTCTCAGCAAATGGATAATTCAAGCAAAGACGGGCTTCGTGGTCTAGTGGTTCATATAACGGACTGCCGTTCACGAGGTCGCGGGTTCGATTCCCGCTCGGGACTATCATTTGTGTGATGTTTATAAATGTCATACAATTAATGTTTGTTCTTCGTCTGGGTGTTTGCTATGTATAATAAGTATGTACATATTTACAAAAGAAAAGTAGTTTATGTATTCTATCCGTATTCTGGTACCCATAACACAAGCATAATAAGCTTAGCTTGGGACCAGACGACGTTGTGTGAAATGTCCATAAATATTAAAAAAAAAATATCTTTGAGACAAACTTTCTGAGTTTGACTATTACAGAGTTTACTCTCTAATATGCCTAGTAAGTACCCATAACACAAGTTAGATCTTAAATTCGGTACCAGTGTTCAACTTTATAATCTAGCATTGTAAGAATATAAGGATGTAATGTAAACCTGTGTGTAAACTAATAATAGAATAAATGAATGATTTATTGAAATATGCTAAAATATAACAAAAACCACAGACCAAAAATATAATGTAATATCGTGGACAAATTAAGCTCTATCCTAAGCATGTGGAGAAGACCTGTGCCTAACAATACACAGCTTAAAAGTTTATATCGTTTTTACATTACTATAATATCTCCATCAGCATTTTTATCAATTATTTCAAAGAGAATTCCAATAAAATGATTACGATACATTTGAAGAGAGGTAAATTGAATTCTCAATCTCTCCCATATTGTTTCATTTATTAACTAGGTCTCATACAATATTAAAGACTTATTTCCATTTATTTTCGTTAAATAGGTGCTCTCCAATGTGAATTGTACGTGAAATCTTTTAATTGAATCTTTGATGTGGTCGTGAAGTAGAATTTCCGTGTTTTACTTCAGCAAAAATATTTTATTTAGTGAAATTTAATATTATTTAGGTTTTATGAAACTGTTTATAAGAATAATAATTTAAGCATATTGCATACCGCCTGTTTCAATTATCACATTCTTAACTCATTGTGTTTGCCATAACTCATGATTTTGTTACCAGAAACAAAACTCAGAAAAAAGATATAATGCAATATGTTTATAAGCACCACATGAATACATCTAATAATATAACTGTTGGCATATCTTTCAAAGAAACCACGAAACTGCCTGGCTAAGCCATGAATGAATAGTCAAAGAGATGCCTATGCTCTACATGCTGGCATAGTGCCAACTTTCAAATACACGTTGGTGTACGTGGACTAGAAAAATACATTAAAATGTCAAAGGTCAAAACCCAGAACGGTATACTCATATCATCATCATAACTTCACGTCTTTTTACCATGTGGTAAGCCGAGACTATAGCGCGACATGCTATTATTCAAACAAAATATGGTATATGTGTACCTACTTTAAATCAAGCCTAATCAAGAAAAGCTAAAAAATCCATAGAACTGCAATCCCTTGAACAATATGTCCGTTCGTGTTTATGTTCCGAGTGTAAAAAAACAATAAGCAAACAATGATTTAGTTTGTACTAACGAAAATGTAATTCTCTCGTTTCAGTATTGAAATTGATGACAAATTTCATCAAATCTACACTTTCCTTTCAAGAAATGAATTTTCATCATCTTATGTTATTATGTTTGAAACATAGTCTCGTAGCAGACGTGGTCACGCTGTAGCCACGTTTGGCTGACAGCCAATAAGACTTACTACGAAACAATGTTCTTAGATGTTATCGCAATTCGGAGCTGAAAGTTATTATAAAACCTGATATTACTCCATTATCTTATAGTTTTATACGTATGTATATTGTTTACATTTTCCCTTACATTAATTTGGTAGTTTCGTAAAAATTAAGCAATTTTAGCAGCAATATTAACATTCTGAACATTCTTCTGAACAGGAATTAATTGAACTAGGTATTATTACAGCAACTTCTTGAATAATAGGGCGTTACTAATATGTTTGTTAAATGTAGAAATAGTTATACTGTAACTGCAACTTTATATGCAATCTAAAATATATAGAAAATCTCTGTACATGCATTTAAAATGAGTATGTATTGCAAGTATTGGACATGAGAACTACTCGTTTATCACATTTTAGAACTAATATTAGCAATTGGACACACTGTTAGCGGGTTAAGAAATATTACTTTTAAACTGCGTGTAATCATCAACCAATTAGGAGATTATTAATAACATTAAAAATAAAATTGCTGTGTTTAATATTTTAGTTAGACGAAGCTTAAAATATGTAGCAGCTTAACCAAGCTACCGGATGATAAGCCAAATCAACTACAGACATAATTGGAGCACTCAAACTCCAAAACAAAGTATTGGACGCGATAAATTTCAATGACAAAACAAGAAGACAATAATGTAGAGTATTATAACTTCAACGTGCCCAACGTTATGTCAGTGACATAACATTTCTTTTGGCGTGTGACGTCACAAGGCCGACCGGCGCCTTTCCCGCCCTCGCACACATTCCGTGACTAAGCTCTTTAATATACTACGAAACGAATGATTTTGGTCTCGCCTACGCACTGAAAACAGCGTGGGTGTTTCAGAAACTTATATACATCATGTTTGTTTGCTGGATGCAATATGCTGAATATTTGATGAATTGAATTATTCTTTGAGTAAAATTTTAAATCAATCATGAAATTAACAATAATTGATATGCTCAGAAAATGCCAAAACTTATGGGAAAAGGATTATTGTTTGAACTTTTCGAGTTACGTAATTTTTTTAGATTTCTAATTAGATGAACACACCTATTGTAAATTTATTAAAGGACTATTTAAAGATACTATTTTGCCGTAAGCACATGCTTCAAAAAGTAGGCTCTATTTCAATTCCCATTAAGTTTCACGTAGAGAGATCCGAACAATTACAAAAAGCGTCTTCACTTAAGATTCAAAGGGACCGTGAGCCAAAACATTTCAAAAACACACTGTGTATAAGAAAACCCGTGTGCCATGGCGTCGTGTAGACTCGAACGCCGACACACTTTCCATTGACGGCGAAAACCTCGCACCCTCAAACATTCTAGACCAAATTTATACAAATAACTCGTGTATTATGAAAACAACAATTCTTTCTATTTTAGGGTTAATATACTGTAAGTGTTTTATTGTTATTCATTCATGTATTTGTATTCTGTTGTCTTATTTCCATTGTGTAGCCCATATACATGTACTGTACATATCAAATATTTTTATTACATTTTTGACTAAATGATCGTCAACTGGTCAAACTAAACAAAATTGAAAAGGTCCAAGGTATTTGCAGACAACTCGTTCTGTTGCGTTGTTGAATATTTTAAAAGAATGTTAATATTTGGACATTAATACAAGATGTCCCAAAGGAGACAACGTTCTCATATCGCGCATCCCAATTATACCCAATAATTTTCCATTCAATTTTAAAAGACTGCAGTTCCTAATTCAAAGTCGCATTTTTAATGACGATAAACAAATCGCAGGGTCAAACCCTAAAGGTAGCAGGCATACATTTGGGCACGCCGTGTAGGTATTTCTCATTGTCAGCTCTATGTGGCTTGCTCACGTGTACAAAGCTAAAAATCTGCATGTTTATGCTGAAGGAAAAAAATCGTTGAATGTAGTATAAAGGAGCATACCTACTGCAGTAATACCTATAGAAAAAGAAAGAAAGAAAAATATATTTATTTACGGTCGAGGAGCAGACACGAAAGAAAAAGACAAAATAATTTTAAACAAATAAAAAATAAAATAAATAAATTAAAAGTTACAAATAGTCACTTAAAATAATGTCCACCTTAACCGCAGTCACAACGCTGATTTTCAGTGATGCCCTTGTTTTATGTTCGACGATCGATGGAGTCACCCAGTATTTATAAAAAGAAGAACAACAAAAGAAAAATAGTGAGGCCAAAAGCAACAAAACATTGAATAAAACTATATAACATAAATATTAATAAAACATTTTGATGAAACAGATCGAAAATATAAAACAGAAAATTGGTCAAGTGCGAGTCGGACTCGCGCACGAAGGGTTCCGTACCATTATCTATGCAACATAAGGCAACGTTATTAGTATCGAGCAAGAAACGGTAAAAAAAAATCAGTTTTTTGTATGGGAGCCCCCCTTAAATATTTATTTTATTTTATTTTTAGTATTTGTTGTTATAGCGGCAATAGAAATACATCATCTGTGAAAATTTCAACTCTCTAGCTATCACCGTTCTTGAGATACAGCCTGGTGACAGACGGACGGACGGACGGACGGACGGACGGACAGCGAAGTCTCAGTAATAGGGTTTCCGTTTTTACCCTTTGGGTACGGAACCCTAAAAAAAAAGAAACTATATAGATCATAGGTTTGGGGTTTTCCGTGTATCTATATCCGTATATTTTAAATCAGTAAATTTAGAGTCTATATTCTTTCCGTGAAAACCGAAATCCACGCGGAAGAAGTCGCGGGCGGCCGCTAGTAATAATATAATGGAAGAAAATAGATTTCAGCAGTTTGACTTTTCCCTAAAAGTGGAGTGCAGTTAGACATAGAAATTTATGATGAAACGATCCGTTTTGTACGTTTAAACCGTCATAATGGAATATCGACTACAATAATTGTGATAAGATATTTTAGGTAACTGCATCATAATTATTATTAACCACAGTTACCTAAAACAGTTTACAATTATTTAATACTAATAAATAATAATAATAATAAATATTCATGGACATTTCACACAACGTCCTCTGGTCCCAAGCTAAGCTTATTTGCTTGTGTTATGGGTACCAGAATACGGATATACTACATATACTACTTTTCTTTTGTAAATACATACTTATAATACATAGTAAACACCCAGACGCAGTACAAACATTTGTATGACATTTATGGATATCACACAAATGATTGTCCTGACGGGAATCGAACCCGAGACCTCGCGATCGGCAGTCCATTACATAAACCACTCCACCACGAAGCCCGTCAAATACTAACTCGTCGTCAAAACGTCAAAATACTAGGTACTACTACAGTCCAAAAAGTACTTTCAATAACCTTAATAAGAATTGTTTGGCAACATTGGTTAAATTTGTACCACCAAAAATGCATAGATACGCTGAATTAGAATGAGCATTTATTATAAGAATCACGTTTTCGGTCTATGGTTTATTTTGAAATTCATTCATTATACACTTTTCTCAAATCGTTCAAAAATTTCTATTAAAAGTTTTACCGCCAAAGATAAAACTCCAAAGATTAGTTAAATTAAATGCATATTATGGATTAATAATATGAATAACAGTGTGATGGGGTTTATTTTAGTGGTTGTTATGTCATATGCTTAGATCAAAAAGACCGCCGTCGAATATTTTGATGATATAAGTTTAACGCTAAAAGTGATTATTTAGTCACGCTGGAACACCCCGATGCAGAGAATTCAATATTGACGAGCCAATAAAATATTTACGATTATTTTATTTCAATTTAAAGATTATTTAATGTTTTATTGCTAGTATAAACGTGGGTATAAATTTAATTTTTATAACGTAAATATATTATGTTCCAAAATAACAAGAAATTAAAAAAATCACAATGTACAATTGCATTAGTACCGAGCCTTAAATAACTAACTTAATATGGTTTAAGAGCCCTACAGGATATTATAAAAATGTTTATGACTCAACAAAGCGAAACTGGCGTTAAGTTCCTTTAGTACCTATAAGATTACAATTTTCTCCATCAACAAGAAACAAATTTACAAGAAGGCTATATATACTAAGTAGGAACAATTTGAAGTGATAAACACAAATAATACAATATTGAGCGTTCGTCGGCGCTGTAAAACAAACTCGCTTATTTGACTTTACAATTTCACATTCTCGGAAGGAACTCTCTGCAGGTAGTTTTTTTTTACCTCAGCGCCTTATATTGACCGCTTCTACACATACGACGTGTGTTAAATTTCATTATTATATTCGAGTTACCGCAATATATTTATAAAATAACGTTTTTAATAATCTTCAAAATCTAACCTATCGCGAAGTACATGCAAGTCACCAATACGGACGTGGAAAAGCACTTAAGTTCTCAGAGATTTTGGATATACATATAATACATATATGTAATATATATGCTACGTATAAAAAGGCACTTGTAACTCATAAGGCACATATATAGTCGCGTGAATCTAAAAACTCTACCGCCAAGGAAAAGTACTTGTGTTCTCAGAGAATTTCGACAGCAAATGCTCAAGGCGAAGACTACTGAACGAAAGGCACGATTAGATATTGGACACGATGCGCATTACATATGCGCTGTCGCGTAAATCTAAGATATTTACGGACAGGCAATGGGAAAACCTACTTGAGCTCACAGAGAGATCGAGCAATAAACGTCACAAAAGACGCTTGTAGAAAGTGAAGCACGTCTAGATCCCGATCGCATGACAAATGTCGCGTGAATCTTCGGATCCATTTCGGATATGTGCTTGTGTTCTCAGAGAGTTCCGACAACAAATGCTCGGTCTCAAGAAATATTTGCAAAACGTGGGACTCACCTAAATGCCGATCAGAGAACACATGCACTGTTAAGCGAGTCTAAAATCTTTACAGACAGGAAAAGGGAAACCCACTTGAGTTCTCAAGAGAGTTCGAGCAACAAATATGTCGAGAGATATTTGAAGAACGTGATGCACGTCTAGATCCCGATCGCAAGCCAAACTTAATATCGCATGAATCTTCGTATACTTTCGGATATGTGCTTGTGTTCTCAGAGAGTTCGGACAACAAATGCTTGGTATCACGAGCACGTGACATATGCCCAGTTGCTAATCAAGGGTACACACACCTAGATGCCGATTACGGGGCATATGCACTGTCAAGCGAGTCCAAAAACTTTACAGACAGGGAAAGGAAAACCTACTTGAGCTCACAGAGAGATCGAGCAATAAACGTCACAAAAGATGCTTGTAGAAAGTGAAGCACGTCCAGATCCCGATCCCATGACAAATGTCGCGTGAATCTTCGGATCCATTTCGGATATGTGCTTGTGTTCTCAGAGAGTTCCGACAACAAATGCTCGGTCTAAAGAAATATTTGCAAAACGTGGGACACACCTAAATGCCGATCAGAGAAACAGTGCATGTGTTCAAGCGAGTCTAAAATCTTTACAGACAGTAAAAGAGAAACCTACTTGAGTTCTCAAGAGAGTACCAAATATCTCGAGAGATATTTGAAGAACGTGATGCACGTCTAGATCTCGATCCCAAGCCAAACTTAATATCGCATGAATCTTCGGATACTTTCGGATATGTGCTTGTGTTCTCAGAGAGTTCGGACAGCAAATGCTCGGTCTCGAGAGACACTTGACTCATTCCTAGCTGCTGATCAGGGGCACGCATGCCTAAATGCCGATCACGGGGAACATGCACAGTCAAGGGAGTCTAAAATCTTTACAAACAGGCAATGAAAAATCGACTTGAGTTCTCAGAGAGTTCGAGCTGCAAATATCTGGTCTCGAGAGATATTTGTAAAACATGATGAACGTTAAGATCCCGATCGCAAAGCGCTATAATGTCGCATGAATCTTCAGATTCTTTTCGGATATGTGCTTGTGTTCTCAGAGAGTTCTAACAACAAATGCTCGGTCTCAAAAAACGCGGGAAACATGCACCGCCTAGCGAGTTTGAAATCTTTACAGACAGGACATTTTCTTTCAATGCCTTGTGAATCTGTGGATCTGTTACGGAAAAGTACTTGTGTTCTCAGAGAGTTTAGACAACAAATCCGTGTGTTTGTATGTATATTGTAAAGCACTACCCTATTATTTTGAGTTGGAAATATGCAAAATACTGCTACAATTTTCTGAAATCTTGGAACAAACGCACAGATAAACAGAAAACAAATTTTTCATTCCCAACCAGTACTTCCATTTTATTATATGTATAATAATGTGCTG
Source organism: Orgyia antiqua (assembly GCA_916999025.1). Taxonomy (NCBI): domain Eukaryota; kingdom Metazoa; phylum Arthropoda; class Insecta; order Lepidoptera; family Erebidae; genus Orgyia; species Orgyia antiqua. The sequence goes on from OU779866.1 coordinate 30,456,128, forward strand.
TGTTACGTATGCGTACATATTCAAGCGAAAAGCTGGAATAAATGACAGTTAACTAGGATAACACCGTCTGCATTTATTAATCTACTTGACGTATAATATTAATCTACTACGATAAAAGAAATGCAATAACAAAAGCCCAGGTGTGAAAAAAGGTTCTGTGTCCTCAGAATAGAACTAAATACAAGTTCGCCTGGTACCACATTAATTTATGAACTATGTGTCAAATAAATGATCCTTATAAATAACGGTGATAACACCATAAGTTTGAGTTTAACAAATACGTAAGTAGTTTTGGTAACTTCGTGAAAGTATGAAGCAAGTTTTAAGAGAATAATTTGTCAATACTACATTGAGCTTTGCGAAACCTAACTAACGAGCAATAAATAATTTTATACAATTTTACTTTTATGCGGTGGAAACTCATAAAATTGTTGTCGACACATTTTATGTTAGACGGATATAATGAAAGAAAGTTTCATCAAGTTTAGACGCCAGCGGCTTTATACCACAATTGGCGCAGTAAAACCATAAATTGATCCACTACTGTTTCACTGGTAAGCGTTTAGAATCAAATAAGCTGTTGCAGTATATCAATTTAACACGATTGCTGCATCAATTTCCAAGTAATAGGCTGAAATCACTATATTTGTTACTACATAGTCGGACCACTTAAGAACTGATTGCGAATAATTGCCAAAACCATGGTCTCCTCTAGTCATCGAAAATCCATAACACAGTATCAAGAGATATTAGTTTCAGACAAACCTGTATTATAACGATACATATTCTAATGCATATAAAAACCACTTTGATCGCATTTTTTTTTGATATATATTTATATAAAAAGAAGTAGGCTTTATCATACAAGATAATGTCGCCCTACTAAAGATCGCATATGAAACTAAGAAGTAAATAAATTATATAAATCAATAAATTTTCTAAGATTTTCATCTATAAGTTCGAAGATCCCATTGATAAATCGCAGCTGATAAAAACTCGTAAATTTTTTTAATATCGAACCATTCAAACAAGTCAAGACGAATAAGGTTGCCTGCATAGTGCTGAGAAAATTCTTTTTAAGTGTAGAAAACAATATGACCTCACATTCCTGAAGTGAATTACTAAGAAAAACATGTTGATAATCGTGTTATGTATGCGCCACCACGGAGTCAACATTGTGGCAATAAACTTGCGCTTTGCTGGGTAACTATACTTGCTAAAGTGATATTGCAGGCTCTCATTACACAATTAGGGAAAAATGGTAGACTTAAATAAGCTGAATTCTTGTGGGATTTTATCACCTATAAACTACAAAATGTCTATGTAGGTACTAGTAGTTACTATGGTCGATTATGAATTGCAATAAAATTTAATTCACCTAAAAGTGACTAGTCATAATATAGTTTAGTACGGATTCGAAATACTCAATCAACACTATTTTATATCTTTTCATAGAAGCTAAAATAAAACTGGCAAGGAGGAAGCCTGCGCCAAAAATTAAACATTTTGCATTGGAAAAGCGTCATTTTAGTTAGATGCTTAAAGGCTTTTAGTCGCTATTCCCAAAGAAGTGTGCAAGATGAATTTGTACCTACAGAATCACTCCCCGTGTCATTTGCATACGTACATTTTATTACAGGTCGTAAATAATCGTCATAATGTATGTAGAATTGCGAGAACGATGGTTTTCATACGTACTGTTATTCACGGCTGGTCGGTAGACGGCGTTGATTAACTGTTTGTGTAACTGTTACAAAAACATCATCTATTGATTCTTTGTTTAACAAGTTAAGATCTTCATTATGTAGAAGAATTTACCAATATATTAAAACGTGAAGCAAGTACCTACGGTACAGAATTAAATGAATTAATATTTGTATATGTGTGTATTGTTTCTTTTGAAGCCAAGGAAGTATGTTTGGATCGTAGTAGATGGCGCTCTACAGTCTCTCTCTACCCCCATGGGAAAAAAGCGTGATGTCATGATGATGATGATGAAAATTTGTATTAGAATTTAATAGTCCCAAATAGTCTTACTGATGTTTATAGTGGATATTCACTGTCATCACACCGTCACGCATTTTTCCTATGGGTATGGGCCATGTTAATTTTATTTTTGGTAAAATATTTTCAGTTAAGGAAATGTTGGCGGACTAAATGCCAAGATTTCCTCACATCTGTACGATAACGCTTAGAACATCTTTACTTAATATAAAACAAAATCGTCATTTTTGTATGTATGTCCCTACGTGAGCTTATATCTTTCAAAACGACGCAACGGATTTTGATGCGGTTTTTTAATGGATAGTGTACTGCCAAGGGATGACTATTTTATAATAATTTGGTCTCTAAGTTCCACGCGTACGAAGTTGCGCTCAACAGTTAGTACTTAATAGATAAATTACAATTTTTGCTTAGCAAATTTTGTGATGCCATTATAACAGTTCTTTACTTTTTACGCATACCAGTACTAGTACTACTAATCAGACTATTATCAGACTCCACCCATAATAATGGCCCTAACCAGACAAATAATAACTGCACATAAATTTTGCTAGTAGTAACACAAAGTTGATATGGGCAATAAAATTCACGAATATTGTACACGATGACAATTAAGTTATATGTGAAATATACAATGTTGCAGTCACTAATTCAAACTGCACTTTTATTCAAATAGCCAAAGAGGAATTTTTGCACACACCAAACAAATTTTTTGGCAACACTGATTTTTAATCCTCCTCTGAATTATCTATTCTATTCAATTCTTCTTTAATTGCCCTTATGTGACTATCTTAAGTCAAGTCACTTTCCGCCAGTGTCTTGTATATAACTTCAGACAAGAACATGCTAGTATCATGATCCATGGAGAAAAAAAAATGGCCGAAACTAGTGAAAATATAAACATTAAAGACATGACATATGTCTTAATTATACAACAACAGCCTAAAAAATATTTTAGTATTTAAAAGTTGTGAACTAAAACTGGCAGTACTAAATGGTATGTAATTACAATCTCATAGCGCTATACGCTATCATAAGATTGAGCAATCACAGCATTAACAAACTGTATACGACAGACCACTTTAAAGGGTTACATTAAACACATTTGATCTCAATTAAAATCATTAAACGGCAGTCGTTAAACCGCATCAGTGCCAAGCGGCTTATTTGAAAATGACTGTGAGAGTAATGCGAGTTATTATGAATAAAAAATTATACTAAGAAGATTTCGAAAAACTATCAGAAAAAGTTCGTAAATTTTAAAATATATACAAAACAAACGAAATCATAATTTATTGCTTACTCAATTATCACCTCAAGGACTACAGCCTAGACTAGTCAGTCACCAAAAACTTTTTACTCGTACATTCGATTTCGCACTTTTCAAAGATCCCCGATTTTGATAACTAACAGCAACATATACGGCACTATACGAAATATTGTAACCATCATATAAGTTATGACTACGGACGGAGTGTCTTCGTAAGCAATTTGGGGTTCCGTCGGCATTCAGGGTGCATATGCAATACGTTTGCAGTTCGAAGCGCTGCCAAAATTATCATCTTTCCGCTAGCTGACAAAATGAGTCGGCGACACGACATATTTGCTTGACAGTAACCTCGGATTAAGGATTGCAATTAAGTTTTATCTAAAGGAATTCCACCTACATAATGTGCAGTGCATGTTTCAACTATTTACGAATAAATAGAGAAAGTACATGATATATTTATCCTATTGTTATACCCAAATTATCATCACATAACGTAAATGCTCAATTGCACATCTATACCTATATAATTTGGAAAAGAGATTTTTCCAAAAATACATTATGTATCTATTAATTGAATAAACCAATGTGTATAGATTTTTCTAACAATATGGGAAATATTTCCGTAGTGCTCATTGTAAAATATTTTCCTAATGACGTAAGAAAACCCAACATTAACAAATAATATAGTTTATGACTGTTTTTCTACTATATTACTTTAGTCTTTAATTATACAATTAACAGTCATAAAATGCCAATTATACCAAATACAATAAACCTGTAGTGCAAAGTCCATATTATCTACTAGGAAAACTAACATTAATGATGTAGGTACTGACATAGATACTTTCCATCTATAATAATATGACATATCATATCATAGTATTTTTATCATATGATATGGTCTAATATTTTCGCGACTTCAAATAAAACCAGATTTTTAGGGATTTAGACAGAAATTTCAGCTCGACAAAACACCCGTGACCATGGTGTCTGAAGTTTCCGTAACGTCGGGCGTAAATCCGCAAAAAGTGGTTTGCAAAGTGTGGCTTTCTTCCAATTGTGAAACAATAACCTTGATTAGTGGCTTTTCACCATACAATGACTGTCTATTTAATAAAAAATATTTTTAATGCTATGTTACTATGTTTACCGCACTTATTTTCAACATAATGACGGCATGTTCGAAATAATTTAAGATGGAATTCGTCTATGAGTTTCACAATAATTCTCGCTGTAATATTTTATGGATTGTTGTAAAATTTAATCCAGTGTTAATCTTATTATAGGAAAGTGATTCAAATATCGAAGCTGCCCACACACCTGTGTGATTTCAACATCGATGTAATATGTGTGAAATACAGATGGAGAAAAGGTTTTATAAAGGTACATCAAATATGTTCATATGTCATTTATTTCTTATTAGCTAATGTCCGCGGATTCACCCGTGTTTGTGGTTATTGAGCTCGCCCTTCCGTAATATACACAAACATTAACCAATTATACAAAAAGCCATTCTGTTGAACCATTCTATCTATTTAAGAAAACTACTTCAAAATCCGTTGCGAAGTTTGGAAGATACAGTCGACTCTTGTTAATTCAAACCTGCGATAATTCGAACCTCTCTATAATTCAAAGTTATCACGAGTTCCCTACAAAATCTCTTTATATTTCGAACTAAATCAATACATTTTTATGCACTTGGTAATTCGTACGATAAAATCATGGCTATATAACAGAACAACGCGTTAATTCGAAGTCATCGGCGTCCAACACTCGACAATTCAAAGTTGCAGAGAAAGAGGCGGAATGATTGTTAGTATGTACATCAGCGGTGTGATTTTTTTTGACTTTGTTCAAGTGAATGAAGATGTTGCTGTCTCAGGTTCACTAACCGATGGCGAAATTTTATCTGCGACAGACTCGAACGAAAAATGCAACGATAAACATGAGGACGATACATCAGAACCTTTGGCAGAGGTGTCAGTTAAGAAAGCAAGATCCTCACTCGATACCTTACAAAGCTTCTGTCTACAAAACGAAAGTGATGAAAAAGCATTTCAGGCACTTTTTCTCTTAAATAAAGTTATTGAGCAGTCTGAGCAGCAATGTGCTTTGAAGCAAACCAGTATAACAGAGTTCTTTCAAAAGATTAATTACTTCACATTATAAATACGTACATGTATGGACATCAATGTATCTTTAAACTTTTGTCATTATTATAGAATAGCAGTTAACAAATAATAATTGATCAACACTTAATAATTCAAAGTTTTATTTATTTTCTCTCACAAATTTCGAACCATTTGATATTTCAAACACTCGATAATTCGTAATATTTTAAGCGTCCCTCGAGTTTCGAATTAACGAGAGTAGACTGTATAAGCTCACATAGGAATATACACACAAAAATAACGCCTTTGTTTTATAATAAGTAAAGATTTATGTACTGGTTGATTGCTTTAGTATTGTATTATATTGTTGAAAAGTAATTTAAGACGTGGTTACAAACTAAGTCAAAACCAGAAATTCTTTTCTCATTTTCATATTACGTACTTATTTTTTCATTTTCTTTCTAGTAAATGAGTCTTTTTTAAACACTTTTTGAGGCGGATTCTTTCTTTTTAATCATAGGTTTGTATATTATTACCTAGCAGGAATATGCTAATTTTATATAGGAAGCGTATGTTTGTATGTATATCAATGGTAAGATACGGTGCCATGACTCTCACGGTGGGTGTTTACATCCAACAATCTGTTTGTGATGTTCCGCCATCCAATTCGCACAGAGAATCATAAATCTGCGGTTGACTGATGCGTATAGCTCATATTAGGTTAAGCTCTAAAATCAACGACGTCTATGTGATAATTAAAATAATAACTTTTTATACACAAACACACTTACAAATCAACAATGCCAAAATGCACAATCCTACATACATGAGGTAATTGCTTTTAATGTTAGATAATAAATTAGAGCAATAGGTATGTGTTTAAATCAATCAACCGAAGTGTGTGAAGACTATGATCTAAAGTCAACTATAGTATTACTGAAACACCCTTCGAACAATTATGCGACATGTATTTTATAGTAGGTACAATCCTGAAAGAAGACTATCGCCGTAACCTTGCCTAGTGTTACAAGTTATCTACAACATTTTTTTCCAAGAATAGTCTCAAGAACAAAGAAGGATAACATAGGAGCTAATACTAAAAAATGAGTTAAGAAGGAATAACCGAACGAAACTTACTATGCCCATCAAAACAGCTATGCAATCTCATGATAGACCGCTGCTTCTATAGCCACAAGGTAAAAGATCAACCACTTTGATTTGAAAACACCGCAACTTTAATATTTAGTAATCCCATATCTCTAAATTGGTGTAACTTAAAATTAAAGTATACACTTTATTTACAATAATAATACACTTTATTTACAATACGTAGGTACTTCAGACCGTTTACTATCTTGCTAGCAACATTGTAAAAGAAATGTAATGTGCGAACTGTTTCAAATAGGATTCAGTTTAGAACTCATATTGAGATTAGGACCATTTTATAGTCATTAATTACTACTGTGTTTGAAAACAGAGAATATTTAAATGACAAATATTTCTGTTGAAGAAACTAGATAGAGTAGAATAGAGCCAGTTAGCAGGCAGAAATTATGGTAGGTACTCTACTAGTCCCCCTGGAAAGCTGAGCGTATGGCACGCGCCAACAAATTGCTACATCGTCTAGTGAGTATTTTAGCTAAACACAGTACCTACTGATTTAGTCAGCATTGTAAAATCGATACGGACTTAAAACTTCGATTTGTAAAGGTCAAAATACCTAACTTAAATGTAAACGATAAAAATATCAACTCTTATTTCAGATCAGAATTAATCGGCTCGTTGGTCTAGGGGTATGATTCTCGCTTTGGGTGCGAGAGGTCCCGGGTTCAAATCCCGGACGAGCCCTGCTTTTTAAAGATTAAAATTAGACGACCAACTTATACATTACACACATAACCTTGTGTTAGGGTTCGTTTAATCGATATACTAAATCGAATATTGGGGATTCGATATCGACTTTTTGGGGAAAAACTTGGCAACATATGTGTCAAGTGGTTTTTTGGCGGGGAGTCTGAGAGGAAGAAAGTGGTGTGAGGTGGAGGGACAGGCCAAGTTTGGATAAAGTTTGCGTAAGTGTTGCTTTAATAGATTATTGTTAATAATTATGGTGGCTTATAAGATTTTAGGTTCCTATAACTATCATTGAGTGATATCATGTTGTGTTGCTAAATTGTAATATGTATATTAAATGAAAGGAACAATAGTGGAGTTTCTTGCCAGTTCTTCTCTACTAAACCTGTATTCCGAACTGGTGGTAGATTAAAGGATATTTAAAAGGATCCAAACCATTTTTCTTTAAATACTCAGAACACCTCCCTGTTAGGTTACACCTTTGCGATAACCCAAGTCAAGGGGATAGTAAGTAGAAATCAATCTGTACAACAACCTAAGTATTACATAGTACAATTGGTTAACAATAGGTTAGATCAGAGTACCTCATAGTACCGTAGAATCTAAAACTTGAACGACAAAGCTCTACGTAGCTCTACAACTCTAATAATTTAACATATTTTCGTTCGCTACACCTCGCGTTCAGCTTAATTTTTTTAGTGTATTTCCAATACAAACCACCCTAAAATACCATTTTCTAATCAGGTGACTCTGTCAACAGAACCGTCAGACTAAATGTTTATTTTGGTAATTCATCATCATCATCATCATCATCATAACATCACGCCTTTTTCCCATGGGGGTAGGCAGAGACTATAGAGCGCCATCTGCTACGATCGAAGCATACTTCCTTGGCTTCATCCACACTCATACATCTGGTCATACATGCCCGACGGTTGTAAGTGCTATGCACTTGTCCCTTTTGGAGTATCCCGGCGATGACATCGGAGTATATTTTTCTCGGGCGTCCTCTCCCCGCATTTCCACTTACTTTCGCCGTGTATATGTATTTCGTTAAGCGTCATCCATCCTCTCCACATGACCAAACCACCTAAACATACTTTTCTCCACCTTAGTCACTACATCCTCTTTCAGACCGCAACGTTATCTTATAACTTCATTTCTTAATCTATCTTTCAAAGTCATACCAGACATACTTCTCAAAGAGCGTATTTCTACAGCATTTATTCTACTTTTGTGCTTCTCCTGCCACACGCAACATTCGCTGCCATACATAAGCGTAGGTAAAAACACGCCATTGTGGATCGCCATTCGAGCCTTTTCAGTAATCGCTTGGTTAGCCACAATAGCATGCAAGGCACCATTCAGCTTATTTCCCGCTAACACCCTTCTTTCCACATCAGCATCAACCTTACCATCTTTTGTAAAAACACTTCCCAAATAAACAAATTCTTGTACCTGTTCCACACTTTCATCATCTATTTTAATATTACACGCAGACATACACTCCTCTTTTTCAAACACCATAACTTTCGTCTTGTTTACGTTTACTTTCATTCCTTTTAGTCTAAATGCTTCATTCGTTCTAGTTACCATATCTTGCAATTCTTCCGCAGATGGTGCAAGTAGAACTTGATCATCCGCGTAAAGAAGACCCATAACCAATCCATCATCACTCTCTCTCAAATCTACCAGACAACTATCCATGTATAGATTAAACAGCCATGGTGACGATACACATCCCTGTCTCACACCCCTAGAGATGCTAAACCAGTCAGTGTATGCCCCATTTATCCTGACACAGGCTCTGGAATCCCTATAAAGAGATTTCAGTGCCTGCACCAAGCGCCTGTCAACTCCATACATAGATAGTGTCGACCACAATTCGTCCCTCCACACGCTATCATATGCCTTCTCCAAGTCTATGAAAGCGCATTAGACTTTCTTGTGTTTCGCCTTTCTTTGTTTTTTTCGGCTATACACCTTAGGGAGAAGACCTGATCCACACATCCTATTCCCTTCCTGAATCCTGCTTGTACAAACAAACTCAACGACTTTGGTAATTCATACGTAATTTTTATGAAAACACAAAAAATTACAATAATTTTAATAATCGTCTGTATCTATTAGTAATTTTCCGTCTGTTTCTAAACTTATTTTAATTTGTTACATTTATCTTTAATATTGTTACCACCTGTAATACGCAGTTCGTAAAAACTTGTCAAAAAAGTGGTCATAGTTTTGCAACATTACTTAAATAATAACACAGTATAGTTATTTAATTGTTTTTTATAAGCCATTAAGCTACCACCTATGTTTTTATCCAATATTAATGCTTAGATAAACATATTTGTATGTAAATTATATTGCACCTATAAATTTTCAATCTCTTGAGATCTTTGCCATTTGACATACTTTAAAATTATAAAAAAAAAACCAATGACCATTAATATGATATGATGACCATTTTAAGTGATGATAAATGGATTCAAAAAGAAGGTGGTGAAGAGTGGACAGTGGTAAAAAAGCAGTCTAAGCCATCTAAAAATCAGTTTGTGGGAAATACTAGAAAGGCTCCTGTAGATACTGTGGGGAAATTTAAAGCGGCTGAGTCAAAGACAGCCTTATTTATTTTAAATGTAAATAAAGACACTGAAGAGAAAGATATTTGTGAATATATTCTATAAAAAACTCAAGAAATAGTTACCTTGCAAAAGATTAATATGAAGTATGAAAAGCCGTACAGTGCTTTCAAGTTATATGTAGCTAGCCACAAAGTAGACATGTTTTTGAATGACGCGCTATGGCCAGCAGGAATATCTTTTCTTCGTTTTGTAAATATCAAAAGAAGAACAGAACTATCTGAAGAGGCTGGCAACAGCCAGAATAACATTAATATAAAACACCTATAATGGACTTCTGTTTTATTTTATTTAAAATTTTATTTTATTGTTGTGTGATTTTGATTGTCCGAATAAAGAACTTAATTATTATTATTATTAGCAGATATTTCACAAGTTAATAACTAAATAAGACAATAAAATACTTGTATTTTAAAAAATAATTTCAACCCACTTCCTGTGCCTTGAAATTTGAGGATTTTCTTCGATTTCTCAGGAGATAACCACTAGATCCTGACCTGGTGCCAATGGGACCACACGGGAACCACCAGCTTTCAAATAAAAAGAATTATTAAAATCGCTTCACCCTGTTGAAAGTTATGAGGTAATAAACAAAAAAATAAAAAAACCATACACGCGAATTTAGAACCTCCTCCTTTTTTTGAAGTCGGTTAAAAAGACACACAAGATGCGCGCCAAAAACCTTATTCTTCCCTGACAGCCTTCTTGGCTAAGAAATTAATTATCCAAACGATTCATGTATATCTTTATAACGTAGCACTTTTATAATAAATCGTGTATAAATAATCTTAAATCCGAAAAGTAAGAATAATGTTGTAATAATGACAGTAAATACTTAACAAATTTCAATATATTACTGTTTAATTATCCATAGATTATACTTATCATTTGTTTAGGTACAAATGCACTGAGTTTTATTTGACCTGTTGAAATGTATCTGGTATTGACATCACTAATAATAGGATTAGAGCTGATTTAATTCCGTTTTTTTTTTGTGTGGGATTAAGAAATATGGACAGTATTGTGTTATAGTTGGACTATTAAGTTTATTGTTGTTTGTAGGTAAGTAAAATAAAGCAAGGAATAATTCCAATAGAAAACCTAGACATGTGCCTAAGAATAGGGAAATTAATCTGAAGTTATGATATTTTTAACATAATTATGAAACTACACAAAAGCACAAACGCTACATAAGAAAGCCTTACTAAGTTACATTCCGGGAGAATGATTGGAATTACAACCAATCTTTACAATTGCATTATTAGCATTTAATACCCACAAATAATTTCAAATAATCCGATGTTTTAAAGAGATTGTAAATAAAATTCAAAGCTTGAGTCATAGACCATCAAAAACTCAACAACAACAGCAGGCAGATCTCTCTCTAAGAAATTTCTAGTTCTGCAGAATATTTAGGACAAAAATTACGACACTTAAACGTAACACAGTTATCTTCTATTTAATAGACTCTACAGATTCGAGTGAGGTCTATATATGAGATGGTGGACCTCATCTATAAGACCATAAGTGATTATGTCATTCTTTTTTTATTTATTTTTTCATTGATAAGCTTTGTCGCTTGGCGACCATATCACCCTGTAAGAACTAGTCAACAACAGTAACAACAAAACGAAAACTTGAACAACAAAACAAAAATAAAAAAGATACACAACAGTCTTACATCCTAATATCAGCCACATTATATGAATATTTGGCTCTGAACAGGTGTCAATGAGTATAACATCACTTCAACCAAATGTTGGTTTATATGAAACTATTATTCATTCATGAGGTTGGAACTAAAAATTAGTAATATATAATGTAAGTTGATGAGTAGCATACTCATCAACTTACATATTAACCAGTCTGTACATATGGATATAACTTGTTTGATTTTACTTTCTATAGATGACATGCTAAATACAACAGATTTATTTTTTTCTAATATAATCTTGAAACTTAACTCTTGCGAATTACTACTTCTGTTATGATTTGATGATTTCTTTGAGAAAACGTTAACGTTATCTGATGCAGCCTCATGGTTTTGTTCAGGTTGTACAGAAGTTACAATCTCTGGTTGTGTGGTAGGTGTCATAGAAGGACGTGGTTGCTTCATTTGTATCTTAGGTACTTGAATTGTATTTACGCAGTTTCCATGTGATTTGACAACTTCAGAAAATAACGCTGGTCTATTATCTTGTTTCGAATGTTCAGTATATATCAACTGCACTGACTGTTTTTGAAATTCGTTTGGTGTACTATCAATTAAAGACTGTTCAGGCAATTTTGGTGCAGAACTAATGGAGGCATGAGGTGGAACATATAGTGACAAAGCTTTACGGTAAGTACAATTATGTTCTGACATAAGCTCTCTTATTTTTCTTTCTTTTTTGTAACTAGGGCATATTTTTAGCAAAGCCATGTGATTGCCCTTGCAATTCACACAATGGTAAGACAAAGTATCACGATTTTCATGGTTTCCAGGACATTTTGGACACACAATTCTTTTTGCTGGGCAAACCTTCCACAAGTGACAAAACTTCCAACAACGGGAGCATTGGGGCACGGAAAATGTAAACGGTTGTACTTTGATCTTTAGATTACTATCAATTACCACATGTTTAGGCAAGGATGAGCTTTTAAAAGACAAGCGAAAGGTTTCACTTTTGATCCAATTACCTTCAGACGACTGTGTATTACGTTTGTTTATTAATCTTTAGGCTGAAAGTATTTCGTAATCACTTGACTGACATTTCAACACCTCTTCTTCAGAGAGATCTAAATCAATGTTTTTAATAACTCCAAAGCAAACCTCAAGTTTAGAGGTTTTTTGAATACGCCATCCTAATTCGACAAATGCTTTGCATTGACTGAATGCTTCAGCGTCAACTTTACTTTCAAAGGTTATTAATATCTTACTTTGATGTAAATATTTAACATGTCCAATACCTTATATTTTATTTTGGCTAAATATCCGAGCAAGAGCAAATTGTTTCGGTATAACTTCATTACAAGTCACTGTAACTTGAATCTTCTCTTCCAAATGTAGATCAGATCTTTTAACTATTTTATTTCTTCTCGATATAGTATTCTATTCTTCATCTGATGAGATGTCCTGCCTAGTTTCGTCTCGTGGTCGTTTTCTAAGTCGATTGCCCTCCACTTCCATGTTTAATTGTGTATTTTCCTTGTACTCCATAGGATTCTCTTCGCCCCTCACTACGTCATTCGATACATCCTCGTCAGCATCACCTAATCCTTCTAACCATTCTTCATTTACACAGCTTTTATCAATAGATGTTAGACTCGCAGCTCTGCCAAACCGCCCCGACATTGAATTATCTAACAAACATGAGTTCGTTAAAAATCCAACAATGATACTCCAGGACGATAAATGTAACACTCGCGGACGTTTTCACAATGCGAAATACATAGGAATAATCCGTAAAATATTATCAAATCTTAAATAGTAAATTATTTAAAGATTTTTACACAGCTTATTTGTAGAGCGTTGCCATGGCAATGATGTCATTCTTAAACAGCAAACTTTTGACTTAAAACTCCCACGCTATGTTAGTTAGTTCGTGAATGTACATAATTTATTCCAATCACAGCCAATACTTTCTACATGCATAGTCACTAGAAATAATTCGCAATCGTAACATTCGCTACACTCGTCAGTTGGCTCGTTGGTCTAGGGGTATGATTCTCGCTTTGGGTGCGAGAGGTCCCGGGTTCAAATCCCGGACGAGCCCGACTTTTTACTTGTTTTCGTTATTTTTATTTTTAGCAAACATATCTTTTAAACTATAGAGTATAGAATAACAGCTTTATTTTGTTACTCATTTACGGACGGAATTTCGTCATAACTTTACAATAAAAGCACTATCAGGTATAAAGCCTTTAAAAAATCTAGATAACCATAATATACCAGCTAAATCAAAGAATGAATCACATAGCAATATGAAAACCATAGGACATTCAATGTGCTCGATAGGACAATTTAAATTATGAAGTTTATATTCAAAGTGAGCAAAAAGAGAATTGCCGAAACCCGGGATTGAACCGGGGACCTTTAGATCTTCAGTCTAACGCTCTCCCAACTGAGCTATTTCGGCTGATGATCAACACGCGTAATAACGACATCTATTACCGACGTGTCTCTGTCGATAAAGTTGATGAAGATTTCACATTTGACAAAATGCGTTAAGAACCTACGACTTATTGTACTCCTTATCAGCAATATTTTACAAAGCAAAATTATTTTTATTTGCATGTGCCAAGTGTTCATTTTTTGTGTTAAAATGGCAATCATCTCTGAAGAGCAGCAAAGGCTGAACAGAAATTTTTCGAAATTATGAAGTGTTGGACTTATTAGATGCAATTTTTTTTGCCAGAAAGAAAAATTTTAAAACCGCCATTATGCATATTATACATCTGCTTCGGCTTTTGTAGATATGAATGAAATAACTGCAACAAAAAAACTGATATTTAAAACAGGTAAGATCATAAAAAATAACTGTATTATTCCTTAAGTTTATACCATTTTACAATGACTCAAACATACTTATGATTAGTCATCGGAAACGTATCGCTACTACGGATTCAGCTCCATAAACGGTAAATTTGAACCCTTATGACATCACCCCATGCACATCGTATCAGTATAAGTATAGATTATACTACCTAATACATTACTAAAAGTGCATATTTTATGGTGACTAAGAATGCAATAACATCACCTTTACTCCGTTAAAGCACTGCAGAAGTCAGCTAAGGGATATTTATCAGCTTAACAAAAATTTCTAAAGCCCTATAACAAACCACTTTTTAGCTAGTTAGTAAATGTTCAATTATCAAAAAGTTTTAGTTTTTTTTTGCTATGTTAGATTAATAAACGTAAAAGAATTTTGCTGTGACATATTGGGAAGCAATCTAAAACCAAATAACAAAATCTGGTGATACAATTTGGTACTGTAGAGCTAAGTCTCTCTCATTTTCAATCACTAACTACGCATACCTACTACACACTGTTCTAAAGACAAAAACAGCTTCATATTCTCCAACACTTGCGCGACTCATTTGTTTAAATAATACTACTTTTTACGGATTTAGACACGTGTATTTGTTTTAAATTTCATTTATATTTAATTTTATTTAATCAAAAACAGCTTCTTTACTCTGTGATACTTATATTCAAAAGATAAAGAATCAAAGATGTTTTTGATATTAAACACACGCAATGAAGGAATTTCCAAGTTTCTAAACATAACAAAGTACTTTATAGTTTCTAAGAATATGTCCTCACCGAGTCGTTGATGGAAGCACACGTCAAACAGTAAATAACTATCCGCCATAGCTTACACGCACAATCTATTACTAATTAGAATACTATTAACACATATATTATGAATTCATCGAGTCTTTATATCAGGTTTATAGAAGTAATTTCTTAATTAGCTATAGATGTAGGTTGACATTATGCGTGTACACGTATTTATTTATCGTGAATAATTTTGACTAACTACATAGTTTCAAATAATATATGAACTTTTATATCTGCGTTCAACTGCATTAGTCAAAAACATTTCAGTGTTTTCCAATAAGCGTATTTAATTATTTGCCGATTTCCTGTTTAGAATCATTAAGAAATTTGTGTGAAATTTCACTATACATTTATTTTTAAATATTTAGGAATCTATCCGATAAACGTTCACTTAATAAATGCATAATTGCACCCTTTTGTCCAAATGAGTAGTGGTTCTAATCAGTGATGCATTGAAGTTTAAACCACAATATTTGTTTAACATTAATCAAATAAGTAACCAATATTTATTCCTAAAATTAACCTTCGATGTAATAAAAACCTGTAATTTATAACCATTTATCATTAGACGGGTTGTAACACAAGGTAGTAATTAAAACATGACCCAGTGTCACAATTGTATGGTTTGAAATCCGTCGCGGCACAACCCTTTGGCTTTAATCGAAAGCTAATGTAATAAACCTTTATTACGACCTTGGTATCAGTCTACTAAATTAATAGCTTTATTTGTCAAAGATTAACACATTATTTTTTTGATATTTTAAGGTCAAAAATTTAGAAAATTACTATAACTTAAAAATCACGATCCTTTCGAAAAATTAACACCGATTCGAATGATGAACTTTGAAATGAAAACTACACATAAAGAATGAACCACTGCAGCACTGGTGCGAGACAGATCGAAGTTAATTATAATTACATACTTACTCTCTTTTTGAAAATCCATGATCAGACTAAATCTAAGGTAAGTAGGTGTTACTTACCTTAGATTTGGTAAAATGCATTGAGCAGAGCACTCCTCAAAGAACCAATGTCCAATCAGCCAATGGCTAGTAGTAATATGAACAATAATGGTAAGACTTATCATATCATTTATATTATTTGATAAGTCAGATAAGTAAAGACCTTAAAGGATTTAGATCTGACGAGTGCAGAAGAACGTCGGATACGACAAGCACGAAAAACCTAACAAAACCAGCATTTAAAATATATTTTATCACAATTCATATTTTTTCATTCATTCGTTCAGTCTACATTATTTAATTCGTCTATGATAAAACTAAATTGTGTAGCTATTATTTATAACATCAATTTGTTATTTTATAGTGTCTTGGATATGGTTTTAGTCCTCACTGAGTAAAGTTGAATATATCCACAAAACCTCAGTTAGGATACTTATCTCGATGTTATAGAATAATATAGAATAACAGGACCACAGAAGCAGAGGCACGACAGAGCGCGTCGACAGCCCCGGGGCACAGACAATATCGCCCCAGATTGAATTATCGATCCGATAATAGGATCGCCCGAGTAATACCCCTATAAATGTATTGTTCCAGCTACTTCCATTATAAATTTTATTGATCCTACTAGTTATTAAGCACTTTTTGTATTGAATCTGATATTGAATTAATTAATTGTCTTTTCCTGTAGAGGTATATAATAGTTTACTTTTATGAATCTCCCAGACAGATTCCCGGTTTATCCTTTGTAGCTGAGCCTAGTAGCTTCTCGATGCAGTCCATTTTTTGTAGTCATTTATTTTACTTATTTTGAGACATTATTTTAGTTTTATTAAGCTGGTACACTTGGAAAGTTCAAGACGATTATTATTTTATTCATTCCTGACTGAAGTGTGAATCTAATGTTTCATTTGACCGACAATTTTTAAAACAGCATAGGTACGTCCAAACTGAATATTTAATATTGTTAACAGTTCGTGTTAAATCAAAAGTCATAGACGCCGACCTATGCGATATGATCAGATAAAAATCACGATGGCGCCCGAAGCGTTACATAATGTCACCCAAACGAACGAGCACATTAAAATGAAACGCTTCAAAGTAATGGACATAAATTAAATAGTCATCCACGTCACTCAAGTCGCAGGACCTGAAGAAATACGCCTTGACGGAAGCCAGGTAGTTAAGATTTGAAACAAAAATAAGAGATAACATTAGTTAAGATGTTACATTTTATTGGGAGCTAACAAAACGACGCTAATTTACGTCCTTTGGAATTATCGTTTCACCCTAAGATAAAAATTATTTACTTTAACGATTTTATGCTTAACTGGGAATATCGTGAGAATCCTTAGTAAGCAAAAGACGTCTAAAGAAATGGTTGGATACTGGTGAAGGACGTTGGCTTTCGGCATGACTAGAGCATTTGTTGTGTTAGGAAATAACATCAGGTTTTTCTTGCCAATGGTTTTGAACTCACAATTCGACAACAGATAGATCACACACAAGTATAATATCCAGTCGTTGTTGGATAAACACAATTGTTTTATAGGAAACAATATAATAGTGCACTGTAACGCACAACAGTACGTTGAAATCTTCTGCGATTTTTTTCAGAATAACAAAAATTTGCAGGGCAGATAAACAATCTACAGTGGCAACAAGTAAATTACTTGAAGTACTCGTAATAAACACTCAATAAATAAACAATAGAGCAATAAAAACAACAAACGATGACCCTAGAAAGTTAAACTTATCGACAACCGCCAAGATTTCAACAACACAAATATATCAAAAACTAGTACATTCGACGAAATAAGATAATTTTACTTTCTGAGAACGAACTTTTACACTATCTGGCCCATCTTCACATTGATTTATTTGCTACAATTTAAAATATTGGCGTCAGTTATCTGTCTGGGTTTCTTTTGTGCTTAATCGGGGTAATTTGTACAGATCTATTTTCGTCTGTTAGTATGTAATCCATGATTTTATTAATTTGTTAATTAATATTATATCAGCTGATGATATTTTCCTTGAAAATAATAAAGTCAAATATTTGGTCTGCATTTTCTGGATAGAATATCCTAAATATATGAGGTGTATTCTGCGACAATCTGATATCGAAACAACTTTGAATACAAAATCCATTTAGTAAGCCAATTCGTAGAAGGTTCAATATAAAAATAGCATATTATATTATTACTGAGAATACTTCTTGAGACTTGTACACGACATTAACTGGCGGAGAATAGTAAAATTTTTATATCTAAAATAATTATCTTAATGTGTAGGTAACTAAGTAGCAAAAATTCTTTCACGAAGAACTTCGAAAATAATCTAAAGGGCATCACAGCAGGTCCAGAGGTAAATTTTGTTTATTGCTTCACTACATTAACAATTAGCCGTTTATAAAAATGTAATGTTGATATTATCCGTCAACCTTTTCTTTGTTCTTCAGAAAATTTAGACGACACAAACTTACGAAATCACGTCATTAAAGTACTTCTTGTTATGATAATAATGTGAATAAAGATTTACTACAAAACGATCCCCATATTTTATATTTTGCTCTAAAAATGTATCGTTTTCTCAAACAGTAATATTCTGCATCTTAACATAAATAGTTCCGAAAAATTCCTTTAAATTTGCAACGAAGGATATTATTTATCAGAGCGGTTGAAGTGAAATTCTGTTAGTCAAATGATAAAATTTTTTTTTAATTGCCTAATTAAATCTAACACTAATCAATTTATATAAATATTTTTGTAATAAACAAAGAAAATATGAACCTCATAATTGTAAAGACAATGAAGATATTGATCCTATCCAGAAGCAATAAATCAAAAACTCTTATACGTTGTCGAGGCAGTGACCCTTACTGAATGAGTTCTCACTTCCTGAGAACACATCAAACTCATCGGTCCATTCATGGGTGACGTTCCATACACTTGTCATAAGCACCCGATCTCCGAAAAATGTAGATAGCATCTAACACGCGCGCCACATACGTGATCCAAACAATTTCATCATAACAAGAGGCGTTCTCATGGCTATCTTGATGCGCCACTTTAATCTATATCATAATGAATAACTTCGATAAATCATTGTAGAAGAATCCTTTTGTACATAAACATACAGAGGTATACAAAAAAACTATGCCGTTAGCATAAGCGAAAGAAAGTACCTTGCATATGTCAAGGTTTAAGATTTTTCAAAAAAGCGAAGATGCACCAAGACAAGAACTCTGTTATTTAAAGAGAACACACCCACAAATTCACATAAATATCATTATATTATTTAGTTAAAACACAAATAAATTAAGTTTGTAAATAAATAATAAAAAAATCTAACTTTAGAAGTAATTTATTTTTAGTGTTGAAACTTTCGTGACTCGAGTCTTTATAATTTACCGGCTAACAGCGCGCGTCAGAAGGTTGCAGATACTACTGCGCACTCGTCCTAAAGACGAATATATGTCCTCGAATATGCTCGAAATCTGGGTCGACATCATAGATCCCATAACAGTGAATGTTGGCCGGTAATATAATATATTTTCTAATTTATTTCTAATTTTACGCTTTAAAAACGCTATTACTAAAGGAACAATCTTTAAATGTGCTCGGAGCACACGCAGGTAATATATTAAATAAAAATACCATTAGGTTTTTTTTTTCATAATATTATTACAAAGACTTGTTTATTTAAGTTTTTTATGTATATTTTAATATTATGCCTAATATAACATTATTGCCAAAATAATATCATAATGAACAGGGTGAATTTATGTCAAAATAAAACAAGACCAGACTATAAGTAGATTCCACAGGACAATGTTTTTTTTTAATCATAGGTTAGTTTTTATATTATAAAAGACCAGTTTACGCTCTATAAATATAGGTTATTAGCAAATCACAACACATAAAAGATTTTTTAATTTATTATGATAATTATTATTACTGTATCATGTCAAATATGACAGAAAACTTACTATTTGAAAGATTTTGTAACCTCCGTTTCGGCCAAAACGACCTTTTATAGGCGATTGAAGTGCAGCTTGAAAAAATAAATGAAATAGAAAATCAATACAAAGAATGTACTGGTGATGTTATTCAAGTATAGAAAATCAATAGATCCTAAAGTTCATTATTAATAGTCATATCTATAATCAAATGAGGAATTACGGCTGCTTCCAGAATCTGATCTTGAAACTTTCCTTCTACTTCTATAAAATAGATCGTGCCTGCTTCTACAATTTGAGGGCGATTTACTTCTGTCCCTCCAGTTACTTCTTTTATAATCATCATCATCATAGCGACTGTAATTAGATCTACTTTTACGCCTGTCCGGTCTATTATATCGATCCCTTTGGTGTTCTTCGTAATTTTTTTCTTGAGCAAGTGGTGATCTGCTGTTTGTGATTTCGTCACTCACAGGTTTAATACTTGTGTGAGGTCCGAAATCAGGCTCAGGAGGCGGTGACCCTAAGAGATCCGCTATGTAGTTAGCACGTTCTATCTGATACCCGCGTGCCCTTTCAAATTCTGAAACAAGGTATCATGTTAAACATAAACCTTAATTGATTGCCTACAAATGGTAGGTCAGATTGCTAATATCATCAAAAAACACCTTATCATCACTTTCTAAAAATCCAAAATACACATATAACAATCTATTAAATAAAAACTTTGGTTTATGATAACTGCACATTACGTATCTGCAAAATAAGTTTAAGATAACGACATTTTTAACAAAAATATATTCATATATTATAACTAACTCTTAATAGCGTCCTTGGCAGAAATCCCTAGGCGGTCACGCATGTAGCGACATACCATGTACCCGGTGCGATTGAGGCCGTGGGTACAATGGACGCCAATCAGGAATTCTGAAACAAACAAAAAGGTTGTTAAACACACACAGAAAACCGACCCGAATCGTTCAAAAACGCTTCAAGTGTATCTATAAAATTTGAAGAATACTCGCAATTACTCCAGTGCCGCTTGGGCATACTTCCAAGGCTTGAAATCTACAAGTCTCGTCTACTAACAAAAAATAATTTTCTAAATCGCTCCAGCCACCAGTGGCGGATTTACCCTAAGGCCCGGTAGGCCCGGGCCTAGGCCTAGGGCGGCCAGATTTATGGGCGGTGATTTATATGGTGGATGCTGAGAAAGGGGCAGCTAATGGCCTGGGGACTAAAGCGGCTAATAGCTTGGGGCCTAGGGCGGCCGAGACTGCAAATCCGCCACTGCCAGCCACTATGGAAAAATTGATGAACATCCATAGAATATAGAGATTATCGACGATTTAAATAAGTAGATAAATTAATGTAAATAAATTTACAGCTAAAACCTTTTTCCTGCTTGATTACATTTATTAAAAATGAAAAGCTTGGCAAGGTACTTGCAAAATATTTAAAAGTAACTTAGAATCTCATCTTTAGTTTAAAATCGCATAACAAACAAGTCGAGGTCATTGACCGGCCTCATCGCACCCCATAATTCTGAACGCAAGGGTGGTTTAGTGCAACAGGGTGGCAGGGAGAAAGGAAGTCGTGGCCGCGGTTTGACACTTCCTCAGGAAGACCTTTGAAGTAAGAACCGACAACCTTCTGCCTCACCAAGTATCTACAATTCTTGAAAAATCTATTTGAGAGGACTGAACATAAATAAAGGTATAAGACAAAGTACCTATAATAAGCAAATTACAATTCAGGAAACAAGAATAAAGCAGTTATATGTGGTAATAATACGAGTAACTAGTCAATATTAAGTATTGATATCTACTATTATGTTACGTCTGTGTAATTTTTGTATGTCATTGATTGTTTGGGGACATTTCCACACTTCGAAAAGTGAGGAAATTATTATTAAAACAAATTAAATTTACTAATAATTTCGTCACATCTTCATAATTTGAGACCTTCGTTATAAGACGACACTGTTCGAAGGCCAGTCTAAATAAGAATTTTAGTAGTTATACTTCATATTTGATTGCTCTTTAAATGGGGGAATAAGCATATACATCACTATAATAAGCTCTATATACTTAGCAAACAATAAATCTGTCGTAACTTTTAAATTTCCATTTCCAGTATAATTATTCCACTGTCGTCGGAGCCATAAACCGTCAAAGCAAACGAGTATATATTATGATCTGACTTTGTTTCTCTGTATACCTCGTATTCCTTAGCACGAGACAAAAAACGAAACAAAAACATCGCAAATTTCCCACACAGAGCGGCCAAGGAGTAATGCATTTGAGGCATTACACATGCAAATTCATGCCAAGTCGGCACAAGCAATAAAAAAGGTTTTCATTCAAAACAATCCATCAAGACATGTTTTGCCAGCAACTTAATTAAAATGTATACATGTTTTCAATTACAAGAACAAATGCAATGATAATTATAAGACAACAGACTGGCTTTAATATTTATGAAAGTAATTTCAGAGAACTTAACCGAGCACTAATAAAAATCAGCTAAGTCCAATCTGAGATGTAACTTGCAAAACGTAGAATGTACAGTACATTCTACGTTTTGCTGCCACTTTAGATAAATTGACATAAAATTGTGAATGAATCAACGCAAATAGTTCTATCAACATGTAAGTTACCTATGCTCTTTAAGTGGACTTTAATGTTCTTGAGTAAATCACAAAACGCAAGTCGTTTTCTTTTAACTAGTACGATCTTCGTAATCTCCAGTTGTGTTTTATAAGGATAATTTAACAAAAAAAATCACTTAAATCCATTTCTATAGTCGCTGTGTATTTTAAAATTCAAATATTTTAGTTGGTAATAAGAAACCGTTTTGTTAGTGTAAAAAGATTAATATGATACGTAAAAATTAATAATTGGTCAAGTGCGAGTCGGACTCGCGCACGAAGGGTTCCGTACCATTATCTATGCAACATAAGGCAACGTTATTAGTATCGAGCAAGAAACGGTAAAAAAATCATGTTTGTTGTATGGGAGCCCCCCTTAAATATTTATTTTATTTTATTTTTAGTATTTGTTGTTATAGCGGCAATAGAAATACATCATCTGTGAAAATTTCAACTGTCTAGCTATCACCGTTCTTGAGATACTGCGTACGGAACCCTAAAAATCATGTTTGTTGTATGGGAGCCCCCCTTAAATATTTATTTTATTTTATTTTTAGTATTTGTTGTTATAGCGGCAATAGAAATACATCATCTGTGAAAATTTCAACTCTCTAGCTATCACCGTTCTTGAGATACTGGGTACGGAACCCTAAAAATCATGTTTGTTGTATGGGAGCCCCCCTTAAATATTCATTTTATTTTATTTTTAGTATTTGTTATTATAGCGGCAATAGAAGTACATCATCTGTGAAAATTTCAACTCTCTAGCTATCACCGTTCTTGAGATACAGCCTGGTGACAGACGGACGGACGGACGGACGGACGGACGGACGGACGGACGGACGGACGGACGGACGGACGGACGGACGGACGGACGGACAGCGAAGTCTCAGTAATAGGGTCCCGTTTTTACCCTTTGGGTACGGAACCCTAAAAACAGACAACCCTTAATTCAGAAATTACAAATTGTTATTGCTTCACTATCATAGTTATGCTACGACAATAACAGTTAGGAGTTACAATCATAATTGACTTGTTTACATGTGAATAGGGCTGCCACAGCAGGTTACACAAGTAGCTTCAGTCGACATTTAAAATGTCGATCATTGCATGCAAATTACAAACCGTACAATAAGATACAAACACAATACTTGTTACCATTGGTAACTCACTTAGCATAAAAACCGAGCATATTGAGTTTCGAATGTAATAAACTTAATAGAAAACAAACAAGACTCTATATCAATACAACAACTTGAATAATTAATGTACTGTAAAAAGGGTCACATAATTATAATAAAGTGGATTAAAAGTGCAATAATGTCTAATAATATGTCCGTGTGGAGACGGATCAAGAATAATATCACCACCCCTTTTCCTCCCCAGGGTGCTGTAAAAGCTGGCTAAGGGATATTGTACACAGATCACCTCCTCTGTGAGAGACGGAAATCTCGATAATAAGCCCTGAACACAATACGCCTGGTCAGCGCGGCAAAGTAGATCATAATCCCTCTCCCAAAGTGGCGATGGCTTATGACGCCACAGTGGCGTCAGTGACTGATCATTATGACAACATTGCATAGCAGACTTGGGCCCAAGGAAGTACTACATAAATGTTGTCCATGAATCTATCAAGATTATTAAGCGAATTATATAAAAAATAACATTTTTGAAATATTTTGGAATTATGATGTGTATTATTGTGCATCTTATCAAGGGTAATATTATTTAATACTAATTAAAAACCATTTAAAAGAGGAAAGTAAAAAAAATTGGGTAGGTACGTCCTTAAAAATCAGCCTGTAGATATATGTATTAATTTAATAGTTGGTAACCTAAACACATCTACTCTCGTTTCGTAAAATATTTGTACATGCAAAACATCCAGGTATTTGTATTTTGTATTATACTTTTTCCATTAAAATTATACTTTTTGACGTCAATAGAGCCAATGTGCGATAATTAACATATCTACTTGTTAATTCTTACCAAATATTTTACTACTTAAATTAACAATATGTAAAGAACATTAAAATTTGTCTAGTTAATTTGATAGCGTGAGATTATCGCGCTAACCAGATAATGTACTGACTATTATATTTTAACAATTTTGTTTATTTTTATCCGGAACTAAGTACATTGTATGAAAACAAACCAAAAACAACAAATGTATGAAAGAAACTAGCTGTTGCCTGCGATTTCGTACGTATGGAATTTAGAAAATTTTCTCAGTTTTGGCAACGTTTTTAACTAATGCCTCTCTCTTCTCTGCTATTTGTCGCATCGTGATGTTATAGAGGCCTATAGCCTTCCTCGATAAATGGACTATACAACACAAAAAGAATTTTTCCATTTTAACCAGTAGTTTCTGAGATTAGCGCGTTCAAACAAACAAAGTCTTCAGCTTAATAATATTAGTATAGATATCACAACAGAAATCACAGATTAGTTGGCACACTTAGGAATTGTATACTTTAATAGCTCACTACGAACTATGCGACAGCACTGTAGCAATAAATTAATATAATTTAATTCATATACTTGCGAGAAAAGGGGGTTATGAACATGCTACAAATCGCGGATAGGATCGCTGTTCTATGTGGACAATCGATGTATTGTGATTGTAAACGAATCGATATCGCTACGCCACAGTTCGCCTACGCCCGATCCCCTTACATCGTAATCGGCTTATTAGGATTTTACCACACGCATCCATGCGTCTCGGGATTGTTAACAATGTTACGATATCAACCTAGGGTACCTCTTTAACGGTCTTATTACACAATCAAAATAATGTGTCATCAGATATTCATCAAAGCGACATTACCGAAAAATAACGAATTTCACTAATACAGAATTTTAAGTATTAACTTTATACTTTCATAGCGTCGAATTATGAGCAAAAGCTAGTCAAACCGAAAAATCAATGGCCCAAAATGTCCAAACGAACGCAACCAAGATCGAATCATAGCTTGCCCCAAAGCAAAAATCTCATTATGTGATGAATTTAATACTACAGTTGTAATAATGTTGTTATGTCTCTATTTTAGTTCAGCTTTACACCTCTCCCATGCTTGCTTTTGCGAAATTTCTACATTCCAGATTAATAAACTTTCAGATTCGTTCGGATAATAAAACTTATTTGATAAGTCACCTCGAACCTCGAAGTCAATAAATATGCGGCCTAGGAATCCTAACTAATGCCATTCGTACAAACAACCGCAACTATATAAAAATACATTTAGATAATTATGCAAATTTGCATGCAATATTATCTTAAAAATGTCTAATAAATATTTATCTACCTAAAATCTTGATAAGCAAATAAACTCATATTAAAGTATGCTATTACAATAATGAGTAGTAAAACAAACCGAATAGCGCCGCGGGATACTATTAAAGCTGCTTTCTTTGAGACGATTTGATACAAACCACATTTTTGGACGGTAAATGGCTTATTAAGTATTAATACATTAATATTTTTATGATAACAGTTGATGAAGTTACGAAGAAATAAGTGTCGGTAAATCAACAAGCGATTAACTGTTTACGTTCCGCTTATGATTTAAGTGCGGTTTAAGCGCAAATGCCAACAGCTATTTTTTTTATTTTTCTATATACACTTACGTTCATCGTTGTTCTTATAAAAACGCTTTTATTGGGACCTCTACTCAAATACGTATCATAAGAACTTGTTACATGTTGCCACATAGTACGGCGCCAGGCGTGGGCAGTGATGTGATGATCAGATGACTGATTAGGTATTTAAGAATATTAATTGTTGCAATGACTCCACATTCTTCCACTTGGTATTTTTATTGAACATGACCGTGAAAATAGCAGTTTTCAAATAAATAATGTATGATTGATTGTACAAAGGAATATTAAACTAAACGCTGTTTTAGTGTAATCAAATTACATTTACATATAATTACATTTACAACAGGTATAGTACTGATATTACAAAGTGTAATTTTAAGTAAACAAAAGTTCAAGAATGCATACTTCCTTACTAATTTATAAATGCGAAAATCGGAATAAAAAAACTAAAAATCTTGACGAGCTTTAGTGTTTATGTGTGTAACTAAACCATAGTGCGATTTAAAAGAACTTTACAACGCCATCTATCGAGTGATATGGTAAACTTCTGTTTGTTAAGGTTTAATTAATAAATTTCACGCGTACGAAGTCGCGGGCAACAGCTAGTAAAATATGAACAGCAAAAGTGGAGCTGGACGGGGCACATTACGAAAAAGAAAAATGAGCAAGAATAATAACGAAGTTGTACCCACAATACAGCACAAGAAATAAAGGTAGACAAACTAAGAGATGGGAGTTTGATTTCAGAATAATCGCGGGTGCTACATGGATTCGAATAGCCAAGAACAAGACAGAATGGAGATCGACAGAGGAGGACATTGTCGGAAAACAAGTTGAAGAATAATAATGGTGAAAGGATTTAAAATAATACAATAGATGCTCATATTAGTTAAACATAAGTTTTTATGTTTATAATTAACATAAAAAGCATAACATATAACAGTTAAAGCAAGTTCAACAATAAAGGCTTTATTTATTTAATTACGTCGTTGTTTAAGTTTCATTTAAGTGATGACGCTTATGTAACAACTACATGCTTTAAAAACTTTCCTTGCAGGATTTCAATTCTTAGCAATTTTAATAGAACGTTGACAATCATTTTAACCTTTGCAAATACGACTATTTCTATTCTTAAGAGGGTACTGTACTCCTAATTTAGGTATTTGCCTTAGGTATTGCTGTCCCTATTCCAGAGCACCGCGCTGGAAGGGACAAATATAGCTTTCTTTTTTGGTAAAACCTTACCAAATATGTGTGATAGTCGCTGCAACTTTACGTAAAGAAAAGCGAACAATACGGGATTTTCGGATGGTCATATTTCTTTTAGTTATTATGTTATGAAAAACTGAAAGTGATACAAGCATAGATATACTCTTTATCTATAATATAGCGTAAAAAAAAAATTAAAATCGGTTTATTTTTCGCAAAGAAAAATGAGAAGTACGATACCCATATTTTTGTATGGAGCATAATTTGGTATCGAGCCCTCTTAAAGTGCCCACCATTTACTATGCGGTTTACAATACTATACTCTGTAATAACAATCTCTTAAAGTACTCACAATAACGCTCATAAATACTCGTACAAACAAATAGGTCAGCAACATTTGCCACGGTAAATAGCGCTATTCCAAAAATTGCAACTTTGTCTCACTATCCTGAAGTAAGCTAACTGCATCGAATGCAGCGATAGATTTAACTTACATGTAGACAAAGTTAAAAAGTAAGTTTTAAACCGAGTCATTATCACGCAAACAAATTTAGATCTTACAACCTTTAGAGTAGCCTCAACGTATAATATAAAATATATACGAATACATAAAAAAAGATTCCTATGTATTTATTTATGAGGCACAAAACATCATTAGGTATAGCAAAAATTATCATTCAATATAAAAATCAATCACTTCAATATGAAAGTTTTTATTAAAATACTCGTATTTGCCAAGTCCTAACTGCAGTACTGAATGACTTTATAAGCTAAATTCTAAGACATTGTTACTAAGCATTTGAGTCATCTAAAACATCGAAACTAGCAAACCACACATTCATGTCATCGTCACTGTATATCAAGCTATAAGACAACGGTCGAACGTCTACAAGACACGTCAAATAACTTACAACACAAATATTTATATAATAACTATCATTTTTATATTTGATTTCAAGTTTAGCATATTTTTAAGACATCGATAGTATATTTGGTGATGATAAAAATGTATTTTAATATGTAAGAAACACGATAAATTATGCATAATACTGTAAATGTGACATATGAAATGATAATAAAAATTCTAACACGCTAAGAACAAACACCAAAGATGATATATCTGTTATATCTATGCCATTAATACTGTGGAATGATGTATAGTGTTTTATTGAATACCTCTACCACGGGGTCACGTAGACAAAATTAGTGATAATCTTTGCAAATTCCTTTCTTGCCATTATCGGAAAGCAAAATAACTCCAATTTATTAGTAGTTCATACCTATGTCAAATATGCAAAACTGAAGGTATTTCACTTATATTTGCGACAAACAAGCAAACTTTTTGTCAAAGCTATTTAAACTATGATTTTCGAATGATCGATTTAGTTGACAATTTATTGCTAACAAACTAATTATTATCAAAACATTTAATCAGCCAACACATCGCGATTTATCACAGACTTTTTGCATCCAGAAACGTAAGTCGTCCTCAGTTGAAAAGAAAACGAACATTAACAGTAACTTTCAAAAAACAAATATATGTATACGAGTAAGGTAACGGCTTGATTCAAATAAACGCGAGGCCACCCCACGGTGCACAAACGGTAGCAAGTGTAACAATATTCCCCGCACATGCGATATCGTGTAAATCAGACGCGAACGAGATTCCACCTCAGATAGTCGGTGATATACGAGTATCGTCGCATTTACTACACACATCGGCGATGTGGTACCAATGCTGCTAAACGCAACGGCATATAGCAATCTCTACAAATCTACATTTTATTCCTAGACGCATTTTCTTCGCATTCGCGTAGCATTTGAGCAGAAATTATGACAATAAAGCTAGCGCAATGTTTGTCAAAAAACCTCAGAAAACATTGAAACACTTCTAATAAAATTTGACGTTTATTCTATGTATCAACATAGAATAAACGTCAAATTTAATTTATGGCGGTATTGGCCTTACATAAAAATGGTACCAGATACTGATAAAACAACATGTAAAATCACATTCGATTCATACACCAAAATCCGCACACTGCTTACTCGAAAAGCTATCAACAGAATTAACCTGTTCAATATACATCTCATTTCACCTATACAACGAGACTGATAACTGGCCATTACCAATGAAAACGCCGACAGATACTAGCATGCTCACAATTAATTGAAACTGCCCACGTAATCTAATAAAAGCTAGTTTTTGTGATCAAGACAAACAAGGGCGCCCATTCGTAATTAGATCTTAATGAACATTCGTATATAGAGTTGGGCACCGTGAGAAGTCTGACGATAACTACGATTTGTGTCACTGTAATTAAAAGTGTAGCTGCCGATAAAGTCGGACGTGCGCATCGAATCTACGAGTTTCGACTCCTATAAGTTATTGATAATCCAATATCCGTGGAGCTCTCCCGCTACTTTCTTCCGATACATGTCACGGTTAAATAAAACCAAATAGGAAATGACTATGAGCTCTTTTAAAACTGAACATGTAACACATTCCTCGTTAAAATCGAAGCAGTCTTTAATTGAAATCATATGTTGTGTCGAACGTCACTGATAACGCTCTGTTGATGGTCTGACGTAACATTGATGCAAATTAAGATGCAACGAACACACTATTTCGTTCTATTAATTTAATTTTCGTTATTACCATAGATTAGATGAAATGGTATTATTACAAAATCACTGCAATGACGAATTTTTTCAAGAATCTTCAAATAACATTAATATCTTGGCTAACTTGTTGTTGGCAATTCCTTAGTAACAATTGTAAACATGGAAATTTTACTGAGATCATTTAGATAGAAGATAATCAATCAATTTACGTACCGCTATTTAAAAGCTCTGATGCCAAGACAGAAAAGATCTAATACATGTACCCGAAGACGAGCAATGAACTCATTTTTGCAAAGAAATCCCGGCAGTAATCGATAAATATTCTCAACTGTCACTGCCAGTACCAAAATATGCTCAAAAGATATCGATTAAAGAAAAAAAAGCCAGGTCCAACCATTGGTCCTTTATAATGGAAGGAACACAATAAAGCAATGGGCGTACATTAACACCTTACAAAATAATCACCCACGCACTCTGTACTTACACACACGTTTCAACAATAATATGCATCACCTTTTATATGGATGGATACATAGTACAAACTAACAATGCACAACGAATTAGTCATATATATGGCCTAATACTTTGTTATGCAAGAACCTATGATAAACATAACCTGTATTTGAGTAACTAAATGAGAAAAATTAAAAAGTACTGCAAGTACGCACACCAGTTACGTCATTAACCTCGACCAAAAAATAATCAAATACGATAATAAATCGTGTAAACAGTGTTTTGACTCACCACGGTCTTTTTCCAAGAATTCGTCAACGGAGTTCATAAATCTGAAAATAAACAAAGGCTCTTTAATAACTTGAATTATTTTCAAAGCACGGTATTTGAAAATTTGCACTTAAGATTATTGTCACAAAAGTTTTGGAATTTAAATAATCTATCCGAGTTTATCGGTCCATTACATTGTTAATATAATTGTAAATTCCACATCAGCGTCAAATTGTTTCTATGCTTTACGTAATACAAGCAACACTTAACTTTTCTAAAATAAAAAAAGCTCTCAATACTCGACCACTTGGTCAATAGATCTGAAGAACACAGTGTTAAGTAAAGCGTTGCGGAGGACATTACACCTTAGCCACTGCACTGTTCAGTCACAAAAGAAAGAAGCTAGCAAATCTTATAATAGCAATTTACTTAAGTTTATGTCACAAAATATTACTACTTAATTACACACATTCCTTCTTGCCAACAATAAACTAAAAATTTTTTAAAGGCGTTGTAAATTGATACGTAGCAACAGTTATACCGCCATAAAACATTTAATTGAATTTCACTAAAATTCTAAATCTACGGCACCCGTCAAGAACAAAATGAAATATTATCATGTATCGATCACAGCGTGTCGCCTTATTTTAATCGATTTTTTTACACCTAAAACCGCAAGATCAGTGGGCGTCTGAGAATTACAAGGCATTTCTGCCGACTGGCAGTTGGATCTATTTGATGAAATATGTTTGTTTTCATCATAACAAATGTTTTATAAAAGTTTTGGTACGAGCCAACAGATCCCTAAGAAGCATTTTTGGAATGTTTTCTTATAACATGCAAGGGTGGTCTTCCACGTCAATGTTGATATTTCTACCTTCAGTGTTCTTTTATACACAACATAAATGTCACCTACAATGTTTTGATATTCTCAAGAAATGCGGAGGGTTCTGATGATTAAGTCTTGTCATGCAAAATTGAATAAATATGCTAAACGCCAACATTTTCTGCAGATTGTAAAGGACCCCAACGACATGACAGTCTACACTGCAACTAGCTGTATTCAAAGAAAATTTACATTCAATTTATCGTTATTGTAACCATTATTATCAAAATCGGAGCAAACGAGCGTTATTCGATTTGATTCCGACAGAAGTCTTACTGCTCATAATACAGTCTTAATATAACTATGGTATTCTTACTACATATACTGTTGAATCATCAAATCTGGCTATGAGGACGAAATACCGTATGTTGGTATTTTAAGACACGGGTAAGGATTCCTATTAAATCACGTCATTAAAGTTGTCACAACTATAAAAACTCAGGGAAAACACGTAAACAAACAAACGGAAATTTTAAGACCATAAAACGTAAAACAAATAAATAATTGTCCATGAAACGGTAATTAAAAACTGCCAGTTACATACATGTCAAACAGAACTTGCGAGTAAATTAACAAGCAGATTCTACAAATTTTTAATCTTTACCCCAATAACGTTTACAGATGAAACAAACCGCGACGTGTGGCGCCAGAAGGTAAACATTTTAATTCTGCATTAAGTCACGATTCAACTAATTCGTAGTCCCCAAGGTCTATTCTTACATAGAAACCTCTCAATAACAATATTTTCCTGTAAGTTAAAGAAAACTAACACATATACGAAATTTTACAACACCTATCGCAATATAGATACACGTAATAGCAGTAAACTTACCCGGTTTATATTGCGTTTAAAATTACTGCTTCGCTGCCCAAAATTCTGACATTAGTGGCGAGTATGAGTTATAAAGCGTTTGATAGAAAAAAAAATCAGTTCTCTTTTTATTTCTAAAAACCTCTAATATTCACGCTAAAACACAAAATCTATACTAATATTATAAAGCGAAAGAGTTTGTTTGTTTGTTTGTTTAAACGCTGGAATCTCAGGATCCGATTTGAAAAATTCTTTCAGTGTTGGATAGTACATTTATCGAGGAAGGCTTTAGGCTATGTAACATCACGCTGCAACGAATAGAAGCGAAGCATCAGTGTAAAATGTTGCAAGAAACGGGGAAAATAGTCACGCGCGCGAGCTTTAAATGAAAACGCTGCCTTATCCATGTGAGTTACAACAAAGTAATGTATGGAGAAATTGTTTGTTACCTATAGATCTTTAAAAAAGTCCGCGAGGCCATACGTCTATCTTATAAGGAAAACCTGCTGTACCCATAAGAACGTCAAAAAAATTATCAAATTCAATAGGGTGTTTTCAAAAGCTATTTATGTGTATTTGGTAACATTTTTTATAAAATTTAATAACTCAGTCAGCTTACGCATTTAATATAGATTATAATTGCTTTTTACATTATACAATTTAAATGCACATCTTAGGAGATATGACGAAAAAAGAATTACGCGCGGCAAAATAAAATACTTAAACTGTTGGCTGAGCAACGCGAACGTTTCCTCGGTCTATCCATACTCGAATGTTTTGATGTTTGGTTAATGTTGGATGTATGAATGTAAGGATGTTTGTGGTTCTTTCACGTAAAGGTAAAGACTGCTGGATGGATTTTCATGAAACTTTCCAATAATATAGCTTACAGGTCGTTACGCTGCTCAATCCCTGACGTATCGGTGTTGAGTTGGTCTTTATAGGCGTCGGCGTCGTCGTCGGCATATGATCGATACGCTGCTCAAATCCCGACGTATCGGTGCTGAGTTGGTTTTTATAGGCGTCGGCGTCGGCGTATGGTCGTTACGCTGTTCAAATCCCGATGTACGTATCGGTGCTGAGTGGGTGTTTATAGGCGTCGGCATCGGCATCGGTTTCGGCGTATGGTCGTTATGCTGCTCAAATCCTGACGTATCGGTGCTGAGTTGGTTTTTATAGGCGTCGGCGTATGGTCGTTACGCTTTTCTAATCCCGACGTACGTATCGGTGCTGAGTGGGTGTTTATAGGCGTCGGCGTCGGCGTCGGCGACGGCATCGGGGTCGGCGTCGTCGTATGGTCGTTACGATGCTCAAATCCCGACGTATCGGTGCTGAGTTGTATTTTATAGGCGTCGGCGTCGGCGTATGGTCGTTACGCTGCTTAAATCCCGTCGTATCGAAGCTGAGTTGGTTTTTATAGGCGTCGGTGTCGGCGTATGGTCGTTACGCTGCTCAAATCCCGACGTACGTATCGGTGCTAAGTTGGTTTTTATAGGCGTCGGCGTCGGCATCGGCGTCGGCGTCGCCATTGGCATCGGCGTCGGCGTTAGTTTTTAGCAAATCTTTCATGTGATGTGGTAATAAATTACAAGTTTTTTGGATTTTTATCAGCACTATGTAGGCTAGATCATGCCAAATTTCAAGTCTCTGGGATAGCGGGAAGTAACCTGTAAATTTTGATTCCCTAGCGAAAGTTGAAAATACTCAAAAATGGCTGTAATTCGGTTATATCTTCTGAATGCGTATATCTAAATTATTGATTGTATCTTTTGCAGCAAGGGACCGCATAGATCTACATTTGGTATAAGTTTCATATTGATACCTTCAGCCGTTGCCGAGTAAAAAAAAGTTTAACGGGCGGATAGACAGACAGACGGACACCGTAGCGAGACTATAAGGGTTTGTACGAAGCCCTAAAATGTTAAAACTCTGAGATATCATTTACTAGAATGACATTGGGGCCATGTGTGTTACTTCTTTAGAATTGTGCAAAAAAAGAAAACCAAACGGACGATTTATTAATTAGCTGTAAAATGGCGTTATTGTTAGTTCATTTAATTTTTCGTTTCTAAATTCCACGCGTACGAAGTCGCGGGCACTGCTAGTGTATAATAAAAATGGCTCAATTCGTAATTTACGAATCGTGGCCGAGTTCAGAGCAATATTGTATCAAAATAAACTTTCTAAGCATTTCCTGACTAAGCACGGACGTCATTATTTAATAAAAACTGTCAAAATTGTGTATTTTATTTTACTCGGGCGGTATATCGAAGCAACGTGAATTACATGTTTTCTTATTTAATATTAGTAACGTCTTGAGTTTGTTAGATAATTTATGCCTAGCGGTGTTATCTGTAAGGTAGATCGCTCCTATGTTATAATCCGGGTATTTTTCATGGCACACAGACTGCGGTGCCACTGTCCTTAACCTGCCTGGTGTTACTGGAAAATTTATATAGCTACCAGGAGGCATCGCTGCAATTATTGCCGTCGCTTGGCTTCTCTAAGCTCCGTATACTATATTGTAGATGACAAATGCTTATTTGTAAAGCTTTTTATATTTTCTTCGCATTTGGCAAGAGTAAATTAAAATTACATATGCAAATCCCGGATTATTTTGATTAATCTCCTGATGATATCTGCCGAAGTAAATGTAAATACATTCAAACAAGCCTCGCTTTTAATGGCAATAATTATAAGCTTTGAAGTTTTGTAGTCCATAAAATGTCAAATTTACAAGACCATTACACGAGTTTGACGACACATGATCATAAAATATGCGTATAAACTGTGTAATAATTTTATTGCGAATTAATAGCGACATTTATTACATATCAATGTTGCCAAACTTGTTTTTGGCTTATTGTCATTGTAATTGCTTTTTGGTATAACATTTTTTTATTTTTATATTGTTAATGTTAATATTAGCATTAAAGGTGAGTTAGACAACAATTTAATGAATACTAAAATCCTAAAACTGGTAATGTTAGTTACTTCAAGTTAAGAAGATGACAATCAGATCACAGTTTCATAAGTGAAGGGACCTCACATACGCAACGCGACCGCATCCATCATAGTAGGAAAGACACTCGTTATGTGTCGGTACCTAGCTAGCGCCTAAAGTGCCCCAAACAAAGATAATAGGCGACATTTTGATACAACGCGAGATAAGGAACAAGGAGGTTCCCATGCGTTCATGTAAAGTTTAAAAAAAAGCGGGCCAAAGGTCAGACGTGAAATAAATATACAAGCAGAAAATATGCATCCGGTGACTAGAAACAAGTAAAACTTCCAATTTAAACCTGGATTATGCATTAAGAAAAATAATTGAGATATTTATAGGTTCATTACATACTTGAGGCCGTGTTGGCTATTAATAATACAAAGTTATTAAACATGGAAAATTATGTTATGAAGGATTGCGAGACTATCAAAACTATTTTAATGATTTAACATAAACTTAATGAAGTTTTAGTGTTATATGTAAGTTATATAACGACTGTAGTCATAGGTCATGGACTGAATAATACAGATGTTCGTGAAAACAAAACGTATCTAACGTATATGAAGGTCTTCTCCTATATCTTTACCTACAAATTTTTATACATATAGAATCATACCTTATTCAGTCAGGATGATGCTTTTAATTAGAGATGAAACGGATATCCGGTAACTATCCGGTATCCGGCCTATCCGGCCTTGTTTTCACTCTACGGCCGGATACCGGATAGTAATACAGTATCCGGCCGGATACCGGATAGTAAAATTATAAAAAATCTCGTTATTTTACACAAGGCAAATTATACTCCAATAGGTTATGGACACCGTTTATTTTTATAATCGCACATCATAAATGTTTGTTTTATTAATTATTAGTTTAATACGCCTTTTTTCCTTCACCACCTCGAGAAATTTTAACCTGACGAAATAAACATACCGCGTACTTGTTATCGTCACTGTTTAAATCAAAATATTACCATATTGGCGATCGTCTTTTTGATGATGACATTTCTTAGTAATCTATCAGAATTCAAACATAAAATCACGACGACAAGTGATAAACAATGAAATAAACAACAAACGAACTGAGAAACAAAAACAAACTGACACGCGCGATAACACTCGAACGCCCTCGAGTCGACCCGATCTCCGCTTATGTGCAACCCGAATGCGCCTGAATATTTCCGATCTCGTTCACCGCGCCAATATTCAAATCAAACTGGTCGTGTGAACGCAATAAAGGGCCGAATATCCGGCAGCCGGATATCCGGCGCTCCGGCCCAGTAGCTTGCCGAATATCCGGTATCCGGTATCCGGCCAAACTACTATCCGTTTCATCTCTACTTTTAATTATATTTAGTACAAATAAAGATGGATTACGCGTCACATTCTTAACGCGTCTAAAAAAAATATAACTAAGTAGGTATACATTTTACAAATTGCTCTAACACGGTAACATATTTTTATTAGGGTTCCGTACCCAAAGGGTAAAAACGGGACCCTATTACTGAGACTTCGCTGTCCGTCCGTCCGTCCGTCTGTCACCAGGCTGTATCTCAAGAACGGTGATAGCTAGAGAGTTGAAATTTTCACAGATGATGTATTTCTATTGCCGCTATAACAACAAATACTAAAAATAAAATAAAATAAATATTTAAGGAGGGCTCCCATACAACAAACATGATTTTTTTACCGTTTCTTGCTCGATACTAATAACGTTGCCTTATGTTGCATAGATAATGGTACGGAACCCTTCGTGCGCGAGTCCGACTCGCACTTGACCAATTTTTATTTGACATAGTATCAAAGACACGTTTATTTATTAATAGAATAATGACGTAACGCACCATATTTAGAACAAGTCACCAAGAAAAGGATGGCTCTAAAAATATACCAGACAGTTTCACGTCTCGCGGGACAACCAACGATCCGGAAACTATCATCGCAACAAATACCGGGCCATTTACTCCAATTATAGACAATACGAGTACATACAAACTCCTTAAATTTTAACTACTTAAATTCGTCATGTTCGTTTATTCAGAGATTTGAAATAAACTTATATTTAAATAAAACTACTTTTTACGGATTTAGACGCGTATATTTGTTTTAAATTTTGGCCCGACGTTTCGGAGACTTTGCAGTCACCATGGTCACGGGTGAGACTCACCCGTGACCATGGTGACTGCAAAGTCTCTCTTTTATTTAAACAGATGAGTCGCGCAAGTGTTAGAAAATATTATAAACTTATATTATTATGACTATCGACAAATTCAGTGGTCGTTTATTGATAAAATTAAGAAATTGATTAACATAATATTTTCTAACATTTGCGCGTCTCATTTGTTTAAGTAAAGTAATCCTGTGATGACTGATCGTAGAGGAAACTTTACAGCTCAGTCTCAGTCTCACCCGTGACCATCGTGACTGCAAAGTCTCCGAAACTTCGGGCTAAAATTTAAAACAAATACACGCGTCTAAAACCGTAAAAAGTGGTGTTATTAAAGAAAGTGACTTAAATCGGAGGAGATTTCGAATTACTGTCGAACATAATCACCAAAAGCTCTTGATTATCAAATGCAATTAACATGAATTTCACAGAAGTGAATTTTAGGAACATCAATAAATTTATTTGAATTCTTTTTACAGCATATGCTGAATTATCAACTACACCATAATGTGACACAGTCATACTCAAAACCCATAAACAGATTGAGTCACCAACATTACGTGTCCATATGCAGAGTACTCGTAAAAACTATCCCAATTATGCATAGTGAATCAGTTGGTACAACGTTCCTAACTCGACAATTGTTACGATTATCTGCCACTTCTGAGAACACAGAGTATTACAGCTTCCTTTGTGGTCTAGCCGAAGTGCCGCCGGCATAACAATACGATGATTAAATTTGAACATTGGAACAAACTGGTCATTATTATTTTAATGTCGATGATATTGAGCCGTTTCTATTCGGTTGTTCAGTTAATCGTTTTTGTTAACAACAGTTATTAATATGGCTTAATCGGTGCGTAAGATTCATTTAACAAACAAGTATAAACAGTAGATTGCTTTCTCTTGCAGAATTATATGCGAGGCCAGCTCACAAAAATTGGTTGTCATTTTTACGGCAATTTTCTGTTTCACCATTATAAAATTATAAATAAATAAATATTCATAGACATTTCGCACAACGTCCTCTGGTCCCAAGCTAAGCTTATTATGCTTGTGTTATGGGTACCAGAAATACGGATATAATACATAACTACTTTTCTTTTGTAAATACATACTTATAATACATACAAAACACCCAGACGTAGTACAAACATTTGTATGACATGTTTATATGTATAAACATGTGTAAACATGTTTATGGATATCACACAAATGATTGTCCCAAGCGGGAATCGAACCCGCGACCTTGTGAACGGCAGTCCAGTACATGAACCACTACGCCACGAAGCCCGTCAAATATAAATAAACTTACAATTTAATCACAAGTAAGGAGTCTTGAATATAAAATTAGCCGATCTTACATTTTAAAGGCCCAATACCGAAAATCATATAAAGTATTAATATAAATAGCTATAAAACCGCAACAATGAGAGTTAGTCACCAATTACAGATGTGGGACGTGCTAATTAATTAGCGGGATCATTAGCAACGGCGCCAATGACACAAAAAGCTGACCACAGATTGGTAACTCTATATTGGATTATACAAGCTACATCATCACTATTTTCATAATTCAGTAGTTTCTATGGCAAACAATGTTTTGCTGCTTGCTTGCCATGGAGTCCATGCAGTTGCCGTATTTGCGAAAGGAGGTAAATTCAATATCATATCACGTGAATCTATTATAACTTAAATTTGGCAATTGTTAGGTAATTCCACCGAGGTAGGTATTAATTTGTTATTACATTCTAAGACTGATAAAATAAGAAATATAAAAAAAGAAAATAAGAATTCGGTGACAAGATTTTTTAAAGATAATCAAAAATGACTTAGAAATTGATAATTGACAAAATTTGTAATTAATTCTACGAAGTAGCAAAGTTGTGGCCAGCCTTATATTACAATTTTAGGATTAAAATACTTTTAATTTTGATCATGAGTGACTAATGTTTTCATTAGTATTACAATTAGCTCTGCGATCCTAGAAAGTTGTGTTCATCTAGTTAATTGTTCTGTGAAATTTGAACGTTTATGACATAAGCAGGACTCATGACTAATAATAATTTATTTAATACTAGGCTAGTCATAAATAAAGTAAGGCTAAATGAAATTAAATATATAACAACGAATTCATACTTTCTAATATTTTAATAAACTATCAAGCATTTCTGCAAGTAAATCCCAGCACTCAAGCACATCAAATTAGAATACCACAAATAAAACCAAACTAAACATTTATTAATTCATTTATTTGCTAATATCAATCAAGAGGAGTTACAAAACTAGAATTTATGTATCAAGTGCGGATGTATTTCACTCTATTATCCTCCCTAACATAAGAGAAATCATCATAGCATCATATAAGCTTCATCCTCCTCGGTAAAAGAAGGAAAACTCGAAACTAAACCCTACGTCTGGTCAGTGCGGCATAGTACACCATAATCCCTCCGAAAGTAAGAGAAGGCTCGTGCTCAACAATGGGACATTAAAGGGCTGAAGAGAGCGTGAGAGAGAGAAAACTAATAAACAAATAAATATCTAAACTTTAAAATATAATTTAATACATTCGGTATCTTATAAAGAGACTATTTTAATCTACAAAACGTCTCTCAAATTCATCAAACTTGTCATCATTACTAGTAGAGACCAGAAAATAATTACGTACATTAAAACAAGGGCACGTTCTAATCAAATCATGTAGGTACTACGTTTCGTAAGCTTTTAATTAAATCCAGAATACGATGCAACTGACTTTCGTAACAACTTCGAGCACTGATAAAATTAGATACCTATAATAACAGGACAACTATATATTATAATAATACATACAATGTCTCAATTATACCCATTCTGTGTGGTCTAAATAATTATACACACACTATAATAAAGAATACTATAACATTGTCGATATTTAGATCAACTATTACGTTCAAGTAACATGTAATAGCCAAGTTATTAGCATTATTATGGACATTATAGAAAATCGACAAACGTTTCATCATTCCATATTATGTTATAATTCAGAAAGTTAGTAATAGCTTAATAAATATATATTCAATAGTACGAGTATGAAATCCCAACGAACAAAAACATGTGATAATTTCGGATAATTGGAATTAAATAAACTTAATATGTTATACAGCCAGAGGATTGTGAAACAAATATATTAAATAACTTCTACTCATTAAAAAAAACCGGTCAAGTACGAGTTGGACACGCACGCTGAGGGTTTCGTATCTACTATTGGTCTTATGCATATTGACATATCGGAGGTTTAAAAGTCCGCTAAAATCGGTTCGCGAAAATTGTCTTTTTAATGTTTTGACGCTAAAACGTTTATTATCTCTCCGATAAAATCTTCGTTTAAACCTCCGATAAGTCGTTATGAATAAGACCATATTATGTAGATTGAAAAGCGTAGATAAATTATAAACTACAGTTAATTTGGGCGTTGTAAATGTGGTGGGTGGTGGATACATTTTAGCTGCATTAATATTATTGTGTTTACAAAAGCCATCAATCTATTAGAAGTTCCTGTCATTGCTAGCTCACAAAATAAAATCCTTTATTTGTGAAGTTCTAACACGTAGGTAAGTGCCAAAAAGCTAAATAATGCAGTAGAATTACCTACTAATTACACAATGAACATTTTAATAGCGAGAATTTAAATCAATTAGCGCCATCTACATACGAAATATATATTTTGACCTTACTTGAAGTGACATTACAGACGAAAAAATGTAATTCCTTGAACATGAAATCCCATACTATGTAAATGTATTTTCTATCTCAATTATAACAATAAATTCATTAACAATTTAATAGCACTTTAGTTCCGAAATCCTATGTATAATAAAATTTTAGTAAACAAAAGTGGAAAATGAGCGTCTACTGTGCAATGTTGTGGTTGTTACGTGTTAGATGGCGCTTTTACAAATTTCATGTGCTGATCCTGGAAATATATGAACTTTGGAAAAATTGGTCAAGTGCGAGTCGGACTCGCGCACGAAGGGTTCCGAACCATTATCTATGCAACATAAGGCAACGTTATTAGTATCGAGCAAGAAACGGTAAAATAATCATGTTTGTTGTATGGGAGCCCCCCTTAAATATTTATTTTATTTCATTTTTAGTATTTGTTGTTATAGCGGCAATAGAAATACATCATCTGTGAAAATTTCAACTGTCTAGCTATCACCGTTCTTGAGATACAGCCTGGTGACAGACGGACGGACGGACGGACGGACGGACGGACGGACAGCGAAGTCTCAGTAATAGGGTTTCCGTTTTTACCCTTTGGGTACGGAACCCTAAAAATTGGTCAAGTGCGAGTCGGACTCGCGCACGAAGGGTTCCGTACCATTATCTATGCAACCTAAGGCAACGTTATTAGTATCGAGCAAGAAACGGTAAAAAAATCATGTTTGTTGTATGGGAGCCCCCCTTAAATATTTATTTTATTTTATTTTTAGTATTTGTTGTTATAGCGGCAATAGAAATACATCATCTGTGAAAATTTCAACTCTCTAGCTATCACCGTTCTTGAGATATAGCCTGGTGACAGACGGACGGACGGACGGACGGACGGACGGACGGACGGACGGACGGACGGACGGACGGACGGACGGACGGACGGACGGACAGCGAAGTCTCAGTAATAGGGTCCCGATTTTACCCTTTGGGTACGGAACCCTAAAAATAATGTTTACGCGTAATGTGATAAGAAATTCAAAGTTTTCGGATTTTTCCGAATATCACCAGTATCTAGTCTAACTCTGAGCCAAATTTCAACTCTCTAGAGTAACGGTAGTAGGTCCTGAATTTTGATTCCTGAATTGCGGCGAGAACTAGTCAAATGGCGCTACTGTGCTCCTCATTTTTTTTAAATATTTTCTTATTGCTTAGCAAAATTAGGTTGATTATATTTTTTGCAGTAAGGGACCGCGTAGATCTACATTTGGTATGAGTTTCAAGTTGATACCTTCAGCCGTTGCTGGGTAAAAAAAGTTTGACAGACGGACAGACAGACACCAGAGTGATCCTATAAGGGTTTGTACGAAACCCTAAAAATTAATACTTAGAAAAATATATCATGCAGAAAAACGTGGGACACAAAGACGAATAACACGGTATAAATATCGTATATGTATGAATAAAGAGCCAAGAAATAATAAACAAATATTTTTGAAGTCAGGTGTAATTGTCACTACAAGATTGTTACGCTAGATCATATCGCGTTCATTAGTAAAGAATGCGTTTATTTACATAACCGGTTTGGCTTAATTGATATTAGTTTTACTATTGCGTTTACTACAACAAAACTTGCTGACAACAGCAAGTTGTACACGGATTTAGAGGCAGCAGCTGATCGATCACTTTAAAAGTGATGTATTTGTTAATAGATAAGACTCAATGCTAAAGCAACTACTCGCACTGCTGTGAAAATCTTCATTGATAAAATCGCTTTAAATGAACAAGCTATAATGAGCAGAGAGAACTAAACACATATTTCCCATAGTTTAAAAATATTTTTTATCAGCTAATCTGTGACAAAATTTGGTTCTAAAAGCTTGTATACAAACCTAGGAAAATGAGAAATTGAATAAATTAATATTAAAAGCTCACATAATACATACAACATGTACATCGCAATACAAGAAGTAACAAATCCATATAAACACTAAAAATAATATAATTAATTATATCTTCAAAACAGCTCAATATATTATAAGGAGCAATTGAACAAAACAATAATCTTCTGACAACATATAATAGTCGCATTTAGAGAAAAATATCCATTCATAACGTTAGTAGACTGGGTTAGTGATAGTAAATTTGGACAATGGCTGGCAGTCTTTATATTTATGTGTTTGTTATCACGCTCGGAAGTCTCCTATCTTGGCCTGATTTACACTGGCCCCTTAGTAGACAAACAGTCAACAAAGAGAGAATTCACTTTGAACACCTTTAGTGCGATAAACGAGTTCACAGCTCGTAAGATACGTACGTGGACATATTTAATTGAAAAAGTATTTACAATAAAGCGTCACATTGTCGCTTTTTGGACTAATAGGACAAATTATATAACAGTTCAAAGGTCAGCATATTACCTATACAAAAAGTTAATTAGAAAAACAATGTCTACCAAAAGCCGTTGTTAAACAAGACAACAACACGACTCAAAACTAGAAAAGTTAAACGAAAAATCATAATGTTAATATATAAATTATGAATTAATGAAGATAAGTACATATACTTCAAAGTTAGAAAGTAATACCACCCCCAATATTGCAAATGGGTACAGAATTTTTGGCCCTTTGTTTGAAAGGACTAAAAATTCTATAACTAGAACTTTTCAAAACATTTTCAGGTCGTAAAGATTGGCTATAGCCTACTGC
Source organism: Orgyia antiqua (assembly GCA_916999025.1). Taxonomy (NCBI): domain Eukaryota; kingdom Metazoa; phylum Arthropoda; class Insecta; order Lepidoptera; family Erebidae; genus Orgyia; species Orgyia antiqua. The sequence goes on from OU779866.1 coordinate 30,500,333, forward strand.
AACAGGCAGACATGTTGCACCGACACCAAATAACGTAATAAGGGCAGGAGAATGATGAAAACATTTTACAATTACCTATGTCTACAGTAAATGAACAAAGAAGTTTGATAATCATATCTTTCTACTCGATGATGTCAACCTGTTCGCAAGTTACCTCTAATATACTATTTACGCAATCTAAAACTATGGTTGATGTCATGGCATTTTGTGTTCATATTAGACGCCATGTCCAAAGTCGAAGTAACATTTTTTTTATACTTCTCGACTAGGAGTGATTAAAAAAATAACGCCAAGTGGCAGTCGGATATAGTACGTGGCATCCGTATACATATTACCTGTTACATATTACTTCTGACGTGGATGCGAATAGCAAAAGTATGAAGACATTTATTTGAACGATGACTTTAATCGATACCTTATCCAACACCAAATTGAGACAGAAACATCAAATTTAATATAGCGCCTAATAAACTACGACAGAACATTCTTGAATAAAACACAAACATTGGATTTATTATTCCGGCGTTTAACTCCAATAGAGACGGAATACATCAATAAATTGTCTCATTGTAAGTCTCAATCATCTGCTAATATAATCACAAACAAAAAAACAAAGGCGAAAAAAGCTTACAAGCGGATTTAACAAGTATACATGACATAGAATCTAATGTATCAATATTGGATCAAGCGATGACTCTGGCCCGTGGGCTTGGCTATCATAATCTGACACCGCTTGCACAAGCGAGTTTTAAAATGATAATAATAATGTTTTACTACTAATTAAGTGTTATTTTTAACTTTTATACAGAAGCACTTAGCACAGCCAAATAAAAGGCATGTTTATTTTAGTTCATATTAATAGATTTAGATTATTGACTGAGACTTTCAACTTTGTTGGAACAGAGCAATCGAGTTAAAAACGCAATAGGTAAAAGCGAATAAATCGTCAAAACTATAAAAGGGTCTAAAAGGCGAGCAGTAAAAATCTATTAAACGGACAACCGTACCACCGGCGGCGTTCAATTTATAGACGGGGTGATATGTACACGGTCGGGTTTGTAATGACGACATGATTGTCGACAGTCGACATGGAAAACAAGTAAAAATACTGGCGTGATAAATGAAGCGACCAAGGAGGCACGCGAGTATCATTAGGAACGTGCGTCTGATCATCTTCAATAAGAGTTTGGATTAATGAAGGTCTCATACCATTTATACTCGTTGTCATAATAAAAAATAACACCATCACTTTATTACTTGCCACAACTTGCCAGTTTGAGCAAGAGACAGCTTGTCTAGACTGATACGAAGGAGTACGGTTATTAAAAGCGACATGTATTTCAAACAAGCCGTTAGTTTCAGTAATACAATTGAGGCGAGTAATTATAGCCGTAATAAACCGAATGTAGATAAAATACTAACAGCTGTTGTTCTCTTTAAGATTGAAGTAGTTTTATCACTTATTGACTTCTGACTTGATTCCAAATTGATTCCCAAAAAATCAAAGTTTATACGATTTTGCTTAAATATTCTAAGATGTAGGTATGCTTTTCGATAAGGTCTTTAGTTTCGTTTCAAAATACCAGTACGGGTGGTGCAGTCGTCTTACTAAACAATAACTGACAAACAGATGCGAGGTCTCATGGCACGATAACAGGAGCTAACTATCTGAAAAATGCCGATGGTTATTTATGTCGAGAACGATCGACGACTGGCGCAGACGACTAACAAAAGAAGAGACAAATGATACAGATAATCTTAAAGATACAACTTGAGCAAATCATTTTATAAATTGATACGTAGTGCGATATCTTACAGGTAATTTTTCTTGTCCATTTAACAATGCTGCTTCAAGACAAGTTATCTATTTGACAGAGATTTCACTGTTTATAAATTATGAAGGAATATATTAGGAAGTACGAGTATATAAAAAAAACTCATACTGAAGTGTCAACTAAATTAAACCAAAATATTTAAAAAGACTACATAAATATAATAAATTTTATTATAAAATGAAATTAATTATCAAATAAAAGAAACATTATGGATTTATAAAATAAGATATCAATAACATTAAAAACTGTAATGCGAGTATCCAGAGGGTCAAAGTTTACGACACCATAAGACATGGTGTGTTTGGAGTCCCGGGGACAAGTGCTACAAGTGAGTGGCCACGCATCGTTGCGGCGACAAATACCTTTCAAATTCCAAAAGGCATCGTATTCCGCGTGGGAGGCAGACGCCGCCGTCGACACAAGCGCTAGATGTGACCAAGTTCAATTGAATACATGAGGTACCTCTACCGGCACCGGTCGGATCGACTGTGGCCCTAAGGCGCGCGCCACCGCCTCCCACGCTTATACGCGTAGATTTATAACATTACCCATATTCGGCCTACGAATGGCGCCAATTCGACGCTTCAAATTAAAATCCACCACAAATGCAAAACGATGATTCGAGCTTGATAGATAGCTGTTCTCTTTCTGATTTACGCGAGACCATTTAAGGGGTGTAAACCTGTTAAGGCGTATCATCCTCGGGCGAAATGTCGACGAATGTCGATATCAATCACAGCATTTAGTGCTAAGTAAACACTTGCTGTGTCGTGAAATTTATGGCTAAAACAACTTGTGTTGCACAGATCTTATAAAAAAAACCATGAATTGATTACACATAATTTTCAGGTTCTACTTCTGAGTCCATAAACATCCCACAATTGGACACGAACTACCCAAATTAGGTTTGATGGGACTGGTCTTTTGACTACTGCCTCTATCATTTATCAGTTAGTGAATTAATCCTGATATCACCTTGATTACAGCCGGCTGAGAATAGAAGAGTGTGGCCGTCCGACATCATAGCTACTAAACAGATGGTTCGAAAGTGATTTTGTTTGAAATCTTTTTATGAATAATCTAGTATAACCGTTACAAAGCCATCTAAGTTTCTGCAGACAATTTTTTAAACAGAAGACCCTAATAAATAACAGATGTTTTCTATCTAGAAATTAAACCTTAAATCTCTGAAAACCATATACTGAAGTCTATTACCGATAGAGTTATTTATGGTGATTGTCTATAATTACTAATATTATAAAGAGTAAAGATTTGGTTGCTTGGTAATTATCCTGAAAGGAATAGACTTTGAAACTATAAGACCGATTTAGAAAACACTTTTACCATCGTGTAACTACACGATCCCGGGTGAAGATAAGCTTTACTTTATTGTAAAATAGAGTTGAAATCTTTGCCTAAATAACATCAATTTACACAAGGTAGTAAAAAAATTATATAAATTGCTGAATAACTAGCCTTAAAAGAAATGTCTTCAACTTGTGCGAGCTGAAAAGGCGCCATCAAGACGTCTAACACAAGAGCGCGATTAATCGCACGTAAACCGCGCCGTAGAATGTACACTTACTCTGTCACTGTGCTCTCCGGAGGTATTATACGGCCCGGTATTAAAATCTTCTTGTGTAGAATACCTGCCGCTTTCAACTCCTATAACAAAGAAAGTGATAATTATTTACATAGTAACAGCAATATCTTCACAAAGAGCTTTAAGTGCTGAAATATGTAAAATGTAGGTAAATACTTATTATTTTAAACATGCAAAAGCGTGTCTTAAAATACAACAAAATAAGTTTTATGCATAGTATTATCCTCATTTGAAAATAAAGTATATGCTTCGCGTTTCTTTAAGAGGTAATTACTAAAATCCGTAAAACGAATGCTTGAACAAACCAATAATCCTTAGTTAAAATAAGTTCATAAGTGGCAGTCATAAACAGGACAACCCGAAATGGGCCTATTGAATGAAGTGACATATTTTAAAAAAAGACGATACTTAAAGACCAAATAAACTATCGCTGATAGGCACACTCCTACCTGTGTATTTTCTCTACTATGTCGCAATGTCTAGGCGTGTTCGAATAGGTTTTAATATCCGAATGTTATTTATTCTTTTTGTTAAGAACTGGCCTTAACTGAACTAAGTCATTTGATATTATAAGGTATTGGTTGTCCATCTCATGTAGATTTTTATCACCGGCAATCCACAATGGCGCGTTGTTACCTACGCTTATGTATGGAAGCGAATGTTGGGTGTGGCAGAAGAAACATGTAAGTAGAATAAATGCTGTAGTAGATGCGCTCTTTGAGAAGTATGTGTGGTGTGACTTTGAAAGATAGATTAAGAAATGAAGTCGTAAGAGAACGTTGCGGTCTGAAAGAGGATGTAGTGACTATGGTAAAGAAAAGTATGCTTACGTGGTTTGGTCATGTGGAGAGGATGGATGAGAGACGATTAACGAAAAGTATACTATACACAGCGGAGGTAAGACGAAATGCTGGGAGAGGACGCTCCAGAAAAATATACTCCAACGTCATTGCCGGTATACTCCAAAAGGGACAAGTGCATAGCACTTACAACCATCGAGCATGAGTGACCAGATATATGAGTGTGGATGAAGCCAAGGAATTATGTGGATCGTAGCAGACAGCGCTCTATAGTCTCTGCCTACCCCCATGGGGAAAAGGCGTGATGTTATGATGATGATGATGATAACTCTTACAGCTGTCAATGAACGAAATGGTGCGGTGAAATGTCATTACTCGACATCACACCATATTATGCCTCATTACAGGACAGGAGTTTTGACAATACGTTAAAATTAAACTGATGATAAATATTTCGAAGATACTAATGGCTAACTCAAATATTTATTAAGTAATAACTAGCCGTGCGTTGTCGAGTAAGCCGGTTGAGAATTATCATGTTATCATAGATATGCATTTCAATAATGAGATTATAGAATGTAAGTAGAGCGTGAACAGTGATGGTACATAATAATAAAGTGACTAACCGCGTCATCAGTCTCTAATTGTCAGCTAGTGACAACCACCAATCAGATTATAGAGCAGATTAAAGAGGTGTCGAAATATAAATCATACAGATGACTTGGTTTATTTGTAAGAGTTAATTAAAATAACATTTTCCTGTCAATTAATAGTCATATAACGTGTTATTCCGGTCAATCACTAAAGATGGGTTAGTAATGGGTACACAGATGGTGGTATTAACTAATAGGAACATTTATTTGTCAATTGGTTTTAAAATCTCTACTATATATGTAAATAAAGGAGTAGTGAATGATGAAATGATTTAACTCATTATCATTAATGGGCATTTAAGAGACTTTCGGTTTTGCTTAATAACTGATGTTATAGTCTTGGGTGCTTTGATTACCACAACGTTATCATAACGTTGTGGTAATCAAAGCACCCAAGACTGACGAACAAAAAGCTGAGCTTAGGGTATATAAAAAGTAAGGCATTCTTAATTACTGAAAACCTCTAATATGTATATTTCCTACCAAGATACAAATTTGCCTTAGACAAGACATGATTATGAGTGTCAACATGAACACAAGAATAGGCTAACAAAGGTTCAGTAACGCCTTGAAACTACTCCATGAAAACCGTGTTTTACGATCAGATTATGTTAGAAGATGAATGCCAAGCAATCAGATGCTAGTACGAACAAAGCATCGTATTGGAAAATGTGACTTTCAATCGTAAAACTGAACATAATTTTATAGCTTCCCAGTATTCTAACACATACCGAGCAGGCAAAAATTCCTACTGGTGCCATCCGAACAAGAAAACTCGTTACTAGATCCTACGTCTTGTCTTAAATTAGAAAGTGCAGTGTAGTTACCTACCTTTTATCATAACATAACAGACAAGAGAGGAATGTTTATGGGACTGAGATGACCAATGCGCTACAGAAAGATACAAGTAGGTGTGACCAGTGTCAGTCATGTAACAACAATGTCAATTTTAACAACTGTCGAGTGGACTTACCGCTGGATTGTAGTATCTCATTGTGTTAGTCAAATCAATAACCGCTCCTAAGTTTGGTATATTACTTAGGAGAGCTGGAATATCCCATCTGCAAACAAAAAAGTATACGTGAATTTATTGCGAAATGAAAACTGCCTAATTGGTGTGTGAAATAATGATAGATTGATACGTAGGAGTAAACTCAAATATTGTCCAATTACATAAAAGTGTGTACCCGTCGGCGTTAAATAAATAACTTCAAGAAAATCGTTCGCGCAACAGTTTAAATAAAAAAATAACTTTCTAAATTAGTTGCCGCGGCGCCGGCCTACTACGTACGTCGGCAAACATTTGCATAATTGTGGCTTTTTAACAAGTTTTTTCTGAAAACATTTTCTTAAAAATAATGCCTAATAAATCTTGTAATGTCACTCATTAAAACAGTAAGTATCAAATATAAAAATCTAATATTATTCTAAGTAGGTATATTTTACTGATTCCTTGGGCAACTTTTTCAAAGAATATGGCTTTGGATACTTTTTCAAAGAAACCAATATACACAATTGATATTTGAGATTAATTATAAATAAATCTTACATTTCTTTAATATCGGGATTCCCACTCTGAACATTCTGAAACAATAAAAATATATGTATATAGAAACTGTAGGTATAATAAGAGACAGGATTGATTGGATTTAGGGAGAAGTTGTAGTGCTATTAATGTACGCTTCTTTGGTCGGAAACAATGTGTCTTTGAGTAAGCCGCACGTAGGCGACGGTGTGTGATAAGGGAGCAGATCAATCATCTACTGGCCCTACCTGACCGGTGTCAATGACCTGCTGCGGATGAGGGCCACCTGACTCGATCCACTTCGGGATATGTTGACACGCGCCACAACTTAAACTATATAATTAATATGCAAGCTAAAATCTGACTTGGATACTTGGATAAAAAGTAAAAGACAATTTAAATTTCAAACTACACAAGAAAACAAAACAAAAATGCGAGAAATTCAGGAGATGTTGTATCTACAGTTTAAACAAAAAAATTGAATCTTCAAATTATCAGTAAAATTGCATAACATAAATCTTAAAAATCAATTCCGCTTGCATCGCAGACCAAATATCGAGGATGGAAATAATCAATTTAACCCAAAAACTGCCTTTAAAGGATCTATAATAATAGCTTGTTAGTGTGGTAATATTTTATCGAGCGTGTTGACATGACATAAAAAATAAAGAGTCAGCGCCAGAAGGTGTGTCTAAATGGGGTTAATTTTGAATTTTGTTTCGACGGTGGCATTTAAATTAACAGACTATAAGCTGACTTCATACAAGTAGATATAATACTGAGAAATTTATATGAATACCCGGCCCGGCAAACGTTGTTTTGCCATACAATTCTGTGTAAAAATCAACAACAAAAAATTTCATCAAAATCGGTCCAGCCAAATTTAAACTATCCTATCTCTCAAGTTGGATCGAACTGCACATGGTGTGCGAATTTTATTATAATCGGTTAAGTGGTTTAGGAGTCCATTGAGGACAAACATTGTGACACGAGATTTATATATATTAAGATTGAATATAATTATGTAAAGTAAATGATGATGAATAATATATTCATCAATACTGTAAAAGATCGATTAAAATTACTCGAAATGTGAAAGTTACTGAAAATATCCGACGACTACTTATTGATGTCGCGGCATAATATCGTATCTGAGCAATTAATTAATTGGTAAACAAATATCCACATAGTAGTTAAATACCCATAATAGTTTATTAGCGCTTAATAGCAAAAAGTGAAATTTTTACAAGTCATCTAAAATGTAAATAACGAAAACACGGCAATAATAATACTAGAAATTTCTGCGGGTTCAAATGTACAATAAACTTACTACAGCGGTGTATGAAACAATTTGAACCATAGATTATTAGACACGATTTTCAATTAACATTACATCGCTGAAACAAATGAAATGTATCCTGGACAAAGGAGTTTATTGAAACCGTGAATTTCAAAACAAAGTGAAGCCTTGGCTCGCCAAAATTTCATTCTATTGTCCCAATTCATAAAAAACTTGTTATTTTTAAATCTAATCACTAATAAGCTCAAGATCTATGAGTTTCCTTTAATTGCACTATCAATAACTGGCGTCAAATTTATTAAAAAGTATAAAGTTAACGATCCCTGACTACGTGAGCTGCGAAATTTATCTAGATGTAAATACTTGAATACAGCAAAAGTCAACGAGTAAAATCAATGAGGCGATACTTGATCGTAAATCGTCTCCATTACGATATTAATGACAATCGTAACTCTTAATCACAAATTGGATCTGCACGAACCGATACGCACATACATTATAGAAACTACTTTTAGTTTTAATGTCAATAACATAGGTAACATTTTATTTTCATTTATTTGCATATATTAATTTTATGATTAGTGATTAGATATGAAGTTTAATTTATGCCTACTAGCACCAGGTCAGTTTGCAGATTGCAGTGACACTGATGAACAAAAATAATCGAATGCCAATTACTGGGTACATTATACCTTTCTTTTACAGACTCACTAATTTATTTGACATTGATTATTCATATAAGAAGCTAATACCTTGTAGGAAAAGCTATAAAGTTGCATTTTAACTCTATCTTAACAAAAATTATGGTAGTAATCTACCAGGGAAAACTAATGTTTTCCCTTCTAAACCAGAAACTTCATCATTATCAGCCATGAACAGAAAGTACGCGTTTACTATATATGATAGATAAAGACAATATTCGTTGAGCGCTTCAACTTAACAAGATATGAGAAGTTAACGTTGCGGTTACGAGTAATCATCACGCAATCGAAAGTCGTTAATAAAATAATCAACAATACAATTCAATAAATTGCAGATTGCCCGCTGACAAAACCATAAGACGCGGCACTACATTACTTACAGGTGTCATACAAGGCAATAAATGTAAGCTTGTCATTTTTACGACATTCCACATGTAAGAACATTTGCAAACACCAAGATGGCCTGTGGCGTAATGACTGTATTGAGATGAATTAAATAAAAAATCTGGCGAATTATAATATAAGACTGTCAACATCTCATACTACGCTGTTTTTATTTCATTAGTATTTGAAACAAAAATAATGCAAAATAAACCGGCTCAAGTAACTTATAGAAAAACGTCTCGTAGATTTCTAGGACGGTAATAGGTACTACTTATCGTAATCGGAAGATAATACAAGTTTATATTATTGTCTTAATATACATAGTAGCAAGGCGTGTACGGCAATAGGAATACCACCAAATAAATAAATGAAGGTGCCACAAATCGCATGACTAATATATAAAAAACAAAAGATAATATTCATGGACCTCCCAGCGATTACAAGGAGCAAGCCAGTCTTATCTCGCGATCGCGTGTCGACAAAACGAATAACACCTTTGCACACTACCATCATTTTTTGACAAATGCGAAGCTCAAATAATCATTTTATAACTAAGGCATAAATATCCACCCTACACATCGCAACTATAAGATTGGATTCGTATTGACAACAATTTTTGCAAATCATTGCAGGTTTTTATAAAACTGAAATAGCCGTCATAGTTGGTTCCGTAACACATTTATATCTTGTTTTTCATACGTTTGTTGATATCTGATTTGTTCTGTCGGAGATGAAAAACTAGTAAATTTACAATAGAGATACATATATAATTTATAGTAGTAGAGAAATTATATATCTATACTTATAATAAATCTGTAGAGAGGTCAATTCTGTACATGAAATATATTTTCAAAATAACTATCGGGGGGTGATTAGTGATCGATACTGATGCCAAAAATGCAAGTAGTAAAATTTTTGTCTATCTGTCTGTCTGTCTGTCCGTCTGTATGTTCCTTATAGAAACAAAAACTACTCGACGGATTTTAACGAAACTTGGTACAATTATTCTTCATACTCTTGGGCAGATTATAGTATACTTTTCATCACGCTACAATCAATAGGAGCAGACTGGTGAAGGGAAATGTTGGGAAAACGGGAAAAGGTGCTCCATTTTTTAAGCTTCCGTCGCGTGTGCAGCCTTAATGGTTAAAGTTACATAGAAATCATGTATGACGGAAATATTCTACATAAAATTGTCTAAAAAATATCCCGAAACAGCACATATCTATATTTTATGGTTGACTCACAATAACACGTGTAACTCCTGATAGCTTAGCAGTTCGTTCATTCTGATTATATTTGTTTACTCTTACGTTTATAATACTATCACTCAAGCAGTAGTTAAAAATGTTGCAAAAACGGGGAAAATTTCCTAAATTCTACGCGGACGGAGTCGAGGGCAACAGCTAGTCATGTCATAAATGTATCAAATCAGATAGGTCAAACATTTAGGTCTAAGTGAAATGAATAACACTGAGGATAATCGTACATGTTACGACAACAGAGAATATACAAAAGATTATTTCGTAAAATTGAAACGTTCTGAGTGAGTCAACAATAGATTCGAGGATTATATTTCAATATTGTAACTGTTGAGGAAACAAATCTACGCGATACAGAATAGAATTTACGAGGTTACAAGAATGAGCATGTAACCGCTTATCACAATTCCAGCACTAAACAAACTTTTGTAACTTTCTCTAAGCATTCACCGATAGAGATCCCAGCTACTTGAAATTCACATGCCACTGACGCAGAATGCAGATGAAACTACATAATAACATTAATATAGTGCCTGGTTTGATGGCGATAACATTACTTCTAGCAAGTAATAGATAGCCGGTAAAACAGGCTCCACTACACAATATTTTTAATTTATAACCTTCACAATTACCTTCACAAAGGAACTTATTAACTGCTCATAATAATTATTCAAATTCATTTTACATTGTTTAGTGACAAAATAAGACGGCGCCACAGTCTATAAATCATTTATAGGCTAACTGTTTCGACATAATAAATGCAAGATCATGTTTTTATGATAATATTTCATTTAAACTTGTATCTATTAGTTATTAAGAATTATTTTTCTTTGGGGATGATTCGATATACCATCGTGGCTACATTGCCTTGTCATCATGTTATTTTTGACAATCATCTGATCCGTTACGTCGTTTATTCCAATGGTAATGATGGCATAATTGACAGAGGGCAACTATTGTTCCCATTGTGTTCTATTGATATTACAGTTTTGTCGCCTTGTAATGGTGAAGCTTTTTGTATTGTTTTATGAACTGTTACTGACTTGTTCCTTGTTGACACTGAGTAGACTGCTGCGGTAGACTTAAAAAGGGTGGAGTAGAATCATTCAAATTCGTGACCTGTCTAAAACGATGTAGTTTATATTGTTAGCCTTCTATGAAATTAAACCAAATAATACGTTAATTTAAAATGCATTCGCATCAATTAATCTAAATTCCAATATGAAAATCATATAACCATTAAGTAAGATATCAATATCTTTAATGTCACAGTTATGACCCTTGTTACGAGAGAATATTGAAAGTAAGACATAAAATTTAACTGTGTAATTGAGTAATGATCAAAAAAACATTTGCTGTCAAAATAATTGATATGTGGCCGACCATAAGTATGCGGGTTACGATACTACAAAAAAAAACACAAGCAGTTAAACAAATATTACAAGCGACTAAATAATTGGGCATAGGGGTACCAATAAGTACAATAATTTAAAATTTTCTCGTATCAAGTAAGTATTACAGTTTTCACGTATAATTGTAACACTCGAAGGAAATGTATAAGGCTGTAGCATTCCGACCCTCAAGCGATTTAAGTTAGTATTTTTTTTATTTGAAAGATGACCAGATCAATTGCCTTCTTGGCTGTCCAATATTATCGAGATAATTGGCGAAATTCATTTTACATTGGACCAAGAGAACATTTTTATAGAATACTAGCTGACCCAGCAAACGTTGTTTTGCCATACTAAAAAAAAATAAAGAAAAGGTTCGAAAAATAGATGTTGGCTGATTCTTAGACCTACTGAATATGCATGTAAAATTTCATATAGATCGGTCAAGCCGTTTCGGAGGAGTACGGTAACTAACACTGTGACACGTGAATTTTATATAAAAGATAATTATGGTTTATTACTTAAATGGTGATTAAAAATTCTATTAAGATTAAATTTCAAAGACTTGATAATAATATAAGATAAAGTCTATCACACGCGATAATCTCTGTTAATAACCACCAAAATATTATCTGACATGACAACCAGTCGACGTGCAAACGTAACCAAGCGAAAACCCTCCTTCCTTCAACACGTTCCTTTATTGTTAGCCGCATACGCCACAGCAACAAGGAAACATTTGGACTGGAAACGGATTATACTCGACTAGCTACACTCTTATAAAATATATTAAGTAAAAGTTTTAGGGGATATTCAAATTTTTTCTATTTCAACAAATCGATAAATTTTCGGAATATTTAACAGCTACATTTGATTTAAACAATTCATATTTTACAAACTATGATCGATAGACACGTATGTGAAAATCTATACTAATATTATAAAGCTGAAGAGTTTGTTTGTTTGTTTGTTTGTTTAAACGCGCTAATCTCAGGAACCTCTGATCCGATTTGAAAAATTCTATCAGTGTTGGATAGTCCATTCAGCAAGGATTGCTATAGGCTATATAACATCACGCTGCGACTAAAAGGAGAGAACCAGTAGTGAAAAATGTTACAAAAACGGGGAACATTTTCTAAATTCTACGAGTACGAAGTCGCGGGCAACAGCTAGTGTTGTATAAAAGAAAAAAATATTAATTAAGGTAATATTATTATTATTATGGCTGAAACATCTGCTTAACAATACGTCTTTGGTTTCAGATCAAAATAAGGCAGTCAGGAAAGCTGATTACACGGTGCTCCCACGATCTCATACCCTGGCGGTTTGTGAAGTACGAAACTTGGCGCGTACGTGTCAAAAGATGTAATTATGAAGAAATCCAATCAGCCTCGCTGTGTACTTGTACATACTGCGATGTTGATTGAGCGATATATTTATTAAGGATAAATCACCTGAACGCGACAAATCGATGACTTGTTAATATTTTTAAGGTGCGGAGAATTGAAGTAGCCAAATAGAGTATGTATGGTACCAACATTCAGTTCCAAAATGTTTCGTAAAATAAGAACTGCAAAGTTAATAATATTGCTCCACAAATAAGCGAGTAAGGCACGCGAAACTTTTCAATATTTTTAACCTACTTAACAAAGTAAGCTTTAGTTACTCATTACAGCATGTACAATATTTACAATGTTGCTACAATTGATGTCAATAAATATTTTTAATATTCTGCATTGGAGATACACGATTCAGATTAATTTCATCACGGGCGCCATGAGGTCGGCACGTTACAGTTTACTTTTACGATTCTAGACCTCCCATATGACAAACAAATATGGTGTCATAAGTTCAATTGTTTCATTTATATGGCACTGAAGATTGTATTTCGAAACATTTCTTCTGTACCAGCCAATATCACTCGAAAATCAAACAAGGCGAGCCTCTCTGTACACAGTGAAGACTAAAAGTCGGTATAAGGAAAATATATCACACGACAAAAGGAGGCTATTCAATGTGAAAGATACCGCAAGCAAGCGCAATAAATTTTACAAAATATACTCTTTGATCGGTCGACAACAGACATGAGCAAAAACGTCATAAGAGGAATTTTAATGTCACTTGTGAATATTCTTATGAATAAGCACTAGCAGATGAATCTGTACACGACTGTTGAAATACGACGTCTCCAATGGCCAGACTTTTAATGTATACGCAGATATATTATTGTATTGTTGTAGGCGTATTAATGTTGCCTTAGCTCACTACTATGTAAGAATTCATATTTTAGAGAGATAACAAATTATGTAAAAAAAAATAACAGATATTTTTGGCAAAGATAGATGTCCATGAAACTTCTAACAATGTTTAGATACTACTGTACTTCAACAAAACATGGTTTCGTCACTATACCTTTGAATTATGATATTATGTATATATTTGTACTTCTTCCAAAAGTATGTTTGGAGACAATTTACACCCGTATACAAACATTACTTTAGTTGTTCAAAAATTCAAAAAAGGTAAACAGGCTAATTAAGTTATAATGACAATACATATAAAAAACAAAGGGAGTGCATCTAGAGTCTAGATGCAGAGCGCATATTTGAATGTTGATGTATTATATAGTATAACTATATCTTCAGTATATCTTATATCTTGTATTAGTAGTCTAGTAGTCTATATATCTACAGTGGCATAGTTGATGTATTAAGTGAATAAAAATCTTTTTGTTTGTTTTTTTTTTGAATTAAATAAATAATTGCCCTTATTGAGAATCAAATATCTTGTTGAACGGGCTTCTTTACATTTTAGTTCGAAATGAATTCTGCTAGTAAAATCATATAGGCATGAAAACATACTGCAACCTTTACAATTTAGCCTGGAATACTAATATTATCCGTATAAGTTTACAATACGGTAAAAAAGAAACAAAAGATTCCCAAGCCTATTAAAACTTTGACAAGAAAATTAGAAAACATGATGCTATCAATACATAAAACAATTTCACACAGGCTATAGAAACGCCTGCGGCAGGTACTAAACAGACTGACTAATTAGACGCACTAGGCAACAAAGGGCCGTCATGTGTACATATGAGATCCACTGTTGTTTCATGCCAAGCTAGTTTGAATTCTATATGTTAAGCTTAGTGGGGATATAATGCTACAGGTGTAGTGGCAAGTGCGATGGCGGCGTATGATAGGGCCGCCCACGCGAAGGCGCCGCGAAATTCGTGAGAAGAGCTGCGCAGGCGCCGGCGAACATAATACGACGGCTACGGTTAGATGTAAAATGTCTACATTTTATATCTTGCAGTCGTCTATGAATTAATGTTACGGGTTGTATTATGCAACACACAAATTGTTTGATATAATGTTTGTAACAGCATAAATAAGTTTGCTAACTTTATTTACTATTTACGTATTTGTAATTAAGGAAAATGTTGGCTTAGTTCTTTTAGTTCTTTCTATATAACTTAAACTACTGCGTTCAAACTAATGGTAATTAAGTAATCGATCGTGTTGAGTATAACGAAAGGAGAGTAGGAAAACATACGTTTTCCAAGAATTATCTTTGAAAATCTGCCAAATAAAATGTGTTTTACATATTGTATATGGACCTATGAATGCAATTTAATCTAGAAACAGGCCCGCTGTAAAGCTTAGCACAGTAAAATAGGTTATATAATTAACTTTTAATAATAGAGCAGTGCTACAACAAATTTAACAGCGTGGCAATATTGCAAGACTTGTCGTCGGCACATCATCGAAGAGGCGGGCCGACACACCTCTCTATTACTGTATAAACCTACTGCGAGATACTTGGTGCTAAATGCGGGCTACCTACACTTCAATAAAATCTTTTCTACCAATTAAATTGAAATTACAACTGGACCGAATTGTTTAATATTTTAAACAGCAATGTCTTGTATGTAGTGAGAATACCATCTTTTATTTTACCATGACATGCATTCAGTTACAAAAATTTTAGTCATGACCTTTGTCTACAGTTACAAAATGTGATGACAGCCACGACAGCAAACGTTTTCCATTTAAACCCTATTATTACCTCTGCTTTTTGCCCATTGTACGAAATTGTTCATAAATTATTTATTATTACAAGACTACATTTCATTGGATAACAAATACCAAGAAGTTTTTAAACAAAATCAGTGGAAATAGTTGTAGTAGCATGGAAAGTAATTTCAAAACCAAACGGTATCAACTACTGCTTTACGAAGATTTGTAATTTATAAATCTAGTTGTATTTTTTCGACGCTTTCACACTCGTTACATCTTTTATCAGAGTTCTTATTTAATCTCAACTATTATAGCAACAAAGCGCACAGACATTAATAATATAAAAGGCACATGTATTAAGATTGTATTTCGATAGGTAGCGTATTATCGGAGATAAATTATTCGCCATCAAGACTAGTAACAGTGTAAATTGAATTAAAAGATAAGTTGTGTATTTAGCGATTTCCGATTGTTGAGTCCATGCGTTTAATAAAAATATGAATTAGTAACAATAATTGATACAAAGACAGAACATTTAATAATATCAATAAATTTGTACTTGTCTTGTTAAGTAGTTAAGTTACTTAGTTTGTAAGTAGATACTTGTCAGTGATTGAGACGAAAATGTCACATTTTCAAAGTTGCCATCCATCTCTCTCTTCTCCAGCCCATTTACGTCCCACTGTTGGGCACGGGCCTCCTCCACTTTGGGAGGGAATATGGTCTACTGTGCCGCGCTGACCAGGCGTTTTGGCACAGGGTTTATTTTCGAGTTTTCCGTCTCTCACAGAGGATATTATCTGTGTGCAACATCCCTTAGCTGACTTTTACAGCACCCTTGGGAGGAGATGGGGTGGTAACACTTGTATTCTTAATCCGTCACCACACGGTAATGCCATCCATCACTTATGTGAAATAACAATTTTAAAATAGTCTCTAGTTTATAATATAAAAAATAAGTAGGTATATGAATTATTATAACATATATAGCATTGAAAAACGAATAATATTCGAACAGCTTCATATATCTTCTTAATTAAAACATTATATATTTATCGTCAACTACTAGCGAAGAACGAGCAGTACTTCATTAGCCTTATTTAAATGATTAAGCAATAACAAGTCACTCGGAACATAACTTATATCAGTACATATATGATTAACGCGTATAACATTATTTCTTAACAGCGCGACGGCCGAATATACACGCTCAAATAAACATATAAAATAAGTAAGAATTCTAATATAAATTTATGAAGTAATTATGTATAAATTAATGATTATAACTATGTTAACGTTAATTAATTAATTACGTGATGATGATGTTTAATCAACGTGACATAAAAAATTAGCTGACTAACTCAATAATAAAGAGATGTACATAAATATTTTGTAAACAAAATAATAAGAAAACAACTTAACGATGTGGTTGTAATAAAAATGTGCTCAGTAAATAAATTATTTAGATAATAACTGTTTAGGTTTATGTGATATTATATTTTAATATTTGAAAGATTTGTTTATATTCTTCATCGCAGTATAACTATCTTGACAGAATAGATTGTGATGTGTTTAAGAACGACTGACACGACGTTAATACCTTAGTAGACAGTAATATTTTTAAACAAAACGTACATGAATATTTTATTGGATTCTAGCAGATGTATTCTCAATTACAGTGTAAACTCTATAATATAGCGACACTGAAGGGACTGTGCATTTTATGGCGTTATAGAGAGTTGTCGTTAAATGGAGAGAAGAAGCATCAGAATTAGAAAAAGAAAAAGTTTATTTCCGACTATTGTTAGTAGTTATGTGCATAAAAAAGAATGTTATTTGAACGCTATTGCGTATAGTCTGTTATTTTTGTCTGACGTCTATTGCTGCACCAGTAATTTTGTTGTATTTTTTTACTTATTTTATTCATATCTAGCAATATTGAGGCATCTTGGTTATAAAGGAAGTATTTTTCCAATAATTTAGCTGCTTCCAATAGATCGTACACAGCTGCGCAGTTTTTACTAATGATAAGGTATAGATAATCCATGACTCCTACTTATGAGTACTTATGGTCAACAACAGTCTACACGTACAAGCAATCCCAATTTGTAAACAAAAGAACGAATTTCTTAGAAAGTTCGGTATGCATGATGCCGACAGTCGAGTTTATTGTGGGCTAAGATAATAAAGCGACAATGGATCGTACACAGTTGCGCAGTTTTTACTAATTTTAGCAACTTAAAAGGTACTTTTTATTACTCAATTGTTGTCGTTATTGAGAGTGGGTGTAATGCTATGTAGAGTGAAACATTGTATGAAAGACAAGCTAAACCAACCAAAGCCAATTGATTTCGACGCTTAAGGGAGTTTGTCGTTAAATAGAGTGACGTTACATGGAGTTTACACTGTATATGTATTTTAGTACCTCGCGAATAGCATTCATATTTATACTAGAAATATTTTTAAAGATTTAGAAAAACTTCTGTATATAGCAAAAGTTTCTCTTTCATTTTAATCTACCGTCGTCGAATAAAAGTAGAAGTCAAGAATTTTGGTATTGCGCAAACAAATAAAGGACCGTAAAATGTTTTTAGCATTCAATTACTGTTTAAATTTTGCGAAAATTTCAAAGGGATCACGATTAATCTGTTTACATCATAAATAAAGAAAACAATGGCAGTAAATTAAATTATCGTAGAAGTACTCGCCTAGTAGAGTCGTTTTGTAAGTTCATAAATCAAATTCCATAATAACAAGTTAATTTGCATTGCTGCAAGCCAACGGGTGTGACTAACGATCCACTAACGAAAACAACGAAATAGAACTATCAATTTTTATGTCCCTAAAAAGTAGATTATGTAACTTTAAAACGTTTATTAGTTAAACTATACTAAGCTATATATAAGATGCGTTCTCATAACAGTTAATAGTCTCGCAATAGCACGCCAAATAAGAAATCTATCTAATTATGCACAATTTTAAAGCAACTCTCTTATGACTCTCGTGACAAGAAAGTACGAGTATATGTGAAGGTATCACAAGGAGTTCAATATACCCAGTAAAATACTTTGAAAGTTCTGGATATAGTTACTGCCGACGGCGTGACGACAGATTAACAATAATACTGTGTCAGTTCCAGGAAAATTTTGCGGAAAATCACTAAAAGTTATCGTAGCTACGGTACCCACTTTATTACACATTTATTAACTCTTATTACTGGCTTCAAACATTGAACATATTAACAATCTGAATCTCCGATAGAAATAAAAAGCTTAAGCCTTTTAATGTATATTTCTATTGCATCAGTTTCTTAAACCGCAACTAAGTCTCTACTTCCTCAATCTTCTTTACTCTATAGACATTCGTCACTTTTTAAATAGCTAATTACCATGTCAAGATACTTGTAACATAAACTTTCTATGTTTAGTAAATCCTAGTGGTAAACACATAATACATCTGAACATTCGCATCACCATTATAAATGTCTGAATGCAATAAAATAATCATCGTCTTATCCGTACTCAATCACCGCTTGATATCTTATTTAGTAGCGAGCTAATGAGAGGCGTAGATCACATTCCGGTAATGATGACATGTGTATATTTATCACACACTTCCGAGCTACAACTTATAAAGCTGTTATTAGGCTTATTCTTGTTGACTTATGACCTAATAAACGAACTTAATGTAAAAATATCTTTAGTGAATATGTGGTCTCTCGTATTATGATAGAATTTGTAACGTTGCACTCCTTCAAGAGAGAAAGAGGCAAGTCACAATTGTTAATTTGTAAGGTACTATTAGGACCCTAACAAGTAACAAAAAAATACAAGAATTAAGATAATATTTAGAGTTTATATTAAAAAAGGAAAACACTTTAAATAAAAAAAAAAGAAAGGTAAACGTAAATTAATCTATTTGGGGTTAAAAAAAATTAATCTAGTTGGGATTCTGGTATGGCGGTTGAGCAATAATTCGTTAGGTCTTCAACTCAGTTCGTCAACCTCATCAATAGTGGCAACGGCAGCAGGCGGTATTAGTCAATGATAGCAGTAACGGCAAAGGCTCCCCAAGAGCAAGGTGGTGGCAGTCAGCTATATTATTGAGATTCAATCCACTCCGAAAGTAAGTCCAAGACCTTAAGTGTAGTTAGGCCTGGAGAGTTCAAGTATTGCAGAGTTTAAAGATTAAGTCACTGACCTTTCTAGAATGATTCACAATCCACTATTCACAGGAAATCTTAGAATCCGGACAGTCAACCGTGCTCTCTCAATTCCTCCAGCCGAATGCCTTTTAGTATCCACAGGAAAACTTAGAATCTGAACAGTCTACCGTTCTCTCTCAATTCCTCTAGCAGAATGAATCTTTTCTCAAGATCCATCAAAGTTTTAGAATTTCAATTTTTAAATTTAAATCTTTAATTCCATACCAGAATTCTACAATTCAAATTTTAAGAGAAGGACAAAAAAAATATAAGGTTAACAAATGTCATTCAACCTCTATCGTTTTAAGAATAAATAAATTAATAAAAAAAATAAAAGATTTATGACATGACATTTGTCACTCACAATAATATAAACATTAAAATTTAACACATTTTTAAGACCAAAATAGTATAAAAGAAACAAAAAAAAGGTAATAAGATACATAAGACATACTTAAATTATACTACAGAATCTATATACAAAATTTCAAGAAAAAGTAGAAAATACAATAAGTATAACAAACATTACAAATTATCGCCCTAAGCAACCTGTGAAACATGTCTTTCTGCCTACCCACAGAATTTTGGGGCTCCGGAGAATTTGCCAACCTTGCTAGTATCAACATACGAAAACCAAAAAAGCATAGCAACACAGTGCGTTGCTATGCTATGACGGGAGCTTCGGAATTCGGAATTTTTTTGTTCTGCTCAATTATGGACTGGCAAAAAGATGTAAAAGGCGAGAGTAAAACACCCAGATGCCAATTCGGTCTAGTTTTGGTGCTATGTGATACCAAAGTTTGCTGCTTTTTTGCTGTTCGAAAACGACACACACACGACGTAGACAGTGCAACGTTATATGCGAAATCAAATTCTTAGTTCAAGTACATAGCATAATTTTCAATATAAATAACACGTTTAGTCATAAATTAGCACTAGACTGTATTGTAAGTGTTAACACGAAAAAAAACAGTCATGAGAACTAGTCTTAAACTTATGAATAAAGACAGTCATCAAACAACCGCAGTAATAATTAATACAGTGTTATTCATGGCGAGAGTAGCGAGCGATGACGAAACGCAAAGAAAGCAAGCTGCAACCCGTAGTTCACAACAACGATATCAATATATGGAGATGCTCTTTCACTTTTTGTCATCAAGTACATTTTTGAAGGATTAGTCAAAATTCAAACTAAAGTTTCTGAAGAGTCCTATGTTTGCTAGTTATTTTCGTTTGCGACATTGTCATTGGAACTAAGACAAGCAAATTTTAAAATAATAGCAACTGCAAGCCGTTAATCTACAATTTGTTACTATTATTAGACTATTTATAAAATTATTTTTTAATAAAATGTCGTCGGCTGCCGAAGCTTTTGTAAAGTTTACATAGAGAATTTTAAAATATTATCAAATAAAAACGGGCAGTTGCTATTTTCAAAAGTCTAATTAAACATTTACAAAATTGCAGACCGTTTATAGAATACTAAAAATACTTCGACACTAAAAATAGTCTTAATTGTAAAACGTATACAAGATGTCGTGCGTAAAGATCATTATTGTTTCAGATACCCGTAGGTCGCATCCATGTCTGGCTAACACGCAAAACCGACCACTGCACATTGTATGTTAAATGGTACGCCATTAAACGGAACGGCGCTTAATAAACACATTACAGTGCAATATTAGGCGCAAGCGCAGAGACGACGTGATTAACCGTCAACAACGTGGGAACAGACAGAGAAAGAGAAACACGAAAGGGGA
The DNA here is from genome assembly GCA_916999025.1 of Orgyia antiqua. Lineage (NCBI taxonomy): Eukaryota > Metazoa > Arthropoda > Insecta > Lepidoptera > Erebidae > Orgyia > Orgyia antiqua. The sequence goes on from OU779866.1 coordinate 30,521,773, forward strand.
TAGTAATCTAAACAAATATACAACATTACAAATTACTATCATGTAACTAATGTAACCAAAAAAAAATTCTTATTGTTGTATCCAAGAACAAAAAAAAAATTTTGCTCGCACAACAATTTACACAAAGTTAAATAAGCATAAAAGATTTTAAAACAAAATACTGAATTGACAAAATAAAAATATCACAGCAAAATCACTAAAATTATACCTGTGTTGTGCCATACAATGAATATTAGATTTTATGAAAATAACTATAATAGTGCTCATGGTAGTTTAGTGCGCTATTAATGTACGAAGCGATTGCAGACAAATTCAATTGACAGAAGCCTCCGTTGGAGCCGCAGGGTGTCCCTCGTTTACATTTACCCGCCTATCTATTTACGCTGGTATTGGAAATAAAATTGAACGACGAGATTGCATAGGCGCTCTCAAAGGATGCGATCGAGAGTTTATGAACAGATTTTATTGTTGCCATCGACACCGTAGTCTTTATAAACACCGCAACATTGCGGTGAGCGCTTTAAATGGGCCGAAAAATAGAAGCTCAGTTTTGGTTAATGTAAATTCAGAAATTTGATACAAGATAAAACGAACCGTGGAATAAGTTTGCACATTTTTTTTATAAAAGGATTTTTGGTAAGGAAATAACTAAAATTTAGTAAATATGTCATATAGAAAAATATTCTAGGTGTCGGGCAACCCGTAACATTCACTATGTGGTCGTAAGGTAGTCTTACTGATAAAAAACAGACAATTAAGTGATGAACACTGATATTTGTTTAGTATATTTTCAATCTCTGAAATAACTGCGAACCTATAATATACTACACGAAACCCAAGACCTTTAGATCACGTATTTATATCACAGATCCAAAAAGGTAGTCACTAAATTATTAACATGATTAGCATGACAATTATGGTAATAAGTTGGTTTTAACAGTTAGCCAGTGTGAAATAGCTTTGTACCGTTGCATAAGACTATTGTCGCATAGCTTAGCTTCAAACCAGATCATTTCTATACGTTTACGAGATGCGTTCTAGTGGCGTTATCACAAAATATGATAGATCGTCCGGCTTGCGACGACGCTCTCCCACGCGGTATACCGTGATTAATTATAATTCGAATTTTATTCAAAGTGAACAGCGAACAAACTACGATACCAATCAATAAACGGTTCCATACCGACGACGGTACTGGGACACGTTACTACAATTTACTACTGCCGATAAACGTATGAAGATGTCAAAGCTTTTGTGAATAACACGCTTAGGTGGAAAGCTCTAGAACAATGGTAACATCGTCCTTATTTTGATATTCTTTACGTTACGATATGGAGGGGCTTTATATCAACATATTTATGACCATAGAAGAATATATAAGAGTTCCCAGACTAGAAACGTTCCACATTCTCCACACCGCTGTAAAGGGAAGGTATTTTGTCAACTACAGCCAGGTGACAAGGCGTGTTATTATAAGGATTAGTTAAGTTTAGTTTGCTGGCCTTCATATCACACTTAATTCTCAGTTCATACGAACCTAATAGTGGCCATTTCGAATAATTCGAAAATCTTAAAACTATCACTAAAATACACAGCAAGGAAGGCAAAGCTAAATCAAACGTCATAAACAATCCTCATAATCCTCACGTAATAACGTTTTAAATTGCGCAACAGGCTTATTATTCAATAAACACATTTGTGTAAACAAATTCCCGTGAGCTGTTGTTTTGATCACTGGCTTTAGATATTAGACCCCCACGAGTACCGACTCACACTGTGTGAGAAATAGACAGTCATTTGACAATATCGTCGCTACGTATATATTCCATACCTTCCAACCAATATATTCCAACGCATTATATTACAGAGGACTTTACCTCATTGTGGTAGAGCTCACCATGAAGTTCATAGCCTGGTTCTCATAGAAACATGTATGTACATGGAAAAAAAAATATCAATTTTGATCATGATCATATTTAATTACTTCTTTAGGTAGTACTAGCTCTTGCCACGACTCTGTCCGCGTAGAATTTAGAAAATTTTCACGTGCGACGGCGCGATGGCTTATTTCATGTATAAGTTTGGTGTTTCTATACCGATTTCTATGATTCTTTTTTTTTTGAATAGGTTATAATGTTAACTTCTTTAAATTAGGGATGAGTGAGAGTATTATAAACGTAAGAGTAAACAAATATAATTAGAATGCTCCGAACAGCTAAGCTATCAGGAGTTACACGTGTTATTGTGAGTCAACCATAAAATATAGATATATGCCTGTTGCGGGATATTTTTTAGACAATTTTATGTAGAATATTTTCGTCATACTTGATTTCTATGTAACTTTAACCATTAAGGCCGCACACGCGACGGAAGCTTAAAAAATGGAGTAACTTCTCCCGTTTTCCCAACATTTCCCTTCACTACTCTGCTCCTTTTAATTGTAGCGTGATGAAAAGTATACTATAACCTGCCAAGGAGTATGAAGAATATTTGTACCAAGTTTCATTAAAATCCGTCGAGTAGTTTTTGTTTCTATAAGGAACATACAGACTGACAGACAGACAGACAGACAAAAATTTTACTGATTGCATTTTTGGCATCAGTATCGATCACTAATCACCCCCTGATAGTTATTTTGAAAATATATTTCTTGTACAGAATTGACCTCTCTATAGATTTATTATAAGTATAGATTTATTAGACCCGTTTAGAAAATAACGCTTAAAACGACTATCACCCCTCTATCAAACATTTGTGTCTCAAGAACACATCGAATTTAAATTGATCGTGTATTTAATCGTTCGTTACAAATACGAAATTAAACTTTTTATTTATTTATTAACGCAATTTAAATTACATAAATCATGTATCTAATGAATAGAGGCATAAGAGATAAAATTTTTCAATGTTGTGGATAATAACATAATAACTTATTAACTATGAATACGCATTAGAAATTCCGGTACTCTAAGAGTCATCTAAGGATAAATTAAAGAAGACTTCTAAAAAAACTAAAATTTTAACCTAAATTGTATAAAACTAAAAAAAGCATTGTTGTGAAGAAAACCCGTGCTCAATAGTAAAACAATATATAATAATAATAAATATTTATGGACATTTCACACAACGTCCTCTGGTCCCAAGCTAAGCTTATATGCTTGTGTTATGGGTACCAGAATACGGATATAATATGTACATAAACTACTTTTCTTTTGTAAATACATACTTATAATACATTGTAAAACACCCAGACGCAGTACAAACATTTGTATGACAATTAAAAACATCACACAAATTATTGTCCTGACCGGGAATCGAACCCGAGACCTCATGATCGGCAGTCCGTTATATGAACCACTACACCACGAGGCCCGTCAAAAAACAAACTTTTACGTATTTGTTGTCAGAAACTGCTAAGTACTCGTGTGCGCATAATTACGTCCTAATAGAGGCTATAGATCATAAAGACGAGTTCACAAGCGCCACAAAGATAGAAGCGACACGCATCCTCGTCTCAGGATAATAAATAACATCCAGTTCTCGCTTTCAAAGTGGGACCGGGGAGCCATAAGACACGGAGGGGTCAGAGGTGAAGTGAATAAAAAACGGCCGACAATTAAATAGCGTTCTTGAAGGTTAATGAGCACAATAAATATGTTGTCGGCACCGCAGCTGCGGACAAACAAATGCATAGTCCCGTCACTATTGAGGAGGGTTCACTTTATAGTAAGTCGCATACGTGTGAGAAGGCATTGGGTCGGCTGACTGGCAAGTTCATTGTCGTGCCGTGACACTACTACCATCTATTAGGAACGTGACACATTTATTATACAAAGAAATGAGGTTAAACATGTTGAATTTCAAATATTTATTAATAACTATGGAGGTCACATAAATATACAACCTTAATATACAAGTTAGATATCCTTCCGTCAGCATATCCTCCCTGACCACCCCATTTAGTTTAGTTAAGGAAAATGTAATTAATATTAACGTTTCAAAAAAGCAGGAAAACTCAATTGAAATGCTATACCAATAAGCCTACTAAGCTAGGTAAATCAGATAAACTGCAGTTGTGGCCAGCCCGTTCCCAGTAATAGAGATAGATTTCTAAATTGAGGAGCCGCTGGATTTAACTTGCACAGTACAGCTTGTGGGATTCATTGAGGAAGTCCTCTACCCAGCAATGGACGAGAAAAGTCAATTACATGAATGCTAAAGAAAATTATCTTAATGCTAGTAACTCTATTTAAAATGAGCAGTAAGAAACAATCTGTCAAGTCTGATAAGAATATCACAGAAGTTTACACAGAAAACAGTCGAATTGAGAACATGCTCCTTTATAAATAGGTAAATAAGACACGTTATTCAGACTTTGGTATCGTGCAAATGACCATATAAGTTAAGATTAGAAGCTTTATTACAAAATCACATATGAGTCCAATTTTATTTGAATAGATTTTTACATATAATCCAATAATTTATTAAAAGCGGTGTATAAAGCAACCCAAATTTTTATTACTTGTTTATGAAAACAAACTTTAAAAAATCGGTCACAGCACATTATGTCAAAGAGAATTAAATCGTTATTAGTTTAATCTTTTAATTTATTGATGTAACAAAACGACCAAGGTATTCAGATAACTCCTTTGTTCAAATATTTTCTGGCAATAAATTTGTGACAAGATATGCATACGAAACGAAACGCAGTTACCAAGACGCGTTAAAAACATCCCCAAAATATGAGTATAATTGCAGGAATCGTTGCAGAAATCACCCCCGCAAGGGTTTGCAGCATTCCACACGACTGCATCAGACGGTGTCGTACCTGCGTTTGATTTATAACGAGTAGGGGACACGGGAACTGCGGGTGTGAATTCAATCGGCGTGCTTCAATATCCCGGGGCGTATAAGACCAGTACTTAAGATCTCTGCCACATGATCTAATATTCCACGCATCGTCATTAACGGTAACCACGAGGGTGAAGGTAAGTGTCAAGTTAGTGTGGTAGTGGAAAGGTATCGCAGCGGGCAACTTCAACTGCTGGCGCCTCGAATAATACCAAGCACTTTCGTGACCACTGGCTATTATGAGATGCGGCATTTATAGATTTTTCCAATATCCTTTATAAGAAACGTGACTATACTGTTTTATAAGGGACTCTGACAACTAAATAGAGATCTTCATTGACCTAATAGGTTAATTTAGGAACAAGCAAAGCGGTTTGTGGCAGCCACATGAATAAATATAATATGAAAAATATTGAATATTCAGTCCTTCATCCATTAGTTCCATTACTATTTCTCTACACTAATGGATATTCACGTACGTCTACGGGTTCCAATTTTGCTATAGCGGAAACTTTAGACGAAAACTATGGATATGTCAGCGTAAAGCCTTTTAATCTCGTAACCTGTTCTGACCATCTTGCGTGAAGGAAAGTATAAAATTTCAAATTGGCACATGTTTTACTTTTAGTAAAAATATTATACTTTAATTGATTCTCCATGCGACATCATATCGAGCATTCCTCTTCTAGTTATTGTTAGAATGTAAGAATTGCTTTTGAGCTCTATAATGAAAGATAAACCTGTTTTAAATAATAACACGGAAGTCTGCTTTGATAATTTGATTAACATCTGCATTGCGACGGTCTTTAAGTACACGAAAAAATGCATTACCACAGTCATCATTATAACTCTGTTGTGTTTCACGAAGTTCAGCTAAATACATAGTGTGAATTAGGCATGGGTCCCGTACGCACAAATTCTGTGAGCATCGTTAGAACTTTATCTGCACTTGGTATAAGGAACATTATGCCAGCTGACAGTTACAAAACTTTTTTTGTTAGAAGCACAAAGTCAACAGGGACGTATTAACACTAGCCGGAAGATGGATATCCGTGGGTGTTCTTAACCAGTCATATTTTGTATACACTAACTACCGCTAGCATATTTGATAATGGATGTGTATAATTATGATGCATCTTGGCTATTTGCATTTAGTAATTTGATAAGCTTTAAAATTGAGGATATGTGCAAAGGTAAGTTATGGGATGTAATACAAGATTCCCTAATGATTGACCAAAAAATTTTTGACAAAAGATCATTTGACAAACAACGTTTCACCAAATGATCATTTTGCAAACTTGACAAAAGTATCATTTTACAAAAACTTACTTAGCAAATGATCCATTAGCAAACACTACACATGACAAATGTGTCAAGTATTCAAATGTCATTTGACTTCTTTTCATTTGACCAAATAATATGTTTCGTAAATTAAATTGTTTTAAATGTATCATTACATATAATCATGCATCATTATTAATGGGAGAAATGCCCTAAATTTACTTCTGGCACTCGCCGGCCGCTGCCGCGGCACGCTCGTTAAAGGGGGTTAAAGTTCTAACCTAACCTAACCCAATCTAATAAAATAGATATATATCTACATTAATTTATTAATATTTTGCGATTGACTCGCTATGCTTTTACTAAATAAACTAAATTATAATGGAAAAAATGATAACCATAAGCGGGACTTGAACCCGCGACCTCGGAATGCCGTTCCGTCGCTCTCCCAACTGAGCTATTATGGTCCACGCAAATGTTTACCAAATTTTCCACTACAATCATCTCAATGCGAGTTTTAACATCTTGCGATGTTTTTTCGTACAACGCCATCTATTGAGCGGTTTGCACCAACTCCATCAATCGATCAGTTATATATCTCCAAAGACGAACGGGTAATTATTTTGCAAATAATGTAAAATATCTTTTTTTTTCATTCAATCTATATTTAATAAAATATATGGATTAATACTTATAATGTTTTCTTTTAGGAAAATCCAGAGCAGTAGCTTTGCAAAAAAATGTGGTCAATTTAAACAAGGATACCAAATTTTTAGACCAATAGTACATTTTTTAGATAACTCAGTTGCCAAATGTTAGTTTTGTAAAGTAATCATTTATAAAATATCAATTTAAGTGTTGATCATTTGGCAAAATGAAGCATTTGTAAAATTATCAGTAGTAAAATTATCAATAGGCGATTGTTTTGCCAAACGTTTTTTGTCAAGTGTAGTTTTGCCAAATGACTTTTGGTCAAACAATCGGACACCAATGTACCAATGTACTATGAAAACAATTGCTTTTTACTTCCATGACATTTTTACACTTCGAGAAAACGGTTCTTATTATATCTCCATTTTGACGTTTACAATCATATGCCTAAAATGTGTGGACAAGTAATGCATGCAAACAATAAAGAAAGGACAAAAAAATTTAATATATAAGACTCCGATGCAGATGATAAAAACAATCAAACAAAACTTGATAATGAACAAAACCAATAGCTATAAGGTAATTTGAGGCTACAAAAACAGAAGCGACAAACTTAAATTCAACATAACCTGAAACCGCATTGCACTTAAAATGCCTTAGATACACCGGTGGCTGTCCGAAACTTGCCGAAGCCGCCCTATGTTCTAGAGACGAAAGCAAACAATACGAAGATAGTCGGACAAACAAATGTAAATGACCGAAATGTGAACGTCATGTTTGGCATTCCCATAAAGCAACGTTAACACGTCATTAGAGGTAATGATGGTGTCATTACAGACTGAGAGCGGGTGAGCCTTGCTCAGGTGATTGCCTGCTTACTGTGTGGTCTTGTGCACCTTAACAAACACGCGGACTGGACACGAGATACAGTACCACGTGGCTTGGGCGTTCCACTTTAATAGGTTGATTTTATTTAAACGCACGGCACGCTTTGATTATTTTGTTTGATTAGTAGATATTGATTTGGAGAAAGTTTCTTTCGTAACAAGTGAAAATTAAAAAGATGTAAATGTATTTTGAGACTGTAGACGAAACACATATATCGCCGTAGGTACATGAACGAATATATTAAGACATTTTTTTATCTTTAATCCCAATGACATAATCAAATATCTCCAACAACATTTTGCATAGGTACGGCTCTAAATCACAGAAAAGAATATTGTATTCAAGTTTTCTATACATAATAAAGATCGGCAGAAGGAGGGAATGCTTAATAAAGACCTACTTTTACCATATACCGTAAATAATATCTAAAGCTAATAAAAGTATTCGAAAGTCGCCAACAATTAAAAAGCTTTAGGGTATTTATTTACACGATCATTCATTCTTGGTTCAATCTAATAAAAAACGTCTAAATTTACAAAGAAATTTGCTACCACAACAATAGATCTCTCTGCGTCGTTACAGACACCGCTATTTGACCTAACACTCATAAATAAAAATCAATCAAAATATCTCCAGGTTTCTGCCTTAATATATCAAGAAAGAAGAAACAGATGAAATACGATCATGAAACATATAACACCCGTATTTATTTATCAGAGGTTAAAAGCAGTTTTTCTTACCCTAAAAGACTAATCAATAATAAACATTTTAAATTCTTTTATAAATTATGTACAATGGAAATATAAAATGGCTGCCGTAGACGATCACTAGAAGATGTTATCATATGGTCACAGATAATTTATCGAGGGTTTATCATTCGATCTGCGTAATTGATACAGGTAAATAGTGGCGCGACTCACAGGACCGGGTTGAGGGCAATAAATAATATTCTATTTAACTTGCAGACTAATTGATGATATCTGTAGAACGTTTAGTAAATTTTTATTAAATTCAACTAAAACAATACATTTTTTAGAACGTACATAGACATTCCAGTACAAAATTTTTTTTTTAATAAACCTACATATGTATTTCGAACAGCGTATTTAGTCTCAAAGTAAGTTTTAATGTGAACAAAATCAATCTCATATACCTACACTAAGTTTTAACCCTACCTACACGAGCAAATAATTTGGTGTAAATATAAATTAATGTCATACAAATGTTTGTACTACGTCTGGGTGTTTCTATGTATTATAAGTATGTATTTAATGGAGATTCTTGCGCGGTAGAGCCTCTTTTTTCGGACTATTTTGGAATGGCTAAGAAACTATATTTAACGGCTTGGCAGGAATATTTCGATGAAAGGTCCACAGAAAAAGGAATTTGGTATCGCACCATCCAACCTGAAGTGCCTAGGACACCGTGGTTTGATGTTTATAAATCAAATAGAAATATGACAACAACTGCCTTGAGATTTCGTTCCGGACACATTCCGTCAAACAAATTTTCATATTTAATGAAGAAAGTACCGTCACCAAACTGTACGGAGTGGGGGGTTATTGATGATTTGTATCACGTTTTGATGGAGTGTGTTCGTAACGAAGATATGAGATGTAATTTAGGTCCTAGTTACGATATTGGCTATTGTAATTCTGTTTTGGCAGCTCCACTGTCTGATGAAGCGCAGCAATTGTATAAGTTAAATATAAGATAGTTATAAGTTTATAATGAATAGCTGTGAATATTACATGTTCTTTATGTAGTTGATTTAATTGGGCGATATAGTCGCTAAGCGACCAAGCCCCTTAATAAATGAAAAAAAAAAGGTATGTATTTACAAAAGAAAAGTAGTTTATGTATTATATCCGTATTCTGGTACCCATAACACAAGCATAATAAGCTTAGCTTGGGACCAGAGGACGTTGTGTGAAATGTCCGTGAATATTTATTTATTTATAAATAACTAGGAAATGAAAAAGCAGAATATTCTCATAATGTATTAATACTTTCTTGGTGGTCCTGTATAAACTCCGTACTATATTAGATAGCCACCGAGACGCGTATTGCGACAAATAGCGCCAATAATAATTCGTGTTATAATTCGTTGCCGGCGCGTGCGCCGAACACCCGTCACTGATTGAGCATCGCATAAAACGCACCACCCACTGGCTGTCATTTGCATTGTATACAGATGTTCATAATAAAGAGAGGATATCTTCGCAGCCTGGATCTCTCGGTGGTCTTTTATAAGGTCAACATAATGAGAATTCCCGCTTTCTCCATACAATTGTTGGAAGTACAATAAATTTAGTAGAATAAAATAAATCAATGTACTAAATTGTGTCAATTATAACTTATAACGGACACTATACTGAGGTTTGTATGAGCTTAATTCGCACATAAATTTTAATTAACAATGTCAATTTTAGACCAATAGATCGAAATACATTTAAAATTAATGATCACATACATTTAATTAGTGTACGATTCCGTGGAAGTCCCACAGTCGAGTCATCGAACAGACCTGTAGACTTTACCGATTTTTTTTCAAAAATAAATAGCACAGCTATCTCATACAACGGAAAGATTAGAAATATAACATGGTAAAAAAAACAGTCGCGTACTGATGTAATTAAAAACCTCAATCGCTGCATACCATGTTGCAGCTTGTAAAATATTTTCTAGTTTGGGATTATAATATCTTATATATAAAATTCACGTGTCACAGTGTTAGTTACCGTACTCCTCCGAAACGGCTTGACCGATTTTTATGAAATTTTACATGCGTATTCAGTAGGTCTGAGAATCGGCCAACATCTATTTTTCAAAATTTTTTTTTTGGTATGGCAAAACAACGTTTGCTGGGTCAGCTAGTATGTTTATATTAACATACACACATATAATGAAAACTAACTACAAATTTTTAAAAATAACAAATAAATAACGTGCTAAATCGTGCCACAAATTGCCAATCAAAAGCGTTGATTAGACAAGCGAAGAGGACTGCAACCGTCGTCGGGGTTCCACCCCAATTACGATATCGCTCTACTAAAATGCATCCAGGCGCCACATAACAATCACATTAATTAATTGTCGAGCTTAATATTCGTATATCAATTTCCCACAGACCGCTTAATGTCAACCTCTTTTTAACAATGACTAATAATGTACCTAATCAAAAATTAAACTGGCTAAATAAATGAGCTCATAATTTAACATGGTAATGGCAGACAGGGCGTTACCATCACGATTATCGTGTCCAGAAACTGTCGGTGACATCACCAGTATGAGAAAAAATACTATAACACAACCAGCAAAATGAAATGATGACAACACTACATCAATAATAGTATATACTTGACGTTATAGACTATGTCTATGTATGATGACGGGTCTATGTTTGGCTTATATATTACCATACCAAAAATGCATAGATCACAAAAACAAAGTATTCCCAAACAGCTATTTTAAGAACAGCTAAATAAGAGGCCATTAACACTACCCACTACTATTGGCGACGCAATCAGTACGATGCTAATCGACTCTGCGGCGAACTTGATTTTAGCACATCGATACTAATTACCAATTACCACGAGCCACAATTAATATATTCGCTATAGAATCAAAACTTCGTGTAACTATCCAGATATGGCGATATTTGTAGACAAAGCAAAAAGTCCGCAAATAAATAACGTTCATTAAAAGCTTATTTAAAATTTGGTAAAAGGAATGCTGGCATCTATCTTTTATTAAATAGATATATTTTAAAGTCAACCCCTGTGTAGACGCTATCCGGAAACCGAGCAGAGTATAAATTATTGTCCTCTCCACCCAAAAATACAAAGAAGTCTCAATATTTCATGTATAATTGAGGTGTAATTTCGTGGACAATGCCAATCCTTCGGACGGAAGAACATACTGGTGCAACGTGGCATATAACAAAAGAACTAAAGCTGAATAAGAAAGTTCTTTTGTGCTGCAGATCATTTTATATTTACGTCAACTTAACCAAGATATTCTTTGGAACATAAATTATGCGGAAAGTTCATACTAATAAAGATAAAGCTTACCGCTTCCAAACAATTTAACGAATGCAATATTTTGGCAGGGTAGCCGTTTGGTATAACCTTTATACAGATTGATACAACAGAGGTTTCTATGTAAAGGAAATAGACGCTGTAAATCTATCGAAGTTTGCTTATAATACCGTCGTTATTGACGCTCTATCGGTTTCCTTATTAATTAAACTAACTTGTTTACTCTCGACTGAATATTCAACATAATATTACGGGTACTAATACAACCCAACCTTAATACGGCGCAGGTCAGACTAGTTTTTAGTTTGTTTTACGAGCATGTAACGCTATATCATTACATGCCGATAACCGATAAGTGCAACTTATTGGGGCCTTCGCTGTTGCCCGTCCAATAAAATAAATAGCAGATATCGACCTACATTACTACCCCATGTTCCCAAGCTTGTCATAGGTTTATGTCTTTTTTATTTGGCCTGATGTTTAGAGAAATGCAATACCATTCCATATTAAGCTTTCTACACCGATATCAAAGTGGACTGTGCTATAAAACTTGTGAATGAATGTTTGAGGATAACTACAGTACATTAGTTAGTAGAAATACAAGAAACGGTGTTCAAAATTAACAATTTGAACCAATATTTATAGAAACGATAAACACAATAACTAAGTTTGAACATCAGTGTAGATCATAATAGGATAAAAAATTGAAATTCGATGCGGTAACCGATACATTGTAATAAGAATATCTTATTATAGCTTGCTGTCATAATATATATTGGAACAAATAACCAGACTACATTAAATTTTGAAGAGAACACACCCCTTTACATAGATCTTTTTGTCTCATGTATAATTCTGATATTCTACAGACCACACATTATACCATAGCCGAAGCGTTATGGACACCGATTTAGTTTCTTAGATATAACCATCGCATAGCAATTACCTATTAAATCGATTAAACTTGTAAGATATCTATCCATAGTATTAAAATGTGTAATATATTATCGATTCACACCTTTACAGTAAAAATCCAAATAACCGTTTCTAATTGTTGTCGTAAATATAATGAATTTGAATATTTATAAGTCATGAAAAATGATATTATTCTTAAATTACATAAAATATAGTCAGGACGTAAAATATACAAAACAGCTAAACCATTTTGTAAATGTTGGAAATCTTATCTAACTTGGATATAAGAGTTGTAACGAAAGTTATGGCAAGCGTATTACAAAATATTATTTTAAATCTAAATGTCTCCATGTGTGCATAATAAAAACATAAGCATTAAGTCATGGACCAGTTCTGTCCGCTCGGTCTAAAGGTGTATCGTAAAACTATATTGCGAAAATAAAATATTGTTATGGTACCAAACGTTGATATATTTGACTGATTGACACAATGTGTTCTCGTCTGTGGCGCCTTCGTGTGGCATCTGTTAAATACATCGTATCTTGCTGATGAAAATTAAAATACTAATGCCTGTTTTCACCAACGACCCCTAAATTTTAAGTAGCCCTTAAGCGAATTTAAATGACACTTTACGCAAGTTTTATTAAATAAATATAAGTTTTATTAGTAAATATAAGGAATCCCTTAACAGTTTAAGCGTCCCTTAAACGTTGGTGAAAATAAAACTTGCGTAAAGTGTCATTTAAATTCGCTTAAGGGCTACTTAAATTTAGGGGTCGTTGGTGAAAACGGGCATAACAGTAACAAATATACGCATTAAGTTAATATTGGGACACGGTTCACTAGCTTGTTAAATGCTTCTAGCCAGAATTAAATATAGTGAATGGGTTGTGTTTAAAACTGACACTCGCAAAGCTTCCTAACGTACATTGTTACATGGTCCGACTTCCCTGTACGCTCGGGGTCACAGAATCGAACCCGCAATCACAGCAAATATTTAGGACTCAGTGACGCAGTTCAGCTATATTTATGTAACAAGGTAATCACGTAAAAAAAATACGCGTAACTAACAATACGACAATTATTTTAAGGAATTGGCAATAGTTTTAGGTCAGTAGATTGTACATATATTATATGATTATAGTATCAAGGAAGCTAAATCTAAATTCTCTGATAGAGTAAGCTTTACTTATTACACGAATAGTAGTAAAATTATAAATACATACTAGTAAAAATATTCGAAGGACAATATACTTCAGTTATTCTTAAGAAAGCTACTTCGATAGTGTATCACAATAAAGTAACAGTTATGGAACTATGAATGATATCAAGTTACACCTACCGATTGCCATTAACGTAATACCCTTTATAACTCAAAGAGAACAAAACCTTTACAATTTATAGCCAGATACCGTTGAATATAGAAACGGAATCAAAGCGCCACAGATACCGTATAAAGGGCTATTTTCAGAAAAAAACATCAAAAGATGTATAGATAAAAAGAATCAGGTATTCATAGAGGTTGGTGCGTGGCACCCGCTGCTTTATCAAACACGGGATTAGTCCTTTCGATGCCGGGACTCGTTTCTTTTGTAACAAACAAATATTATGACACGTGGTTCCACAAACAAATACTAAAATGCTTGACAAAGGTCTGGATTTCTTTTAATATAATATTATACTAATACTAGCTGATCCTGCAAACGTTGTTTTGCCATACAAATGTCAGTTTAGGCTTTTGAAAAATAGATGTTGGCCGATTCTCAGAACTTCTGAATATGCATGTAAAATTTCATAAAAATCGGTCAAGCCGTTGCGGAGGAGTACGGTAACTAACACTGTGACACGTGAATTTTATATATAAGATATTAGGCCTGAGTCTATCGAAGATATACTGCAAGGTATCTACCACAAGTACCTTTTACACAGTAAATTGATTCGTTAATGTACAAGACAAATTGGTATATAAACATAAAAAAAGCCAATGCCTAGATAGCACAATACATATTCGTGAAGTTCGAAAGAAGTCAATTGCAACATCGATAGGAAAATCTGAAATTAGAAGATTGTAAGCACAGAGCGAAACATCTACCTCTCATAGCAGGAATAAAGTCCACCCAAAAATCTGTCAACTAATGTAGTAGTTACTTACGTAGTGTGTCCAATTAACGGGAAATAGCAGATTATCACGGTCATACCAAGACTGGGTGCTGGTACGTTAAAATATTTTAAACAAAATATTATGCTTGGCCATTTATAACATCATATAGCTATACCAACAAGATAAAAACTAAAATATAATAATTTTTCATCTCACCCAGTAGGTTTATCAGATAAAAAATTTCTAAAACTGCTTTTCGACACTTAAGTTTTTATAAAGTTATTGTTGTCTGCTTCGAGTAATCAAAATGCGTATTTTTACATACATTTTTCATATACATATATAACGTAATGTAAGTATATTGTGCGATTTCGAGTGGGAAGACAAACACACTTGTGATATCGCCGCGATGCAAATGCTATACCGTACAAATTAACACAGATCGTCAAGAGATGTTGTTTGCTTCTAACTGTGGTACGGTCAAGTGAACGCCCAGGTAGATAGACAGTTATACAAACATGCATTGTGCTTCAAGCTTGTGAACCAATAATGCATCTCATTGTCGGCTAACCTCTGCTAATACAGGTGCTAATGTTACTATTTTAGTTAAATACTTTACCGCTTCAATTAGCGTCTAAAAGGATGATTTTTAGGGAAGCCGCGGCCATACCAAAAGTTAATATGGACTCTGACTTCGCCTCGTCATACGTCCGTCCCTTGTCATGAAGGTGTATTTTAGGTGATACTAGCTATCACCGTTCCGAAAGTTTCGCCAGTTGATGCTTTAACAACAAATACTCATCATCATCTTCCTGCCCATATCACGTTATTTGAGGTCGGGGTACATTACCTATGTTAATAGCGATACGGAAACCTTTGTTCGAGTGCAACTCGTACTTGACCGATTTTAATATGTCTCTTTGTTCTTGATCTTGTATATTTATGTATAGTAGGTATAAGTCGTCTGCAACACCAGAAGTCACGCGTTGCCTATCCTACATAAATATTTTTAGACCTTTTAAGAGAGCCCCATCCATCCCATCCCATCCATATTTATAGGATCTCTCAAAACGTGGACTCTGTGGACCAACTAAATTCTGTACAGAAGGTTGCGTTGAAGGCTTGATGCCTACTAGGGAAGTTTATAGTTCGTGTGATATATACAGATGTGTTCTACGTATTGTTTCCTATTTAAAACATATTTGTAACCTGTTACTTAAAGCATTAATAAGTTTAAAACCACATTTGAAACTAACTGAAGAGTAGACTACAATTCAATCATATCCTTCAAGTATCTATCTATCTATTCATTTTTTTCGTTACTAATTACAAATTTATAACTACAAAAAAAAACTCTAATTTGTGTACTTTTATTTTAAGTATTTATTCTAACATATTTATATATAATATTTCCATCCATCCATCAACCTTTCTCAGTCCACTGCTGGACATAGGCCTCCCCCATAGAACGCCACAACGTGCGGTCTTGCGCTAACTGCATCCAGCGGCCCCCGGCGTATTTGACGATATCGTCGGTCCACCTTGTTGCGGGCCGCCCCACGCTGCGTCGTCCGGTTCGTGGTCGCCACTCGAGGACCTTCCGTCCCCAACGGTCATCAGATCGTCGAGCGATGTGGCCTGCCCATTGCCACTTCAGCGTGCTAACTCTTCGGGCTATGTCGTACACACCAGTCCTTCTACGGATCTCCGCATTCCGGATCTTATCACGTAGGGAAACACCGAGCATAGCCCTCTCCATAGCACGCTGCGCGACTCTGAGTTTTGTTATGAGGCCGACATTCAGGGACCACGTCTCAGTTCCGTAAGTCATCACTGGTAACACACACTGGTCATAGACCTTTCTTTTCAGGCACTGAGGTATTTTGGACGTGAAGATGTGCCTAAGCTTCCCGAACGCTGCCCAGCCGAGTTGGATTCGTCGGTTGACCTCTTTCTCGAAGTTGGATTTGCCCAACTGGACTGTTTGTCCTAGGTAGACATAATGATCGACAACTTCGAGAATCGCATTCCCAACAGATACTGGTGCTGGAGTGACATGGACATTGAACATGACCTTGGTTTTATCCATGTTCATCCTCAAACCAACCCGCTGGGAAACACTGCTGAGGTCATTGAGCATTGTGCCAAGGTCCTCCAGGGATTCTGCCATGACCACGATATCGTCTGCAAATCGAAGGTGAGTGATGTATTCGCCGTTGATGTTGATGCCAAGTCCGGCCCAATTGAGGAGCTTGAAAACGTCTTCCAATGCAGCGGTGAACAGTTTTGGGGAAATTACATCCCCCTGTCTGACACCCTTCTGCAGTGGAATTGGTCTTGTGCTCCCATCCTGGATTCGGACTGACATAGTGGCGTTTCTATATAAACACTTCAGCGCTTCGATGTACCGGTAGTCAATTTGGCACCGCTGGAGGGACTGCAGCACCGCCCAAGTCTCGACTGAATCGAAGGCCTTCTCATAGTCCACATACGCTAGACACAAAGGCCGATTATACTCCTCAGCCTTCTGTATAATCTGGCGCAGCGTATGTATGTGGTCTATGGTACTAAAGCCTTTTCGGAAACCGGCTTGTTCGGGAGGCTGGAAGTCGTCGAACCTGCGCGAGAGTCGATTTGTAATGACTCTCGAAAACAACTTATAGACGTGGCTCAAGAGCGAGATAGGTCGATAGTTTTTCAAGCGGGTTTTATCGCCCTTCTTGAAAAACAACACCACCACGCTCCTGGTCCACGCCTCTGGAACGATGCCCCCGAGGATGACAGAATCGAACAGCTTCTGAAGGGCCACAAGGACCGGCTTGCCGCCCGCCTTCAGGAGCTCCGTAGTGATTCCATCATCACCCGGTGCTTTACTGTTTTTAAGCTGCTTGAGAGCCATTCTGATCTCGTACAGGCTGACGTCCGGGATGTCCTCGGTATAGTGCCGGTATAATATTTAACATATAATAATTCAAGTAATATGCCAGATATCATAAGGTGAGCAATTTTTCATAAAATACACGTACCGCCACCTATATTTTTAATCATGAACTACTAGTTCATAAGTAATAGATATAGATGGAACTAAAAGTATAAAACAAAAGTTTTCAATGTGTACAGTAAATAATTCAAGATGATTTGAATGGCAAGTATGCGTTATTATGGTTTATTTCATTATAAACAATCATGGATGAACTCAAAATTACTAACCCCGTTTTCCAATGGCAAAGCATAATGCGACTCAGTGCCGCACAATGCCGCACAATGCTGACGCTTACTTGGAACGTGAATTAGTTTTAAAATGCGCCAGCAGAGTGCGCTAAGTCCAGTGTTGAAAAAAAAATTCTAAAATAAACATTGTATTCACATTATATGTGTGGAATATAAAAAAGTCATTGTTTATACCTTCATTCATACTTATATTTATTTATTGTTTAACACAGCTTGAACTAACTTTGAATATTTCCAGAAAACTCCGACGAAAAGAAAGCCTTAAATTTTTTTTAACATTAAATAATATTACTAACGATAATATATAAATAAAATTTCAATCAATGCCAATTTAAAGAAAAAATACTTGTTAATTTTCTGTCGCCGAAGTTGGTATGGATTGCACGCATCAATTTTGAGAGTGCGCGATTGTGCGATGCGATGCTGTAATTGGAACACTCCGCGTTGAGCATTGTGCCGCATAATGCGCTATTGTGCGCTGATTGGAAAACGGGGCAAATTTTCACAGATATTTGTTTTCACACAATTTCTCTAGCCCTCAGTTTAAGCCTGGCTGTTTTCTACAAAAACAAAAATTTTATTGTCTTAGGTAGAAAAAAAAACCAAACATGTCTGCTACGAAAGTTTATCTCCTATCATGCTAAGCCAATTAAGTCCCATAATTTTGTATTTATGATGAGATAAAACCAGCCCAATATTTCATATTATTTTTCATCTGGTTAATGCTATACAGCAGAACTAATAATATTAGTTAAACTCAATATTATATTTTGTGCACTAGATATTGATAAATATAATTTCAAGTCACAGAAATGGCTATAGTTATGGGTTGCAAATAACTTGAAGAATGAATACATATTCCACATTATAACAAAATGCTAAAGGAAAGTTTATTAAAATCCAAGAATAATAATTGTATATCGGATTGATAGCCCAAAAATTTTTGAGTTGACATACATAGTTTTATTAAATCTTAATTAATTGTGAAATTGTGGTGGTAATAGTAGTAGAATTTATTAGTATTATAATGAAAATATGAATATTTATAATATAAACTTAAAGAAAAACAATCTTACTTTTCGAAGAGGCACCTTGAAGCATATAAACCTAGTGCCTTCAATAACTTTCCCGCAGGCCTTGTATTGAATCCATCTAAAAAACAATTGTGGTCTTTAATATTTTGATTAAAATATGTAATATTACACAAAATAAACAACGAATATTACTTACCTGTCAGGTATCGCAGGCATTTAGAAATATGGTACCTACTTGTTTTACTTTTTAAATGAAGACTGCAGCAAACCACGTCTGTTTACACCAAAGTAACGTATGCTTGTTATTAGTCTTTAAGAATTTTGTTCAGCAATTATGGCAACAAGGCCTATTTATGTATAATACAAAAATATAAAATATTAAAAAGTTAATTTAAATCAGGAAATGGAGGTTATTTTCTTTCTCTTTCATGACGTGACACCACAGATTACCAAAAAATCTGAAAAACCTTAGAACTTAAGCACTTAAGCACACCCCCGTTTTCCAATCAGCGCACAATAGCGCATTATGCGGCACAATGCTCAACGTTGAGTGTTCCAATTACAGCATCGCATCGCACAATCGCGCACTCTCAAAAGTGATGCGTGCAATCCATACCAACTTCGGCGGCAGAAAATTAACAAGTATTTTTTCTTTAAATTGGCATTGATTGAAGTTTTATTTATATATTATCGTTAGTAAAATTATTATTATTTATTGTTAAAAAAAATTTTAAGGCTTACTTTTCGTCGGAGGTTTCTGGAAATGTTCAAAGTTAATTCAAGTATGGATGAAGGTATAAACAATGACTTTTTTATATTCCACACATATAATGTGAATACAATGACGATATCGTGGTCATGGCAGAATCCCTGGAGGACCTTGGCACAATGCTCAATGACCTCAGCAGTGTCTCCCAACGGGTAGGTTTGAGGATGAACATGGATAAAACCAAGGTCATGTTCAATGTCCATGTCACTCCAGCACCAGTATCTGTTGGGAATGCGATTCTCGAAGTTGTCGATTATTATGTCTACCTAGGACAAACAGTCCAGTTGGGCAAATCCAACTTCGAGAAAGAGGTCAACAGACGAATCCAACTCGGCTGGGCAGCGTTCGGGAAGCTTAGGCACATCTTCACGTCCAAAATACCTCAGTGCCTGAAAAGAAAGGTCTATGTAATAATAATATTGTGAAAGTTATTACTGGTAAACACCCACATTCTGAATGCGTTAAAACCAAGAGAGACCCATAAAAACGACAAAGATTAATTTAGCATTGCATTCCTTATAAACAACTAAGCAATGTTGTAATCTAAACCACATCTAAACGTAGAATTAAATAAACGTTGGATGATGCAACTGCGATAGAAATACAATTTACAATATGCGACGTTTGTTTCACAATGTAACTCGGAACTCTGAAGTTCAAGTAAATACGGTAAGATAAAAAGTACAGCCGGCGTAATATGAGCTTTTTAAAATCATTCGTTCCAGGCAGGCCGTAAACTGCATGGCTAAATTAGGTATAATGGCAAAAATAAAACTTTTAGTTGAAAATTTTTAGTTAGTACATTAACTTTTAGTTGTACCTTCTCCTTAAATATATTAATGTATGACTGGTTTAGCGAACTGACTGACTAATAATTTGTTCATAATACGAATTTGCCAGACAGTTCAATTCACGGCATAAACTGCCTGTAAATAAAAGCTCATAATACGGCCGCAGGCCACGCTACGCCACGATTCCTTTGAAGTGTGTTCAAAAAACCGACAACTTCCCGATTGCGCGCCACGAGGGATAATTGTCCGACAATATATACCATTAGCCCCTGTACACAATGGTGATGGCGTTCAGTTGGCCAGCATGGCCCATTGTGTACTGGGGCCTTTACATAATTGATAAGTCTACTCTATTCATGCTTTATTCAGATGTGCTATCTATTCTGTGGATGTGTATAGTCTGTGACTCTGTGGCTAAAACCTTCTATCTATTCTGTGGCTAAAACGTTGTTATGGTAACGGACGGAATACACATGTTTCAAAAATTTAATCGAAAATTGAAAACATTTTCAGAAGTTTTTGAATTTGAGTTTCTCGAATTTGAAAAAGAGAAATCTGAAATCTTAACATAGAGGATTTTAGTTAGATAATTTATAAAATAGATAATATTGGAAATGTATAAGAAGACTATCTGGTATCATGAATTGCTTGGTGCAGAAAAGTCGTGTCTAAAAGAAGATAAGCTAAAAAAGATTCATTATAACTTCGAGGATGGTAGAGAAATGGTGGAAGAGTACAATGTTGATACACAGGTTTTATTACGTCGTGCATGGAAAGTTAAGGGCAAATTGGGAGGAGAAGGTAAATGGGATGTAGAAATCGGGGATCCTATTCCAGATGCCACTCCACGAATTGATACTGGTGCTGACATAATGGAGAGTAAAGACCAGGTATTATTGCGGACCAGTATATAATTTTATTGCAGTTGACCTCAATGCCTCAAACCTTCATATGCCTTTATAAATATCTACTAAGCTGAACTAATTAGATTTCTAACAAAAAAAGAAACCCTTTTACTATGACTGCAGTGTCCGTTAATCATTTCTTCTATTTTTACAGCCAATATTGACTAGACGAAATACAAGAATCAACTTGGAGTGGAGAATAAGAAATTTGGTATACCCAATTGAAACTTATTCTATTAGTGCTAATAATGAAGAAAGATGTATTGTTGTTCGTACTACCAATAAAAAATATTTCAAAAAGCTTACAGTCCCTGAACTGGATCGGCTTAATTTGCCTTTAGAACAAGCAAATATATCATCATCTCATCAATTTAATAGACTAATTATAATGGTAAGTAATATTGTGTTTGATATAAACAAATACACATAATATAGTTTTTGAGAGAGTATTGTAAATGTTAGTAATAGGTCATAACCTATATAGTATTAAAACCTGTAAATTATTATTTTTACAAGCTGTTGCCTGCAACTTCGTACGCATGGAATTTTGTAACCAAAACTTAACAAATAATACAGTAAAGCCATTCTCTTGAACAGAATAGCTTTGAAGTTATAAGCTCATTTATGGAAATACATACAAAAATAATGACATTATTTGATAATATTTTCTGCCACCTTAGCCAAACTATTTCTCTTGCCCTTACAATACTATATTTTCAAGTCTGCTATTTCAGATACTGTAGTTACCTCAGCACAGCTAGATCTTGTATCAAAGTGATTTGTGGGGTTATATAATTAAATAAATAAATATTTTTTATGGACATTTTACACATCATCCTCTGATCCCAAGCTAAGCTTATATGGCTTGATAATAATAAAATAAAAAAAAATATGCTCAAATAAAGATGTTAATGTTCAAATAAAAAACCTCATGTGATGATAATTTCCTTTGCATAATAATGTAATGGCTTCACTTTTATTTTTCAGTACAAAAAGCCTCAGATGTTATTAGAAATGGAGAAGGAATGGTATCAAGAATTGTCTAAAGTAAAGCCAATTAAGGATATTCCAAGTGATTGTAAAACTCAGTAGTGTTAAGTTTGTGATGAAATAGACTAAAACCAAAGTATACTTGGTTATGATTTCTGGTAATATTTCATACACCTTCCTTTAATTTTAGAAATAAAGAAATTAAATTTATATTACATTAATTACATAAATCAGCTTTGCTGACTAACATTCAAGTGTTATTGAATTTATGTGCAATAGTTTTATGTAAATAAAATAATACAGAACAATTGTGTGTCAATCTAATCTCTTGTGTCTCAATCTGGAATACTTGTGAATTGTCTAAGACCTTTGCCATGAGTACTTTCCTTATTAAGGGCCTACATCAATATCATCGCCGACACGTACATATTAACACAGCCAGTAGGCACAGAAAATGAAGAATTAGGGATACTTTTCCTATTTACTCAAAATCTACTAAATATATTTTAATTCTGATCCACGTGTTTCTATACATAATAGTTACCTATGTTTTTAAAGTTATTTCATTAGTTAATACGCGATAATAGACCGACAAATGAAAAAAATAAAAAATTTGAGAGGTTATTTCGCCAAGGTTTTCTATCGAGAAAACTTTTTTCAATCGCGTTTCTGAGTTCATGTGATCCTAGATCATATATTGAAAAAACATATACTTAAAAATTAGAGCTCTAGCCATTCAATCTAAAGAAACAATGAAAACTTCGTACGTAGAAAAATGCACGAAGCTATTTTGGTATCCTCTTAAGTGTAGATAAAGACTGATACCATAAAATGTAATGTTAAGAAGTGTGTGTGTGTGTGTATGCTCCCCATGTAATAAACCACATTGGGAGGGCTATCTTGAGTTATCTGGTACATGGGTATCACTTAAGTCATAGAAAACAAAATAATTAATGGGAGTTGTATTAAAAGACCAGCAATCATTTTGTAAATCAATTTAATTTACTATAATAAAAAAAATGTATGCATTTTCTTGGCATAATAATGCAATACTAATCCAAATATGCAATGATATTTTTTCTCATTAGGAGTACAAAACAAATGATTTGTATTATAAGTTTTAAGCCAAAGAAGAAAAACTACATATTAATAATAATAATAAATATTCATAGACATTTTACACAACATCCTCTTGTCCCAAGCTAAGCTTATTATGCTTGTGTTATGGGTACCAGAATACGGATATAATACATAAACTACTTTTCTTTTGTAAATACATACTTATAATACATAGTAAACACCCAGACGCAGTACAAACATTTGTATGACAATTAAAAACATCACACAAATGATTGTCCTGACCGGGAATCGAACCCGAGACCTCATGATCAGCAGTCCGTTATATAAACCACTCCACCACGAGGCCCGTCATTATTTATTATTATTATTAGTAAGTGTTTGTAGGTTTTGGTGTATTTGTTTTCAATATTGGGCTGGTTTTCCTTAAGCATTTTAACTATTTTCTTATCTTCTATATAATTAATAAAGAGGTAAAGTTTGTAAAATCTATGTAGGGTGTAGTCTTTGAAAGTACTAATCCAATTTCATTTTTTTCACTAATAGACTGATAGTCTCCAAAAGTACTAGTAATTCGAAATGCCAGGCCTATGAACTCGCAGGCAACAGCTAATTTAAGGCAGCAATTACAAAATATGAAAATACTGTTTGACAATATATATTTTTTTTCTTTTAAACATCACAGTATGTACATGTTAATCATCGTCCATTATTAAGCTTTTTGCTACTTTTTTCAATTCCTCTTCATCATCTTCTTTGTCCAATAATCCTTTTGATGCTAAATATTCACTATATTGTTGTGGTATACCCATAAATGTCTTAATTTTTGCTCTTATTTGTTTCCATGTTTCTTGATAATAATTCTTTTTATCTTTTGCCATAGCTTTGTAGTCATGTCCATATTTATCTAACAAATATGTTATATATTCTACTTGTGATTTTGGTAACCTGTAAATGATTAGTAGGATCAGTACAGATTACAGACACAGTACAGATACAGTACAAATTAATAGTAATAAGTGCAGGCGTGCATAGTTTTGGCCTGCCCCATGAGAGAAAGGCGTGATTTTATGATGATGATGATTGCATATTAAAGTAACTTTTGCAATATTTATACTTGAC
Organism: Orgyia antiqua; assembly: GCA_916999025.1. NCBI lineage: Eukaryota > Metazoa > Arthropoda > Insecta > Lepidoptera > Erebidae > Orgyia > Orgyia antiqua. Next base: position 30,546,419 of record OU779866.1, read on the forward strand.
AGAATTTCAGATATTAAAAGTGTAAGTTAATTACTATAATATCCTTATAATCGTATTTTTAACCATTAGGTTTACTACATTTCAGTGCTCTAATATGAAATAGGATATTTAATTCATGACAGGAAATATATTTCCAATGAAATACTAATACTCACATAAATTTCCTTTGCCTTGGAGCTTTTGCTTCTTTTTCTAATATTTCGACAACTTCTTTTTTGACTATTGGCTGTATAACATCTGCTTCCATTTCACTACTATCGGAATCATCCTGGTTTATTATTTTCTTGGCTTTTTTCACTGTTTGTTGTTTGAAATTAGGAATTTGTATCACTTTGTTCGGGTCATTGGCAAGACCCATTTCTTTCATGTTACGCAATGATGACTTCTTATAATCCCATGCATCTTTTATAGGTTTACTAAAAACAGATAATTTATAAGTACATAAATCTTAGGCTTTGTGCTGTTAATTATTAGTTTCTTTTACCAAATACTCAAAAAATAATTTAAAACGTAATTTTAAAATATATCAAATAGATGATCATCTCTTTTATCATTCTCAACAAGAAAAATGAATAAATATATTTATATTTTAATTCTTCGATAAGAATTCAGACAGCAAAACCTAACAGTGGCGTAGCCTTTTACCTTATTTTATGGACCCAGTATCAAAATGTATAAGGCTTGAAGGAAAGGTCTTTCTTAGGAAAACCGCGGCCCTGCTAGACTGGGTATCCTGTTTTAAAGATCAACCAGCAGCTTTGCCCCTAAAAACTAAAACCTAAGTACTAAACATTACTAAGAAACAAACAATTTTGATCTAACCAATTAACATCACCGGTGCTGCGTTGTTTGTTGTGCATTCTCTTACGGTTCAGTTTGTGAAGGTATTTCTTCTTACGATGCTGTTTTTTTATCTTCATAATTTGTGTTTTATTTAACAAGTTACCTTAAAATAATAGTTCAATTATCTTCAACATGCGTGTAAACAACACGTGTTTTTGAAAGTAATGTCAAAGTCACACGAAACTTCAGTCAGACATGTCAGTATTTTAATTGACTGACTCAGTCAATTTGTGACATAATCCACAGATATACATAATCCATATAAATTAGACGCTGGGCCCTGAGTCGGGTATTTCAACGGTGTCACAACTGTACCATTATTGTACCATTATGGTGCAATAGTAAAGTTTTTGGTATTCTACTATTAATGTGTCGTCATAACGACTTCATCATTGTCTTACAATTGTCAAAGTGACATAAATTGCTAGTCTCGTACACAACTGCTTCACAATTGCAATTCAATGACTGAAATGTTTCGGTAGTCTGCTATTTTGAATTTGACAGTAATATTTTTAAATTGTCCTGTGTCGACAGATTGCCATAAATAAAAAATAGATAGATAGAAATATTAGAAATTGTTCTTTGTAATTTATTGCAATTTACTAATCTCCTAAACTTCACATTGCTTTTTATACTAATAAATAGTATGTACAAATATATTTAAACGAAGTCTAGCATGATTAAATGTTTAAATTTATTAGTAGTTTTTCGAAAATCACTTCATCTAACGCATTTTTTAAAAACGGCAACACATACATACCATTCTAACACAATCCATAGATAAAAGAGACCGAAAATTCAATGCATAGATAAAAGAGATCGACAATTCTATTACCATTGAAAGACCGTTATGACGGCATATAGCAGACTACGGATATTTGACTTCAATTGCAACGGTATCGTGCCGGTATTGTGCCGGTATGACAATTGTTCCAAAATAGTGGACTTGAGCACCTGGATTTCTAGAAATCCAGCGATCCGTATCACGATACGTGATACGCTTCACTACACACTCGATAAATATCGTGATCCTGGATTACGATCCAAATATCACGATAAATATCGAGCGTGTAGCATTCCCCAATGGGACGTCTAATATCTTAAAAAAGTAATTATTTTTTTGGATTTTCATAATAAAATTGTAACAAAGATTGAGACAGAAATTGGGACATAAACCTTAATCCTATTCATAGTGTAAACTTAAGACACTGTTGCACATTCGTCCTAAAGGTGAGCATCGGATTTGCGCCAAACCTGGTGTGACTGTGACCATTATAGATCCTGCAACTATCGTTGCTTTCCATTTAGTTAACACAGAGGGACTCTGCGTTACATTGTGAAACACTGCCAATGCCAAACACTGTAAAAGTTTAAATGAAACAGCTAGTTGTCTCAAAATAACACTAGAGTGCATCAATATCGCAAAATTATGGGGGTTTTTTTACCTAAATGCAAGTTCCTTGACAAAGTCTTGGCTCAATAATTTATAAACATAACCTTCCAATAAGTTAAAGAACTTTGACAATTTGTGGGCAAATAAATAATTGTTTTGTAATAATACTACTTTTGTTTAATAATAATTATTTTAACCAACTATAATTTTAAAGTAAGTAATGTTCAATAAATTAAATATAAACATTAAGAGGATACCAAAATAGCTTCGTGCCTTTTTCTACGTACGAAGTTTTCATTGTTTCTTTAGATTGAATGGCTAGAGCTCTAATTTATAAGTATATGTTTTTTCAATATATGATCTAGGATCGCATAAACTCAGAAACGTGATTGAAAAAAGTTTTCTTGATAGAAAATTTTAGCGAAACAACCTCTCTAATTTTTTTTTTTTCATTTTTCGGTCTATTATCGCGTATTAACTAATGAAATAACTTTAAAAACATAAGTAACTATTATATATAGAAACACGTAAATCAGAATTAAAATATATTTAGTACATTTTGAGTAAACAAAAAAAATATCCCTAATTCTTCATTTTCCTACTAGCTGTGTTAATATGTACATGTCGACGATAATATTGATGTAGGCCCTTAAATAGCCAAACCAAATATGTTTACTCTCAAAACACCACTTTTTCGAGTGTCGAACAGTGTACGGCTGTGTTCAACAGTGTCGTTGATGGAAAGCGCTTTATCGAGCACTGCGTTACACTGAGTCACTTTTTGTATTAATTGGAAAGCAACCTATGTTAGCCGGTAATTTATTATTTCTAATATTCAAAGATTATATTTTTAATAAACGAAATTGTTAGCTCCTCACGATTTCTGCCATTTTAGAATCCAATAAACTTGGAAGCAGGCAAGTAGCAACACATTGTAAATCTGCCGGGACCGTCTACAGTGTACCAAAATTAGAGGTGATCGTTATATTAGATAGCTGATAAAATAATCTAATATTTATTAATAATCATTCAACCTATTATTTATTACAACTGGCAAGCGTTATTTATGTTGTGATTTATTTTTAATTTTTATTAGTTAAGACCCATTCATTATACACACAACACATCACATGCACTATTCGAAACGAAACGGAACGTCCCATTCAAAGTCGATTGCACTTGGCAGTATAATATTTTTGTCACCTACCAAATTATACTCTAAGGTGACCGCATAAGAACTATTTCCGTTAAATAACAAAATAATATATTAGTTTGCCTAATATATTTATTAAATATATTATGCAAACTAATATATTTTGTTCGGCTAGAAGTCGATTGCACTTGGCAGTATAATATTTTTGTCACCTACCAAATTATACTCTAAGGTGACCGCATAAGAACTATTTCCGTTAAATAACAAAATAATATATTAGTTTGCCTAATATATTTATTAAATATATTATGCAGTCACCTACCAAATTACACTCTAAGGTGACCGCATAAGAACTATTTCCGTTAAATAACAAAATAATATAACGATCTTAACTCTTATCTCTATAACGATAATCAAAACGGGTCGTTGTACGAAGCGAACTAATATATTATATAATATATTATAGCGTATAAAATAATAGGCGTTTTAAAAATAGCGTATCGTTATAACGCGTTTGCAATATATAGCCGTTGCGAACACTCCTAACCAAAATACAGGAATCGTGATCCCACTATGTCTTGTTTGTTTCGGTTAATATATTTGCTAGCTAAACCTACAAAAAGCGGTGAGCGGTTTAAAGTCCATAAAAGCTGTTACATACGCTGTTTGCTTTGATAAAAATACTACTGCGTCGGCTGAGTGCCGAGAAAACAGACGAATACTATATTGTCATTTTATTGGTTGATACGTACGCCCAGCCCAAAATCGTCTTAAGCACCCTATGAGACGACAGTGTCCATACACAATGAGTATGATCATTATTCTTATAATGTGAACTCCTGTTGGATTAATGCTCTAGGATATCTGGTCTGCGTACTCTATGGATCTGCCTTAGAGTAATTACCTCATGCATCATTAGATTAGTCTGTGCTTTCGGCATATGCCAGTGTCAGATTTATAATGAGGTTATGTTTTCTTGGTTTAGAAATATATTTTTTAATAACATAATAAATATCTAATTAGCAGGGTGACGCGAGAGTTAGTTAATATGCCGAAGACAGGTGCAACTCGTTATCAAAAATTCCTCAAGTCGGAGAAATCGAAGACTAAATTGAAAGCTAAAAAAGATTTACCAAAAGGTACAAATGTGACAAAGACAAATTTTAAAATCAAGAAAATTGTTATTAAGGAGCAGCTGAAGAAGCATAGTGAAGTCGAAGCTTTATCTACCAGAAAACTAAATGTTAAAGAATTGTTGTCACGTCTTAGCCACTTTAATACTCATTCCCGTATTGATGCTCTCAATGGTTTAAAAGAGCTAATTACTTCTCATCCATTGGTATTAGAGAAGAATCTGGGAGAACTTGTGTTAGGAATTATGCCACTGGCATTAAATATAGAAAAATCGGTAAGGTTCTTAGTTATAATATTGCATCCTAAGTTGATGAACAGATGTTTTTCTGTCTTATCCTCATGTGTTATACAATTAATTATCAGTAACTTAAATTTACAGGTCCGTCAGGAGTGCTTTAAGGTTATTCACTTAATCCTAGCCAATGCAGATAAAGAAAAAATAGATCCATTTTTTGATGTTATGTGTACTTATCTGCGTAGTGCAATGACACACATTGATGGTAGGATACAAGAAGATTCATTGCTGTTACTGGATATTTTTCTTCTTTTTACTCCTGAAAAAGCTTCACAAGATTTTCATAAAATTTTGCCTAATTTTCTAGACATGATATCTAAGTTGAGGGTTGATTCAAAACCAGGCAGAACACTAACAGTCAATTTGGGAAGCCAAATTACAAGTGTTAAATGGAGAGTGAAAGTTTTACATCGCCTTCAAGATTATTTAAATCATTTCATTAAGTTTAATAAGATCAATGATACTAGGGAAGAGGTTGTAGAGACAACTAAAATATTTGATAGCACTAAATTTAATCATTATCCATTGTTTAATCCAAAATACATACAAACTGGCAATTTGTCATGCTTTTTCTCCAGAAGTGTGCAAGAATCTGAACCATTAGATGAAGTAGAGAAATTTAAAGAATATGCTGATACTTTGATGCCTTTATTATTTGAAACTTGGCTTGAAGTATGCCCTAATGAAAACACAGTTAAAAATATTGAAACTGTTATTAATGAAGATGCAGCAAATCTTTTAAAACATACTCTTGAAGTTATTTCATTGATATGGAATCTAGTGAAACATTTTAATAACCTTAACCCTAGCGCCAACATATTAAATGTATTCACACAGAAATACAGAGCACCCTATTTGAAGCACTTTGTAAAATCATTTCCATATGTTACTAATGTCCGATCAAAACAAAGAAATGTAAATAATTCTCCATTTGAAAATAGCATTACTGATTCTAAATTAGTTGAGCAAAATTTAGAAATATGCTATTTATTTGTTGTCTTTAACCCTTACATTAATGTGAAGAATCAAAACAATGATATAACATCGATTTTGAATTACATTGAGAAAATTTTCAATCAGAATACTCCAGGTAATATAAACGAGATCATTATAAAAATCCTAAATACAATATTTTCAACTAAAAATAATTGGACCAGAAATATGGCAGTGTTGGAACCTTTATTTAAGAAGATTATATCAGTATATTTTAATAAGACTGTATCAAGCCAGTTTAGACAGAAAATATTCAGTGTGTTATGTAAAATTGCTATGAATGACAAGTTAACTCAAATACATAACTGTGAGGCCTACAACACATGGTTTAAGAATTTACCTGACATATTGTTAGAGGATGAAATCACGGCCCAAACTATTGACATAATTCATATGTTTGCTGTAAGAAATAATGCAACATTTTGTTCCATTATAAAGCCTAAATTATTAAAAATTGTATCAAATGTATCGAAAATTCGTGTAACAGAATCAAATAATGGAAGTTATTACAAATTATTATCATTGTTGTATTACATTAAAGATTGGGATCCTGAAGCTTTGGATTTGCTGGAAAAGCAATTATTAGATAATGTATACAGCCAAGATTATGTGAATTTTATACTTGATACTCTAAATTATGCACACCAAATGAAATAAATGTACTACAATCATTTGATTCATATATTTATTTATCTCAAATACAACTCATTGCTAATTGTGACAGTCATCTATTAAAATCACAATAATTAGGGTATCACAACACAATAAATTGGTAACAATCCACGACAACAAAAAAAAACATGCTGCATTTTCTCTAGCAACCTACATACAATATTAATTAAATACCTAATTGATGTAAAGGAACATTAATATTGATAGAGGAAAATCCTAATTAGTTGACAATCAATATAAATCAAGATACTGCATATTCATAAATCTTTATATTACATCTCACCTGAAAATACTTATATAATTTCGATATGAAAGCCTCAATGAAGCTATTTACTTATCATAGACTAGTTTATTTCGCTAAGAATTAGAGCTATAATAAATATGACTAATATACAATGACCTCTGCTAATTGTCGAGTCAATTTGGCAACTTTTGGCAAAATTACAAATTACCAATAGTCTGTACTGGCAAAGAAATAATACTATAATACTTAGAATGGCACTATATGTTGCATATATGTGATATATGCATACATGTGTGTGCAGTTTATGATATATCATACGTAGCTTTTAGTAAAGTAATATTTTTGAGAATTATGTTCTCATAAAGAGACATCAAGTCGAAATATTTGTGCATTTAATGCTTAATAAATAAGACGGATAAACTTCGTTCGATTTAACAAACTAAATTATTTAAAAGTTGTTATGTTGTGCGTCACTGCTTCTTAAATTGTGCTAATGTAACGCCAACAAAAAATCTCATTTTAAAAATCTGTCTCAAAATAAGGCGTAATTAGATAGTCTATTTCTGTAGACTTTAGGGTGAGTAGATCATTTTTACCGATTTTAAAAAACGGGGGTAGTTTCACATTACATTTTAGTAGTTATCAGACTCGTGGAATAAATATAAGAGTATGTACTTTGAAAAAAAATTTTTTTTCAAAATGTGTTTTAATGCATGATAAGTTGTTTTGTTCGGATCTTACATTATCATTTAATCGCTAGCTTTGAATAAAACTGGTATAAGAGGTCATGTTAATTTCGAGATCAACATTTATTGAGTATTGTCGCTAGAATTTATAATACCTATAGGTATTTTGTTTATTGCATGCAAGTAAGTAAAACATCTTCCTGGAAAAAGATGTCTATAAAAGTAGCTAGTAGCTGCAAAACATATCGCACAAATAGCCGAATAAATAGGCGAAATATTGTAACATATATTTTTTAGCATATTATTGACGCTGTAGAAGGCCCACTGCTAATATTTAGAATATTATAGTAATTGTGTGGGTGCAAACTATTGTGTTTTCCTTTTATTAGATTTTTTTGCGCGAGGTATAGTAGCGGAGGCCGACAGCATTGCCTGAAAAAAAGGAGTAAATTGAAAACTAACCCAAGAAAGCACAAAAGCATACTACTCACAAAATATATTTACGCTAAAATATAGATTTTCAGTGTGAAAATGCTTTAATATATACAATATTAATTCTGTTATAGTTACACTTTTTAGTGAATAAACAATTTTACACAAAGTCAAAGGAATAATGGGCAAAGAAAAACACTCAAAATAAAATACAGAAACAAATCATCAAAAACTCAAAGTTGAAACGAAAACAAACACACAAATAATAACGTAAAGCGACATTGGTTAAACAGCTGTAGGAAAATCGAGTTTCAAAATTAAATGTACTTTGTTATTTGTCAGTATTTCGGGAACAAGTTTAAATATCATGCACAAGAACAGACACGGCAAAAACAAATAAATAAACATACTGTTCTGCCTGTTGCAGTTCAACTAAACTTGTGGACGTGGGATTTAAGGACTTTAATTTATACATCAGTACTTTTTGACTGTATTCCATCATTCAACGAGATAAACTTATATTCTGGATGACTTTCGATTTTAGCGTCAATTAACTTTTGCAATGCATCACTTTTCTCGATTATATTATGCGATATATCTTCATTGTCCGCATCACCAGAATCGCATAAACTATCATCGGGTTTTTCTAATTCAGAGCCTTCATCAACATCGCTAGATAACTTTCTCTTTTCTGGGACAATCGTGTTCAATTCACTACAGCTCTGAAAATCATCAATAGCTCTATCAGTAGTAGATGATCGTCTACTTTGATCATCTGATAATGACTGATCATCACTCTTGTGCCAAAATGCTAATTTACTTGGTAATTGCAACAATTTGCCAAATCCAGAAACGTTCCCCTTACTTGTACGCGCAGGAGATTTAGATTTTTGTCGTGTTCTATTTTCTTTAATGGAATTGGCAACTTGAAGATTTTTAAAAGCAGATTCTTTCATTTTATTCAATGGCCTACTAATTTCGCCTAAACTTGTTTCACTATATTCTATTTCACTGTTTTTTTCCTGTATTCCAATATCACTGCTCACTGGTGGCATTGGTGCCTTACCTTTCCCATATTTACCTTTTAACTTTCTTTTGCTTTTAGGAGAATTTTCTGGTGTCCCAAATGACGCTTCATCGTCGCTTTCGACCGACTCATTATCATATTGAGACGTATCAAGACTTGATGTTTCACCATGTTCATTAAGAGCATTAATTAGTGCCTTTGTAGCTACTTCATTTGAATCTTTATCTCTAAGGATTAAACCAGTATCTATGATAGCTTTTATGCTTTTTTGTGTTGCATTATTATCTTTACTTTCCGATTTAACACTAATGGCAGATTTCTCATTGTTGGTTGAAAGGCAGGCAGCAGGGTCAATCATAGCAGAATTAATACTATTTTGGTCTAGGTCATTATTTTTACTTTCATTTGCAACAGGAATGTGCAATATAGAATCATCATTGCTCAAAAAAAAGTCTTTTTCTATTTGTATAGAATTCCTATCTGCTTTTTCTATATTTATAGAATTGTTTAACATATTTACTTCAGAAGTGGCATTTTGGTCCCAGTTATCTGTATTATTATCAGTTTCGTCACTAAAACTCATATTACAAGGATAATTACCTAACACTTGGAGAATTTTAATTTGTTCTCCAACATATTGATATATAAAGGGTGGTTGTGTATGGGATAAATACATCAAGGGTGGTAATCTAACAAGAGGAGGCATATTTGCATATTCAAAACTATCATCTTCTTGTAGTTCCTCGATGATTACTTCACTTTCCTTTAAATAAAAAGTACTTATGTCTATATCAATGAAAACTCAAATACAAAATACGAACTAATAAATGCAATTAACAGACTTTGAGATAGAAGGATATCTATATAACCATGTATTCATGCAATATATTTACTTATACATCAATTAGACCTATAAAATGAACTGAAATGAAAAAGCATTGAACAAAAATCTCTAATATATCTAACATGCCTATAACTGTAATACTGTGATAATATCTTATAGCCGATATCATAAAAATTTATAGCTACGATTAGCATTTACATTTTAAAGATATTTTATCATGTCATTTAAACATTTGGAGCCTTTACACACATACATAGCAAATTTCGATTATATAATTTTTCAGTCAATGCATATTATGTTTTATTTTATGTTTCATACAATAATTGATTAAAATCAATCCAGCACCATTCATACCCTGACACCAAAACTCAATTTCTGTCATTTTCGTTATAAAAGATATATTTTATTTGAAAATATAACTTTACCTACAGCAATGTTATATGATAATATTATGTTAGATATCTATCTACATAATATACGATACAGATATCTGATTAAATATGTATGATGTTAGAGTAGCAATTACTCTACAATCTTTCTTAAATTACATACTAGATTTTAAAATTCCTTTTTGCTGTTAATAAGAATAAGCAATGAGTATGAGTATATGTAGTCTATCCGTATTCTGGTGCCCATAATACAAGCATATAAATATAGCTTACTTTGGGACCAGAGGACGTTGTGTGAAATGTCCTGAATATTTATTTATTTATTTATAGTTTTTTCTTTATATATTTTTGTAGAATACAATCTAAGGCATACAGATTTCTAATAATCTAACAAGTTTATTCACGTGTCACAGTTTTAAGTATCATAATCCTCATCCGAAACGACTAGATCGATTGTTCATAAATTTTATTTGTATATTGACGGGCCTCGTGGTATAGTGGTTCATATATCGGACTGTCGTTCAAGAGGTCTAGGTTTCGATTCCCGGTCAGGACAATCATTTGTGTGACGTTTTTAATTAATATACAAATGTTTGTACTGCGTCTGGGTGTTTCTATGTATTATAAGTATGTATTTACGATAGAAAAGTAGTATATGTATTATAACCGTATTCTGGTAACCATAACACAAGCATATAAGCTTAGCTTGGGACTAGAGGACGTTGAGTGAAATAATAAATAAATAATAATAAATATTCACGGACATTTCACACAACGTCCTCTGGTCCCAAGCTAAGCTTAATAAGCTTGTGTTATGGGTACCAGAATACGGATATAATACATAAACTACTTTTTTTTTTAAATACATACTTATAATACATAGAAACACCCAGACGTAGTACAAACATTTGTATGACATTTAAGGATATCACACAAATGATGAAATGTCCATGAACATTTATATTTATTTATTATTTTCAGTAGGCCTGAGGTTAGGTTATTTATTTTTACACCTATAAGTTACACGAAAGGACTTCACCAGTAGCAACAACATACTAAAACTGTAGGACGTAGCTAGCTATAATAGAAAAACATTAAGTATTTCATATGTGTTTCATTTTTACAATCCATAATGCTACTCATTTGAAGTGCATAAAGCTTAGACCTACACACTTTTTAACATTTAGAGTGGCAAGCAATTTGCAGAGTACCCTAATTTTATAAAATTAAACACACAAATTAAGTGATATAAAATACAGTATGTATAAATATTCCGAGAAAAGAAGTCTTATATTACTTTAAAATTATAAATGATAGTAAAAAGTACATTCTTAGAGAAAATAAAAAGAGAACATAGAATTTAAAATCAGATTCAGATCAGATTTGTCAATTAACTTATTTCATGTAATTTTTAGCGTGATGTGGAGCTTTAACAGATTGAAGATTGATTGAAGTAACCCACCACCTAACAATTTTCACAGATCTCTCATGCTATCTATCAGAAACATAAAAATAATTATTGCTTTTTTATGGACATTGCAAAACTTTTTTTTCTTTAAACAATCTAATTAACTAACAATATAGGACTTACCTATTACTTATATAAATAAATAAAATTGGATACAGTTTTATAAATGTATAAGAAGAATAATGTATAATTGCGGGCAGCCTCCCGTGGGACCTCGAAGGCGAGGTCCTAGCGGAGATCTACCGCCGGAGGGCCCTGATGCGGCAGGAGACAATAGAGCCCCCCGCGGAAGAGATCGTTCGCTGGAGGAGTGAATTGCGTGACGATCTCTTCCGACGATGGGCGGAGAGGTTGGAGGACCCCTCTGCGAGCAGGCGGCTTGCCGAGGCGGTCCGCCCGGTCCTCAGGAACTGGGTCGAGGCGAGGCACCAGGATCCGACGTATCATCTCACCCAGCTCCTTACGGGTCATGGCTGTTTCGCCAAGTACCTGTGGGAGCTGGTTGGTATCGAGCCGGATCCCGAGTGCCGTAATTGTAGAAGGAGGGCCGTGGACACGGCGGAGCACACCCTCGCCGTGTGCACGGCCTGGGACGCCCAGCGCGCCGAACTAGTTGGTGTGCTGGGTGAGGACTTGTCGCTCTCGGCCATAGTTTCGCTTATGGCCGAGAGCGAACAGTGTTGGGCCGCTGTCGCCTCCTTCGCTGGGGAGGTGATGGCGGCAAAGTGGGAGGCCCTGCGGGAGCGCGAACGCCCTGGCGAAACTTTGCCACCCCGCAGGGCCCCGGGCAGGGGTCGTCGGCGCGCAATAGCCGGCGGCCCTCCCCGAAGAGGTGGTCGCGCGCGGCGGGTTGGCATCCAAAGACCCGCCGCAGCAAACACGACAGGAGGGACCAATGCTCCCCTCATCAGGTCGGGCCCCGATTAACGGGACCACCCCTTGCCGCGTCATGGTAAAGCTCAAGGCACCATCATGGCCCGGTAGGGCAAAGCGGAGGGCAAAAAAAAACCTAGTAGCGGTTATTTCAAAAAAGAAAACCATAATTATTTTACACATAAATATTCGTATTCGTTATGTAAGTTTTAAACATTTTTTTTAATATGAATATTAACTTGTAAGGAAAGAAAAGTTTTTGATAGATAGCTTGAAACATCAGTACTTTACATGTGTTATGATTAAAAAATGATATTTATAGTCCGAGTAGCTACTTATAGTCTTATTCATAATGGCTTATCGGAGGTTTAAAAGTTCGCTAAAATCGGTTCGCGAAAATTATCAACTTGTTATTCATAATACTTTCGTCTTTTTACGATAAAACGTTTATTATCTCTCCGATAAAATTTCCGTTTAAACCTCCGATAAGTCATAATGAATAAGACCATTAGACTATATGAACAATAGTTGCATTTACTCCTTAGGTTACATTGATAGTAATTCTGTCTACACAAACTAGATTAATATCAATTAAAAATTATAAATTGTTGTTAATTTTATATTACAGAATAGTGTTTCTAAATTTATCAAAGAATGTTTTAAAAATAAATTTTGACGTTATGGTAGAATTTTCTTAGCTTTTCGAACCCGATAACCTCCCTAGCTATGTTTAAACAAAATTCACAACAGTTTTAATTTAGTTTATGTTACAACAGAATTGCCATCAATGCACCAAACATTATTATTACACAATTGATGTTTATAAGATAAGGTTACCAGACCTCAGCCGCTTGCGGTCGCTTGATGCTAGTGACAGTTGTTCTTGTAGAACGACCTCGAGACCTTGCGCCTGCGCCTATCGAGCCAGTTCTAGTCAGACTCGCGCTGTTATCAGCGCTGGAGTACCCAGAACTTATGTCTTCTGATGATTTTATGTGACTGGAAATATAAATAACATTATCATAAGTCTAGATTTTACCAACATTTTAATTATGTTAGATTATATGAAATTCTCCTTGTGGTGACGGATTAAGAATAAAAATATCACCACCCCATCTCATCCCCAGGGAAGGAATATTGTATACAGATAACATCCTCTGTGAGATACTGAAAACTTGAAAATAAACACTATGCCAACACGCCTGGTCAGCGCGGCACAGTAGACCATAATCCCTCCCAAAGTGTTAGAGAGGGAGGACCGTGCCCAACAGTGGGACGTAAATGGGCTGCAGAGAAAATGAGAGAGATATGAAATTCTTGAATCAAGTGTTTGTTGTCATTCTCCTTTGAAAGATCTTAAAAGCTTCTTGTAATTTTTTGTGAACTATTGTGTTATACTCCTTAACCATTGGAGGTAAGTGAAAAAGTAGCCAAATGAAATATGTAACACACAACGAATTGAAATGTAAATATACAAAACTATAAAATTGTTACAGTATTTTCATAATTTAAGCAATTTCTGCGAGTCATTGGCTATTTCACACAGCAGCGCTAAATCCTAAGGTCAGTATGTTAGGTTACAAAAATAATATTTTAAATCTAGGGATGATATTTATAAGATCGAATATTTCCGTCTCAAGTTTTCACTTTTTTAGCATCACGATTTTGTAGCAATGAAATATAATAAATAGATACCAACCTGAAATCAGGTTCGTCACATCTTGGTCGAGGCCTGACATCAACGTCCACTTCTGGGAAGTACATTGGCGTACGACTGTTAGATTCAGATGCACTTCGACGGGGTGAATATCCACTAAAATTAAAAAGAGACTTATTTACAGTATTTATTATTTCTATATTTTTTTAATAAAATAGGCATGATAGCTCAGTTAGTAGAGCGACGGAACGGTAGTAGCGTTACTGTAGTTTAATTAATAGCATTTAATTAATATTTAAGAGTATAAATGTTTATATGTATATTTTAACCATATTCTGGTGCCTATAAAACAAGCAAAATAAGCTTAGCTTTAGACCAGAGTGAGTTGTATGAAAATGTACCTGAATATCTTCTTATATATAAAATTCACGTGTCACAGTGTTAGTTACCGTACTCCTCCGAAACGGCTTGACCGATTTTTATGAAATTTTACATGCATATTCAGTAGGTCTGAGAATCGGCCAACATATATTTTTCAAACCTTTTTTTTTAGTATGGCAAAACAACGTTTGCCAGGTCAGCTAGTCTTATATATAAAATTCACGTGTCATGTTTTATTTACCGTACTCCTCCAAAACGGCTTGACCGATTTTTATGAAATCTTACATGCATATTCAGTAGGTCTGAGAATCGGACATCTATTTTTCAAACCCCTCCCCCCACCACCACTGACATTTGTAAAACAAAACAACAAAACAACGTTTATAGCTAGTTTATTTATATATTCTAATCTATGCACATTTTTACAAATAACATTGTCATAAATAATAAATAAATCTAAACATTTATTATAATAGTTATGCAGTGATTATATGAATCATAAATTTTAATATAAGTTTTACTTTCATTACTTCACACTATTGTGTTTTAAAGCATTCGTCAGCAATTATATAATTATTATTTTGAGTAATTTTTTTTTTTTTGTACTGCTTCATAATTATCATGACCTACTTACATCTGATCTAGACAATAGTGAGTTCGTTTCAGTATTCAGACTATATTTTTTTATACTATAGAACCACATTATATTTTCCTAGCCGTTTATGTTTACTTGTCTTAATAAATGCATATTTTACAACTGTTTTGTTAACAAAACTATTATATTATGTATTTACATAACATACATTTTTCACTTATCTTTATATAAATAAGCAATTGTACCGTTTTCTTTGCCAGTCGGACCATATTACGTATTTATTGCATTTTTTTGAAGATTTTGTGAAATGTGTGTATATTAGTTATCATTCTACTGTGATCTATGGGAACGTACGTTAGTTATAAGTCAGAAACAGAACTTATTTATGAGGAATTGAAACATATATGTATTTTTATATCAATTGTTTTGATTATTTTCATTATAAAAATTATTTTCAATAGACACTCTAGATAGCAAACTATTAAATTCTACCTCGACTACCTCCAATTAAAATTACAAGCGTGAATAATAAGAAAGTATAGACGAATGTATGAACCAATTTTAATGAACCTTGGGAGCTGTATTGTATACCTAAATATCGGAATATATAAATAATAATAAATATTCACGGACATTTCACACAACGTCCTTTGGTCCCAAGCTAAGCTTATATGCTTATGTTATGAGTACCAGAATACAGATACAATACATATACTACCTTTCTTTTGTAAATACATACGACGCAGTACAAATATATCACTACGTAGAACGCCCAAAGAGCGAGGTAAAAACTGTAAAACATAACTCACCTCTTAGCTCCACGTCGTATAACCCTGGGTTCTGTAAGAACATCATCTGCTTCATCGCTACCTCTTTCTTCACGCGGCTCGCATTCCGTCAGATCTGACAGACTATAACTCTTGCGTAGCTGCTGTACTAAACCACCGCCACCCTATAATTATCACAAATATTATTAAAGGAGTATGAGATGTACGAGTGTAAATAAAGTCAAGGAAGCCCTATAGTATTGAGTGTAGAGACTAAAGAGCGCTATCTACCCCCATGGAAAAAGGCGTGATGTTATAATCATGACGATATTATTAAATGTTATTATATGTAAATTAATTAATAAATAGCAAAGTTTTATGTTCAAACCTGATATATACTTTACTATTTAATAATAATTTGCACAGTTTAAAAATAATTAGAAAAATCTCCTGTGTAGATGGTTATTTCCTTCATCTGACTTTTACAACACGTTGACCGTGGATGTTGTTAGTGTATCCCTATTCAATACATAAACTTAAGGATCCCTTATTTATTAAAATATACACGTATTCTAGATTCAAAGACAGCTTCTATATTTCTGGTATTATGTATAAATTCTTCGAAACTTGTAGGTAGGTAAACAAATTTTATTATTGTTTTAAAACCCATTTATTTCCCTTTAAACTAAAATAAATAAAAAATATGAAAATACTCACGTCAATTGTCTGGTTACACCTCATTACGTAAGTGTTGCGAGGCAAAGCGCATGCTGACATTATTAAATTTCTAAGCAAAATTTATTAATAAAAAAAAACTGTATTCACAATGGGCTATATTTATTAAGAAATCATAGAATATAAAACTAAATCAGTCACGCAACTAAATCTAAATAACACAATACACAAAATTGACAGCGATATAACACATGCGCACTTTACAACAAGTATAAAAGAAATTAATATGTAATTACAGACTACATGCTTATGTAAAATGACATAAAAAAAAATCATTAAATCCGTGAGATTGCGTCAAAACATTCAGAAACAGAAACGCAGATAAATATGCAGTAGGTATATGAAATTGTAAAGACTATGTTATTAGATATGTACAATAATTAACTACAGTCGAAGAATATAGTATTCTCCTACAAAATAAAATACTGTATCAATTTATCGCTTTGGTTCCAGTTGCATTGATTGAAAGACGTGACATAACTGTAAATTTTACTCTATGCTGTACAATATTATTGTAAAAAAAGCCTCAATTATCATACTATCTTAAATAGAAGAAAATTAATAGCTTATAGTCCCAAAACTCTTTATTGAAACCAATGTTTAAAGTTTATCAAAAACTATTTATAATTTGTGAAAACTAAAAATACTTTAAAAGAATAGGCGAGGGAGACTACAATAAACATGTACATTTTAACTAAGTATATTAAATAAACGCGTTTTCTTTTTATTATTAACACATTTAAAAAGTTGTGCCGCTACGATTCGTACCTACTGATTACATTTTAGTCTTTGCAAAATTACTTAAGCGTTGATTCAAAACTATATCGTGTCTAAACTATAACTAGACTAATTTTAAGTAAGAAGTTCCAAAAATAAATCTTAATGCTTAAGTTTGAGACTACAAATCAAAGGATACGCTATAAAACATGACACTCCAGATAGTTAATGGATAATTGGATAATTCTAATCGTTGTCTAAAATTATCTAAAGATCACAGTTAAGTTTCATTCGTGTTTAATTTAATCAGTCCACCATCACTTCTTTTTGCTGAGCAGTCTGACTCCTGGTACGGCGTCCTCTAGATTTACTTCGAGATCTCGGCTCTTTTTCTTTGGCAACTTTACGTTTTCGAATAACATTGCCTCGGCTACGAGCTGAAGTTTCTTCAGGGACATAATCTGGGTCATGGACATCACCATCACCTACATGATTGCCTTCAAGGCCATCGTTATCCAACTCTACAATTTCCACCATTCCAGGCATATTCGCACGTTGAAATTCTAAATCTTCATATGAATCGTGATAACCATCTGTGACGTCACGATCCTCTATAGCTCGTCTAGCTCGCGGTTCTTTATCTTGCTCAGGCCTTGGCAGATTACTGAAGTTCTGCATGAAGCAGCAAAGGGAAGGATATTTGGAAAAAGATGGGTTGGAAGGGGAGAAATTAAAAAAGCGTGTTAATAAAATTAAAAAAGACGAAATTAAACGAAGCGGCTGTGATTTTAAATAAAACAAATGTGGGGTTTGAAAATTAAAATGATCTATGTGGACATGCTTGATGACTTTGCTGCATGATTTCGCTTGCTTGGTGAGAATTAAATCTGTTAAGCTGTGTGTAAATGAACACAGAAAGTGCAAATCAAAATTTCCAAATTCACAAATAACGCTGTGCAAAGTAATCAAACAGCACACTATTTTTGCTGTGTCTTTTAATACTGAGGCAACGTGTTTAGGTGAACAAAAACAACATATAAGTTATAAAACTAATGAACACTAGGTCCGTATATTTTGTTAAGGGTTAAAGCCCACCGTCACCCTTCATTTGTCTTACACAAAATATGTTGGAACATAAAATCCACATTTTTGTAATATTCTTTATTACTAAGCATGCCACAATTTACTATAGGGTTGTCAAAACTTACTTTTATGGCAGTCTGCATAATGACAGTGGTGGCATAATTAACACCCTTAGTCCCCAAGTTGAGCACTGTGTGGTAGCCCTGATCTTTGGCTTTTGCTATGTACTCATCTATCTCCTGAAAAAATATAATACATTTCACGTACCTATCCACCACCAATTTCACCACCTATCGTACTCTCAACTATCTATCTATATTCTATACTATTAACAAAGAGGTAATGTATGAGGAGATTGTCCGTGTGGTGACGGATTAAGAATACAAGTGTCACCACCCCATCTCCTCCCAAGGGTGCCGTAAAAGTCAGTTAAGGTATATTGCACACAGATAACACCCTCTGTGAGACGGAAAACTCGAAAATAACCTGTGCCAACACGCCTGGTCAGCGCGGCACAGTAGACCATAATCCCTCCCAAAGTGGAGGAGGCTCGTGCCCAACAGTGGGACGTACATGGGCTGGAAAGAGAAGAAAGAGTGTGAGGAGATAATCTCCTAAAGTAATGGTGCAATCCCTAATAAGAAGATACAGTCTCCGAAAGCACTCGAAGGTATTATATTATGTCTACATGTAGAGATTCGAAATTACAAGCGAACGAAGCCGTGGCCAATAGCTAAGTAGGTACTGAAGTTCGTGACATCATCTGCTTATGGAAAATCATCTATGTTTTATAAACACTATCAAACAATCACAATGGATATAAACTGTCAATGAAACAAAATAAGAATTGATAATATTGAACACTATGGAACCAATCATTAGGCCAGATCTGCTTATATTGGACTTAATATTTTTCTATTACAATAGACAAATAGTCTATTACGGACCATACATTAGATTTACATCTGGTCTAAATATACTATAAGTTGTAAAATATACATTTAAATTGTGCGATATTTAAATGAAGAAGTCTTTACTGGACGAAATATCTCAGCCAGTATAAAAAGCAGACAAAAACTGTGACTGCAGGTGTTAAGAATATAGTAACACTATACAATAGGTACAATAGGTACATAAAATCAATATGTCTGTTATGTCGTGCTTTATAATTAATCAACGAGATCTTATCTTTAACCTTACGTATCAAACAATTTTATTATAGGTAGGTGTAACAATAATATTTTCTGACACTTGCGCGACTCATTTGCATAAATAAAAC
The DNA here is from genome assembly GCA_916999025.1 of Orgyia antiqua. NCBI lineage: Eukaryota > Metazoa > Arthropoda > Insecta > Lepidoptera > Erebidae > Orgyia > Orgyia antiqua. Next base: position 30,566,079 of record OU779866.1, read on the forward strand.
TACTTTTTAGGGTTCCGTACCCAAAGGGTAAAAACGGGACCCTATTACTGAGACTTCGCTGTCCGTCCGTCCGTCTGTCACCAGGCTGTATCTCAAGAACGGTGATAGCTAGAGAGTTGAAATTTTCACAGATGATGTATTTCTATTGCCGCTATAACAACAAATACTAAAAATAAAATAAATATTTAAGGGGGGCTCCCATACAACAAACATGATTTTTTTACCGTTTCTTGCTCGATACTAATAACGTTGCCTTATGTTGCATAGATAATGGTACGGAACCCTTCGTGCGCGAGTCCGACTCGCACTTGACCAATTTTTTACGGATTAAGACGCGTATATTTGTTTTAATTTTAGTTCGACGTTTCGGAGACTTTGCAGTCACCATGGTCACGGGTGAGACTGAGCTGTAATGTGTCTTCTACGATCAGTTATTACAGGGTTTACCCACATTCGGCTCAGTCTCAGTCAGCAAAGTAGTTTTATTTAGGTGTAACAATTTTAATTTCGTTACGGTACAAGTTTGAGTCCTGCACCTAAAATATGTTTTACTTTTCGACGACGCTTTTCAGATAACTATAAGGTTTATAGAAGAATGATAAAGATACATTAATATGTAAAAGATTAAACGGTTTATTTAATCTTAATGCCACTGTTGGCCTTAATTCCGCCATTGTGCGTGTACCTTTGTAAAATGTAATGAGTTAATACATAAATAAAAATAGATTTAAAAATATAATTACCTGTTCCCGCCTGCACAAGGCTGGGTGTACAAATTTCCTGTAGAGTATGGAAGAACCCTTTGTGGCTGGTGAGAGAAGCCAAAGAACAAGGACTATCTTCACCTCGTAATAAAATGGGAACCATGACAGAAATACATCTGTGATAGTCTCTGTGCATGTGAATAAAGCGAACACTATCCAGTACATCATCCATTTTACCTGTAAACACCATAATTATATTTTAGGGATTGGCCAAGATGGTTGGTGATAGACGGTCTGAAAAGAAAACGGTCTCTAAACCAAAATACGATAGATTTCTATCGACGTTTCATTCAACAATTTTTTCTATTTTACAGATTGCTGCCCTGAGAACATGATCTGCTTATCATACGATAGATCAGATAAAAGCTGGATAGTATAAAATAATTCCAGAACCGGTGTTATAATATCTGTTAACCAGTCTGGTTCCACAACGAGAGTTTTTGACTACTAAACTCCTCTGACTAGGGGTGTTTGGTTTAGAGGTTCCCGTTTCTTGGGAAGGATATTTGTTAACTCTTGTAAACTAATAGAACCCATAGAAAGCAAACGGTATAGTGATATGTGGCTTCTGAAAATATTTTATAATATATCAATACCGAAAGCATACCCCGTGGAAATATTATGTATCTATGCCAAACGACACAGCAGAACAGGCAATAGAGGAGGGGTTTCTGTGAGCGATAGGGCATGATTCCCGTTATTCACGATACGGGCACATTTCATGATATGAACCGCAACATAATAGGCCATAATTTGTACTGTCTCAATTTCTAAGCAGAATAAACAAAAGTGAATGTAAATGTAGTAGCAGGGGCGTAGCTACCGCCGTATCAATTATACGGGGCCCCCAGGCTACAGGGGCCCCCAAAGTGTGTAGTCAAAAATTAATAAATACCTCCCAATTTTTTTTTACCTTTCTTTCGGGCCCCCAAATAAATTTTTATACGGGGCCCCACCAAGGCACGCTACGCCCCTGTGTAGTAGATATTTGCCTTCAACCTTTCAGATTAAAGAAAATACAAAAATACATTGATTAAACATTTTACAAAAAGGTAAAGCGTGAATGATAATTCGACGTTTCGAGGGTCAACAAACTCAACGATTACAATAGTAATTACATTACACATTAATTTTTAGCATTGTTTTGTTTGTTATGAGAGACATCCTGTGTACTTTGTGGTTGGCAGCGCAATAGTAACACTAATTAGTCAGAGGAAGCTAAGAACAAGGTAAAGGACACAGCGGGAAACGAAGCGTTTCATTCAACGTGAGCGTGCACCCGTAGCAAGGCCATTGTTGTACTTAACTGGACCATTTACAACCAACTATATTATTTTTCGACAGAACCGATTTGCTCTACGAACAAATAACTTGCCATCTAGTAATTACTTCTCATTATAACGTTATAATATTCTTAAATGACTACATGAAAGGAAATTAGCCTTCAACAACATGTGTTCTAAATAAAGATTACTTACGTATTCCTTCAAATTCTTCGTCCGTACAGCTTTATATGACGCATATGCCGGGTAGAGCGTCCCGAATACCAATCTGCAAAACGGATACAGCACGAGATAAGTGATCATCCTTGGTGCGCAGATCCCCGTAGTTAAAGCCAGTACACCAAAATTCCAGATTGTAATGCTAGGAATGCATTTTTTTAGGGCCACTCCTAAGTTAGTGACGAATCGAGTCCAGACTGGTTCTCTCGGCTGTGCGAGAAAAGAGTCATTGTATTCATCGTCTTCTTCGTCAATATTTGGGTCGTATTTGACGAGTTCTTTGTCAGATGAAAACGTGTCGGTGGTTACAGAGACACGAGCGTATTGTGATTCGAGTTTGTTGACAATGAATCGCACGCTGGACAGGCCGAGGCTCAGTGACGGCAAGCGAGCATTGTCGTCACGGTTACAGGTCGCGCGACCTACCGCCATGGATACGGTATCCACGACATTAGTTTTTTAGACTTATAATAACTGCAATATTAGTTACCAGTGTCTGTTTTGAATACAATGCATACGAGCATTTATTGTACGCAAGCGTAGATAATAGCTTCTAAATAATGATCTGAAGTTTGGCGTGCTATAGCTACCTTGTGAATCAATTCCAATCTCCTCGGTGCACACTAAGGCCGTCTGAGATTGCTAGTTGATTGTTTAGGTAGAAAGTAAATAATCACACAAAGGTTTTACAAAACAACCTTGCGCGTTTGCAATAATGTTCTTAGTTTTATTGATACGCGTCAATAACTTTACAAAGACTTGTTATTTTACTACGTAGAAATTCAATTCCAATTTGTCAAATAAACTACAGTAGTCCCTTCATTTAAATTATTTACCCTGTCTGTTTTAATGAACTCAATTAAACGACCAACAAGAATCACTAAGTTATGTCCCAACATGCGTATACAAAGGGAGATAGATTTCACTATACAAACCTTTTAAGCTCGGCTAAAAATAGTAGACCATATCGAAACGTTTTACTAGAAAATATTTTTATCATCGTTAATTCGTAAACTATGATCTTGGTTGATTTTATACGTATTACTAAATAATCAGAGCGTAGGAAAATTTACCTAGTTGCGAAATATCGACGGCAAACACACAAGAATAATTCTGTGTGTGTTAAGAGTGTTATTATACCAATTACAAGATTGATATTTTAATGAAAGAAGTCGATCTGAACGGTCAAGTGCGATGAAGACATTTAAGACCTTTGGTAGATAACATGCGGATGCAAGCGATGCAAGAGTAAACCTTTCAAATGAATTATTTAGCGGACGCCGACGGCTAGGCGAACAAAGACCAATTGAAACAGACCCACCCCAATTATCATATATGCGCCAAGGGATTAGATATCAAGATTCTTACTACACTGGACGATGTAAAAATAAACGCAATTGCACTACAGTTGCGTGCCATATATGTATTCAGATACCTGTCTTTAGTCTCGAACACAATCAGCATTTGTAAGCACTAGATAATGATACTTTGTATGAATTTATTAGCATATTTGTTTCGTTTTCTTGTATAGGCTCTGTTCTTTGCATAAGTCAATGTATTACAAATTTTAAATATTTACATTGCCTCCATATTGCAAAAAACACATTCCTTTTAACTTAGATAGGAAATTAGGATTAGTTTTTAATTGACTACAAAAGAAATAAGAGCTATTGAAGCTCTGCTAACGAGATCGTGGTATTATATCTCTACTATGATTTCTTAAGCAGACCCAGGAGCCCGTGGTGTAAAAACTGCAAGGCCAAAAGGTACATAAATATGTAGATTTCGATGAGCCATAAATTTATTTATACGACACCATACATCCGTGAAATCTGGACTGGGTCGTCAATTTCACAAACAATATTTAGCACGAAGTATATAATAAAATAACAGAATCAAGATCTGGCTTTCATCTTATACAAATACGAAGAACCTTATATAGAAATTGCATGATATCATTGTTGCTGTGGGTGTCAATAACCAAGCCAGTATGCTACTAATTATGGATCGATCGGTAATCACTAACAATCATAACAGTAAATATAATGGTCGGAATGTCGTTGACACCTTCATTTAGAAACAATAGACAGCATGTCTACCCAAACGCGTGAATTAAAAGTTAAAACAAGATACTTTAGCAAGTAAACATTTTTAAATAAGTTTTAGAATCGATTTGATAAAAGCAGTAACGGAATCACAATACAGTCAAGAATATTTTTATGCTCGCATGGCTTATTGAATCTGCGCCTGCTGCGTCATCTTGCAAACACCAAGAGCACGTGCCGAAACAGGCATGATAACACATGCAAGGTGAGCAAGTATTTAAAACAAATACTATTGTTAATGCCAAAAACTGTGGCTTAAAAGTTTAACGATTAAAGTACGGGTTTATAATGTGATAAGTACTTTAGATTTTTTTTTTGGAAAAACCCTTTCTTGCAAATTATAAATATCTCGTTTCTTTTAATAGCTTGAATTCCTTAGTTATAATGTGATATTTGACTTTTAACATTACCAGCCTTGTTATTAACACAAATGATTCTTATGACAAAATATCACAGTGAGTAATTAACAAGGCGATTGTTTCGTGTCTTCAGAAAATATATACTACTACTTAAGTGTGTATGAAACTAGATCAGTATGCGTGCGAAACGAACGCACACGCACATAGTTACATTTCACAACTGCCTAATAACATCCTAAAATAAATAGGCGAGAAACTCGACCTATTTGGTCTAAATCGGTAGCTGTTACCGAGCGTATCCATCCACATTTCAGAACTGAACTCAATTATTCCTATACAGGGTTATTTTTATTATACTAGTATCTGTTTATAACTTATAAGAGGCCTTTGCTTCTTTTTATGGCATGTGTAAGAATGTTAGCTTCTTGGTTATGGGTTTACACTTCATTGATTTTTCCTTGGTTATGGCGTGTCACTTAATTCATACCTAGTTCTTTTGTTACTTTTTTTTTCATTTGTTGTTAAGGAGCGTTTGAAGTGTCTATGTTTTCCTACACACATTTGCTATTACTAATGTTTAGCTGTATGCCCAAATAATTTAACTATTTGATAAATTTCTGATGTTTTTCTTTGCTAGTTTTATCACAAAATTCTGACTACTAAGTTATATAATTGATTATTCTGTAAATTACTTTTTGCCTTACTTTTTTCAATTGAAATATGGAATCGGCATTGTGTTATTTCCGTTAGCTATTTCTTTGTATACATCAATATAAAATACAGATCAATTTCGAATTCAGCTATCAAACCGTGGGTAACATTCAATCAAGTATAAAAAATAGTTTTTATATCAACTTCCTTTATTTGAAAAAATTTACTTCCGTCACCTATCATCAAAATCAAATCAAATCAAAAAATCATCGTCATCATCGATCATTATTTGTATTTATACGACTCGATTTAATTTGAATTAAGTAATTAAATTGTAATTTTGAAGTTTACTGTTAAAGTTAAATTGTACGATGTAGTATAGCATTATAGGTATTCGTAACGTATAGTATTTGATATTAATTTTAACCAAAACAGTGAGAATAAGCATAATTTGTAGTTGTTTATAATAATAATACAGCTGCACCCATGTACGAATAATTGTATCACGAGATTGCAAGGCTACATTTGTATTATAACGTTTTACAACAAACAAATTATACAAAGCGACTTCATTCGATAAGGTTGTTATGATTATCTATTGTTTTGTTATGAATCGTTTCGAGGTATTGATTTAAATAATAATTTACATTGCAAAATTTACATTGTACACGTCTAAACATACACGTAGTTGTACGTGTATTTTCTCTCAAGCTACTAAGGATTTTAAAAACTAACAATAACTTAGATACTTAAAATACAAAAATTGGTCAAGTGTGAGTCGGACTCGCGCACGAAGGGTTCCGTACCATTATCTATGCAACATAAGGCAACATTATTAGTATCGAGCAAGAAACGGTAAAAAAATCATGTTTGTTGTATGGGAGCCCCCCTTAAATATTTATTTTATTTTATTTTTAGTATTTGTTGTTATAGCGGCAATAGAAATACATCATCTGTGAAAATTTCAACTCTCTAGCTATCACCGTTCTTGAGATACAGCCTGGTGACAGACGGACGGACGGACGGACAGCGAAGTCTCAGTAATAGGGTCCCGTTTTTACCCTTTGGGTACGGAACCCTAAAAAGAAATTGAACATAGATTATACATCAAAAGTTTGATTAACTATCGCAATATGTTTACGGGAAAAGTGACTAATCAATCCAAGTTATTGCATTCCACGACATACGTGTAACCCACCAACATTTCGTGACAGTCAATATTTTACATACATTTACTAATATCAAAAGAGCAATACAATCACTAATAAAACACTTCTACATAGTGTAATCTATAGGCATGATAAACGCTGAAAGCTTTTAAAATAGCTATTACTTATTAACCAATCAATATAGGAAATAACAAGATAATAAAAATAAAGAATTAAAGATTAAAATTATTTAAATCGATGAATTGATTGATGCAGACATTTAGTAAAGAACGCTGTGTCTCTTAGGAGCATGAGTTCATGCAATAAATTCCTCAACCATAAACTTCCGACGAGAAATAAAAAATTATTCAGTCTGGACTCTTGAGTAATGTGAATCACGAACTCAATATTTTATTGTAAGATTGCTGTAGGTTGCAAATTGCAGTATTTTAGTGATAGGATAAAATCAGTCTGCATTCTGTGTTTTTATTCATCGGCTGTTTGGACAGGAGATTCTTTCTTTCATCATCTAGCCATACTTAAAACAATAAAATTCACTTGAACACAGCAAAACATTGTCTGGACCTAAAAATCCATCCACCTGCGAGCTAAACGCGCACTACGTATTATTATTCTTTTTACCAGAACAGCAAGAGGGTTAGTTATGTATACAAATCCAAACTATTCCTACTCCAGGTGATTGACCTACTGCCTACTAATCGGAACCGGTTAATAATATCCCATATTCAAATCACGTTTATTGGAATGCATCCTGTTATATGAATAGATAATGTATCGGTTTAATCCTTTCTATACTAACATACACAGTTGGTATACTATAAAAGGAGTGAGCGCATCGCTTCGTTTCTTTCTTCAGGGTCGATGTAATAAGTAGTTGAGCGTGGCCTATTTAAAGTATGATTGGACATACGAATATCTATATTTATTTATTGGAAGTGAGTTTCTAAATTAGTTTCATTCACGGCCTAAGATTATAACAGCATCAGAACTTCTCCACTTTGTAGTACGATTATAGAAATAGGGAAATGTAGGGAAATCTTATTATGCACATTGAATAATAGTGATATATTTATTGGAGATATCTTTTAAGAGAGACGAAAAAATTGCCATCACATAATACCCATCTCTGTCCAACTTTACTCAAAGTATCAAATTACTACAATGCGTATCTCTCGTAACACAATGAAACTAGTTTTGTGAATCTTGTTTAGTGTCTACTTGTCATGTTATTTACATGTCTAACAGAGCATTAAGTTGCGTTATAGAGTACAATTGTGTACAACAGAGAATTGTGCAATTAAGATAGTGTCTAGACTCGAGAGTAAGGTTCCAGATGTTCAAATTGTAAATCTAAAGCTATATCTAAACAAGACTATGCTACAATTGCCTACACCTACTAAATACAAGGTGAACGTAAATTGAATTGATCAGTGGGGATAATGATACAGACAGTTTCTAATTTAAATTTCGCATTACATGTTTAATATTGCCTACGTTATTAATATCATATTTACAAACTAAAGCTTTTGACAAAAACTTTCCACTTGACAATAATTAAGATTATAACTAGTCTAACTACGCAATAAAAAGCAATTTATAATAACGTCAACGTCGTAAATACTAATTTTAATATTATATTGTTGTATTGACTCTATTTAAAATACTGACTATTACGTCGCACTAAATATACTATCAATATGCAATGTTCTACAATTTATGGCTAGTGCTCTGTGACGTAGCTATATCGTAACCTTGAGATCAATAAATAGCCTATAATACAACATATACTTTTGTTTGATTACAATCTTTGAATTCAGGAACTAAAACGCTTAAAGAAAGGAAAGCCCACTTGTTTAACATATAATTTTACGTAAAACTCGCATACTCTTTACCGAGCACTTGTAAACTTCCTGTGTATTGTAAGAATCGGTCACGCGTACGGCTTTGCCTCATTATAATTTATAATTACTTAGCTATATTTCGTACTAACGGTTCTTAACTGAACCTATTATTGATTTACTGCACTTAAAAGTTTCTATACCCTATAATAATAGACTACATTGTTGGCTTGTTTTGTTATAAGATAAATAATAATAGTTTAAAAAAACTAAAAAACACGCTTTATTTAATCGAATTATTGCATTGTCATCGGTCTTTGACAGGTGTGCAAAATTTGAATAGAATCTGACCGTTTAAAGTGGGTCAAAATAGCGTCCAAAGGAGTCGGTTACAAACATACAAACATACAAACAAACAAACATACAAACAAACATACAAGTGAAGCTAATATAAAGCGTGTAAAAATAGTAATAAGTGAGATAATTATTCGTAATTTATCTGTGCCAACGCAAAGATTGGATAATTGCCCGATGTAGGTCACTGAGATTATCGCTATTACATGAAACTGCATGAAACTAATAAAAATATTGCTGACAAAATTTAATACCTACCTACTCACTTTGATTATATCTATAAACAGGATACGAGAGAACACTTCAATTCTTCTTTAGTAGTCCGATAAAAAGTATCACTAACAGAAAAATATAATGGTTTTCTACACTTACATTAACGTAATCTTGATAAATTGTTATAATTTAAACATAAAACAACCGTCGGACATGTATGACCAGATGTATGAGTGTGGATGAAGCCAAGGAAGTATGCTTCGATCGTAGCAGATGGCGCTCTATAGTCTCTGCCTACCACCATGGGAAAAAGGCGTGATGTTATGATGATGCTGATGATTTTGTATAGTATAAATATGACTTTACTTAGAATTAACTTTCCAAAATCCAAAGTAAATAATTTCGTAACTAAATTAGTAATGACATAAATATGTACTTCTTCGTATTGTGATATTTATTAGTGAAATCGTATTGTGTTAATGGACTACATAATATGAAAGTTTTATCATATTTATTTATACTTTGGTTGCGCTTATTAATTCCGTGAATAATACGTTTTATTGACACGCGTTTGTAACTGGTCACCTAATTTATGCTAGAGTTATTTTAGCAGCGCAACCCAGTTATACAGTAGGTAGAGCGGCTACGTTACATTTATCTATAATGTAACTAATATTATAGACTATTTCTATGTTATTATTAAATTCATACAGGGCATATACATGGCATATTATATTGTAAAGGTTGTGATCATTGAATATAACCTATACAATGATACAGGCCACTTAAGATTTGTTTTTAAAAAAAAAGGAATAAAAAAATTTAAAATTTGAAAATAAAAAAAGAAAAGAAGGGAGATGTGAATGAGACATGAAGAGAGGATGTTGGAAAAATGATTGTAAAATAGTTTTTCTTTATTATAAAAAATATAACAAATTAATTGTGATGAAAGTGTTTTATTATCAAAGAAGAAGCTTTACAATTGGTGAAGCTTTACAAATGAAGCTTTACAAATGGTGGAGGCGCGCCGGGTATAGCGGCCCGATTGGTAAACCAGCTCCTACGCCCAGGGATGTGTTGACGAAAAAAGGGTCGACACAGGATAAATATTTATTATCAGAGAAGTAGCCGTATCTTTTTATTAAATTTTTATAAATTATTTATAACTAAGATGGAACTAGCCACGATAACTTTCGGTGGTTGCGCACAGGAGTGCCTAGATGAATTCGAAGAAATGTTTTACGCTTTAATAACTTTCAAGAGATGCTCGTCTGAAGAAGAAAAATTATCACTATTGCCCTCATTTTTAAGGGGTAACGCCTTACTTTTCTTCCGGGGCATTAAAGACACGTGCAAAAGCGTGCAGGAGGTATTTGATAGACTAAGGGAAGAGTTCCAAGAAGTAAATTACCAAGAATGTTCGCAATAATTATTTGCATAATGATGTAAATTGGTTTAGTGATTCGATTAGATTAAGGTTATATATATAGTGATAATTATAATGTACTAATATTGTTTTATTTTGGTGTGTTTCATATTGTTCGGGATCGGCGAGACTTCATAATGACGTCAGCAAATTTATACATAAGAAAGATGCTATGAAAAGGAACCACATCAAAAATTTAATTATTTTTTCATATTTATATTTTGAATGTTTAGTTAAAAATGTGAGATAAATATATTAACATAGTAATTGGATAGTGAGTATTTCGTACTAGATTATGATTATAGTATTAAGGTGGAACGATTAATAGGTATAATAATGGGTTGTATTGAGTTATGATGTCGAAGGGAGTGGCTTGGTAGAGTTAGTTGGATGAGTCGTATCAACGGGTAATATCTTTGAATGCAACATGGTAAGGCCATAGGCTATTTGTCATGGAATCCTGTTTTGGGATATCACGCATTTTAGAGATAGAACTCATAAGATAGGATTTAGGAAAGTAGGTGCTAGAGTAAAGTATTTGTTCATTGGGAGAGAAATGTGAAAGGTTGAAAATTGTAAGAAGTTGTATTATAGTGAGAGGTTGCTGATAATATTTTTATTTTATTTATTGGGTAATAGTTAGATAATAATGATTAGCGAATAGTTTATAATTACTTAGTTAATAGAATGATTGATTATTTAAAACGTTACTTGTGGTAGAAGAATGGTTGGTAAATTTATCTCACGAGAAGGAATTCTAAATGTGGAATAAATTGGTCATTCCCGAGCATTCAGGATTACTTAGTAGAAATTATACCTAAATAATTGAAAAGAAGGTTGAGTATTATCTGAGCATACTTTAAATTTTAATTTGATAATCTCTGGATTCTATCAATTATAATGGTTTCTTATGTAAATTTTCTCATTAAGCTGGAAAGCTGTTAAATTAGCATATCTTTCGGATCTATGATGCTGACCTCATAATTGAAGCTCGATAGTTTTATAAGAGCATTAATTGTTTGGTGATGAACATTTTTCTGATTGATTGTTGATGTTATATGCTTGGTGTCTTGGTGTGATAGTTTTAAGGATGCCTTATCACTCTTGTTTATTATTGGATAAATCAATTTTAAAGATGAAGTAGTTTAATATTTTATGAAAAGAGTGATATGATATAAGGGCATCGTAGTTAGTGTGGTTCGGATGACTAAGATTAGAAAGGCAATTTTTGGTTGGTTTTTTGCTTTTCAAGTTTTTCGAAATGTATTGCTTCGAAAAGCTAGGTCCTAGCTGGATCTAATCTGGTTCATTCTAGTTTGTTATCATGCTTTCCAACCTTAGGTAGGGTGTCCAGTATTTTGTAACTTAGAAAAAAAAAATTTTTTTTTTTTTTTTGGAAAAAAATTTTTTTTTTATCCTCTAAGGGGGGGAGAATGTAAAGGTTGTGATCATTGAATATAACCTATACAATGATACAGGCCACTTAAGATTTGTTTTTAAAAAAAAAGGAATAAAAAAATTTAAAATTTGAAAATAAAAAAAGAAAAGAAGGGAGATGTGAATGAGACATGAAGAGAGGATGTTGGAAAAATGATTGTAAAATAGTTTTTCTTTATTATAAAAAATATAACAAAGTAATTAAATGTGTTTTAAATTATTATTATAAATTAACGTAAAGTAGAAGCTTTACAATATCTATACCTAATACAAATTTTCATGCATGTCATATAACACATGAAATACAGGAATCCTCCTCCAGTCCTTTACAAATTTTTTTTTTCCTAACCAGGTTTTACTACTGCTACTCGTATAAAGGAGGAAATGGAATTAAACAAATAACGTACATACAATATGGTATTATTATTTTTCGTTTTTTTTGAACAGGTGTTTCTAGTTTCTAATGGTAGAAGACAGACACGAGAATAGACAGATTTGTAATCAATTTTTTATTCGGGGTATTAATCTTTATTTTTACTTTGAAACCTATACTTCTAACGTCAATTGTGGTACCTAATACTACTTAGTTATACCTAATAATTCAATAGGAAACGAACGGGATAAATCTTCTGCTTTTCGCAGTATCATATTTCGCTCGCTGGACATTCAAAAATAAACACATGGTAGAACTCATTACTATATTTATACATCATACATACTATTACAACAAAGCTTACATACCGTTAGCTAAATATATATCACAACTACATGATCTTCATAAAAAATTGTGATTCTTATATCGATTTTTATGCGTGAAGACATTAAAAAAAATATAATTTTATGTAAGCAGTGAAACTGGGTAAAGGTATACGTAATACAACCGAGGTTGTACCTAAAAAGGCAAGACAAGCTTTCTTAATAAGCGCATAATGTTGCGGAGTCAAGGTACACGGCCTTCTGACAGTGCGAGCAAAATGGACCGTACTCGATACAGACACTAATAACTCTTTAACTAAGACAGAATGCCGGTAAATGAATCACTTCACTATAGTGTCAACGCACTTTACATGTATTGCTTAGAACGACGCGAACGCAAACCATGAAAGTAACAGACTAAACCTTCTTTTCACTGCACATTAGAGGCGAACGGCCGAGCTTTGCCGAAAATAGCACCCGGCAGTGCACTGGGCGGGATACCCTAGTGACGAATTCCGCAACGGAACACACTTGATGCTTTCTTTGTTCAACACATAGAACAATAGTAAACTCTGGCGGCGAATATGAAGACTATATTTGATGGCTAATACTTTAAAAACCTCTACACCCTAACACATCTTATTTACGTCTGAAGGTGAAAAGAGTGATGTCGAACAAGCGACTGGTTGTGCCAAATTTTTGAATGGCTAAACACAAAAACAAGGGAGTTGGATCTTAGCCAGAAATGGTTTATTATATTCATTGCTAGAGTGAACTCGTCAACAATTACAAAATATGTAGTTATTATTGCATTTGAGGAATACTGAAGTGAAAAAATTTTAACACATTAATAAACAAATAAGGTCTTATTCATAATGACTTATCGGAGGTTTAAAATTCGCTAAATTCGGTTCGCGAAAATTGTCAAAACTTGTTATTCTCAACAGTCTTTTTACGCTAAAACGTTTATTATCACTGCGATAAAATCTCCGTTTAAATCTCCGATAAGTCATTATGAATAAGACCATTAGTCTATTAACTAATTATTTATTTATGCTCAAGAGTCGTCAGTCTTTAAAACAATTGTTAACTATTTATACCTACGTTGGCATAAAATTCATCACTACAAATGTTTAGAATTGGGCTTCTGGAGGTTCTACAGTTAAAATTACACATTTTTTAAATTATAGCATAGTCCTAAGAAATCTTGTTTCAATGATAGTAAACACCAGCTAGTGGAAAAGAAAAAGTTAGCAGTATCTAACTTGAGCAGATTATATTAGTTAGAAAATTTGAAACAAAGAAAGACAGGTAGCTGACTATAATTGACAATTTGTATGACAAGTCAGGTTTTAAACATAAAACCTTGACATTGTAATGCTGGTGCTTTAAACAATCCATATGCCTTTCTTAATGTGGACAATAATGTCCCTTTGTGGGTATGCCTAAAGGAGAGTGGTAAAGACACTAAAGACCCAAAAAGAAAAATGGGTCATAGTAGTTTTTAAATAGGTGCAAAATGGGGACACTAACCCATAATTTATTTCAAAATGGGCAGTAGATAAAATAAGTTTGGGAACCACTGCTATAATGGCTTCCACTAAAATATAATGATAGGGACAAAAACAATAAAGACTCCAAATATTAAATTTAAAACCATATTTTGTGAGAAAAATTTATAAGTATTTTAGTGGTATTTGTAATATTAGAAGTATCTTTATAATCCAGCTCCTATCCCATTACTCGGAGTCACTTCACTGCATCACTATTGAGCACAGACCTCTTTCATTTCGGGAGTGTCTTTCATGTCCCATAGACCAGATGTGTTGGTATTGGAGTTTAGGTTCAAATTTTCATGTTGCACTGAATTTTGGCAACTGGCTCCCAACCTGCCGTTGTAATATCAGAAGAACAGTTTGCCTAATTTAATCTAACTAGGTCAGTATAGCTTCTGTATTTAACTAGTCTTTTACCAAAATTATTTGTAGATAGCTATCCAATGATTAAAGCACACATGATACCCCCTACATGATTTTAGCTTAATTAGGAATTTTTAACAATTCAACACTTATGTAACTATACTTATTTAACTACCTTCTTAAAAATGTTGGAATACTGGTATTATGTAAAAAATATCTTAAAGGTAACAGAAAACTTGTGAGTTATTGAAGTGACTTTGTTCAACAAAGAGTATGATTTACCTACTGTTTTTGTTATATTTTGTATTCTGAACTAATTAGTATTTTCCAAAAGATTCATAAACTAAATGATAACATGACGAAAAATAGTTAATAGCACCAAATTTTCCTTGACAAAAAATACAAATATTTGCAATGTTTCAGCTTAAATAGATACAAAGAAATTACGCACATTAAAAATATGTTGCAGTAGGTAATTATAGATAACCTATAGGTATAAATAATTTAATTAGGTTAGTCGTAAGAAGAAAATAAAATAATTTTCATTTCTAACAAAGGATTGGATAAAAAAATATCAAATTTAAATATAGAACTATCATGCTTCCAATAAATAAGTAATACTTACATAACCAGTCGAGAAATAATCGACGATATCATATTAGTAGCCACATAAGAAAAATACTAATAAACAATCACAATAGAAAAAACATAGCAAAACACAACCGTTTCATGAAAAGTCTAATTACGCCATGATGATTTTGACTTGACAGTTGTTTTGGTCACGTGACAACACAAATCAATATGGCTGGAACGTAACGTTCAAAAATTTATGTAGGTTGTTATTTTATCTCAATTATCAGCCATATATATTTTTTTACCTTGTTCTACATTTTATTAAAACATTCAATAACATGCTATTATATTATTTTGCTATAGGAACAGAGTACCAATAAAACAATATAATTGGTCTCTTAATATACCTGAACAAGTATGTGATTTTTAGCGCCATCTGTTATCAAATAGCTACAGTTTTAAAAAACAAAATTATGACAAAGTGTTTTGTTTTACACAAAATTAGACCAAAGTTAGACACAAGTTAAAGATTTAAAATTGGTGTTTATCTATTGGAATAGTGTAACGCTTTTATTCAAATTCTTTTGTGTAAATAACATCTCGGTTTCGGTCACTTTAGGTTCCCAAACAAATTAATATTCTGACTGCACTCTGTTGACTATCTACGGAACTAAAACCCAAAATAAAGGTGCGGCTAAATAACGGTATTATGCGAATAATGTGAAGTGTGCACAACTGCTACAACTTATCTTAACAAGACATAGGCATCCGATTTTAGTAGCAGTATATCAAGTTTTACTATAATGTTACTAAGTAAAGAAGTAAGGCGTAGAAAGCCTCGCACACATTAGATGAGGTATTTTGTAATGTGGCGGTTAGCATGTCCGCTCTACAGAAACGTCTCTTATGTTTTCCACATAGTTTCCCTTCGTTCAGCGAAGAGTGTGACGTGCAGTGTGTAGTTATCGCTGAGTTTCTTGACGTTTGTGTAGTTTTTATTGTGAATAATGTGATTGTGTAGTTCGTTATGGCTTATAAATACCGTGAAGATCTAGTTGGCAAACGATTTCTAGCTGTGAGTGGTGTGACAAAAATTAACGTGAATAAAGTTGCGGAATGGGGATGGAAAGCTGGTGTTATCAGAGCAGCATCGCTCAAAGATAACAAGAATAAGGAACTTCAGGTAAAGCTTTGTTTAAAAAAATATTATTAAATAATATAAAGTGAGTTTTATTCATGTCCAAGTGAATTCGTGTGGTTATGACTACTAAAATCAAGGTAAGCTACTAAACCGAAACCGGCGCGCGGTTTTCATTTCATCCAGCGAACGTATAGACGTATCTACCTACATGTAGAATTTATGGGTACGTTGGTACTTGGTAAGACAGATTTGTACTGCATTGGCTACTTTCCATAACGTTATTGCTTTTCTTAGCCAACTTGAAGATTGTATCAATGTTATACAACAAGTATCTATTATTAGTGGTTAGATAATTCGTTTCCCTTCAATTGATTCTTTCTTTCAGATGGACGGAGTAATAACCTGGGTTACCTACCAAAAATTTTTGTTGCAAAATTTTTTTGCGAAATGCGTCAATTTCGCCCGAGTATATTACATTTTTCACCCAAAATACCGTGGTTGTTGCCGTGTTCATCCGGCGTTGGCAATACTGGTGATACCAGCTCTATCTATTGTTCATCAATAATTATAAAAAACCCGGATCCAGTTGGCCATTCATTATGAGAATAAGAATTAAGATTATTTTAGTGAAATGACCCTTATACCTTACAAAACGCCAGACGGCTAAACAATTACGGGTTTGACACTCACACGTTCTGTACTAACTACATTATTAACTTTGTAATATATTTATCATCATAATTTATAGTCTGGTGATAGAAGGATAGACGGACGGGGGTATAGGCAAATAGTGGAGTCTCTGTAATAGAGTCCCATTTTAGGGTTCCGTACCCAAAGGGTAAAAACGGGACCCTATTACTGAGACTTCGCTGTCCGTCCGTCCGTCCGTCTGTCACCAGGCTGTATCTCAAGAACGGTGATAGCTAGAGAGTTGAAATTTTCACAGATGATGTATTTCTAATGCCGCTATAACAACAAATACTAAAAATAAAATAAAATAAATATTTAAGGGGGGCTCCCATACAACAAACATGATTTTTTTACCGTTTCTTGCTCGATACTAATAACGTTGCCTTATGTTGCATAGATAATGGTACGGAACCCTTCGTGCGTGAGTCCGACTCGCACTTGACCAATTTTTACTCTTTGGTACGGCGCTTTTCTTTGACTCGTTCAAAAACCACCACTCGCTTATGTCGACAGCAAGTTCTGGCCAGCTAGCTAGCATGAGGATGTGGAGGCTCAGCGAGCGTAAAATTGAGCCAAAAAAAGCTTCTACTCCGAGATAATTGTTAAATAAATACAAATTTCACTCGTGCAGGCTGGGTCCCGTATCGTAATCATCATAATATACTCATCATCAGCAGCAGAGGCTCAGTACTTAATATAGTCCCAGTTATAACCGACTTCATAATACCCTTTGGTATGAATAGAGCTTGTTCTCTGACTCATATTCGAAAACCGCCATTTTGCTCGCGTTCTCGTGCTGCTAAGTTTTCGCGATCACAGACACACGGAAGTGTTTTCACTGAGCGAGGATGAAAACACACTGGCAGTGGACATCTAAAATATAATGGAAAGATTTCAATGAGATTGTAGATCTTTTATCAACTATACTTTTAAGTATTATTTACAATATAAAGCAATAATATAATTTATCACATGATAAACATATTATCTTGTTTATTTATTTAAAACGTATAGTTATGTAAATCAAATAACATGCGATAAAGGGTACAGATATTACCGTGATGACATATGTACATAGTGTGTATACAGCGGCGGTCACCAGCACTTATTAGTTTCAAAACATTATCACGCGCGTTCTACCAAGAACATAACTAACTATTGCAAACAATTGTAAAAGGAATAACTACCATACTTAGTATCATCTTAGGATAGGAAATAGGGCTGCCATCACAGCAATTGCTAATACCGGATAAACATAGCAAAAATTCCGGACATTTCGTCGAAATAAAAGATTTCCCTCGGACTTCTGTGATATCTAATACATATTATAATGCGACAAAAATTTAAAAAAAAATCACATTTATCAGAAGTAGGCCTGTATCCACTATCCCGGTTTTACCCGGACACTTTACTAACCCCAGCCGGTTGTTCCGCGGACGTTTGTCAAACTCACAGGTCAAACTAAGACAAATCCGGTTAAATCGGACGCATAGGAGCATTAGGAGCCCTTAGTCTTAACTGTTAGTTAACTAAGTTATGTATGTACATAGATCTAGTTATATAAATATTGTATGATGATAATAACGTTAATATGAAACTAATTAGCTAGCTTACTATAATCAGATGTTGGCTGAACTTAAAATATTAAAACACAGGATATTTTTTAATCTGTCATATTTGCATTGACGTTTCTTAATTTGTATGTAAATTTTTTTATTATTCAGGCGACTGGACTTTGTTCACAGGCTTTGATTACCTACATACATTATAATTCCTTTCCACACAGTAAATTTTATAAAAACGCGATGAAATCAACAAAAAAGAGCGTAGTTTAGCTGACTTTAGCCGCTTTCCTAACTAAATATTCTTTTCATAATCTAATCATTGTTAATGATGGTCTAAGCGTGTGTTGTGGCGACTTGACTATTAAAAATACAAGTGTAGAATCTATCCTCTTTTCTTCCTATCTGTAGCATAACCTACCTGCGACTTCGTAGACCTGGAATTTCGAATCCTTAAAGACATAGTTAATAACTGTATAGCCTATAAAAAAATAAAACCTGATAGCTTTGTAGATGGATATCATTGTTCTTAGGACTGTGATACCTCATAAAATGACCATAAATTTATGTTCTTTGATTGTGGACAACATCTATGAGCGTAAAGGTGGAATGTCGTTACATCAGGAAATGCCTTGTGATCGAACAAGGAAGAAATCCTATAAAGCCTTACTTATTAACTATGCGTAAAGAAAAATAAGAATATAACTATGGTTAGTTAACTACGTGTTTAAATTTAATGGTTTTATTCATAATGACTTATCGGAGCTTTAAAAGTTTTCTAAAATCGGTTCTCGAAAATTGTCAAAACTTGATATTCATAATAGTCTTTTTACGGTAAAACGTTTATTATCTCTCCGATAAAACCTCCGTTTAAACCTCCGATAAGTCATTATGAATAAGACCATAACTGTTCTTCAGAAGAGTTTGTTTGTCTGTTAGAACGCGTTAATCTCATTCAAATCGTATTGACAAATTCTTATAATGATGTATAGTACAATTATCGAGGAAGACTTTAGACTATACATAAAACACATAAAAAAGAAAAATATTTGACTAATCTAAGTTATAAAAATAACTAAAAACTTATTGAAGTAGTTAAAATAACTAATGTAGCTATATTGTTAAGAGGATACCAAAATAGCTTCGTGCATTTTTCTATGTACGAAGTTTTCATTGTTTCTTTAGATTGAATGGCTAGAGCTCTAATTTTTAAGTATATGTTTTTTCAATATATGATCTAGGATCGCGTGAACTCAGAAACGCGATTGAAAAAAGTTTTCTCGATAGAAAATCTTGGAGAAACAACCTCTCAAATTTTTTATTTTTTTATTTGTCGGTCTATTACCGCGTATTAACTAATAAAATAACTTTAAAAACATAGGTAACTATTATGTATAGAAACACGTAAATCAGAATTAAAATATATTTAGTAGATTTTGAGTAAATAGGAAAAGTATCCCTAATTCTTCATTTTCTGTGCCTACTGGCTGTGTTAATATGTACGTGTCGGCGATGATATACGATAATATTGATGTAGGCCCTTAATGTAAAAAAGTTACTAACTATAAAAAATATTTACTAAAATGTTATTAGTATTACGCTCCATTAACATTTTGAATTTTTTGTCTATTGTTATTAAGTCAACATTAGAGAGGATAGATAATTATTGATTACTATGTTGCAATTAGGTACAAAATGAACAAAACGAAATGCACATGGCGGGAGGTTCAATGCCCTCGCTCTCACCGCGTTCGATGCACCGGCCGACGCCGACGGTACGCATCGCTGTCGGCTCACACCAATCAGTTTTTTGGACTAAAAAAAATACTTTTAGAAATGAAAAAGTTTTACAGATTTTGATTTTCCATAAACCTTTTTCCGTCCACTGCTGGATATAGGCCTCCCCCATAGAACGCAACAATTTCGATTTTACTGAGACAAAATGCTATTTCGTATAAAAATTCTCTCTCTCTCTCTCTCCAGCCCATTTACGTCCCACTGTTGGGCACGGGCTTCCTCCACTTTGGAGGGATTGTGGTCTACTGTGCCGCGCTGACCAGGCGTGTTGGCACAGGGTTTATTTTCGAGTATTCCGTCTCTCACAAAGGATGTTATGTGTGCAATATCCCTTAGCTGATTTTTGCAGCACTTGGGACGTTGTGTGAAATGTCCATGAATATTTATTTATTTTTATTAAATATTAAAGATAGTAACTCTATGTAATATCTAGGTCCCAGTGACTATCAAAAAACATAGGAAACGTTAACCTCCTAACTAACTAGTTAGTTATTTATGGTATTATTCATAATGACTTATCGGAGGTTAAAAAGTTCGCTAAAATAGGTTCGCGAAAATTGTCAGAAATTGTTATTCATAATAAATACTCTTTTTACGCGTGTTAAACGTTTATTATCTCTTTGATAAAATCTCCGTTTAAACCACCGACAAGTCATTATGAATTAGACCATTAAAATATAAGATTGTAATTAACAATTAATTCATACTGATACTAGTACTAGCTGATAATTAGATAGCTTGCTTGTTAATGTGAAGAGGGAAAATGTTTGTTTTTGTCACGGTCTTTGTTGTCATGAAGTCATGGATTCCATCAAATTTTAATGAACTAATGTGGCCAAATATTTGTCTAGAAGGAAGATAGAGATAACTCCGCGAGTTGCGACTCACATAAGCGCTAACTAAAATATTATTTTAATCTATTTCATTATCTTTATAGTGGCAAATAGTGATTGTATAATTGTTATAACAGATAACTCTATAGTTACTTATTTCCGGGTCTCATCTGAATTGTGTATGTTATAAATATTAATTGCTACAACAAAATAGAATATTCAAGCAGAATCAAGAGACATTACGAAAGTCAAGTTGTGGTGTGATGCGTCCAAACGTCTGCATTACTTGTCGTTTATAAATAGACGACATACTCGTATCTTTATACCACTGCAACGCTATTCGCTCTCCCGCCGAGTGAGAGATGCCAGACCAATTTTTACACACCAACACAACTATACGCCATAATATGAAAGTGCCATTTATTTGGATTACCTACGCGATTTACTGGAGCAGGTGTCTTATATAATCCAAGCGGGATCTTGTTAGTTTTAAAATAGGGTATTGACAAGGAAGCAAAAGCATTTCATCGATGATTCGGGAACGTAGAAAGAATCCTGGCTGTCCAAAAAAAACTGTGATTTGGAAGAAGAGTGATAGGAATTCGAATATATTTAGGTCATCTTAAATTACTTAAATGTGTAGTTTAGAAATAATGAGAATCATGAATGTGGTAAGCAAAAGATGTCCCCAGTACATCCAGTAGTCTGTACTGTATGGGATTATGTTTGTTTAACGATTTTAACGATTGATTGTTTTCGTCACATTATGATACAGGTTAATGAGAAGGTTTTCATAGTTGGCTCAGTATTCAGGATGCAGGAGGTAACTGCAAAAAGTAGGGTTAGTTATATGTAGTTAGTTAGGTTAGTTACTATGAAATTTCTTTTTCGAAGCCGAAGCACAGACTAAAACCGTAATATAAACCGGATAAGTATTTATTTTCTATCTCAATATCAAATTATTATAATATACAACAAAACGCTGACCAAGAATTACTTCAATTTCAAATCTCTTATTAGCATTTCTATCAAGCCTGGCCACAATCAACTAGCAAGTTATCAATGTGTTGCGTCTGTATTTCTAATGTACATATTGTAAATTTTATTTGTTCCACGCAGGCATACATATGCTCGTACTGTCGTCCGTATTAAATAGAGATACTTTTCGTTGGTAAATAATCTTGTTTGAACATACTGGTTATAAACTTGATGAAACCAGTTTAATAGGGAAATATATATACGTTGTTCACATTCTTATTGGCCACGGCAAAACGCAACTCTTTGTTTCCAGCTGTACATACATATAACTACATTGCCAAATCTCGTAGTGCACAGTTAGTACCTGGGTTACCTACTACCTTTCTGATATAGTTTTGATTCCCATTTAATTCCCAAACAATTGCTTACACGTTCTATGAGACAAAGAAACATGCAATTTACACCCTGCGCTATTGCAATTTGCAATCGGTCTCAACTTCTGCACAAGGATAGTCCGTGTGGAGAGGCGAGAAGGATCTTAATCGCACTCTCCATTTTTTTGTCGCGATTTCAAAAACATCCATATAAATATTTAGAACTAACTAGTTATGTCATTATCAAAGTGATGGTCAAATCAATTGAATCGAAATTGACGCGAAATCCTAATAGTTCAGGTCATTTGTTAGTAAGCATACAGAAGATGTACCGGTTCGTTAATGAACTATTATTTATACCAAGACTCTTACGTAATTTATTGTTGTCAACTATGTAAGGCGGCCACAACTGATATAACTACTCGTAGTATCTTGTATGTTTACTAGAGAATCTCACGCGAAGCTAATCTAACACGAGATCTTATAACTTTTGCTATAGATATATTCACAATATAAAGTTACTTTTTCACGGTTAACTTTTATATTCTGCCTATTTTTAATTTCGTTTATTTCGTAACTTCCGTTAATTCTTCCTTCAAAATAAGAAAGAAAGAAATAAGAGATATTACAGGATCTATGAATTGATAGGCTTGTAAAATAGCTTATTTCGTGGTAACTAGTGGTTAAGAGGATACAAAAATAGCTTCGTGCATTTTTCTATGTACGAAGTTTTCATTGTTTCTTTAGATTGAATGGCTAGAGCTCTAATTTTTAAGTATATGTTTTTTCAATATATGATCTAGGATCGCATAAACCCAGAAACGCGATTGAAAAAAGTTTTCTCGATAGAAAATCTTAGCGAAACAACCTCTCAATTTTTTTATTTTTTTCATTTGTCGGTCTATTATCGCGTATTAACTAATGAAATAACTTTAAAAACATAGGTAACTATTATATATAGAAACACGTAAATCAGAATTAAAATATATTTAGTAGATTTTGAGTAAATAGGAAAAGTATCCCTAATTCTTCATTTTCTGTGCCTACTGGCTGTGTTAATATATTATGTACGTGTCGGCGATGATATACGATAATATTGATGTAGGCCCTTAAATTCACTAACTATAACTAGAATGTGAGTGGACTCAGTTTAGATATTCCTGCTTACGTATATTAATAAGTTATGATTTATAACTATATTGTGTATAATATAGTTAAAAACTTTAAAGTTAGTTTGTCGTATGTTTATATGTTGATACTTTGTACATACATAGTTAATTATTTGATAGGTTATCTGCTACTAATAGTAAATTGTAACTAGATATAGGCATTACATAGTAAGATATATTATTTATAAAATATCTCTTTTTTCTGTCTGTTCTTTAAGCAAATATTCATATTTACAAACGAGTATAAACGGACAACAAAGCGTAATTTGGCAAAATCTCCTAAGCTTGGTCTTTACAAAAGCAATTCGTTGTTTACGTAGTTAAAACACAATCATGAAAGAGGAAAATGACAAAAAGTTTGCTTGTAAAAATATCAATTTGTGTTTGACCTTGGCTAGGATTGGAACTGACGGATTGAAGTTTACGAGAACAATCTTAAATTCTAACTTGCCTTATTCATTCCCGATGATATCCATAGCGTCAATGACGTAACAAACTGTTGTAGATTATTTTTATTAGTCTTAAGTCGCACTATCCTAGGTTTAAACATAAAAAAAACATGTTTCAGACACAAAAGTTATACAAACATATTAAACTATCTGGCAATAATTAGAATATTACCCCCAAAGTCATTTGGAACTTTCTGATAAACCGGTTGTCGGTATAAAGATAAAAGTGACGATGTAACTAGACAAGTCAATTAAAACGGTGTATGATAAATAACGACAGCCACTCGTGGTGAAATGGTTAAGATACTGGCGTGATGCTGTGACATAAAATAAAAATAATAAAAACAACAATATTGTGTGCAAGTCAACTGGTTCGTAAAGTTTCGCAATCCGATCCAAATTCAGAATAGAGGTGGTATGATCCAATCAGCATTATCATCCAGCTGATATCAAACGAGTTGTGCAAGTGGCAGCACAAAGATCGCTAGGGCGAGGGCGGAAAGTAGGTCACCGGAGAGAGAGGGGGAGCCCTTAGGCCACTTAACAAGCGAGCGGCCGGGGCCGCGGCTAGCGGGGAAAGCGAGTTTGTCTCTTAAAATTTTTGTTGGTAGATATCTGGCACTGTTGTGTTCGTTGGTTTGAGATTAATGCTTCTCTATGGATGAGATAATTTTATTTTACCGTAGTAATGAAGGTTGTGCCCTTAGCGTTTGTAAAGTATTCTCAATGTCACTTCAAAGGGAACGATTGCGTTACTTTCTATGTACTTTCCTAGTAATTAATGTAAAATAGAGAATTATTCATCTAAATATTCTAAATTACTTATTCTCTCATTATGAGTTTGGCCTTTGGCGAAAAATAATAACTTTTAAGTCTTAGATGCGTCTTAGCTTACTTTTACTTATCAATTGATTGCATATTTCGGTACTGATAGTTGTGTCCGTCTTGCAACGAAGTAGTTAACTAGTAATTTTATATATGCAGAAGTAACTAACTGAAATATTTAACCATCATAAACACTTCCCAATAACGTATGAAGTTATGAACAGAAGAACGAATTCTTACATTAACCGCTCTGTATTTAAATAACTTATTTGAAAATCTTACTTATTAATATGGCTTATTTTATCGACACTACGTAATAATTTCCTGAAAGTTGACAAGTAGGTATGAGGTAAATAGTTAGTCTAAATTAACTAGATACCTATTAACTCAATGTCGACCTGTCAAGATGTATGTACCTATGTAACTATTAAATATAGCTTTTCAATAGAAGATTGAAGTGAAACCACAGATAATTATTTATTTCAAACATGAATAACTTTCCACCTCTTCTGGCGCCAGTTTTGAGTGGATTTGAAAAGTGGAGGCAAACTAGTTTTGTAATATTCTAAGAGAAACGTTTTACATTTTACCGTGTTTTATATTAAACAATCCAACCCGGCTTCGCTCGGGTAAATTTATTGGCGAATTAAAAGAAATATAGCATATGTTTACCGAGGGTACGTATAGAGTAGTATTTCTGATGCGGATGACGGATGATTTCTCTAAAACGGTCCAGCCTACTTACGGAGCCTATTCGTTTCAAACAACCATTCTAATCATTCCTCTTTTTAATATTAGTAACTATAGTTAGATGTAAACTGAGCAAAGTTAAATATTTATGTTTGTCATTTTACTATCAAAATAAAGTTCGTGTTGTAACCTCGGAAGGCCCTTCACGATAAACCTGCGAGGCCTCCGATGTCGTTACTTCAGTGTCATCGACGAAAATAATTCTTTATAACTTTGTTCATATCTATATGTATATATAGTTAAGTTACTTATATAATCATAACATCATTAGTTGATCAGTGCCAGTTACATATAATAAATCCGTGTGGTGATGGATTAAGAATACAAGTGTCACCACCCTTTCTCCTCCCAAGGGTGCTGTAAATGTCAGCCAAGGGATATTGCACACAGATAACATCCTCTGTGAGAGATGGAAATCTCGAAACTAAACCCTGTGCCAACACGCCTGGTCAGCGCGGCACAGTAGACCATAGTCCCTCCCAAAGTGGAGGAGGCCCGTTCCCAACAGTGGGACGTAAATGGGCTGGAGAGAGAGAGTTACATATATGTACATTAAAGTTACATAATATATGTAGTTCTTTTCAATACTGTTCTGGGGTCTAACATAACTATTTTTTACTAGTTAATAAACTATATCCCTTCTCAGCCCCTATTATCGTCCCACTGTTGGGCACGGGCCTCCTCCTCTTCAGTAGGACTTTTGGTCTACTATGCTGCGCTGACCAGTCGTGTCATTGTTAGTTTCGAGTTTTCCATCTTCCACAGTTGATGTTAAGAGGATACCAAAATAGCTTCGTGCATTTTTCTAGGTACGAAGTTTTCATTGTTTCTTTAGATTGAATGGCTAGAGCTCTAATTTTTAAGTATATGTTTTTTCAATATATAATCTAGGATCGCATAAACTCAGAAACGCGATTGAAAAAAGTTTTCTCGATAGAAAATCTTAGTGAAAATACCTCTCTCATTTCTTATTTTTTTGATTTGTCGGTCTATTATCGCGTATTAACTAATGAAATAACTTTAAAAACATAAGTAACTATTATATATAGAAACACGTAAATCAGAATTAAAATATATTTAGTAGATTATGAGTAAATAGGAAAAGTATCCCTAACTCTTCATTTTCTGTGCCTACTGGCTGTGTTAATATGTACGTGTCGGCGATGATATACGATAATATTGATGTAGGCCCTTAACTATAATATCCCTTAGCATGCTCTTACCTGTGGGAAGAAATGGGGTGGTAACACTTGTATTCTTAATTCGTCAACACGCGAACAAGTGCAGTCGGAATAAACAGGATTGATGATGCAAAAGCGTATGACAGTTCAGTTAAAATAATATGTGTAAATAAATTACGTACAATATTTAAAATAAAGTGAAATTGTTTTAAATGGGAAAATCTCTTTCTCAACATTTGCCTTGAGAGCCCGGGGACCTTGACACGTCTGCACTTCACAAAGAAATTATTAATGGCGTTTGTGAACTTAAAGGTTTCAGCAAGGTTATTATAAAAATGAAGGAGAATTTTAAATTACGTCTATTTAAGTAAAATTGTAAAGAAACAAGCGTTACAATGAAGGCTTTTGTAATAAATAACTTTTTAAACGGCGTTCTTTATTGATAAGGGTGGGTAATCTAACTGATATAACCGAAGGTGATTTTAGAACACGGAATGACTTTTCCATTGTATTTCTAGAAGCCTAACTACGAGTATATATGCAATAATCAAGAAAAAGAACCTTGCAATTTCTTGGTAATGATCCAGATAGTTATTAATTTATTGAGGATTATTTTTAGCACAATATATGCATATTCACTGTCTGTGTGGTGACGGATTAAGAATACAAGTGTCACCACCCCATCTCTTCCCAAGGGTGCTGTAAAAGTCAGCTAAGGGACAGCGAGATAACATCCGCTGTGAGAGACGGAAAACTCAAAAATAAACCCTATGCCAACACGCCTGGTCAGCGCGGCACAGTAAACCAGAATCCCTCCGAAAGTGGAGGAGGTCCGTGCCCAAAAGTGGGACGTAAATGATCTGGAGAGAGAGAGAGATGCATCTTCACAGCTCACGATATTATTTTTTTACTTAGGTACATAAATTTACGAAAGTCACACTGAATAAAAATTGTAGCGACATTTATTACTTCATGCGAACTGCATTCATATAGCTTCACAGTAACTACGGAAACATTACAACAATACATTCACATCGCACCCCATTTAATGAAACATTTTACTGAGGTTTTCATCTCGCGTATACTCGTACGTAATTCTCCACTGCATGCTCGTATTTAAGATTCCATGTAACAGTGAGACAGGTCTATGACATTTTTTAATTGCAGACATGCTTTCTGCAGTTCGTGACACACTCGTGACACAATTGGACTTCTACATTAGGAGTGCGACGTAATGCATGTCATAGATGCATGAGATATTCGTGAAAAAAGAATTAAGATTGAATTAAAAACGATATCTGAATAGATTCAGAGTCTTTCTGAGATTATCCAATCTCGGTTTAGACAGATTTTTCTCTACGAAGCTAATATGCTATGTTTTCTAACTTCTACTTACGTGAATCTCCAAAATTTGTGCAGTTAGATTTGGTTCGCTTATTATAACCAACTACGAGAATCATAATGATTATAATTAATATGATTATCTTCTTTGGCAGCTCCCTAGGCACGTACTAAAGATGCATACCCAGTAGAGCTTTGCTTACGAATATTTCTCATAACAACATTCTCACGCGGTTGGAATCCGCTACACACGAAGATTGCAAATAACTCATACCACCCAAACTGCAGACGACCTCATTTCTGAACGTATCTTCACATTTGTATTTAATATAGTTAGATATACAAATAATATTAAATTCTCTAACTAGTTATACTTACTTATGATAGAAATGACGCAGTGAAGTGGAAATGGGCAGGCCTGACGTCACAGCTTGGGGCAGCCCCCAATACTGTACGGTAGACTGACGATATCGATAAATGTGCCGCTGGCTGGATGCAGATAGCGCAGGACTGCGCGTTGTGGCATTCTATGGGGGAAGCTTGTGTCCAGCAGTGGACGGAAAAAACTGATGGATGGATGAATGGATGATAGGAATAACTAGTTAATAAAGTTAATGCAGATCGTTTGTATTATAATGGATTACTGTTCAAAATGAACACACAGGCAATATCAATAATGTAGACAATAGATCGCAAAAAAATCGTTGTTTCCGTGGTATAATCTAATAGATAATCTAAATCGCGGTCTAAGTTTACCAAACATAATATCTACACGTCGTTGGCATCTAGTTACAAGTCGCTATGGTTTTCGTACAGCTCCTTGTTGGTTGCCGGGTTTTGTTCTGTTTTATACAGAGGTTATTGTATTCCACTGTAGTTACTTTATCTCGTTCGATAGCGATAGCGAAAATAATTTGCCAACACTTTCGCATGTACGACCAGGACCAGCTAGTTAAATACAGTAAAATAACTTGTAGAAGCAGTATTACATAGTTCGTTTATCGCTTATACATTGTAATTCAGCTCAATAAATTACTGGTTGGTTACATTGATAAAACCTCCACGCTTTTATAATAAATTTAACAATAACATAATTCCAGACAATACGCTTTTATGATGTGATAAGAAAGAAAACCTTAATGTATTTGCAAAGAATTACTGTAGTACAGTTGAATGTGTTCGTTGTTTTATAAGTATCAAGGTGATGTTTATTGTTATGATGCTGTAATGTTACAATATAATATTTTAAGCTGTTGTAGTAGATTTTTCTAGCCTTGTCTATGTTATTAATAAAGAGGTAAAGATTGTAAAATGTACTCGTATGTAAGGGATAAGCCCCAAAAGTTGTGGTCCGATCACACATTTTTTTTCACTAATGGGAAGCTACGAATAAGCCAAAAGAATAAAACCTATCTACTTAGTTATTTGCCTTTAGGGTGCCATAGTCGCACAGCCAGACCAGCCCTTTGATAAAAAAAAGAAAAAATACGTAATACTTACATTCATAGATTTTTGATAAACAAACTTATGCAATTAAACCATCGATTGCCGCATTGGCTTGGCAATGTACCGTTATTTTATACTCCGCAGAATGAAACCGAGGACACACGGTCGTCGGTCACGCGCCATCAGCTCTTCCGCTCACTCTTGTAATTGTCCCTTTGTAGGTATCAGTGTAGATATCAGTAGCCTACTTGATGCTTCCATGGATGGTTTAGAATATGTATTATATTCATCTTCTGATATTCACATATTATATAATTAGTTACTTATTTCTTTCTTGTTTAACTAACTAAAGAAATATAATTGTGATGTTCACGTAACTATGCTTCAGAAAGGTATCTGATTGCTTATTTAAATGGAAAAACTATTTACTTAAATAGTTTTTTTTTTGTACATCATGGCATAGGTGGGCCCATCTATGATGTGGCTTTCCAGCTGAGATAGTCAAAACTTGAATTTTATTTAATTAGATAGAGATGGAAAGAACGGATACGACAATACTCCTAACTAAGTCAAAATCGTAACGATATCCTTAGTAAAAGTCCTGTTGATATTTTAAAACACGTCATAATAAAAGCGAAAACAACTAATTTCAAATACAATTCACTCGTAGTTTGTTATTAATAACAAACTTGACACTCATTTAAAATTCATTACAAATGATATTTAATTGAACTTCAATTGATCGCCAGTTTAAGTTAGAAGTACCTACTTAATATCTCGACCTATTACCAACTTATGAATTCTACGTTAAATTCTAAATGCAGTTTGGGTAATGTTTACAATATAACTTGCTTAACAAATATTTTAAAGTATGTATGGTTAATTTTCTTGTTCTAGACTGTGAGAGCGGTGAGCTCTCTTAAACGTACCAAATCCTAAATAAGCTCATGTACATCCACATCATATTATAGATTGCACCCAATATGTAGGTATCATTGCCTAAAGGTAACCGGGAAACATGAGTGGGCACGCGACGCGTTCTAACGGAGCGTGACAGAGAAATTAACTGTTATTTAAACGAACACAACGATGTCACCGTTCAAATAACCTGTTACGACACCGACGAAAGTATTTCGGCATCGATTTCGGATTAGCTAAGAAATGTTGTTAACGAAGTTATAAGTTGACTAGCTGCGCCGGCAAACGTTGTTTTGCCATACAATTCTGTGTAAAAAAAATTTCATCAAAATCGGTCCAGCCAATTGTGAATCTAAACCATCCTCAGACCCCCTGAATACACACAACAAATTTCATCACAATCGGTCCAGTCGTTTAGGAGGAGTTCAGTCACATACACACGCACACAAGAAATATATATATTAAGATTTGTTATGAGTTCACTGTCTTATTCAGCTGCTGTTACTTTGACCATTTTATAACAAAACACTTTCACTGTATAAAAATATGTCTGTAACAAAAATGTTTTTAATAGCCCAAGAATCGTTAAGATAGTGATTAAATGGTGTTGTGTGAAATAAATTTCCGTATGTTAACGGATTAAAAATATACCTGTCAGCACTCCATTTTCTCATGTAAGAGTCGGTTAAGGAAACGTTTGAGCCGTATTATGCTTGAAAGTTGTAAAATTGGAACTAAACTTTATACCAACACGTCTGGTTAGCGTGGTATTCCATCCATCACCCTCTCTCCGTCCATTGCTGGACATAGGCCTCCCCCATAGAAAGCCACAAAGCGCAGTCCTGTGCCGCTTGCAACCAATGTCGCTCCGCGACCTTGACTATATCGTCGCTCCACCTTGTCGGGGGCCACCCAACGCGACGACGCGTCGTCCGGTACGTGGTCGCCACTAGAACTTTTCTACCGCAACGATCATCAGTCCTTCGAGCGATGTGACCTGTTGCCAGCGTGGTATTACTAATGCCTAACTATTAGGGTACCGCCTATCTTTATCTGTTACGGTTACTAGTGCTAAAACTGGTCATTTACCTAAGTAAGTATCCTTTAGTAACTAATAGATATTAATATCGTTACAACTTTAGCTTGGAATCGTCTGTGGTTGATAGTCCTACGCGTCTTTAATCTGTAATGTATTATTAAAGCTGAAAAGTTTGTTTGAACGCCCTAATCTCAGGAACATCTGATCCGAATAGAAAAATTCTTTCAGTGTCGGATCATGCAATTATCGAGGAAGGCTATTATAATATAACGTCACGCTGCGACCAATAGTAGCGAATAATTAGTGAAAATGTTGCAAAAACCAGGAAATGTTTCTAAATTCCACGCATACGAAGTCGCAGGCAACAGCTAGTAGTCCTTAATTATCTCATAGGTTCTCGGGAAATGATAGAGCAAAACAGACAAGCTACTGACTGAACCCCCTTTTTTCGGGACAACAGAACATTTTACAGAATTTATCAATAAAATTTTGTATAAGTCGTAAGGATAAAGAAACGTCAGCTATACCTGCTGATTATGACGTCTTGTAATAATATAATCATCATCATCATAACATCACGCCTTTTTCCCATGGGGGTAGGCAGAGACTATAGAGCGCCATGTAATAATATAAAACATTGTATTATTCGATGTATCTTAAGGACTACCTATATAATCTATGTAATGATTTCGATCTATTGAGTTGAAGGATTACATTTTATATGCTCTTATGATGCACAATCACTTCATTGAGGTCATCTCGCAGACCGGCCTCGCTAATACATCGGCGAACAATAAAGAAATCAAAATGTAAACAAATTCAATGAAACAATACCATATTTTGATTTAAGGATGAAGAAACTTGACAAATCGGTATTTTAAATAGTAAACAGTAATGTTGTTCATAAAATAAATAAGTAATGTATTGATTTTGATTCACTAGTTAATGGATGTTATCTGTGTACAATATTCCTTAGCTGGCTTTTACAGCACCCTGGTAAGAAAAAGGGATCGTGACACTTGTATTTTTTATTTGTCACTATACGGGAGGAAATAGTCACTAAATTAAATACATTCAAAACAATTTTAACACCCACTTTAAAACTTTTTTTTTATACTACGAGGGTGACGAACAAGCATACGGCTAGCCTGATGGTAAGCGATTACCGTGGCCTATGGGCGTTTGCAACACCAGAGGTATCATTTGCGCGTTGCCGACCCTGTAGGAACCTTATGACGCCCTTTTTGAAGAGCCTCATGCTGAAGTCCAGTGGGAAAACCACGACAGGGATTTCATTCCACAACTCGATAAAGTTGCGCTGTTAAAAGGAGGCCGGAAAACTCGCATGTTATAGGAACAATCGATACGCAATACTAATTTTTACTATTTGAATTAAAGACAAAATTATACAAAACTGGTTTGTTAGATTTATGATGAGAAAGAAATAGTTATTTAGTTTGTAGTTATCATAATGGTTGTTAGGAAAATGCTATTAAGATAGTAAACAGGACTGGTACAGTTTATGTCTTTATTGTTTGTGTGCGATAACGACTGGTGTTATCAGTCAACTTCTATAAATAACGAACACTTGTACTTATTTGATCACTCTGAATGCTTAAGTATTTATTAGTTACGAGTTGTTCCTCGTGACTTTGTACGCCTGGAATTTAGAATCACTTCATTTTGACATAGTGTATAGCTTCTTGCACTCTCAGAGACTGGAGTTTCCTATTAATGAAATATTTCTTTAGACTCTGACCATCACTTATAGCTATTACCCCCCTACATAGGAAAATATTAGAAACTTTACCTTTTTATTCAATAATATTGATACATGAGAGTCACTCTTCCGAACATACTTCTTACTTTATACGGTGGGGTCACCAGTAAATTAATGCGAATAGCTGCGCAGTTGTGTCTCAAAAATTTAGAACCGGTTTAATTAGTTATAAATCCAGTATGCAGATACCTCAAATAATTTAATACATACAAATTATTCCAAAATGCTAATGTGTGACTGTCGAGTAGCTAGTGTAGCGACACTATACGGCTGCAAGAATGACCGTTGTACTCATTTAGGTGTCGTTAAGTTAGTCGTCTAATAAAAATAAATAGTTACCTAAATAGACTTGTCCCACATGTCCTCTGGTCCCAAGCTAAGGCTATATTTGCTTGTGTAATAGGTACCAGAATACGGATAGCCCCAGCTCCTAACAGGTCACGGCTGTTTTGCCAAGTACCTGTGGGAGCTGGTTGGCATCGAGTCGGATCCTGCGTGCCGAAATTGTGGTAGTGGGGCCGTGGACACGGCAGAACACACACTCGCCGTGTGCACGGCCTGGGATGCCCAGCGCGCCGAACTCGTTAGCGTGCTGGGCGAGGATTTGTCGCTCTCGGCCATCGTTCCGTCCATGGCCGTGTTGGGCCGCCGTCGCCACCTTTGCTCGGGAGGTGATGGCGGCAAAGAGGGAGGCCTTGAGGGAGCGTGAACGCGCTGGCGAAACTTTGCCACCCGCAGGGCCCGGGTGGGGGTAGCGAACGGGCAAGAGCCGGCGGCCCCTCCCGACGAAGAGGCGCGCGCCGGGTCGGCAGGCAAAGACCCGCCGCGGGAAATGTGGCACTCGGCCACGCGACGGGGGGACCTAATGTTCCCCCCGCCGGGTCGGGCCCCAGTTAGCGAGGCCACCCCTCGCCGGGTCATGGTAAGGCTCAAGGCATCATCATGGCCCGGCAGGGCAAAAACACGCGGTAAAAAAAAACCAGAATACGGATATAATAGTTACGTAAACAATTTTGTTTTTGCATTTACGTATCTACTTGTTAGGTAAAAAACATCCAGACCCAGTACAAATATTTGTGTGGCAAATATAAATATCTAACAAATATTTATCCTGAGTGGCAATTGCACCCGCGACCTCTTCAGCAACAATTCGCTCAGCTAAACATTGTATCACGGGGCCCGTCATACACATTACTTGACTTTTTAAATCTAAGATTAGACAATGCACCACCTTATTTGAGAGAAGGAACCTTTCTTTGAATCTGAGGTAATTAATTACTCTTTTTTAACCAGGTGAAAGCAATGTCTTACTTTAATGTAAAATGCAAGGTGTAAACAACTTCGCAAAGATTTTGATCGAAAATATAAAGAGTGGCTTAATTTTTAGTAGTGTCCTCTGTCGTGACTATCCAGTAAAAGTATTTAGAAAGTACATAAATAAAGTATTTATACCGTGTTAATAATTATTACGTTTCGTTTGACATCGTCGTGAGACCAATCATTGTTTATTTGTCGCAATCAGCCACCGCGCCATTTCGGTTGACTGCATTCGCTTAGTTACGCAACTAGTTACTACTACTTGGTCATACTGCGTAGCTGATATAGCCAGTATTGTTTAGAAAAAAAAAATATATATAATCTTTTTATCCCAAAACATTCGTACTAGTGGTTGTACTATGGAATCAAGATTACGCACATAATTAACTAACTTGTTAACTAGATGCGTATTTATTTTCTAGTATTAAAGAGTACTTAAACTACATATAACTATTGCATTTCTTAGTAACCTTGGCTTCCACATCCGCATCAGTAGGTAACCCTAGAAATTTATCACAAAATCCATCCATTCCAATCCATTTACTTGAAAAAAATTTAAAGTTTGACTTACTTCTTAAATTCAAACTCGTCTGTTGTTAGTTGTTTATTGAATTTTAACCTTGATTTTTTTATCGCATGTTTTTCTTGTTTGTTATAAGTAATACACTGGGATTCTTTATAACATTTGGGTAGAGTATTTAAAGCGTGTATTTAAATATTGTGTGTAAAGCTACAGATAGATAAATAATTTGGTCTGATATATTTACCAGTGGGAATCTGGCAGGTTAACTTAATCGTCGAGTGTTAAAGATTAATTTTTACAATAACTATTATTATTGTATTATTATTATTATTGTTTACAATAACTTATACTAACTATAACTATTATAACTATAATATACTATAACTATTATAACTTATACTATTATAACTTTAACTATTATACTATTATTATTGTATTATTATTGTTTACAATAACTATTTCTTTTTCCAAATTTTTTTTTCATGTATTACCTAAGCATATAAGTTTATTTTTCGATAAGTTGCAAATTTCAACGACATAAGGTCAAACGATTGTCGCAGGCGATTGTTATTAGAGACGTAAAAAGTTTTGGTCCAAAAGTTCAACCTTGTGGAACTCTTGCAACATTCTTGAGCGAGCCGGTCATTTACCCGTCGTGTGTAAGTGGACCTTGTTTTTCGTTCGTAACATTCATATGATTTGTTGTTAAACAGTAAAGATAGATAAATGTACATGGTACATACACGTGACGCAAGAACATTCCACGCTGTTTGCCAGTCGTGTCGAGGTAAACAACGTCCAGAGTATACATGTTTCGTACAAAATCCCGTTTGAGCTGCTCTTTATGAAATTAAATAGGTACATATTTTCAATATGACTGGAACTTGTCTTCAATAAATAATCGTTAAATAACTGTTACCTACCACACACATTTGCGTTACCTACCATTGCGATATCAGAAAGATTTCCTAAAATGGGTCTGCAATTTCTGTTATAATAGATGTTTGCAATATCAAGGAATTTACTATGGGACTGCTATGAAATCTCTTTATTAATTTATTGTTTAGTATAAGTTAAATGTAACAGTTAATTGAAAATTTACTTAATTATCGACCTATCTAAAAACTATGGCCAAAATCATGCAATTTTATATTACTCTGAGTACGAAATCTATAATTAAAATAAAGAAACTGCATAGTTTGATGTTTCTAAAGCATTTGAGTGATTAAATAATATTGTTACTGAACAACTTTACAAATGGAAGTACAAGGATGGTTATCGACTATCACAAATAAAATTGCGCCAGTAATAAAACTTAGAAATTCGCCAACTATCAATAGTATGTTAGTTATTTACTGCTTTATCAACATTTAATTGGACAGGATACTGATCACTGAGGTGACGTTAAGATATAAAATATCAAAGGAAAGTAAAACCAATTAGTAATTGTAATGCGTCACGTACTGGTTGCTATGTTTATGAGTTATAGTTAGTTATGTTTTGTATTAGATTCAATACAGGTGTATTTTACATACCTGTCTTATTTGCAACATGTTTGTTCACCTTTTTATCCGATTCACTAGCACCAGAATTTGGTATAAATCGATGCTGAAAAAGTAAACAAATTGGTGATTCAGAAAATGCGTTTAGTAATTTCAGTGAAATGAAACTGTATAATCAAATTTTATGGTAGTTATTATTGTTTTAATAAATGTCTATGATCTTTGTTTAAAGATGATTTTAATTACCACTTAGTTTTATCTGTGGTCTTAGTAGGTAGTAACTGCAAATCATTTCAGAGCATTGGGGTTTAAAGAACTTAAAACAAACTAGTCTATAATGGTCTTGTTTCAGTCGTCTCAAGTAACTACATAGTTATATCGTTCTGTATTTTTGATAACATTTGATTGATTGATCTTGACAATTGTCATTATAGTTATTTAGTGTTAATATTTATATTTAAGATTTGTTATGAATTTGTTAAGTAGTTTAATATGAACTTCGTTATGTGTTTTTGTTATAAACTCAATAACTATGTTGACACTATGTTTCTTGCCGAAAAAACAAGCTTGTTTATTTGTATGGTAATAAATTACCAACTAACTAGTTACCACGAAACAGCCTTTTGAAATTTCATTTTAGGTCAAAGAGAAATATTCAGTTGAGGAGTGAAACCCTCCTAGTATGAGGGCAAAGAACGATTACATTCAACTCCGTTTTATACCTACGGTGGCAAATGAGCGGCTTTCAGAAGTAGGTCACTACGTGAAGGGACGAAATTGGGACGAACCTTAGGGGAGAGATGAGGGCTGCTTTGGTAGTGCTTTCCTATGCCCGAGCCCTTTATTTGCAATGTATTGACTATAAATTCTATTATAACGCCATTTGAGGGTTTTGTCTAATCAAATTTTGTGAGTTTTGTATCAATTTACATAGTTAAATACAAATGATGAAAATTCCGTTTGAACCGTTTAACTATTACATGCAATAGTATAGTGATTTAAAATAACTTTCATTTGCATTTAGTACCGATAACTAACCAATTACTGTATCCAGTCTTACTCATTATGTTTTAAGAAGAGTATATAATAATAATAATTGTTATGAATCTATTTTATCAATAGACCCATAGCATAGATATTCATTTAAACTCGTAATATAACCAATACCACAGGTAGTTATTTTGTAGTTAACTACATTAAAGTACGACCCACACAACATGTACATTGAAAGAACTGTCACGTTATTTTTGGTTAAAAGTTTGAAGAATTCTTCGGACGCAGCAGTAAACAATTTGGTAGATATCGGCTAACCGAAGTAATGGTCAAGGTTACGAACTATTTGGATGTTGGCAGTAACTAACTACATGCTCAATCGTTATAGAGACCCTTGGGGGAAGCTTTGCTAATTTGATTGATATAGTTATAATATGATCTGTA
This sequence comes from Orgyia antiqua, assembly GCA_916999025.1. Taxonomy (NCBI): domain Eukaryota; kingdom Metazoa; phylum Arthropoda; class Insecta; order Lepidoptera; family Erebidae; genus Orgyia; species Orgyia antiqua. Next base: position 30,604,137 of record OU779866.1, read on the forward strand.
GAAGATACACTACTTTCTGTACAGTACAACCAAAGTTTTTTTTTATAGCTAGGGTCGGTACCACCTGATCAAGATGTTAAGTGGGTTGTAATCTAAATGTGGAAACAGCTAGTACAATATAAATGCACTAGCCGTGCCGGCCAACTAGATGCCACTTAGCCATGATAGAGCCCATATCAAAAAGATCAGAAAACACGAGCAGGGAGCGAATTCCATACTTTGGCAGTGCGGCAATGGAATGAAAAACTACTTACTAAAGTAAAAACTGTAACCATCATAGTTATTATAGATCAACAAAGAAGTATGAGTACCGTACTTGCAAGTCTTTGCACGTATTAAAATTTGAGGCCAGCGATAGTGTCGCAAGAATTGATTTTGTAACAGCTAATTTTATTTCATCGAGTACGTGACGTGCATTCGACAGATATATTATAAACGTAGTACAATTTATTATTTGTTGTAGATAATGTAATGTCTGATTGACGTTGGGCAAGCTGGGCAAAATGTATTGCATGTTCGTATTGACTACATTTTTAGTTCTGGCTTATTATCAAAATCTTTATTTAGATGGGTACAGACTATGTGAGGCACAGATAATATGCCACGGTTGTTCCTGGTAGAAGTAATCAAGCAACATTGTAGAAGACAATAAGACACGGCGCCCATTAACTAATATCTAGTTAAATCAGAACAAACGTCATCTATTGAACACTAATGAAATGAAATTAAACTAACTATTTCATTAAGTGTAAATGTAAAATCGAGGTTTATTTGTCTGTTTCTAGATTTTATATCTATACATATATTTATTTACTTAAACACATCCAAAATTACTTCCATTAGTTAGTAGTTATGTTAGTAATCAATACTGTCGTCGTAGTAGAAACCCCGCGAAATGGCATGATCAAAGAGAAGTCGTTGGACTTTGTTACCTTGAAATTGAGTACACTAGACATGCGATGCCGTCCTTTGTTTCATTTGTCTGAGAATTTTTGATCATTATTTATTTTTCTGTCTAAGACTAACACAAGTCTTACATAACAGATATGTTTTATTTATATTGCCCGATCAGATCCTAAGCTATTTTCTAGAATTCAATAAATCTTGTATCGTACCCGATAATTGTTACAGACTGGATAATTCGAGGTCAATGTATAAATATACAGATGCCTTCATAAGTTTTCAAGGACTCAATCAATAAAGGATTTCACACGTATGTAACTAATAGGTGTCCCCTATTGTATTGCGTTGTTCATCAGATTTCTTGACTTTAGACTTCAGGTTCAAATGTATCAGAACTATGTAGTCACTAACATAGAACCTGTAATACCGTTAACTATAAACAGTTATCAGCGTAATTATTTGTAATTATGAAGCAATTGCATCATATTATATCAGCATGCATTATAATCGCAATTTATTATGTTTGTTATAGGAAAGCTGTTAAGAATTTTAAACATTTTCCTCGCAGTTGGTCTGAATTATTCATTATGATGTGTTTCTTGATGTAGCGCCGGGAAATAATATCTAATGATTTATAATTTACAAGTTTTTACGTAACCTCACATGTGTTTTATTCAAATGTTGTACTTCACTTCCTCTACTGTTTGCATTCTGCATTTATGCATGTTTATAAATTTAATTTTAATGACACAACACTAATGTGACATAACCTGACAGTATCTTAACTGCAGGCAGATTTTTTAGAGGATACTTTTCGACTTTGTTCTTAATCTGTGGTAAACGACGCAGTTAATTAGAACTATACCACGGGATTTTATCTAGGTAATCCATCCATTCTCGTTGAGTTTTAAAAATTGCCAAAATTTTCTGCAATTTCTTGACCTAGCTAATAAGCAGTGACCCTATTATTGTATTTTTAAACAGCAGTAATTCCAATTAGTGTATAGATGGATAATCTAATCGATTGAAACTAAGATGTCAAAAGTTTATGCCTTAAATAAATCGTTATTAGTTATCTTATCACATTGTTACTCTTCCTGTTTTTTATTTAAATATTATATGTAAAATTATTATCTTGATATTATTATTCATCCTATACCTAATTGTTTAGATATCGACTGTTACTATGTTTTTAATCAGTCAAAAGCGAGGTTTCCCACTGAGGTTTCTAAATCAAACAAAATCACAAATCTTTATCAGAGTTTGTCGTCTAAAGGCCTTTCTTAATTTAGTAGCGGTATTTTAAAGTAAGGATCTTTTACTTGTGATGAAGCACCGTAAAACGCAGTATATTAAGCAGTGGATTGAACTTCTTCTAAAGATATCGTTGGATTTAGCAATCGTGTTGTTATAGTAAAACGATAAGGCTGTTCGTTGTGAAAGTTATTACTGGTAAACACCCACATTCTGAATGCGTTAAAACCAAGAGAGACCCATAAAAACGACAAAGATTAATTTAGCATTGCATTCCTTATAAACAACTAAGCAATGTTGTAATCTAAACCACATCTAAACGTAGAATTAAATAAGCGTTGGATGATGCAACTGCGATAGAAATACAATTTACAATATGCGACGTTTGTTTCACAATGTAACTCGGAACTCTGAAGTTCAAGTAAATACGGTAAGATAAAAATTACAGCCGGCGTATTATGAGCTTTTTAAAATCATTCGTTCCAGGCAGGCCGTAAACTGCATGGCTAAATTAGGTATTATTGCAAAAATAAAACTTTTAGTTGAAAATGTTTAGTTAGTATGTTAACTTTTAGTTGTACCTTCTCCTTAAACATATTAATGTATGACTGGCTTAGCGAACTGACTGACTTATAATTTTGTTCATAATACGAATTTGCCAGACAGTTCAATTCACGGCGTAAACTGCCTGTAAATAAAAGCTCATAATACGGCCGCAGGTTATATTAAACTTATGTCCATCGGATTCTTCCCATAACAAAATAAAGCAGGCTATAAATGATAGCTACAGTAAAAAGGGAAATGATATCTTCGTCAAAGCTGGGAAACTCAAAACGATATTCTTTACTTCACTGCTTTATCAAAAGGTAACTTACTTTGTTTTAGTGGTGTAAAGTGTTTAAAATAGACTTGATAATTTTGGACGAGCTGGATGTTCTGTAATTGTACTAATTTGAGTAAAGAATACTAAAGTTCATAATTCTTAGGAGCTGGTACCTGATTCACTAACTTATATTTACTTACAGTATCTGTTCTATTCTAGAAACGTCACTTAATACAAGTAAAAAGAAATCGTTACAAATGAAATTCTAGATTTGGCGGGAATGTTAATAACTAATTACATCGTATAGTCTTGTTAATTACGAACTCTAGGTGACTAACTCAGTGGATAAATGTACGGATAATTTAACTGGCCCAAGCAAACAGAGTCCCATAACCCTGTATCGATCGCAGTCGGATGCTGCCGAGAATTCAACCCTTTCCACACCGACTTCACCGTGAATGAAAAATATATACCTGGATCATAGAAAATTGAAAGGGTATTAAAGACTGAATTTCCAGTCTATCACTATGTATGTGTTAGTTAATTATAATATATTTAAACTAAATTAATATTGCATGTATTTATCATAATACTGTCTTTATTGTATAGTAGGGCTGCAATCCATAAGGATTTCTCCGCATTTCCTTGTTTGTTAATTTTTTCGGAGATATTCGGCATATTCATATCGCGTTTCGAAATCCGGGTTATTTGCCTTTTTTATCCGGCAAACTTAGATACTGACATCCCCAGTCTGTGCATGAATAATGCCCATGCTGCACGGAATTCTTGAGTGGAGTCTGGTCATGAAATGAAGCATTTAGAAAATTCACTCCAAAATATTTAGGTGTGTATGTAGTTGTCAATGCCTATAAAAGCCTTACGTTACATCCTTTTTATTAGACTTTCGTTCCCGAACATTCAAGATTTTAGGACAAGATTTTATTAGGACAAAAAACCTATGTATTTTTCCGGTTAAAGTTGTATTTTCTACTCCCACTGGATACCTCAAGAAGTTGTATACATATATAACTATGTATATTCTATACAATTTCTCAAACTTCTCGAAATTCTCCGCTGAATTTGAACTTTACACAGATCTGAATTTGTAAGTAGCTGTAAGCTTATGGCAGTTACATATTATTTAAACACCGTTTCCAGAATCTTTACTTATTATAAAACTAAGTCGTAATTTTTGTATGTATGTCCCTATGTGAGCTTATATCTTCAAAATTACGCAACGGATCTTGATGCGGTTTTTTTTAATAGATAGAATGGTTCAAGATAATGGCTTTTTTTGTATAATTTGTTGATGTTTGCTGTATATGGGATGAGATATGATTAAAGCTGAGAATTTCGAACGCGCGCGAGCTTTAAATGAAAACGCTGCCTTATGCATGTGACATACAACTAAGTAATGTAGTAGGAATTGTGTATTACCTATAGTTCTTTAAAAAAGTCCGCGAGGGCATATGTCTATCTTTTAAGGAAAACCCGCTGTACGGCATAATAATGTAAAAAAAAATATCAAATTCAATGGGGTGTTTTCAAAAGCTATTTATATGTATATAGTAATATTTTTTATCAAATTAAATACCTTAGTTAGCTTACACGTTTAATATAGATTATAACTGCTTTTTACAGTATGCAATTTAAATGAATATCTAAAGAGATAGTTATGACGAAAAAGAATTACGCGCGACAAAATAGAATACTTAAACTGTTGCCTGAGCAACGCGAACGTTTCCTCGGTCTTCTATCCATACTCCAATGTTTGGCTAATGTTGGATTGTGTGATTGTATGCTTGTCTGTTGTTCTTTCAGATAAAGACTACTGGATGGATTTTCATGAAACTTTCCTAAATTCCACGCGTACGGAGTCGCGGGCAACAGCTAGTGCTATAATAATTACATTAACTATTAGTTTTTTAAATAAAACTACTTTTTACGGATTTAGACGCGTATATTTGTTTTAAATTTTGGCCCGACGTTTCGGAGACTTTGCAGTCATCATGGTCACGGGTGAGACTGAGCTGTAATGTGTCTTCTACGATCAGTTATTACAGGGCTTACCCACATTCGATTTTAATTTTACATTGACCATAAAGATAGACTTTTACTATAAACTATATCATATTACATTGTGCTCAGACTACATAAAATCAATAACATTATTTTAGTTTCTAAAATACATTAACAAATTGTAGCAATATAAAAAAAAAATTAAATTTTTAATTATATAAGGTAAAACATACATAATTTTATCAAAGACTAAAGTTTTAATTACGAAACGTCGGGCCAAAATTTAAAACAAATATACGCGTCTAAATCCGTAAAAAGTAGTTTTATTTAAACAGATGAGTCGCGCAAGTGTTAGAAAATATTAAACTATATATCAAGGTTATACATATAAGACCTGAAACACTACCAAAATTTAAAGCCATCTATACTAATATTAAAAAGCTGAAGAGTTTGTTTGTTTGAATGCGCATTCAAACAATAATCTCGGGAACCACTGGTCCGATTAGAAAAATTCTTTCAGTGTTACATAGTACATTTATCGAGGAAGGCTATATAACATCACGCTTCGAACAATAGGAGCGAGGCATTAGTGAAAAATTCTGCAAAAACGGGGAAAGCTTTCTAAATTCTACGTGTACGAAGTCGCGGGCAGAAGCTAGTAATATTATCATATTACTAGCTTCTACTCTTTTTTATCGATCCAGTAAATAACAAACCGGAACAGTTACTTTTTTCTTGTTACATCAGATTTTGTAGAAATATCTAAATTATCACGCTAAACACACATTTACATGCATAGTCAATTCTAATATAATGAGTAATTACCTTTTTTTTAATAAATACATATGTTGCAGTGACCGTTCGCTGTCAGCCGTACATTGACCGCTAGGAATGCATCGCACGCGCACAGCTGTTTTATGTTCCCCATTTCACTGACGTTTACTCCAACATGGCCGACGAGTGTTTGAATATTCATATTCATACTTATTTAGTAAAAAATATACGATTGTAATATAGCGTTATAGATCCTTTAAGAAGTTTGATAAAAAACTATGTGTATTTAAATAAAAATACTTTTTACGAAGTCTTTGCAGTCACCATGATCACGGGTGACAAAGTCTCCGAAACGTCGGGCCAAATTTTGAAACAAATATACGCGTCTAAATCCGTAAAAGTAGTTTTATTTAAACAGATGGGTCGCACAATTGTTAGAAAATATTAAACTATGTGTAGTTATTTTTGCTTTTGTGTGCTTCTTGTGTGTGATGATGAATTTTCAATGCACATGGCATTAATTATCTCATTCAATCTCACACATTCGTATGAGCAAGGCTCTGAATGCATTCTTCAAGGATCACCTTAGATGTTATCTTCTATGAGAAACTAAAAATTAGAACTTTTTAGAGTTTTTTCATTGTGGAGTAGGCCTGTGCCTAATAGCCGATAGAGATTTATGAGCCAGCAACTGCAAGAAAGTAATGTTCTCTCTTGTCTCTGTAGTGATTAGTATATGAATGTAGTTAGTGTGTATTTACTGTACATACTTCTATCCTACTAACTATTATACCATAGATTATTGTATTATTTTTACATAATTTTGTTATTTCTATATGTAAAGTAGGTACCTAATAACTAACATCTATCTGCAAGGCACTATACCGTCGGTATTTTCCTCTGAGTTAAGTTGTGCATAAAATTTTATAGATTGTTACGTGGGTATCGGAACTATTTGGAGCTTAGAGCAACATTATGGAGAAAGTATGGTACGCCATCTCACTTCTTATGTAACAGCATAATCGTGTCAGAGGTAGGTAGTGTATTTCCTTGATTTCTGTTGATTTCCATACATACTGAAACGTCGAAGAAGTTGTTTTATTGGCTTTCTAACTATGAAACAACAGAATATGTGGTGTATTACACAATATGGCTTGATTTAAATACTTGTTTGTCGCACAATTATACGATCACTGTGGGATCTGAAAATTTTTACTCTTCAAATCTAATCTAATATCTTGTCCTTAAAGATAATGCTCTCTATTGCAATTTAGCTAAAAAATCCCTTTATGATGTTGATCTTCATCTTGGTGAAAATATTTTTTAAATACATAACTAGTTAATTGTTAGTTCTGTTATACTAAAATAATCCAATTTTAGACAGGAATAATTAGATTAAATGTATAACCTAACTCCTGTGCCCTCCAAAACTTTTTACGTTATGTATTGTGAATGTGTTAGCTTTAAAAAAGCTTTGCATGACATATTGTAGTCTGTGGGGTTATCAAATAGAATCAGATATATACATATACGTCAAACCAAGCTTTTAGTACAACAGTACTCAGTCCTATCAAAATATGGCAAACATCTTTACAACATAGACACATTTCCGAGTTTGCAATGTACGTGTAGCTTGCCGCCCGCCACCCCTGTATGTACCCTTATCCCACAGGACCGGGGGCTTTATCAGGGACGCTTTATGAGCAACGTCAGAAACTGGCATACTTATAAATGGAATCTGGCTTTACTACAGTCGCCTTTGCTCTCTAGAAGGAAGAATCGTTGGGATATACTCGTAAATGTTTCATGATACTGTTATAGCGTCAGTTTCATCGCTATTTAGTATAGAAATCATCAATGAATGGAGTTTGAACGTATGTTATTATAATATTACACCGTTTTGAAAATATTGTATTTGTGCCATAGATACGCCATAAAATGTTACCTTTTTTTTGACATTTCACACAACGTCCTCTGGTCCCCAAGTAAGCTATATTTCTATGCTTGTATTATGGGTACCAGATACGGATAGACTACATATACTACTTTTCTTTTGTAAATACATACTTATAATACATAGAAAACACCCAGACGCAATACAAACATTTGTATGACATTTATGGATATCACACAAATGATTGTCCCAAGCGGGAATCGAACCCGCGACCTCGTGATCGGCAGTCCATTACATAAACCATTCCACCACGAAGCTCGTCACCATTATTAGCGTTCTACGTGTTATATTTAATAAGTTATATTTAATAATGTATAGAGGGTGTTTATATTTAAATCGTATGTTAGTTGAAGAACAGGACAGTAACCACGACCCTGACGAAACTTAATAAATTAAACTCAAAAAGATTAGGCCTTAAATAACTTTTGACGGGCCTCGTGGTCTAGTGGTTCATATAACGGACTGCCGAACAGGAGGTCTCGGGTTCGATTCCCGGTCAGGACAATCATTTGTGTGTTGTTTTTAATTGTCATACAAATGTTTGTACTGCGTCTAGGTGTTTACTATGTATTATAAGTATGTATTTACGAAAGAAAAGTAGTATATGTATTATATCCGTATTCTGGTACCCATAACACAAGCATATAGGCTTAGTTTGGGACCAGAGGACGTTGTGTGAAATGTCCATGAATATTTATTATTATTATTATTTTATTAACTTCAAAAGCATAATTTGATTAGCTCCCATTTCGGGTGAGAATTTTCTAAAAGTTTAGATTGAAGCAATATTATTTAGATTATAAGTAGTCATTTCGTCGAGTTGAAAACTAACGATGATACCAAACTGTCACACAGATCCATCTTGAGTGAAACTGGTATGCATTAAAATGTACTTACGATACATACACATTAATGGTGTCTTTATTTGCAAAAAGGAAATCTATATACAACTAGCTGGCCCGGCAAACGTTGTTTTGCCATACCAAAAAAAAAGTAAAAAAAAAAAGAACTATAAACCTCACGGAGCCCGAGACCTTTCCAACGAATGCAAAACCGTAGAAATCGGTTCGTGCGTTCTAAAGTTATAGCGTCAGGAAGGAAAACCCGACTTATTTTTATATAGTAGATTAATTATAAAAAATATATACATTATAAAATAAATTAAAATTAGATGTATAAATAGACTAGGCATCAAAGTATTCCTCCCCATCGCTGTCGACCGGAAGTGTGCCCAGAAGGCTGGCGGCATTGCCACGTTGTATGGCAATGCTTATTTTCTGTACAAAATAAATAAAGGCCAGCCTTCTGGTCACGAGAGGCGTCGATCAGTCGGCCCGCTAAATCTTTAATTATTATTATTATTTTGTATTAATGTTTACACATTAATACAAAATAATTCCTTAAGATCCTAATATTGTCTGTTAAAATCAAAACACATTAAATATTCAATCCCAATAAAATTATTTTTATGTAACAAGAGAGAAGAGCTGTCATTGAAAGATTTGCTTGCCTAACAAGCCGCAAATAGCAATCGTTGTCATCGTGGAAAATATTCAAGAATCTCTGAATAAATAACTCGTTTCTTTATACTAGACACTGACAAATTAAATAAATTAACATAAAAACAAATTTAATTAAGAGGATACCAAAATAGCTTCTTGCATTTTTCTATGTACGAAGTTTTCATTGTTTCTTTAGATTGAATGGCTAGAGCTCTAATTTTTAAGTATATGTTTTTTCAATATATTATCTAGGATCGCATAAACTCAGAAACGCGATTGAAAAAAGTTTTCTCGATAGAAAATCTTGGCGAAACAACCTCTCAAATTTTTTATTTTTTTCGTTTGTCGGTCTATTATCGCGTATTAACTAATGAAATAACTTTAAAAACATAAGTAACTATCATATATAGAAACACGTAAATCAGAATTAAAATATATTTAGTAGATTTTGAGTAAATAGGAAAAGTATCCCTAATTCTTCATTTTCTGTGCCTACTGGCTGTGTTAATATGTACGTGACGGCGATGATATACGATAATATTGATGTAGGCCCTTAATGAAGGCAAGATATCTGAAATCTCGCATCTTAAAGTTGCCAATCTCATGCACTATGGGTACAGAATCTAAGAGATGGTTAAAAACCATGATGTTTCTGGAAATACCGAAGCTGTAAAAATGAGGGTCTCTTTTTCTTACCTATAAGGTAGTAAACTTAAACATTACGGAAAGACTAGGTAACTTTGTCGTACGTGCAGTGCCGTGTGTGATTGGACCTAAGGTGGCCCGGGCACTTTAGGATAACCGAGCATTTATGAGTAGACTATCGGTTATCGTTTCGTAATGGAATAGGGACTGGCGAGTGGCGGGCCCTAATAATCTCGGGGACTATATCTAGTCTGCCCAGTCGAGAAGAACGAACCTGCGTATACTTATTGCGGCTTACTCAAGAAGCAATGTGCAATAAAAAAATATTTTAAAGATACTAACCTAAAAGCCGACCAAATATGATACACATTTAGTTAAATATTATACAACTGGTTTCAGTTGTTGTATTCTTACGTTAACAAGTCAACTGCGGAGTGGTCTCATTGAATATGGATCAAGTCGAGGTCGGTCACTGCATGCAAGGTCACTTAAACCGACGGATTTTATTAGTATAAAACATGTAAGCACTTAAGCAGTCTTCATATTTACAACACATCAATGTGTTTTACTTTCATATGTGCATTGATTTCCATGTTGAGATTCGATCGGCTACATTACAAAATACAATTGACCCATTGTAATTTTAAAATACTTATAAATATACGTTTGCTCCCTTGGCAAACATTTAATCAGCGGCATTATGGTGATTAAAGTACATCTGAAGGTCTGGCGTATGTGTCCGTTCTAGTTATCCTTATGCACCAGAAGATCAGTCACCTGGCGATAAGTGTTGGTATATCCTTTATCAAGCACGCTTTTGGAAAATTAATTAAGGCGTAGTATAACTTTTAAATAACACTCCTTGGAGAGTAAGCGAGCATATTATCAACATTTCAAGGTCATTGTTACATTGCTCTGTGCTGTACCTACTACCTATTTTTAATCTCAAATTCTCACGCAACGTTAGCTTTTAAATTTTAGATTAAAACAGAAACGAAGCATTTGATTTATTCAAGTACGTACTTGGTTTAAGTTGTTAAAACTAGTTAAAAGTATTTCAAACAGTTACCGCTGGTTCTGATTATTATAAATAGTTAGTTTAAATAAAACTACTTTGTGTTTTTCACCCGTGACCATGGTGACTGCAAAGTCTCCGAAACGTCGGGCTAAAATTAAAACAAATATACGCGTCTAAATCCGTAAAAAGTAGTTTTATTTATGCAAATGAGTCGCGCAAGTGTTAAAAAAAAATAGTTAGTTGTTAGAAATGTTTTTCTTTGTGTTTTTTCTGTGATTATTGCTTCTGGTTAGGGTTGCCATCACCTAACTAAATTGTTAATGTCGGTTAAAAACAGCAAAAACCCATATTTGCGTAAAATACATAATATGAACATTTGTACATCTTATTTTTTAAAATAAAATCAACGTTATCTTATTTTTATTTCTCCTGGCAATAAGGCCGCATGCCACAAATTTGTAGCAGAAATCCGGGGATTCGTGGACAAAAGGCAGCCCGACTAATGATAGCAAAGACTATAAAAATAGGCATAATTTTAGTTTTATAAACGAGTATGTCCTGTTCTGATGGAAATCTGAAATCTCAACAAAAAGACAAATGCAGAGTCAAGTCTACGAGTAAATACATTTTTGTATCAACAAAAGGCGTTCTCTAAACAATGTATAATTTAAATTACTGAAACTCTTGGTGTTGGTTTATAATAACTATGCATAGAATGCGCTACTAAAATATTAAACCTTCATATTTCTGTTTTTTCATGGCTACGTATTGATAAATAGCGTCACACAGTTTCTACTTGGTCGATGATAAATGGCAATAGGTTTTCACACAAGCTCCGACGTTAGAGCTATCAACAGAATACGCCTGTTATTAACGACCGGTCTTGGATACGCATTAATATTGAGATATACACGTACCATACTATGCATGGTAATTATAGTGCTTCGAAGGTTTCACGTCATTGGAATAGTTACTAGTTGCCTCAAACACGCTAATAACGCTTCGCTTATATAATAGTTAACTTATACACAAGCTAAACTCTCCGGCTTTACTCTCCAATGACGTAGTTGTAGACGAAAATAGTTATTTCCCTACATGTGCATTATAATAGTCTTGCTGGTAAGGTATGACCTTAAAAGTTGCCTTTACCTCAACCCAGTGGAAGATTGTTATTGATATACTATAATTATATTATTGCAAATGTAAGGAAACAGTTAACTATTTTCGTGTACGACTACGCTATTGAAATCGAAGCCGGAGACTATACAACGTACTATACACGGACTATACAACGAGACTATATACGGATATTAATGGTTATTTAGTTGATTAGTAAATTAATATAGGTATATTATTATACATGAACCATTCAAATTAGTTAGCTGTTATCGATGCAGGTCTGAGATGCCACCGTTGTTATAATGTGGACACCATGCCATCTCGCACAAAAGTTTTGTAACTCCTTTCTTTGCAGCACCTCGAAGACGACTCTCGACGGGCTTCGTGGTGGAGTGGTTTATGTAATGGACTGCCGATCGGTCGCGGGTTCGATTCCCGGTTGGGACAATCATTTGTGTGATATCCATAAATGTTATACAAATGTTTGTACTGCGTCTGGGTGTTTCTATGTATTATAAGTATGTATTTACAAAAGAAAAGTAGTATATGTATTCTATCCGTATTCTGGTACCCATAACACAAGCATATAAGCTTAGCTTGGGATCAGAGGACGTTGTGTGAAATGTCCATAAATATTTATTTTTGTAAGAAATGGAACTCGCTCCCCACATCCGTTTTTCTTTACTCCTACAATATGGGGTCTTTCAAGCGAGGCGTGAAGAAGCATCTTGTGGGCCGGCAAGGTGGGGGCGGCTAGTGCTCTGACAACGTACTAGTCGTCCGCATGTCTGGATTACACTTTCGCTTAACATCAGGTGGAGTGTGGTAATTTCCCTACCCGAGCTATAAAAAAAAATGCGCTAAGTTTTATTTATGTGCCCATATCAGTTATCTGTAATTACTTTTTCAAGGAATGTTATACAAACACATATAATTTTCACATCGCTACTTTTTCCAACAAGGGTGCCTATTACTACGGGTGTAACGCCTGTTACCCAGTACGTTAATTCCTAGGTGTTTTTAAAATTTTATTAAAAATATGACAGTCATAATCCCGAATCCGAGAGTTCGTGTTATAAGGCCGCCCAACTGGGCGACGAAGGCAGTCAGCATTACAAAATGTTTATAAATACAAGTTCCAGTTAATATCAACTATATTCAGTAAACCTGCGCCAGCTTTTCATTTTGTATATTTATATAATCCCTGCTGTTCTAGATGAATGGAGTAGATGAGAATAGAATTGGTATTTTTAAATATCTGGCAATGTGTTTATCTCCTGCGTTCCTCTCATAGCTATCAGAAGCTAATATAATATTAGTTAACTGAATTATAGTTTTAGCAAAATTTAATAACTACTAGTACTTTATTATTAACGAGAACATTTTGGCTTTTAAATTTAACATACTAGTAAAAATATTTTCACATTTGTTACTTAGGAGCTTTAAATATTTCAAAATTAACTTAATTTTTAGACGTTTACATCTGTATTTGGGATCTGTTATAGAGACGAATTCTTAATTTTTCTTTTGTATTGTAATATTAAAAAGAGTTCTGGAGTCACTACTCTATATTGTAATCATTTTTTTTTAAATATCGATACCTAAAGTTGTGAGCTTTAAACTAGTTGAAAAGCCTTGTGATTTTCCACTAAAAGGTTTACCAAAAATTTATTGAGATTTTGCATTCTAGCTCAGCCTGATAAATTGTGCATAAAACTCGTTTTCTCGTGAGAACGATAAAAGTGCAAAGCAGAATTGGTGTTCGTGATGGAAATACCTAAAATTTAATAGCCTATGAAATTATTGTGCCTGACGTTAAAGTTACTATATCAAATAGAAGTTTATAATGTGTAATTTCTTTCTGTAATATTGTGTATTAAGTTGTAACTGAAATTTGATTTCTCTGGAAAAAATATTTTTGCGCTAACCTACGTACCACAAATTTATAGGCTACAACCACAATTTTTTTGCGTCGATATAGGCCTCAAATTTAGTGGAAATATGTTTTCAGGCAATTATGAATCTACCGCTCGGTTTCAGTTTTGTTTTTGTATTTTCCTCAGCGTTGAGCGATACAAGTATGCGCAGTAAAATTTCTGCTATATTTAGTGTATATGCTTATTGTTTCTTATCTTTTGTTTATAATTTGCGCTCAGACTCGTGGCACCACCAAGGTCGAGTAGAGACAATGTTTTGCAATTGGTCGCACGACAGGTTCGCGCGCTCGCGTCTGTCTCAGCGTTCATTGACCCACTGAACCCGGCCGCTCTGGTGTACGAAGCGTCCGCTGAGAACACTGTGATTCTGTGATTGAAATTTTGGCGGGAATGAATTTTTAACAGTTCTAAATATTAAGCACAATGAGTAGATTTAGTTTAGGTACCTACCTAAAGTAATTTATTAATTTTGCAATTGACATGCTATGCTTTTACTTAATAAATTCAAGTCCCGCTTCATTTTTATTCATCTTCATTCGAGGTCGTGGGTTCAAGTCCCGCTTGCGGTAATCACTTTTTCCACCATAATTTAATTTATTAGTTACATTTTAACATTGTTACAACGATCGAATACCTAAACAATGTATGTATGTATTTGTTATTCTTATTACTAGTGTAGAACGTTGGCTTGGTAACAGCATTTTGTCTAACTACTTAAGCGACGACAAATTTCTAAATGTATTTTGATATAACTTCACAGATAATATCTTGAATCAGTACACCGTAATGTAGCCTTCTTTGAGATCACGCTATACACTACGGAAGAGTTATAACCATGGTGTTAGTTAACAGCAATTAGTCATACAAGTATTCCGAATTGAGTGCAACATGACATTAACAAATCAAAAAGTATTGAAAATCTTCTGTGATTAACTTTATATGGACTGGAATCTGTATATTTTAACTTAAATTATCATGAGTCCTGATAAAACACACTCTACTCTCAATTTAGCATTTACTAGATACTAGGATAGACATAGCAATGTTGTTATAAACTCGCGGTTGGCCTAGTTTCACAACCTTGACGGTGGTACTTTGTTTCTAATAATAATAATGGCAGACTCGTTTCCATCGCCACAAACCAAGAATTACTTATTCGAAATTCATTTTCAATTATATTTATACCTACGAGGATAAAATCTCATTATAACCAGATCCCCATCCATCTATCTGTCCGTAGTGTGACGGACAAAAAGAATACAAATGCCACCTCCCCATATCTTACTCGCGGAGGACGTAAGAACCAGCCAAGGGAACCACGTCGCATGACACCTGCGTACATACCCGAGGAGGGTAAGGCAATAAGGAGGGTTGACGTAGGGCAGGCGGCCGGTCGTAAAAATCAGTCAAATCGGAACCCGAATAACGGGATAAAGGCAGGGGAATTATGAGTTAACATTCAGAATGGTCAGTTCAGAAACCGGATTTTAAAGTAGATAATCCTGGTGCGCTGTAACTGAAGAGGTCTGTTGTTAGTTGTGTTTAAGGTAATTTTCAAATAACGCATATAAATGGGAACGTTACGTTCTAACTTGATTTCCACTACATTGAATGTAGTGCACTCCTTACTACATTTGTTTACATATTATGTAGCCGACGTGATCGGCATTCGTAAGTGCTATGCTATTTTAGAAACGGACCGGTTTCATTAAATGTTTTGTTGTTACCTAAACATGTATCCAATTTAGATATCAAAGTACTTATAAAAAAAACTAAGTACATTTTTCCATTATCAAGTTGTCACAGCGTTTGTTTATTTTAACTGGTTCAAGGTATAACATTATTGAGTTTTATTTTTAATGCTTTGAGTTATGTTTTAATGACTGTACGCTACTAGAACTGTCGTCAAAGAATAGTAGTTTGGCTGTCTTCCATAAAGCGTGAGTTTGATTTCTGTTTGGAAAATTATATAGGTACATAATATATATATTAATTAAAAGAACCCTTTATCTATTCAGTTACATAGCTGCTTAAGACACAAGATAACTATATTAAATAGAAAACACGTCTGTGCTTGACAAATAGCCAGTATTTCAGCCGGTTAGGTTATCTTCCCCAAGAGAACTAAAATATATGTTTGTGTACGTCAGTTTTGCAACTGGTATCTCTTGTCGTATGCACCTGATATATTATTTACTAGCTGTTGCCCGCGACTCCGTCCGCGTGGAATTTGGATTATTTTTTTCGCAATAAAAGGTAGCTTATGTCCTTTCTCAGGGTCTAAACATTGTCTGTGCCAAATTTCATTAAAATCGGTTGAGAGGTTTAAGCGGGACAGCGTAACAGACAGACAGAGTTTCATTCGCATTTATAATACATATTAGTCGGGATGTTGGGAACTTAGATCGCTTAAATGTTGATTTAACTTTTATATTTTAGTTGCAAAAAATTACAAATGATATCAGGTAATAGATGCAATTCCATGTAAACGTGAAGTAAAGAAACAGGTAAAAAGTTGTAGGTATGTTTTTAATTAGAAATGAATCTTTCTTAGCAGTTAGACCAAAAAAATAACTGATTATAAAAGTTGGTGAATATACTATAGCAATTACAATGATCAAAATAAATTTTCATTGGCAATAAATGCTACCGAAGACATTGTGTAACATCGTAAATTTTACTCAAAGACTTTAATCTAAATAGACATCTATGATTTGGCAATGTCCCAACATAATATTATTAGATTAAATTCTACAACATACCTGATAAAAATAGCTGTTTATTTATCTACAAACAAACAGAGATTTTCGTTTACTCATTGTAAGATTACTCTACTGTGCTCTAGTTACTCTAAATTACTCTGGGACCTGTAGGGTTACTCTTGAAAACAATCGCAATACCACTATAATTCCAATTCTCTAACGCAATTTCTATTTCAATACGGAGCTGTCAAAAGGCGTCAAGAGTACGGTTTTGGCGACATTGACATGCATTGATGTTTAGTTCACTCAATATCCGCTCAGTATTAACACAATATGGCGCTAGTGTTGTGTTCAAGAGTACGAAACGTGATGAAACGTCATAATCTCAATGCTAATGGATCGGAATTGTTTTCAAGAGTAACCCTACTGGGATCGGTGGGTGTTACTTCATTTTATTGATATGATATTAAGTAACTACCAGTTACTGGATTCCAAGGCGTAGCCACCGCTGTATCAGCCATATCAATGGTACGAGGCCTCCAAGCTGAGGGGGGCCTCGTACCGAAAGGATATTATAAATTACTTACATAGATAGTTGCAAACTATGTTCGGGGTATGAAAAATAGATGTTAGCCGATTCTCAGAACAGTTCTTTATACTAATTATGGTACCACAAGGACCATCAAATATACTTTCTAGTTATCTTCTCTACTACAATATATAACACAGTTGGGCGAAGCCCTCAATGATCAATAATGACGACCTAGGAAGTGGGTCAGGGACTGGTACTTTAGGGGTGGTTCAATTTGTCAATTTGAAATTAGTTTGATTGTAGGATTTGCCACTAGTATGTAATTACAGTTATACTATGGGAGATTAAACAGGCAGTAGGTTTGTCTCGCTAGACATCTTACAAAGTAACTAACTATTCCAAATCTCTCTCTCAGCAATAATAATTAATAATGTAATTGAGATTCATAATCATCATCATATGACGACATGTATGAGTGTGGATGAAGCCAAGGAAGTATGTTTGGATCGTAGCAGATGGCGCTCTGTAGTCTCTGCTTACCCCCATGGGAAAAAGGCGTGATGTAATTGAGATTCTAATAGTTTAATTGTTTATTCATGTTAAAATCGTTACTTACTATTTTTTATAATAACTACGCAATGGGATAGTAAACAGAAATAACAGAAACTATTCCATCAACTAACACAAATGAGCGGTAAATAATTCATTTAAACATTTCTTCCATTGATAGCTAAATGCATTTATCTATAGTTTATGTAGATCGGAAACCAATATAAAATAATACTTAGTTCAACAATTAAAAAAGATAATATTTTCTAACACTTGCGCGACTCATTTGCTTAAATAAAACATATTAGAGTTAGTCTCACCCGTGACCATGGTGACTGCAAAGTCTCCGAAACGTCGGGCTAAAATTTAAAACAAATATACGCGTCTAAATCCGTAAAAAGTAGTTTTATTTAATTAAAAACATGGTTGAAAATCCTAAATTTTGTTTTTTAATTATTGCATTGTCATCGGTCCTTGCTAGGTGTGCAAAATTTTAAATTAATCCGACTACTGCAAGTGGGTGAAAACCACTTTTGAAGATTCCGTTACATAGATTAATACATACATTGATAGATACCTAATGTTAATGTTAATAAACAACTAGAAAATGTGCAAATGTGTGTGTTGGAGCAGCTTTCAAAAAGACAGAATAAAGAGATGAAAGATATAGGTTCCACGCCTAAACATATCTTCCGAGTTTCAATTATTATTAAACCTTTATTTTACAAAAACGCAACGCCAGTATCTACTGTCTGGCACACCATAAACACAAGGTCAAATGAACTATTCTATTTACTTTAATATTTATATTTTACAGAAAACCGAAACTAACAATAAGTACTTTAGTATTGTACGTACTAAGTACTTGTTCGCAAGTATTAACCACTATAAGTAGGTACAGAATGACATTGAAGAACCGTGATATTATGTATGTTATGTTATTTGTCGAGGGCCGTGACGTGCTGAGCCGTGTTACATAACTCATGTGATAAATTAACAACATCTCTACACATATTTGTAATTAAAATGTTGTAAATTACAAAATAGATTGCATAGTTTTGAGGAGGAGGTTCTATGTTCGGCTTGTTGCGGTTGTATATTTATTTACATTTAAGTACTTAACAATGATATTGATGTACTAGCAGACGCTGTTAGTGACGATATTGAAATCAAGCTGGTGACACCAAGAGATTAACACAAGAAGATCAAATATCTGAAACCAAAGAATATATAATAATGTTGCCAAAACCAGCCAAACCCATGCATGAACCCACTTCATACAGACCAATTTCAATTCAAAATTAAAAAAACCCACCTATTGATCAGGTTCACAGAATTTCGAGTATGATAGAAAAATTATTAGAAGAAAAAAAAGTCTGCACAGCTGTATTTCTTGATGTTCAGCAAGCATTCGATAGAGTTTGGCATAAAGGACTCATCCATAAATTAAGAGGAATCCTATCTAACACAAAGAATGTTCCTGGTAAAGCACGAAGATGAATATTCAGATCTTAAAGAAATAATTGAGAAATTCTACTCTGAATTGGAATCAACTATGTCGAAGATCCCTAACAGAGAGTTGCTAGTTATCCTGGGAGATATGAATGCTAAGATCGGTACAGATGCGGATCAACTGAGCAAATGTGCGGGGAGGTTTGGTCTATGGAGTCGAAACGATCGAGACGAGCGCTTCATACAATTTGCTTCGAAAAAAGGATCTTTTGATTGTTAACAGCTTTTTTCAACACCACCCCCGAAGGCTGTACACGTGGGTATCGCCTGATGGAAAAACTCGCAACCAAATTGACTATATCATGATCCGATCACGATGGAGATCTTCAATAACTAATACCCACACGTTACCTGGAGCTGACTGTGGATCAGATCACCAACTTCTGATCTCTAAACTTAAGCTCAAGCTTACAGCAGCTAGAAGTCTTACAAAACAAAAGAAAGTAGAGGTAAAAGATCTCTCTAGATTCCAATCAGTGATTGAACAGAATTGGTACCAGTGGTCTGATGCAGATTTAAATAGCGAAACACCTGACGAACTATGGAGTCGAGCTAACACACTTATTATTGAAACGGCGACAGAAACTGCACCACCATTAACGACATCAAAAAAACAACATTGGATGGCCGATGACACCTTCAAACTAGTTGAAAAACGTCGGAAAATGAAAGCATCAGGATCCGATATAAAAGATCTTAATGAAGTATCTGCACAGATACAACTTAAATGCAGACAAGATCGTAATGCCTACTTGCGCAAGATATGCTCAGAAGTCGAGGCTCACGCTGATAGATATGAGTCCAAAGACTTATACCGCAAGATTCGTGTAATCACAAGAACACTGCCATCCAAAACGTGGGCTATCGAATATCAGCATGGCCAGTTAGTCACTGAACTGGATGAAATTTCGGATATCTGGAAGAATTACTGTCAATCTCTATTTCAGGACCCAGAATCAAGAGATTTTGCACCAACAGAGCCTACAAGTCCTATGCTTGAGCCTAATGTTCTTGACTCGGAAGTGAGTGCCGCCATACGACATCTTAAGAGTGGTAAAGCCACAGGAAAGGACAACATTCCGATTGAAACTATACGAGCATTGGAAGATCGTGGAATTCAAATATTTCACACCATTTGTAATAAGATATGGCTCACAGGCAAATGGCCATCGGAGTGGGTTAGCACGGTTTTTACTCCTCTTCACAAGAAAGGTTCCACTAGGAAGTGTAGCAATTATAGACTAATTGCTTTAATAACACATGCCAGCAAAATAATGCTACACATCTTAAACGAGCGACTGAAGGCCTATTTGACCAAAGAAATTGCGCCAGAACAAGCCGGATTTGTGAAAGGAAAGGGAACCCGTGGACAAATTCTCATAGTTCGTCAAACTATCGAGAAGGCTCGAGAGTTCAACAAGTCTACTTACATATGCTTCGTTGACTTCTCTAAAGCGTTTGACTCGGTGAGATGGCCAATCTTGTGGAAAACGCTCCTAGACATGGGTACACAACAACACCTCGTGCACCTTCTCAGACAGCTTCACGAGGGGGGAACGGCTTCAATGCGAGCAGAGGACCACCTTTCACATAGTTTCGACCCAAGTGCAGGCGTGCGACAGGGGTGTATAATATCTCCCTTACTTTTTAATGTGTATACTGAGCTTGTCATGCGAATCACTCTTGAGGACTGAACAGATGGCGTTGTGATCGGCGGATACAAAATAGCGAACTTGCGGTACGCAGATGACACCACCTTATTTGCGAGCAGCGCCGATCTTATGAAGGAATTACTTCTCAAAATGGAGCGCATAAGTCTTACGTTTGGGTTAAAGATAAACTGATCCAAGACCAAAATTCTGATCGTAGATCGTGTAAACCACAATTCGCCCGAAGTGACACAGATTGCGAATTGCGACGTGGTACAAACCTACGTTTACCTCGGGTCTTTAATTTCAAATAATGGGGGCTGCGTGGATGAAGTAAAACGACGCATGGCGATGACCAGAAACGCAATGGAGAAATTGAAGAAAATATGGAGGAATTGTAATATTACCAAAGCCACTAAGATTCGGCTCGTGCGGGCCCTCGTTTTCCCCATATTTCTTTACGCAGCAGAGACATGGACAGTGCGTGAACTGGAAAAGGGGAAGATAAATGCTCTGGAGATGTGGTGCTGGAGGAAGACGCTTGGGATTTCATGGACGGCATGCACGTGCATGGACGGAGTATAGATACGTATCTATACTCCAGGAATTAGGTATCACACAGCGTTTATCATCTGTAGTACAGTCACGTATATTGCAATATTTTGGCCATGTTTCAAGACGGAGTAATGACTCCATAGAGCGATTGGTTGTGCAGGGCAAAGTGGAGGGCACTAGGTCGCGGGGCAGGTCATCTATGCGCTGGACTGACCAAGTGAAATGTGCAGTGGGAACTGGCATTTCAGAGTATACCAGACAGTCTAGCAATAGGGAGAGATGGCGGCAAATCGTGCAAAAAATCGTGTCCACTTCCACCAATGACACGGATGCCTCAGCGTGACCACGACCGCTCTGACAAGAGCTAGACGATAGAGAAGAAAGAAATAAAAGCTGGGGTACCTCAAGGAAGTGTCCTAGGTCCGGTACTATATTTGCTTTATACTTGTGATATACCAGCACTAGGAAATAATACAATTGCCACGTTTGCTAATGATACGGCTATCATGGCTACAGGGTCTACTCAGGCAGAAGCTGTAGAAAAAGTTCAAGTATCTATAAACACTACTAGAGTGGACCAAAAAGTGGTGAATAAAACTAAATGAGCTTAAATCTACTCATATAGACTTCACCAACAAGAAAGAAAGTTATGAGCCTTTGTATTTAAACAACCAGGTAACTCACCAGAACACAGCCAAATACCTAGGCATGACATTAGACGCAAAGCTTCGCTGAAAGGCCCATGTCAAAAAGAAACGCGAAGAGTTGGAGCTTCGCTACAAGAATATGTACTGGCTACTAGATAAGCATTCTTCGTTGTCAGTACATAATAAATTGCTCTTATACAAACAGGTCCTAATGCCAGTGTGGACTTATGGTATCCAGCTGTGGGGCTGTACCAAAAAAAGTAATATGCAAATCATACAAAGTTTCCAAAATAATGTGCTTAGGGGCGTTGTGAACGCACCATGGTATGTCCGAAATGCTGATCTTCACAGAGACTTAAATGTGGACACGGTCGCTAGTACTATAAAAAAATTTGCCGAAGCCCATGAACGGAGGCTTCAGCAACACGTTAACGTCGAGGCTATCCAGCTCCTTGACAATACGGATCTAGTGAGAAACCTTAAAAGAACAAAACTGTTCGAACTAGTTATTTAATAGTGATAGTCTCAACAGTGCAGCGAGTGCTAGTTTTAAGGAACACAAAAACAAAGTGCCTTCGCCTTAAATAGAGACAATAAGCAATTTAAGTTAGATTTAAATTACTTATTAGTCTTGGCTAGCTAGATTGCAATTTTTTGATGAATGTGGTCTCAAAAGACCGGAATCATCTTATTATAAAAAAATAAAAAAAATTAAGTACTTGTGATTATTCTGGTCTAGTCTAATTCAGTAACTATAATTTCTGACTGAAAATAACTATTTCAAATTAAGAATAAATACATTGAAGCATACTTTGCGTTCGGTTGAAGCACCACTCGTCATCATCCCCCACTTGTCGGGTTGGGCCCCCCGTGAAAAAAGGGGCCACCCTTGCCGGGTCATGGTAAGGCTTAAGGCACTACCATGGCCCGGAAGGGCAATGGTAAGGCTTAAGGCACTACCATGGCCTGGAAGGGCAGAGAGAGAAAAAAAACCACTCGTCATTATCGTAGTCCTGTCCTTACCTCGTTAATTGGGGTCGGGAATATTACTAATATACATATTATGTTACTAACGGTACTTACCCTTAGCGTGCGACTACAACCCCACTTTGACCAGTTTTTACAGGCATTTGTGCTTGAGGATTTAATCAAAAACCCGTTTGTTTTTTAAGCAATTGAGGTACTATAATATGCGACAAGTGTTTTTGATGGCAAACTAATTATGTAAAAAAACAATGATAATGAAGAATCTATTATAAGTATGAGTAATGTAATAACTATTTAAGTACGTGTGGTAACACTGGCTTAATAATATACTTACACCTGACTGTTTCTAACTAGAAACCTAGTCTGTGTGTGGATTAAGAATGCAATTGTCATCACTCCTTTTCCTTCCCAGGGTGCTGTAAAAGCTAGCTAAGGAATATTATAGAGGAGGCCAGTTTCCTACACTAGGACTTATATAGTCAGAAAGGACGAAGTAAATGATAATCTGTGATATCATAACATCCCGAGATAATGGTACCAATTCTAGGTACACAACTCTCGACTTAACTAAAAAATGAAAATTGGTAGTGTCAATATAGCTATTACCTGCTATTTTGTTGTACACATTTATATTAATTAAAATCGTTATTCTATAATACACAGTTTTAACAATAAGAAAACATCAGTAAACATCGCCGAATTGTGATAATGACGCTATCAATTTTGATTTTTTAGTTAAGTTTAGTTGTGCGCTCAGAATCGGCACCAATATCACTATTACTCATAGGCGACTTAACCATTTATCAGGGGTAGGAAAATAGGCTCCGCGCCTCCAGCAAAGGCCGATAAACCAATCATGGACATGAGGCACTTACCTAGAGATTCCCTGCCAAGCTTAGACCCGTGCTAGTTTTATTCGGCACTTAAATTAACAAATTTCAGTCTTTGTCATTACTTTATTGCAAATATTTAGGTATTAACATATAAAATTCGTTGGCTGATAGTGGTCGGTTTAAAAGCCAAATTACTATTACAAACCGGGACTAAACGGAGCCACTAATAGTGGCTAATTTTGATGTACTCTAATATCTTTATTGTAAGTAAATATAATTAAAATAATGATACCTCTATCTATCCCTGCGTATTTGTCAAAACAGATATTCATAAATATCTACCTTTATATCATTATAACAAAAATAATCACAGTCGTATTCAGTATGGCATTAAGAATAAGAAAACTTTCTTTCGATAAAACTTACTATACTTACTAAAATACTAGAAGAGTTACGCTATGCCTAGAAACTGGATTTGTTATTATTTTTGTCTCTATCATAGTTATTTTCTCTTTCTGTTTGGGCTGGGTCGATGTTGTATATAAATTTCATGTTGTTGGTTCTTGAGTCGCCATCTATTAAACGTATTCTGTACTGTCAGATTACATTTATGTTGTAGTTCTGCTACTGGCACTTAGATGGCGCTGTGATAGTTTAAATTGCTATTTGGTCAAAGTTTATTCATTTTGTGAACATAGGTTTTTAATTTATTAAGTAAAAGCATAGCAAGTCAATTGCAAAATTAATAAATAAAATAACTTAAGATAGGTTTTGTCACATATTTTGTCTACAATATTAAATGGTTTTATTTTATTTTTTAAAGTCTGTTTTCTATTTGTTTCAGGTGTTAGTGGAATACGATGGTGTAGATTGGCAACGTCGCGAGTGGGTTGCAGTTTATTCTCGACGAACGTTTCGTGTTTTTTTAGTGGAAAGAACTCTAGTTTGGGCACCGAGATCTTACGAAGGAAAAGACATCAAATGGCCAGCTTTGGTAAATATTTTTTTTTGTAATGTTTGTAGAATACAGATGGCGTTACTGGTTGGTATTTGGTAGTTTTTGTGCAAAATATTTGCAAATTTTTTTGTAGCTTGACCATAATATTTATTAAAACTATAAAGCCCTTTAAAGCACCAATTTTGTAAAGCGAAAAATGCTTTTTATATGATACATTGTTTAAATTCTTAGTTATGTGTAGACGAAATAGATGGCGTTAACAGTAGCAGGCGTACGCATTTTGTAACTCTTACAATTTGTTACGGAGAGCACAATTGTTTACGCCGCACTGTTGTTAAAATTGGCGTTTGAGTTGCCACAAGTCACAACACAAGCTTATCAAAAGGAATTACTAGGATCCATAAAAAAAAGCTTTATAAATTTCAGCAAGGCATGGAAGAAGACTTACTAACATACTTAATGTTCTACCTTGGTTTTATTGTATTCTCGTTCAGTTAGACAAGACTAGAATTAATTTTATTTGTTAGTAAAATAAAAAGAAGTTGATTTCTAAGTTTTGTAATTACAATATCAGTATTAATTATGAATAAATATTGTTTCTGTAAACTTAACGTTATTTAACATGGATAGGTATATTCTAAGTTCACTAGATATATGTATAATGTTTTCGTCTCACGTGTCCCCTGTGACCTCCATTTGAATCCCCAAGTACGTCCCTATTTCAAATGGAGATCACGTTACTTTATGTCTGAGGCTTGAGCGTGGCAAAGTTTAATACTGCTATCTAAATCACCCCAACCTAAAACATTTATTTGTAAGGCTTGCAAATGGATACAAGTAAATTGACTTGCTTTGCCAGTAAGAACTAGACTAAATAAAAGATAGCTGGTACGTTGCAGTCTACATACCTGCAATTCAGTCTACTTCTAATGTGTAATACCTACTTTATTTAGTCATTAATATATTATTTAGTTAAATATTAGAGAAAAGAATCGTCATTTAAAATGTATTTTAATTATAATGTAAAAATCATTAGATATATAGCACAAATATGATAACTAAGAAATTAGTAAACTTTAATATTGCTGAAGAACAAAATTGACAGTCCATGTAAAGCTGCCGCCATAAATTAAATGCTTAATGGTTTTACAATAAATTAAACTTAACTAAAAAACAAAAACAACTATTGGTGTATTTTTACATTTATGTTAATTAAAATCTTTAGTCTATAATACACAGATTGTCTAATCAAAAGTTCAGCTATCATTACAGCGGTACCTATGTCACGTCTTTTGCCATTTGATATTGTTTTGGAAAATAAAACAATGGTTCCAATAATTCTACTTCCAAAACTATACTTACCTACTTAAAACATGAAATTTGGTAGTTACAATAACAATTTGACACTGTTAATAGAACCTTTGTGTTTGTGTATTATTGATTAGTTCCATATTTAGATTTTAAATAATAATGAATATTATTTAAAAACTAAATATAGTACCACGGAATAGTGGTAATATAAGTAATAATAGTGGTAATATAATCAAAATAGACCACTGTTTTCATCATTTAGTTAAGTTCAGTTGTGCATTTAGAATTGGTGTCCTTATCTATAAAATTTTAAATAGTCATGTTTGAACACAAAAAATTTTGTTACAAAATGTTTGTATCTGGTATTGTTCAGATCTACATAAGCAAGTAGTTAGGTTTATTGTCATGTGTTAAACTCCAGTTTTTAGGAAAGAATTTAACTTTATAACATTTTAGTAAGTACTTAATAAATCAAATTATAAATTAATTTTTGTTTATTAAGTAAAAGCATAGCAAGTCAATCGGAAATAATTATAAATTACTGTTTTTGTACCCAATTATTTCGTGAAGTCATGATATTGTAACTTCAACGTACTGCCATCTGTTAACGAGTAGCGTCACTATAATGTAAGCGTTTGGTTACTGTGTCTTTACATAGATGTCGACACAAGGTTCAAAGTTTTTTATAATTTTTTTTAAACTACGAAATTATTCCTGGTATATTTCTTATTATTATGTTGGTTTATTTTTATAGGTATTATTGGTAATTATTTTAATTACATTCTATATAATTAATTACTTTGTTATCTATCCAGACATTCACCTCGCTGGCAGCTGACTTGACGCTAGCAGCTGATGCACAGCCCGTAGAATATCTCCACGATAGACACCTGGAATTCTTGGACTACGCCAACCTGCTTCCATATCAGGTAAACATTGAAATCCGTGTATGTAGGTAAAAAATCTTTTAGTAATATCGTGTATTGTTCTGTTCATTACTGTTTTGAAAGGCTAGGTTAATCGTTTTTTTAGGGTTCCGTACCCAAAGGGTAAAAACGGGACCCTATTACTGAGACTTCGCTGTCCGTCCGTCCGTCTGTCACCAGGCTGTATCTCAAGAACGGTGATAGCTAGACAGTTGAAATTTTCACAGATGATGTATTTCTATTGCCGCTATGACAACAAATACTAAAAATAAAATAAAATAAATATTTAAGGGGGGCTCCCATACAACCAACATGATTTTTTTACCGTTTCTTGCTCGATAACGGTACAGAACCCTTCGTGCGCGAGTCCAACTCGCACTTGACCAATTTTTTTTAATAATTAATTCAATATCTTTATTCGGACAATTACAAGACATACATTACAGAGAACACAAATCAATAGGGTTTTAAATAAAATTATATCGGTTGAAACTAATACATTATATCTATATCTTTCTTTAAAAAGAAATTGAAGTATACTTAAACCACTTTTTAAACCACTTATTGATAGCGACATATCAGCAAGTTTTTTAACGTCCATATTTTTTATTGTTATTGCATTATGAGACAAGTAATTCTCACCATAAAGTATTCAGAATACTCTTTGAATATGATACTTATATATAATAAATAAAATTATGATAGAGTATTTATGATATAACCAACAATATAATAAAACAACACACAGTAAACAAGTTTTAGGTCAAGTATCATGACTTCACCACTCATAACCATGTATGTTACGTTATATAATCTAATTGGTGTATTGTACTATGTATAGAGGCTATCAACTAGTTATGCAACGCATAATATGTCACGCTTATGCTCGCTAGATATATGATTATTAATATACTCGTTTTCCTTGCTGTTGTTCAATGACTATAATATTAACAGCGTTTATCTTGCTTTTGTGTGATCAATATTACGCCTACGCTTGTAGGCGCTTTAGACTGTGTAAATGAGGATATGAAAGAAAGACGACATAACACAGGTATGATGTCTGATAGAAGACTATGAAAGATAAAGACATGTTGTGCCGACCCCAAATAATGGAATAAGGGCAGGAGAATGATGATGATGGTAAATATACATACAACGTTAGGCACGTCTGTATACGCTTTAAAGAAAGTAGTTTAGTTAATATATTCTAATATTATATAACATTCTCGTATCACAATGTTCGTTGACATACTCCTCCGAAACGGCTTGACCGATTCTTATGAAATTTTATATGCATATACAGTAGGTCTGAGAATCGGCTACTATCTATTTTTCATTCCCCTAAGTGATAAGGGTTGTCCACCCCTAACATTTGTATGGCAAACCCCGCAGGGCCCGGGGTCGTCGACGGGCAAGAGCCGGCGGCCCCTCGAAGAGGTGGTCGCTCACGGCGGGTCGGTATTCAGAGACCCGCCGCGCCAAATGTGGCACTCGGCCACGCGACGGGGGGACCTATTGTTCCCCCCGCCGAGTCGGGCCTAGCGGGGCCACCCCTAGGCACCATCATGGCCCGGCAAGGCAATGACGAGAGAAAAAAAAAGCATTTGTATGGCAAAACAACGTTTGCCGGGTCAGCTAGTATTATTATAAAAAAATCCTCTATTTTGGAATACCATTTACAGCCATTGCATGCGTAATATGCTTTGTAAGAGATTAGTGAATGCTCACGGTTCCACCCGCGTTTGTATTTATTATTTGTTTAAACATACGAGCACGTCTATTTTGCCGCACGGTCCGAACAAAATGTTTTATGCTCGAGTTAAATATAGAGTAGACCCTGGTATATATTTGCTTTTATCTTATATAACCTTTTTTTATATAACCCTCATAATATATTCTTTGTCATGAAAATCCTTTGTCTCCTTTGTTTAGTTGCTAAAAATTTAGTAGATTATTACTACCAATTAGGCCATGAACTTTATCCTTTGTGGTAACGGATTAAGAATGCAAGTGTCACCACCTCATTTCCTTCCCAGGGTGCTGTAAAAGCCAGCTAAGGGATATTACACAGATAACATCCTCTGTGATGGAAAACTGAACGGCCATGAACGTTAATTATTGTAATTGTAAAAGTGATATTTTTATTTAAAAGTTAAATAATTTATCATACTAGTTTTGAGAGATAAAAGTGTATGGATAGTTTAAAGAAAGCGCATAAGCGACCCAATTCCGAATGAGACGATACGAGTGTTTATCCAAAGTTGCGCGTTCAGGCAAAGTGGGGAGATCAAGGACGGTGTCTACCAAAAATGGGGAGGGTTTCCCCGGGAGACGGGTGTTGAGAGGGGTGCTAGGGTGTGCAGGCGGTGATCTGGCGAGCGGGGCGAGGTATGTTTTGATGCTCGCCGCCCGCTTTATTGATTTTCTGCGCCCGTCCGCCCACCTCCCTTTTATTATATACATATTCTGCGCCAGGTGGTGGATGGTGGTATTGCCGACTGTCGTGCTATTTTTGGTTAGCCCCGGCCGCTTCGCTCCCGTGGAAACATTATGATTGATCAGCTGCAAACCTAGTATAAAATAAATCTCGTTTTAGTCTTCAAATTCTCGTCATTTCTACGAAATTTAATAAAAATGAATTTGTTTTATTTGTAGGACTTTCACAAAATTAATTACGTTCCGTTATTCATTTCTCTAGGGTCTTATAGCATTAAATATTAGCTTTAAAATATTTGTAAAATATTATGAAGTAATTTTCACTTACTCGTAGTCTATTAAGTGTATACATAAGAATTATTAAACCTAGTTATTAGTTAGTATTAGTTATTTTCTCTTTTTCTATTTACGTGATATTACTTTTAAAAGTTACATTTTAATTTTACTATTAAGTATTTACTGTCTCTTATAATAAATATTGTATCGGAAAGTAAATTTAGCATTAATGTACATCCCTGTTAAGTTTCTTTCATCGTCAGCGAACCGTGCTATCTTCATAATGTTTCTTTTGACATTTTATTTACGAAAATAACTAGTTATTATGTTATTTTATGAAGTTTCATTACATCAATTATGTATGATTACGTTCGTTACTTCATTTTATTCAGTACCTTTTCTATGTAGAGTGAGTGGGATAACATTATAGTAAAATTTAATGCAGTTAAAGATAAAAAGAACATTTATTTTTAGAATAATTAGAAATAATAATAATAATAAATATTCATGGACATTTCACACAACGTCCTCTGGTCCCAAGCTAAGCTTATATGCTTGTGTTATGGGTACCAGAATACGGATAGAATACATATACTACTTTTTTTTTGTAAAAACATACTTTTCTAATATATAAAATTCACGTGTCACAGTGTTAGTTACCGTACTCCTCCGAAACGGCTTGACCGATTCTTCTCAAATTTTGCATACGTATTCAGTAGGTCTGAGAATCGGCCAACATCTATTTTTCAAATTTTTTTTTTTTTTAGTATGGCAAAACAACGTTTGCCGGGTCAGCTAGTAATACATAAAAACACCCAGACGCAGTACAAACATTTGTATGACAATTATAAAAATCACACAAATGATTGTCCCCAGCGGGAATCGAACCCACGACCTCTTGATCGGCAGTCCGTTACATGAACCACTACACCACGAGGCCCGTCAATTAGAAAATAACAAGAATAGATTTACGATATAGAGTTGTCAATTTGTTTACTAAATAATTAGCAGATTGCGACAAGAACAAGTCTGGGTTATGTAATTTCATATTACCACTAATCTAGAACTTGGCTTATTGCTGAAATATGGCTAGAGAGTCTATCCTTACTACGTTAAGTAATCTTATTATCTATAGCTATTCTGTACCGTCTGTTCTCACCTCACACTATAGCCATGTTATAATCCTTTGAGTGCACACGCTTTTATGATTCATATCCAGAATTACTTCGTCCAAAAACCTCTGCTTAATTTACTGTTTATGAAAATGAAACGGTAATAAAATTTAATTATCCAGTTGAATAAAATAATTTATTTGCGCAACTGTATAAGTACGGCTATTTATGTGTTATGCCGTAAAAACTAATTATGTTACAAAAACTTTATAAAGAATTTATAATTAAAAAAAGAAGTTAAATTAGCTAACCGGCAATGAAAGTTGATAGTGAGTTTCTTAACTTAGTCGTTAGCATGCACGCAACCAAACTCTGAAACTGTTCACCGCAAAATTGAAACGAGTAAAGTTTGTTTCAGTTAGCTTACTCTACTGTCCAGTAGTTCCACCCCTTTTGGTGGGTGGTTGTGTGGGTAGATGGGAGGGTTTGATGTAGACTGCGTATGTCAGATACTAGCGAGACAATGATACTTTGATCGCGTCCCTGTTTTATGAGGGATGTCAATAGGTAAGTAGCAGTAACATGTCTTTCTTTGTTATCGAATCTATCTATTCAGAGCTTGTCAAGATGCTTATAAGTTCTTTATGATAAATATCGTTGAATAAGTTATATATGGATGTTATTGTGTTATTTGTTACTGGTATTAAGGAAAATAGATACACGATCTTTGACTATTTTTGAATTAGGACACCGAATTCTATTGCTCTATTCGTCGTAAATATTTCTTTGATTTGTAGCTAATCTGTAGTCAATAAATACGAACTTTTAATTTAATAATTCAAGCTTACTATTGTTTACAAGGTAATAGTATTAAGCAATAATTGCAAAGTATAAACAAAGAAAATTTTAAAGCAAGAAAATATATTAGAGAATTAGTATAATTTAATAAACTCAATGCGGCTTCTATTCATTAGGTAATTGAAGCGAGACTGTGTCTGTGTCGTTTGTATACCTATGTGGTTGATGAAGTGGATCTCCTGATGTCGTTATACGTCATCGATGCGGAAACTTATCTTTTAGGTGGTAAACACTTTGTGGAAGTAAGCTGACCTAGTTGTGATTACAATGCCTTTTTACTATAAATGACAAAAGAGCCACTACTAGGTTTTTTGGCCCTTTGTGAATCTGATGTCGACATAATAATCGATATATCGAACTTAACTATATACTTGCTTTGACTGTAGAGGAACTGTGGAAAACCCTAGATATAATTTAGATAAAGCGTAGAGTTTAAGTTGTGACTGACAGGTAGTAGTAATATAAAATTGTAATAAAATACTCTCTTCGTATGGCAAGTTATATAACATTCAGTAGTTTGTCGTTTTTGGCGTTCCATTTTCAAAATTCGCGTAATTGTTTTCAACAGTAATTTGAAAAAATATGCTCACTGCAGTTCACTGCACACAAACGTGTGATTACGTACGTATGCACGTTTTAATTTGGCTAATATATTAGGATTTTAATTTTTACAGACTTACTACTACGACTATATAATAAAATTTTAAAAATGGCCATTTAAACAAATTAATAAACTAAAGAGTAATCAAGATTCGTAGTGAATAGAAAATGTGTTGAGTTATACGCTACGTTTAAAAAATTATTTTTGTTTTTTGAAGTTATTTATTCTTTTCCTGAAATGAAATGTTTACTAGATTTTGTTCAATAACCACGGTACACAATTTCTTTTTTAGGTAGCATGACGTATTGTGAATTCCATTAGTGTTATACTCTACAGAGCGTGAGAATTAAATGGGCATACATATTTTTGTACGCCTTTTTATTTTTATACATTTAAAATTCATTATCTTTTCTGCATGCAGATAGCACAAGATCGCACGTTGTGGCGTTTTAAGGGGGATGACACATAGTCATCCCCAGCAGTGGACGGAGAAAGGTTGATGGATAGATGAAATTTCGCTACAGCTGTATAGTTTTATCATATTTTAAATTCCTTACAATCATGTTACCTTTTCGTAACAATATTAACTAGAGTAAAAACAAAGTATTAAGATTTGAGTTTAATACAAATATCAAAGGAAGTTCGGGATATACCTAAACTAACGCATTAATGTGATATAATGTTGTGTGGGACAAAACACATTCATTTTATTAAAAAAATAAACTTTGTTATACAATAGGTTTACAGATACTTCACACCCTGCGTACCAAATTTAGTTGAATGCTAGATTTTTGTTGTACTGCCCGTATTTAGGTATGTACATGTATTGCGTTTAGTTCATTCAGCAGTAGCAGTTAAGGATCAATCAAGACCCATAACCGCATTTTTTTTTAATAAATATTCATGGACATTTGTACACAACATCCTCTGGTCCCAAGCTAAATTTATATGCTTGTGTTATGGGTACCAGAATACGGATAGAATACATATACTACTTTTTTTTTGTAAATTATACATAAGTACTTATAATACATAGAAACACCCAGACGCAGTACAAACATTTGTATGACAATTAGAAAAATCAC
This sequence comes from Orgyia antiqua, assembly GCA_916999025.1. Lineage (NCBI taxonomy): Eukaryota > Metazoa > Arthropoda > Insecta > Lepidoptera > Erebidae > Orgyia > Orgyia antiqua. The sequence continues at coordinate 30,637,614 of OU779866.1, forward strand.
ACAAATGATTGTCCCGAGAGGGAATCGAACCCGCGACCTCTTAATCGGCAATCCGTTACATAAACGGCCTCGTGGTCTAGTGGTTCACATAACGGACTGCCGTTCACGAGGTCTCGGGTTCGATTCCCGGTCAGGACAATTATTTGTGTGGTGTTTTTAATTGTCATACAAATGTTTGTACTGCGTCTGGGTGTTTAATATATATTATAAGTATGTATTTACAAAAGAAAAGTAGTATATGTATTATATCCGTATTCTGGTACCCATAACACAAGCATATAAAGCTTAGCTTGGGACCAGAGGACGTTGTGTGGAATGTCCATGAATATTTATTTATTTATTTATAAACTACTCAACCACGAGGCTCGTCTTTTATTGTCAGAAAAATGGTTTTTACAAAATCTATACTATCCTTACTAATGTATAAATGCGACATCCTGATGATGACACAATAAGAATTTTGACGAACTTAAGTGTTAATGTGTGAAACGAAACTATAGCGCGATTTAAAAACGGTACAACGCCATCTATCGACTGTTATGGTAAACTTCTATTTGTTAAGGTTTGATTTCTAAATTTCAAGCGTATGAAGTCGCGGGCAACAGCTTGTAATATTATAAAACTGAAGATTTTGTTTGTTTGTACGTGCTTATCTCAGGAACTTCTGGTTCTTTTTGTGTTGGATAGTCCATTTATCGAGGAAGGCTATAGGCATAATAACATCAAGCTGCGACCAATAGGAGCGAATCATTAGTGACAAATGTTGCAAACACCGGGAAAATTTTCTAAATTCCACGCACATAGAGTCGCAGGCAACAGATAGTTACTATACTTATATTTAGTGTAATTTGGGAATCATTATCTTTGTTAGCAGTTCAATAAACAAATACTAAAGTTTAATATCAGCCTACAAATCAATTTTATTTTCAAACGTTGTATTTACAAAAATATTATTAAATATAAATATAATATATTATATAATATAATATATTATTAAATATTAATATAAATTATAAATCGTATCTGTGATCGTAACTAGCTAAATTATAGGTAGAGTTCCTTCCATGTTATATGATCTTTATGTTGTCTAGGACTTACTAGATAATGTTCTAGCGTAAAAGCGTTTCAGATAATTCTAAGTACCGTTGAAAAGCAAGACCTAACTTAGCCCGTTATCTGATATCTGTTAGCAAATTAATATCTACGTTTAATAAATATGTTGGGTTTTTCATGTTATATACTTTTAGACCTCTACTTTTATTTTAACAATATCTGGTTAACCGATTGTAGGTCGGGATGCATTTTTTGAAATTATATTAAGGGAAGTCTCAGTAATGGGTCCCATTTAACCTTTTGGTACGGAATCCTAAAAACGAAAAAATAAATATAAAAACGATTTACTAAAGTAATTTATTAATTTTGAATTTGACATGCTATGCTTTTACTTAATAAAGCAAATTATGGTGGAAAAAGTGATTACCGCAAGCGGGACTTGAATCCACGACCTCGGAATACCGTTCCGTAGCTCTTCCAACTGAGCTTAGCGTTGTACGTAAAAATATATTATAAACTCAATCGAGTGACGAATGTGGTGGCCTAATTTGATTACTGAAAAGCGAACCAACAATTTATTATGATATAAACCGAAACCGATAATGAAATCTGTTTCTTGTAGGATCTCGATTGCAATTAATTCTACCGTATAGTTAGTTATCGAAACATAATACAAATTTTATATGATGCCTCGATAAAACAGCGCACACATACTCATATCTATTACCATTATAATTTTCCCCACAGACTAATTACCAATCCTATGCTCCTATAATGCTACAGATAAAGTTTTAAACAGCTTAGATATTAAAACTACATTGCTACTTGTGTTAAAATGAGACCTTCCCATACCACGTAAGAGGTATAAGTCATCAATCTCTTTCATTATAAAAAGGCTGCGTTATGTATGAAACATAACGAGCTTAATGCGCACAATTATCTTGAAGAATTGAGTCGGTATTAATCACTACGTAACCTCACCAAATAGAAACAAAATAAACAGCAGACTGTAGGATAACGTTGGCTGAGTCATCGCCTCAGTCAACTATGTACACAGCAATGCGTGACTTTAACTAATATTCGTACGAAAGGCAATCTCTACATTTACTTACATCAGCCGTTTAGATGCCGAATATTATGAAAGGAACTCTCGATAACACGGTAGTTTCCCATTACGATAATAACAACATCTTTGTGTCCTTATCTAAAGTCTATCAAAGTAAAGGTTATCAATATAAAAATAATACAGCTTTACTAACAAAAATATGTTTGTAAAATAATATTTGTTATGCTTGCTACCTTGAATAGATATTTGCTAGCTCTGTATTTTACATTCATAATTACTCAATTGTGTATATTGTTTTAGTTGTTTCTTGTTATTTATAATGACGACAGAAGTAGTTTTAAGTAAGCTGTCTACACATCGGTGGTGACCCTGAATGCTCCAATAGCGTTAGTTAGCAAACAGGCGGATACAGTGGGTATATATGTAGTTATATATAACAACCGTTTGTAGGGGGGCTGTTGTGGAGAGGGGGACAGGTTCAACGCACCGGATACGTCTGTCGCCGGGCAAAGGCTTGTATGCAATACAACGAAACAGGTGTGCGTTTAATATCAATGTGTGCGTGTGTCGTAACATTGACATAAATACTAGTGCATTCGTGTGCATGTTAAACTCTAGTACACACTTAGTTCTACGATTTACGTTGTGTGTGTACGGTGAGTTATTACTGCACTTAGCAAGATATACCCGTATTCGTGGGCATGTATATTATATACTGATGTTGATTTGTGGAGGTGTGGAATAATGTAGGGCATAATGTTTACATGTGATACGAGGTCGTAAAAGCAACTATCAATGTACTGTTTTAATTAATAAATTAATAACAATTTATGTTTTTGCTATAATTACTTGCGCTTGCGTAGTTTGTAATGCTAATCAAACGAGTTCACAGATACATAAATGCATGAACATTAATGGGTGTTATTTAGAAACTAGAGCAACGGACTTTGCTTAGGAATTTACTAATTACGTATTAAATAATATACGCACAGAATATACGTAATTTGTTACATATACATTTCGTGGAGGAGAAACTACAGAGAGGAGTGTAAATCAGGGTATTTTTAAGAATCTCTTAGAATTGTACAGAGCCTTCTAAATGCATAGGTATATGAGAAAAATAAGTCAGTAACCAACAGATTATGACTTAAACATGGCTCGGAAGTAGACTCCCTGCTATGTTACCATGACAATCCCCTAAAGCCAAAATATCTTATTATATTATTCACCTTGGATAAATGCGTCACACAAAATTTTCTACATATTTGTATACAACGGCTACACCAATAGAGTTGATTACATAATCACTTGTCTGAAAAATAATAACAGTTCGTTTTTTTTAAGTGTTGTATTTAAGGGCAAGATTTATTCATTAATTCAAATTATCGTGATGAATATATCAGTTAATTAAAATAAAGTGATTTATTATCTCAATGATGGAAACATACTAATATTAAATTCCATTTTATTAGTTACCAAAAATCAAATAGAATATCAAATCCTAATTTATTCGTCGGAAATCGTGTTGCGGTTACTCTATTGCCTGGTAATAATTGCACTAATAATATAGTTTAATTGCGAGACTGTTATTAGTTATATACTCAGACAGAAGCACATATACACACAAACAAAACCTACAGATAGAGATAGAGCGAGATGAGATATATAATGTAGAGTCACCAATTATACTTGTTTTGTTAAAGTTTAAAAACTCTATATTACTTTCTTATTTTCGTATTCACAGTACCTACTCTTATTCTTACAACTTACTGCTATCCCTAAACATCCCTTAGAAAAAAAAACAAAAAAAATCTTTAATAAACTAAATTATAATGGAAAAAATGATAACCATAAGCGGGACTTTTCGGTCCAATTGTGTTCTGTAAAGAACGCTAACTGATCGATTGATGGAGTTGGTGCAAACCGCTCAATAGATGGCGTTGTACGAAAAAACATCGCACGATGTTAAAACTCGCATTGAGATGATTGTAGTGGAAAATTTGGTTAACATTTGCGTGGACCATAATAGCTCAGATGGGAGAGCGACGGAACGGCATTCCGAGGTCGCGGGTTCAAGTCCCACTTATGGTTATCATTTTTTCCATTATAATTTAGTTTATTTAGTAAAAGCATAGCGAGTCAATCGCAAAATATTAATATATTAATGTAAAAAAATCTTTATCTGAATTCCCGTTTTTTGAGATTCGTGCCCAAAAACGGAAATTTCGATAAAGTTTTCTAGGATTTTCTTTTCGTGGCAGACTATTGTATTTCTGCTTTAATTGCACTCTATATAAAAGGGGTTATTATAGGCTATTTTAGATAATTAATAGTTTAATCGCATTTCAAAAATTTGTTACAGGACTGGGACGCCCGTCTATTAGAAACGAGTTTGGATGCATCAATCGTTGCCTCTCTGTCCTCTGAAGCTGGAGAATGGCGATCGTTACAAGATGGTCAGCGTATTCTTACAACAACGCCTTCTGTTCTGGGTGGTTGTCGGGCCCAGGTATACAGAGTTGCTGGTGCCACACAGTGGTATACTGCTGTCATCGTTGGTGTCAATGAACATACAGGAGTAAGTACTTTACCCTTATATTACGTTATTTTTATAGGCTTGCAGTTTATGTAGCCACAGTCGTATCCAGAGTCTTTAGGCCTAAGTAATTAGAGGCCCTAAGACTTAGTGTTTCTATTTGTATTTCGATATATGTACATATAATCTAGTCTGGTCATTTTGTAAAAAAATATAAAACTATTGTATTTTCTTTCACACGTATGTAAATATTCTAACTCCCAAGTAGTCAGATTAGCTCATGATATCAGATTTAGGTCGAATTAACAAGAACACGTCACGTTTCATGAATATTAATATGTCACTTCCTGGCTTTAGATGATTCTAACTCATAAATAAATCTAGTGCAAGTGTGTAAGTAACTGTGCAAGAATTCTTCACGATAATTCCAAACCGGGAAGTTCTGCCTGAAACCAGTTTGTTTTATTGAACGCGATGGCATCCGACAACGAGGTAGCTATAAAGGCTCTTGTAAGTAACTGAGCCAGCTGTATAAGGTAATCGTTATTTGAAGAACACATGGTAACTTGTTACCTTAAATGTAAATGGCATCTAGAACTTTCCACATACTACCAATTAAGTAGACTTGGTAAAACAACGATCTTAATTTATGTTGACATCGTGCAATATGAAGCAGTTGCAGCGATAATAGAATTTTGTCATCTATGTTTTCAAACATGAACGATGAAGCTAAGGAAGTATGTTTGGATCGTAGCAAATGGCGCCCTATAGTCTTTGTCTACCCCTATGGGAAAAAGACGTGTTGTTTGTTGATGATGATGTTTTCAAACAAATATCGTCTTCCAAATCTTCTGTTGTGAAAATATTGATTTAAATAAACTAAATTATAATGGAAAAAATGATAACCATAAGCGGGACTTGAACCCGCGATCTCGGAATGCCGTTCAGTACGAACGGAACTGCATTCCGAGGTCGCGGGTTCAAGTCCCGCTTATGGTTATCATTTTTCCATTATAATTTAGTTTATTTAGTAAAAGCATAGCGAGTCAATCGCAAAATATTAATATATTAATATTGATTTATTTAACAATACACATCGTCAGAGATAAAATGAATGGCTTATAGTCATACTAGTGGCTCTGTCAAACAATAAAAGTAAATAGGCTGTTAAAAATAATACCTATTACATGAACGGTGTGAAGGCGAACAACGAAAGTCATAAATGTCTAATATTATTATGACTAAAGACAACAATAGTAACATTAAGCCTAACATGATATGATATTACAATAACTCGGTATCAGGTTCCTATTATACTCAGTAAATACATGTTTATCAAGCAAGGTCACCTTTATATTGAACAGCTCAGCAAGTGAACCTTATATAACATGTAATATATAATGTAAATATATATTAAAATTCTATGTACAGATTTATGTAGTCAAGCAATACAAGGTTATAACTACGTGTATATAAATCTAATAAATAAATATTGATATTTTTGCAAGTATGAACCCCAAAATAGCGTTTAGACTATAAATTTCTATTTAAAAAGTTAAAAAAAATGTGCATGGTTTGTAAGCCTATTTCTAGTAGTGCTGTTTTATATTTAACTAAAAAAAATGGTCAAGTGCGAGTCGGACTCGCGCACGAAGGGTTCCGTACCATTATCTATGCAACATAAGGCAACGTTATTAGTATCGAGCAAGAAACGGTAAAAAAATCATGTTTGTTGTATGGGAGCCCCCCTTAAATATTTATTTTATTTTATTTTCAGTATTTGTTGTTATAGCGGCAATAGAAATATATCATCTGTGAAAATTTCAACTCTCTAGCTATCACCGTTCTTGAGATACAGCCTGGTGACAGACGGACGGATGGACGGACGGACGGACAGCGAAGTCTCAGTAATAGGGTCCCGTTTTTACCCTTTGGGTACGGAACCCTAAAAAGTAAAAAAATGTGCATGGTTTGTAAGCCTATTTCTAGTAGTGCTGTTTCATATTCAACTAAAAACAAGCATTGGGTTAGGTACCTACAGTAATAAAATAGCACCAGTTAATTTCAATTCGTCTAGAAACTTCCGAGATTCTCAGAGATTCCTCATAATTAATTCCATATCAGATTTATAATGTTAACATAACTGTTTCAAAGTGGGTACGTACGCGGCGCGGTGTGTGGGCATATTGAGCTGCCACCCCGTTGCGCCCCTTCCATTTCATTTCACCCTTTCACTAACTTCTCTAAACAAACTTCGTTGTTTTGCGTTATTGAAATATTTTATTGTTTTTCTTTCATCTCCTCTCCTTTGAGGACAAGAGATGTCGAAGTTCCCCTGGTGGATTGTATGTAACGTAACATTTACTTTGCAATTGTTTGTTCAATTTCTTATCGATTGTTGTTCTAGGTAACTTTATGTGTTTAGGTAACCACAGGTTTTTTATATTGCTTTTTTAGGGTTCCGTACCCAAAGGGTAAAAACGGGACCCTATTACTGAGACTTCGCTGTCCGTCCGTCCGTCCGTCCGTCCGTCCGTCCGTCCGTCCGTCCGTCCGTCCGTCTGTCACCAGGCTGTATCTCAAGAACGGTGATAGCTAGAGAGTTGAAATTTTCACAGATGATGTATTTCTATTGCCGCTATAACAACAAATACTAAAAATAAAATAAAATAAATATTTAAGGGGGGCTCCCATACAACAAACATGATTTTTAGGGTTCCGTACCCAGTATCTCAAGAACGGTGATAGCTAGACAGTTGAAATTTTCACAGATGATGTATTTCTATTGCCGCTATAACAACAAATACTAAAAATAAAATAAAATAAATATTTAAGGGGGGCTCCCATACAACAAATTGATTTTTAGGGTTCCGTACGCAGTATCTCAAGAACGGTGATAGCTAGACAGTTGAAATTTTCACAGATGATGTATTTCTATTGCCGCTATAACAACAAATACTAAAAATAAAATAAAATAAATATTTAAGGGGGGCTCCCATACAACAAACATGATTTTTTTACCGTTTCTTGCTCGATACTAATAACGTTGCCTTATGTTGCATAGATAATGGTACGGAACCCTTCGTGCGCGAGTCCGACTCGCACTTGACCAATTATTTATAAATAAGTCTAAGCATGTGTTTGAGGATTATAAATGCTGGAAAAATGAAGGATATAAATAAGTAAATGTAGAGTAGTAGAGCTTAAAATATTGTGGCAATATTCTTTTTACCTATTTATTCGGTGCGGGATCTTATCTCATGGTGAATGCGTATCTCTACTTTATTAGACAAAAGAAACAAATTGAAAGTAATGAAGACTAATGAGGGTGCTTTACGAGAAAAAGTGAAAGACTGAAATAAAGCGTATCCACGACTTTGAATTGCCCTTGCTTAACATTCGGGTAGGTGATTTAGAACTGGCAACTACAATTATTATTACAATAACTCATCTAAGTCTTCACTCCCTGTCAAAGTTTTTGAGTACCCACTTCAATCTATCGCAAAGTTTGCTAAGTAATAGTCCAGTCAAATTACCGAAAGAAATAATCACTAAAATACCTAGTTTGGGAATTATGCAGGATCGATCGGGGGGTGTATTCTGAGCTTATATTCCAATTTGAGGGAATCTAGGGAGGTCAGCTCAAGGTCATTTCGATGAAAATGCGTTTAATTCGATATCTCGAGAACGGTTAGTGTTAGGCAAAAAATTGTAGAGACCTTTTCTCTTCTAAATTAAATTTACTAACTATTTTATCCGAATCTTTTTTTTTATTATCAATATTTTTCAATTTATTGCTTCCGAAAGGCAAAAATTTTACTTTTTTTCCTCCCTTTTTTTTATTTTTCGCCATTTTCTCCCCAACCGTTCAATTTTATTAAATTTTACCCGAATATGAAAGTGTTGCTCTTTAAATTATGAACAACTTTATATGTAAACTTTTTTCTGTAATGCCAATACCTTCGGAGTTATATATTACTTTACCGAGCGAAATCCGTGCCACTGTCGCGACGCGTATTCACAGACACTGTGGCGTGCATTAGTGTGGGCCTTTAATATTGACGATTCACTTCCATCGACCTCGCGTACTTATTTTTACCAATTTTATGACCTATTTTTTTATCAATAAATGTGTGAAACAGTTTCAATTATTCGTTTACTTCTTTTTCTTATCCTTATTCACATTATTATCCCATTGAATGGAATAAAAAATACCCAAATTGAAAAGTACAATATTTAAATAAATAAATAATAAATATAATAAATATTCACGGACATTACACACAACGTCCTCTGGTCCCAAGCTAAGCTTATATGCTTGTGTTATGGGTACCAGAATACGGATAGAATACATATACTATTTTTCTTTTGTAAATACATACTTATAATATATAGAAACACCCAGACGCAGTACAAACATTTGTATGACAATTAGAAAAATCACACAAATGATTGTCCCGAGCGGGAATCGAACCCGCAACCTCTTGATCAGCAGTCCGTTACATAAACCACTCAACCACGAGGCTCATCAAATTGTTATTTTATTTAATTAAATGATATTTCAATTATTACAATATTTAATATTTAAATGAAGTTCAATTTTTTAATAGTTTAATCGATTCACCTTTTGATACAGGTAAGTTGGCTAATAAATGATCATGGAATACTTTAATATTTCTTTCAAATACTAAATACCCACTGATGTCGATGATATTGCGACAGTGGCACGGATTTCGCTCTGTAAAGTAATATATAACTCCGAAGGTATTGGCATTACAGAAAAAAGTTTACATATAAAGTTGTTCATAATTAAAAGAGCAACACTTTCTTATTCGGGTAAAATTTAATAAAATTTAACGGTTGGGGAGAAAATGGCGAAAAATAAAAAAAGGGAGGAAAAAAAGTAAAATTTTTGCCTATCAGAAGCAATAAATTGAAAAATATTGATGATAAAAAAAAAGTTTCGGATAAAAAAGTTAGTAAATTTAATTTAAAAGAGAAAAGGTCTCTACAATTTTTTGCCTAACACTAACCGTTCTCGAGATATCGAATTAAACGCGTTTTCATCGAAATGACCTTGAGCTGACCTCCCTAGATTCCCTCAAATTGGAATATAAGCTCAGAATACACCCCCCGATCGATCCTTCATAATTCCCAAACTAGGTATTTTAGTGATTATTTTTCCCATTCTCAGCCGTAATTTGACTGGACTATAATTACAGTTAAAAAGTTGAGACGTTAAACAAATTTATACTGCGAATTAGCGAGTAGAAAACTTTGTGAGTTTCGTATTACTGCGTCCAAGACGTCGAAGTTTTGAGTAACCCCTGCCAGTCTGCCCCTTTTCTGGTCTGGCAAGTAACTTTCCTTAAGTTTGCCTTTGTTTCTTATAACTTTGTGTTTAACTTTTCTATAGCTGTCGACATGTTTATCCTTGAGTCTATTGCTTATTTTGTTTATAGTTTTTGATAAGCGTGTGAAAAATGTTTTCGAACTGTGTTTGCTTAAATAAAAATGTTTTGGTCTCTTTTTACCAATTCAATTATATTATTTGTCTAAGCTAACTATAATTTAATTATCCTACTTATATTTGATGTACAAAATTAAATGAATTATAATAAAGTAAAATTATGTCTTCCGTTACGTGAGAATTTAGTGTGATTAGGCAGACATAATGTACTACTAAAAGGATTAAAATTTGTGTGCCAAATATTCGGTGGGAACATCTCTATTCGTTAGTACACACTTTTAAGTTGGCATCGTTATTTTTATTTCTCAATAAAAATAACGATGCCAACTTAAAAGTGTGATCCAATTAAAACTCTTACGAACTGTGTAGCAAATATTGCATAGATAATTATGTATATACAAACCTAAGGCACTTGTTACAGCTACCTACGTAGGTCTATTCCAAATATCAGTACCTATAATGGTTGTAGTCTAATCATGGACATTATCAATATTAGGTTCCAAATACCACAAATCGTTGGTAGCATGTCTCGCTACCGCGTGACACTTGAAAACGATTGATCTCTAAAACCTCGTGTGACTATGGCACACGAGCTGATATGAAAGGAATGGAATATGTCACATGCCCTGAAGCGTATATTAATATTAAAAAGCATTGACTGATTAATAAAACAACCTATGGGTTAATCATCAGGTGGACTTAAATGATTAGTAGCGTGTCTCTGTTTTTGATTTAATGTTAGACTAGTAACTGCGTAAGCGGGGAATTCAGAAACCAAAACATAACAAATTATACAAAAAAGCCATTCTCTTCAACCACTCTATCTATTCAAAAATCCGTTCCGTAGTTTTGAATATGTACATTCACATAGGAACATATTTTTTATTTATTTATATATTTATTCTTTATTGTACATCATACATATATCTTAAAATACATACAAAAATAATAACTTTGTTTTATAATCATCGTTAGATTGATAAATACATCATTTGCATGTTTACGTTCCAGCTTTCTTAATTAATTAATTAATTATTTCCCAGCTTTTAAGATTCCAATTTAGGCATGAATCTCGTCTACATTCTGCAATAGAACTGTATTTCGTCTATTATTCGTGTATAACGGTAATTGATTTAGACCTTTAGTATTCAGTTTGCCAATTTCCGATTCCTGCTATGCTATCTGCTTTACATTATTCTTTAGTTGACTGTACGAAATTGGTACTTAGGCAGACAGTTATAGGAGAAAGGCTAGTAAATTGTTAGGTACCCCATTCCATACTTACATCTATAAAAATAGGTATATTCATAAAAGGGCAAACAAAGTCTTTTTTCACGTGTTTAATATATTTGTTACATACAATATGTACGTAAATAAAGTAATTTGTAAAGGTTAGATATATTTCTCATTTCTAAGAAATTCTCAATAGGTTTATTCCAAGTTTGTTCAAGGCTATGCTCGCTTATAACACCTGTACCGCTCGATGAAAGCTACATAAAACAGACGAGTAGGTATTTGTTTACGCCACGGCATCACCGCGCTCGGCCGTGAGAAACTTTAGATGGAAATTTAAGGAATCTTGTTTACTTACGAATAAAGTACCTGTCTAACTTTTTGTTTTATTATTAAAGCTATCCGTTATTTTTATACGACCTTTACGGTCGCAATTTATTTACGTAGTAACAAAATATTAAGCTTCATTTCACTATTATAAATATCTTTCACCGTAGGGCCTCTTGCCATCCATCTGGGATATGTCAACAGCTTACGTATATGTAATTAACACCCACGTCTATTTACCAATTTTAATACAAAATAATTATATCTTACTTATATATACAATCAAGCGTTTTAATAAATAAATAAATAAATAACTTATAGTTTTGCATCTGCTTTACTAGATGGCGTTAGTAGATATAAAACGATTGTACGAGAAGCGATGATGCAAGATAACTGTAACCGATCACTTAAAGTGGGCGTTTAACCATAAATCATTGTGCTCTTTATTTAAGGGCCTACATCAATATTATCGTATATCATCGCCGACACGTACATATTAACACAGCCAGTAGGCACAGAAAATGAAGAATTAGGGATACTTTTCCTATTTACTCAAAATCTACTAAATATATTTTAATTCTGATTTACGTGTTTCTATATATAATAGTTACTTATGTTTTTAAAGTTATTTCATTAGTTAATACGCAATAATAGACCGACAAATGACAAAATAAAAAATTTGCGAGGTTGTTTCGCCAAGATTTTCTATCGAGAAAACTTTTTTCAATCGCGTTTCTGAGTTGATGCGATCCTAGATCATATATTGAAAAAACATATACTTAAAAATTAGAGCTCTAGCCATTCAATCTAAAGAAACAATGAAAACTTCGTACATAGAAAAATGCACGAAGCTATTTTGGTATCGTCTTAAGATCTTAATAATAAATGTTGAGATATAAAAAAATAGCGGTTTTATTAAGAATTTGCATTCTGTTCACAGGAATTGACTGTTACTGATGATACAGTTTTGGAAGAGCATAGCGAAGACCCTTCTCTTGTGCAGATGAGACTCCTTGGTGATGGAGGTAAATAAAAAATATTATAAGACACTGATTATATGTATAATGTGATTATTAGCTATACAAGGAGATTGAGATTTTAATTAGAGGTTAATGAAACGCGTGTTAATGAATATTTTGGAAATTTTTGCGTGTGGTTGGAATAAAGGGTAAGATAGAGAGCGAAAATATGAAAGAGAGCAGAGTAAACACAGATATTACGTCGGTTAGATGATTATGAACATGTTGAATGAAAAAAACATGTTGCGCTGACCTCAAATAGTGGGATAAGGGCAGGGTTATGAATTTTGTGTAATATCGCCATGGATTCCATTATATTTTACCAACCTTTTGTGCTCTACCAATCTATTCTTCGATGATAAAATTTTCTGACCTGTGATATTTAAATAAAGATCATCATTATAACGTTATCATGTTATGCTTGTAATGGAAACAATAGGTTTTGTTACGTAATGTGCCCTCTGCGATCTTCGACCATCTGTGAACAATGGAGGCGTTTCACTACGCAATATTATCCATTTTATGTTATTAAATAATATCATATTGTACCTATGAGTTGTAGTATGTAATACATAATACCGATTTCGATTATACTAGGAAATCTATAAATTTTGTAACAGTAACTGAGAAATATTTGTTAGCGTTAATCTCAGAAACTACTGTTTCGAATTGAAAAGTTCTTTGTATACAACTATAGTCCATTTATCGGAGCAGATTACAGGATATTTAATATCACTGTACAACCAAAAGGAGCAGTAACTAAATGAAGCTCCACGCGGTTGATGTCGTGGCACAGCTAGTTTTAACTATAATAAAATAAATAAATAAATATTCATGGACATTTCACACAACGTCCTCTGGTCCCAAGCTAAGCTTATATGGGTACGAGAATACGGATAGAATACATATACTACTTTTCTTTTGTTAATACCAGTACATACTTATAATGCATATTAAACACCCAGACGCAGTACAATAATGATACAGATGGTTTAATTTAATTACATGAACAAATATTATATAGGTAATCTAAATTGTATAATGAGTAATTAAAACTTGATAACAAACTTATAAAATTATAATAATATAAGTGTACAGGTACACACCCATCTACAAATAGATAAATCTTTTGATTCATTTGATGTGATAAAGAAAAGATAAAACACCTATTACCTATCTCTGGCTTAGGGCTTAGTATTTTTCTTGGAACTTTAAAGTCAAGAATAATGACAATTGGAATACATCTAATATATAAAATTCACGTGTCACAGTGTTAGTTACCGTACTCCTCCGAAACGGCTTGATCGATTCTTCTCAAATTTTACATACATATTCAGTAGGTCTGAGAATCGGCCAACATCTATTTTTCAAACCTTTTTGGTTCTTTTTTTGTATAGCAAAACAACGTTTGCCGGGTCAGCTAGTTTCATATAAATTTTTGGGTATTAGATTACTTGTATTATGTTTAAATATTAGCCATTCTATTTTGTATCTATGCTATTAGTATTTATATTAGTCTTTTCTTTCCTTGGGGTAAAGTACAAAAAGGAGTACAAGTATCACCTCCCCATGTCATTCCCGCGGGGTCGTAAAAATCGATCAAGGGAACCACATCGCATAACACCTTTGCCTATACCCAAGTAGGGTTCAGGCTAGCGACCGGTCGTAAAAATCGGCTAAAAACCCATTGTAACATGAAGAAGTTATGTTGCGCCGACCCCTAATAACGGGATAAAGGCAGGGAAATGGTGATGACGATGATGTTAGTCTGCAAAACTACTTATTATGAAAAAACAGATAAATGATTATTGGATTTGTACAATATCCTCTGTTGAATGAACGTTACAAATACTTTTACACGTATAATTGGATTGAAACCTTAGTAGGTAATTGGCGTTGCAATATTCTAAAGGAAAAATACAAACAAGCTCGCTTACACCATTGCTTGTAAAGGGAAATAACATCGGATAATATGTGTTAGGTATATTATGTTAGTGCTTGTACTATGAGGACAATATTTCTGTAGCCTACACATAATTACATATTTATGACTGTACTTTGTCCATTCAAAAACCTTAGTTGTACTAATGATATAGGTTTCTTCTCTTCTTCTACTCAGTCCGTTAAAGTCCCATTGTTGGCCACGGGCCTCATCCAATTCGAGAGGATATTTGATCTACTGTGCTGCACTACACAGTTAAGAGAATCTAACTTATTATTGTTGGACTTTGAGATGACGTAATTAAATTTTTTGACTTTAAAGGATTTGAGGAATAATGTCGAATTCAAGATGTTCTTAGTGTCTCAATCGAGGAATCGTAATGTAAAAAAATATAGATCACTGTAATAAATTCTGATATTTTTTCAGTGATCGAATCCATCATGAAGGGAGAAGTGGTTGGTGTGATGCCGCGAAGATCTCGCTCCAACCTGCAAGTAAGTTTAACATAATATAGTTACTACATAAAACCCATTAAATAGACGCTAAATGAGTTAGCGCTTCCTTCTAAGGTGCATAAAGGAAAATCTAAGATTTGAAAAGGTTCCTACCATCACTTATAAACGACGCGATGCTTTCGATGCGATGTTCAGGTTTTACCCAAAATTCAAGATGCAAATATGTCGGAAACAATATCAAACTTAACAAATAGAGTCGTTGATCAATAGCAAGTACCTAATCTAAAGACGTGACAAAATATATAACTTTTATTTACCGAATGAAAATAACGAATTACTCAAAGTACTTAGTCAAAAGTAGCAATACTCTAAATATGGGATTAAAAGCCAAATATACTTGTATAATGTTATACATAAATATGTATCGTACATAACGACTCTATATCTCCGTTGTGATAGGTCCCTTGATGTGCGAATATTTGCAATTCATCGGCATATTTTATCGCTATCGTTAAAGTTGTTTCAAAATGAAAATATCTACTACCGTACACGTCAATTATTTTGGTGTTTTCCATTTTTTTTTCCATCAACCTTTCTCAGTCCACTGCTGGACATAGGCCTCCCCCATAGAACGCCACAACGTGCGGTCTTGCGCTAACTGCATCCAGCGGCCCCCGGCGTATTTGACGATATCGTCGGTCCACCTTGTTGGGGGCCGCCCCACGCTGCGTCGTCCGGTTCGTGGTCGCCACTCGAGGACCTTCCGTCCCCAACGGTCATCAGATCGTCGAGCGATGTGGCCTGCCCATTGCCACTTCAGCGTGCTAACTCTTCGGGCTATGTCGTACACACCAGTCCTTCTACGGATCTCCGCATTCCGGATCTTATCACGTAGGGAAACACCGAGTATAGCCCTCTCCATAGCACGCTGCGCGACTCTGAGTTTTGTTATGAGGCCGACATTCAGGGACCACGTCTCAGTTCCGTAAGTCATCACTGGTAACACACACTGGTCATAGACCTTTCTTTTCAGGCACTGAGGTATTTTGGACGTGAAGATGTGCCTAAGCTTCCCGAACGCTGCCCAGCCGAGTTGGATTCGTCGGTTGACCTCTTTCTCGAAGTTGGATTTGCCCAACTGGACTGTTTGTCCTAGGTAGACATAATGATCGACAACTTCGAGAATCGCATTCCCAACAGATACTGGTGCTGGAGTGACATGGACATTGAACATGACCTTGGTTTTATCCATGTTCATCCTCAAACCAACCCGTTGGGAAACACTGGATTTTGGTGTTTACGTGTAGGGAAATGTACGTGGTTGGTTTTCTTATGAGAATGACGCATTCACTGTCATCATCTTGAATCCCTTTAGCTAAATATGGTACAAACATGCAAATGACTAACTCATAGCCGCAGTTATAATCCTAGTGAACGCTATCCGGATTTAATGAGGCATTCATTATTATTGTGACGAACCGGACGTCGCGTTGTTGAGAATAACATGAAAATAAAATACTAGTTATGTTATGGTATGGCCTATTCTGACATTGATTCGTTAACACCAATGTTATTTGTTTTTGTTTAATGATCAATAGAAACACTATTTTAAAAGGCACTTCGCACTTGAATTGGGAGTATCAACCAATCATATCACAAGTGCACGAAAAGGCCTTAAAGACAGAATTGCAAGATTTACTGTTTCCAAAATTCTGAATAGACGAGAATATCTTGTATTGTGCTCTATAATATCTTAAGATAAGAACTGCTGTATTCTTCGAGTTTGAATGGACTATTACAAGCTAAAACCATCGTTCTAGGCTTTGGTCGATCACGAATAATTTAAAGCTAATTGAACATCTGGTTCGCCTCTAAATAAATTGGGTCACAATATATCAGATCAGTCACGATCAGTTGTAGCATTACTATATTATGACTTTTTATTCTTGATCTGGTTGGCCTTCGTTGACATTTGGATTGAGTATATTACACTGATTTAATTAAAACATTTCTAAATAATAATATCCTGTACTAAATGTTATATATTAATTAACCTTGTACAGCTGTACTCAACTTTGTTCGCTATAAGAAACAAACTGGAATAACAGGTTTTTAATAGAAACGTCTATATAGACTTGTTTATATTTATTAGTTACTAATATCAGAACAGAACTACTTATTAGCCAGATCTCGGCATAAGTAAAGAGTCCACTCTAAAGTTTTCGTTTCTTTGGCAATCATCATGATTGGCCTCATTAAGGCTTGTCGCGTTTCGTTACTCCTAAATCATCTTTCTATAAGACTTGACTAATTTGGTTTAAATGTTTGTTTATACATCCACTTTATTTACATCACTACATTAATTTCTAATTATTATAATAAAGGAGAATAGGAAGACAAAGAAAGTTCTTAGATATTATTCAATGAACTTTTCTAGCCCTCAAGTTTGTAGTTGTTACACGAAAGGTCCAATAATAGAAGAACCGAGACCTTTTAGACCGAGACCTTTTAGACCGAGATTCTTTTAGCTATACATTTTAATAATAATGTTTAACAAGATGATGTATGTATCTTTATAAACTGGATGAATTTAAACACCAACGCATATTTTAATATTCCTACCAAAGTAGCAATTTAAATATCTTTGTTTGATCCCAAGGCGTTAATAAATAGAGATACAACTGAAATTATGTATTTTTTATGCTTCTACAGGAGTAAAGGCTAGTGGAGAGTATGTAGTTTGTCCCGTAGTGATCCCTTTATTATAAGTTGAATTTGTGAATTTAAAATCTGTATAAAAAGTCGTAGTATATTTTTCTCTTTATTTATTTGTTTCTATAGGAAAATTAAAGTATTCAATTTCATAATATGCAACTCGTGTTAAAACAATTTGGTTATATTAAAATGTAAATACGGTAATAACGTGATGAGGATTCCGTCACCGTCTCCGTCTATAAAATATATTTATTTCGAAAGTTTGCGAGCTATGAAAAATATTTAGTAGTGTTTTGTACATGGAAGTCACGTATAATCGTGAAAAAGTATAATGTACAATATACTATAGTGCTTTATTCGAATCTCGTATGCTATTGCTCACTTATCTTTAACGTTCGTTTGACCATTGAAATTTGATGCAAAAGCAATTCTAATATCTTTCGTCAAAAAAAATGGGTTAGAGACGTGTTTATAGTATTATGCAGATTTAAAAATATATTTTAACACAAATATAGCAATTAAATTATTAGGTGTTAATGTTATGGCTTGTACTTATCAAATTGTAAAATCCTTCTACCAACAAATTGTTCAAGTTTTCAAAATAATGTCACATTTGCATACCAAACGGCAACCTGCTTTAACATTCATAAAGACACAATTTATGCTCAATTAGTGCAAATTTCTGTTCCTATTACCTTCAATTTTAATTCAACCGAATATTCCACTCAGCGTAAAGCCTGCAAATAATACGATTAAGCTGAACACTGCGCGCCGATTTGACAAAGGGAGAACGAAGCAATTCTCTTCGTAGCAATTTGTCTGGTTCACTGACCCTTTTCGAAGACATGAGTATTCCCTGAGCTTGCAAACCGTAAACAATTCATCTTGTGAAATGTACGCATTCAGATAGGCCATCGGAACAGGACCGTTATAAATTCTCTTAGACCATCGATCGGAAAAGTATATTTAAACAAATCATCTCCACTTTTCCCTCTAGCTATGCTGTAATAGGACCGTCTCTTTCAGCACGTGAGCAGAATACTAAGCTTATAATCCTAACTCAAGTTGTTCCTACACAGAATAGTAAAAGGGACTTTGAAAATTGCACTTTAGATTCCTTTTAGACTGCAAAGACGATTACAATCTAAGCAGGTGTTCCGGGATCGTGAAACAACTATTACTGTGCTCCTTTTTTATTGACTTTACGGAATTAAACGGTAAAGAAATATCTAGAACACTATTTCTTGTAAATGGAGTTTTCAATCGAAACTTGGCGTTAGCCAAGTCGTAAAGGTTTATTTATAACTCGTTTTAAACTTTGCTAATGACCCCAGAGTATTCGTTGTGGGAAAATCCGGTTAGTCACGTTGCCGTCTTCAGTCATTTAGTAGATTAAAACATTGTTTTGACGTAACAATTTGGCAACGTTTCCTCTCGCTTTATGTGTACTCGATGATGTATACATACATATGTGTATAATATATTGCAGTTGTTACTATACTTTCTAACAAAGACAGTGGTATTAAAAGTTGTTTATTTACTTTTTTGGCTTTACAAACTATTGCGTTTCTTATAAGTTGATATCGGAAGTAAACAGTGAATTTATAGTGACGACTTTTGTGTCAACACGATAATAAAGTACATGTATGAAGATACCACCCTAAAATCTAATTATTTCCTACTAACCTATATAACTACACTTTTAGTATAACATTTACATATTCACAAACCACTTAAATAAACAGAATTTGAAGTCTGTGCTTGAATATATTTTCCATAAAGAAATGTTGATTACTATGAAAGTAATATTAAGCTAAATATGTATATTTGCTATAGTAAATATGTAAGCTTAATATGTATATTTGCTTTGTTTATAGTTGTAAATGTAATGTGTTATTGTTTATTTATTTATTTATTATTTTATGATATAGCGTGCTAGTCTTTCATTACACGACCCAGTCCTCGTTAACACCAAATCGAATCATAATTTACAGGGTAACAAATGGTCAAGCACATTTGGGTAGCGAAGATTAACCGTGTCAAACACATTGAAATCTAGATCCTGTTTAATACAAAGCAAAATGTGTACGCAATTTATTCAAGGTTAAATAAAACATAAGATTACGTACAATATAGCTATAAATATAATATACGAAACATAAACACAAACACACTTATTGCAGAGAGGCGGGGAAGTATTGAACCGGTTACTAACATTTCAGAGAAACCATTTTCATCTGGCAAACTGCCAAGAATAGCTACACCTTCTGGTCAATCCGAATAAATTATCATTAGAGTCAACTGTTGATAAATGCGAACAGACGATTAATGAAAACTTTATTACAGATCATGTTGAGTGGAGAATGTTGAAAAGTGTGATCAAAAAGATTTCAAACCTAACTGGTGAATTCTGAAAGTAAACGATCATTCCAAGACGACTGATAATGATCAAAAAATTAAATGTGGAATTTGATGATTACAATAAACAAGTAGTCGCCATGATCAATCTAACTGGATTATATTAAAATTTACATTCTTATCTAAATATATTTTACTTATTTTTGTTTGACACTTCTAATATAATCGAACAGTGATATAAAATTCGATCAAACTCATAAAAAAGATCAAGCTCCCCTTTGAGATTCATATTGGTATAATAAATAGACTTACATAGTCATAAAAAGTATAAATCGCTTCTATAGGTAGAGTTTTGTGTGTAAATACCACAAGTGTCAAATAAATAAAGTTCCCCTCACAACCGGGTCACTAGTGACAATGTAACAAGGATAAATGGTGCCCATTTGCAATTTATTCCTTTATCGTCATGTTCGTTTTGGAGACATTCGTAGAACGTATACTATTTCGTTTTATTATGTCTAATTGTGCTGTTTTGATTGTTGTTTACTTTGTTTGAATTCGTCAGGCATTGTTGATCAAGGTCAGAATAGATAGCATGTAAATTCTAAAGACACTAAAATTGACTGGCGACGAGCAGTCCAAAGCGTCCAAGGTTCATATAGATTGTATGTTTACAACACGTGTAGACGTGGAGACACGAGCTAACAAGCATACAATTAATTAATTTTACGTATTGGTTGGCTTATTATAGATTGAAATTAAATCCCGCTACTTGAAATGTTAGTAACGTTCTTGTTTATATTACTACCAAAAGCTGAACAGTAACCGTCAATATTGTTGCTTTGTTTACCAAGTAACGAGTTGTTCATTCATTTAGAATAAATAACAAGAGGGAGAGTATCTCGTGAAACTCTAATCGGTAAAGTTTGGAACAACATCGGCCGACTTTCTACCTCTATCGTGGAGTTAGTTAATGCGAGTTCCCGTGGCGTGCAGCGGATATGGATATCGATCGGGACAAGTGCGGGACGCCGGGATTCGTCTGGCACGGTAACCGAACACCCGCGTCCCATCCCCACTTCACACTCCACCACCCGTCAAAAGGGTCTGTGTTTTAACACGCCACTCGCTTACTACTTTGTTCTTGTTTTGTTTGAAGGTTAATATTAATTTTGACCTCAATGACAGTTCTTATTGTTTTAACATTTTTTTGTTCTTTTAAGTTCTTAAGATGTATTTTCTTGGGTCTTTTTTCAATACATATTTCTGGAATTATTTATCAAATAGTGAGTGATTTTGTAATTACCAATTAGGTTTATATTTATATTAAACACAGTTTTATGTTTAGGTACTTGGTAACCTTGCGACGTTTTCTACGAGCATGAATGCTTTTTTCTTTGCCAACTATCAGCTAATTACTCTAATTAGAACTTATGTATCTAATATTTGATAATACGCGACACGTGGGGTAAGATAAGCTCCTTCCTAAAAAGATATACAAATGTAGCACACGTTGTCACCTGTTTATGTCATCGTAAATTCTTATCGTTGAAAGATGACCTTGTTATTGCGGAAGTCGCACTGAAGTTGCAATGTGTGTGAAGTGTCATTAATTATGCAAGAAAGCCTGTCTGGTGGCCGGGCCGCTGAGCAAGCCGAGCTGCTGAACGCGGGGTTCAGGTGAAGAGGAGGGGCAGACGGATCGGAACGGGGGTGCACTTCCCCCCGCGCGACGCCAGTTTGCGCCATTCTCCCGCGCCGGCACGACTACGCTCGGTTACTCGTTACTCGGAACGGTTTACCGAACGCATCTTACCTTTCACCGCACTAGCGTCGCATGTTTTTTTAAATTTCTAATGTACCGCGTGACGCTGTGAAGTGATTTTGGTGCTTTGTGGCCACTGTGGAAACATCCCCGCCCCCTGCCGGCGCCTAACCGGTACTCATCAATTGTCATGACTCATTGTTTACTATCATCTATTAGCGGCCAGCTTATGACTAGCACTTATTATTTATATAAAAGTAATGTAGAATACGTATCATTCACACTTTACAATATCTGTCTGTTTATTTGTTATTTTATACTATGATGCAATACAATCAGTACTGATGTTTATTATTGTTTATTTGCGTAACACCTGCTTTAACTTCTGCTTGTTGTTTTAAATATTTAAGTATAAAAAATATTTGTTTAATGCCTTATAAGTAATAATTTAGATTTATAAAAATAATGTAAGTATTGTTAAAGTAATCATCATTAAAATAAGTGTAAACTTAATAAAATATAGGTACGTACGTAATAAAATTACTATCACAAGTACTATAACCTCCGTTATCTATTATCTTTATAAAAATCTAAATGAAAAATATAAATATTAATTAACTTCCTTTGTCTTTGAAACATTTATGAACCTAATTTGCAACAGTGAACATGCTTCGGAAAGCTAATTAGCATATAATGGCATGAGCAAGACTAACTAATACACGTAGACATATGCATATGTATTACGCTTACATGCAAGTATGTAGGCGCAGCTTAATATGTAAAATAGAGATAGCCACACCCCGATAAGATTGTCTCTCTCTCACTTTTATTACGTGTATAAAAGTATTATGGTTACTGTCATTTATTCAAATTAGTGCATAGTTCTGAAAATGTCCGTTAGAATCTACAATCCCGCGCTTTGATACCCGGAATTATATTAGTAGCTTGCTGGTACATATATTGCGGTGCGCATCACTAATCGAAAGCAAGCACGCACAATGTCGGCCATATTGTTATTGTTATTACATCGCCATAGAAGGAAACAGCTCGTTTGACTCGGTCTCTCATGTTTGCTTTTGTTCTTTTCTAACTTCTTTGTTGGCCGTTATTGTTCCTTTGTTCTGTGTAATAAAGCAAACGCTGCGGAGGAGAATATTTATAAACATTCACTGTTTGATTGGAATATTTTCTATTGCAAAAACTTCTCATAGTTATTGTAAAAGTCATAAGTCATCGCGTAATTAAATTATTAATCCCTCTGTCAGATGCTCTACTTTATTTTGGTTATAATAGATTCTATTAAGTAGAGCAACTTATTATTCTCAGCACTTGTTAGTATGCCGCCTTTGGTTTATTCTGATCAATTTAAAATAAGACCATACAAGGATAGTAAACTCTAAATAGGAATTCGAACAGTTTACTAGTACCTACATACCAGAATGGCAATCCCACGCACGCCCACTCAAACGTTCTGAGGCTATGCATTAATAAATCTTACCTGACAACACTGTTTTAGGAATTGTACCTTCTACAAATAGGTGCCTAACCACGGTTTATCTTATCTTGCGTATTTTAATAAAAACAACAAATTTTCACTAGATAAATTGCCGTTTAAACAAGAATCTATGTTTTCTTTAGAAATATATATTTAAACTAGCTGACCCGGCAAACGTTTTGCCATACAAAAAAAAAAGAGTTTGAAAAATAGATGTTGGCCGATTCTCAGACCTACTGAATATGTATGTAAAATTTGAGAAGAATCGGTCAAGCCGTTTTGGAGGAGTACGGTAACTAACACTGTGACACGTGAATTTTATATATTAGATTTAAGATAACACTAGGTATCAAAGTTCCCAAACTCATAATTTTTGGGATCGATAATTTTTGTCATGCTAGATGTTTCTCTTTAGGCATGCGTTGCGATCTTCTGACAGACACTGCAAATCTACGTCTTCATTATCAATCTTAAAAAGGTCTAACTGATAGTCGGTAACAACTTGAGGTAGTAATTCGTTTATTGTTTACACAACCGCAGCAACTACGTCTTAGGTACGTAATGGAGGGAGTTAGCAGATAATAAGGAATTGGAAAACTGGAACTGCACTTACTCGTAAATCTAAAAAATGTTCACTGTCAATATGTTTCTGTTCAAATATTTGTCGTTAACGCATGTTCATGTATCTATATAAAAACCATTGACGTCACTAACGATGGTATTATTTATCTTAAGCTATTATGCACTTAACTTTCTTGTTGTTGATTTGTTATTAATTATGCATCTTTTATTCTCAATTATCTTTGGGTCAATTAATAGTTTTATTAAGTTTTTGATGAGCAGAAAAGTAAACGAGATCATAAATTATTAATTCATTCGATAACTAATAACCCGGTTGTATTTTGAAGTCAATAACATTAGAACTATATTATGTTATCTTTCTTCTTCTTATATATAAAAATTGGTCAAGTGCGAGTCGGACTCGCGCACGAAGGGTTCCGTACCATTATCTATGCAACATAAGGCAACGTTATTAGTATCGAGCAAGAAACGGTAAAAAAATCATGTTTGTTGTATGGGAGCCCCCCTTAAATATTTATTTTATTTTATTTTTAGTATTTGTTGTTATAGCGGCAATAGAAATACATCATCTGTGAAAATTTCAACTGTCTAGCTATCACCGTTCTTGAGATACTGGGTACGGAACCCTAAAAATCATGTTTGTTGTATGGGAGCCCCCCTTAAATATTTATTTTATTTTATTTTTAGTATTTGTTGTTATAGCGGCAATAGAAATACATCATCTGTGAAAATTTCAACTCTCTAGCTATCACCGTTCTTGAGATACAGCCTGGTGACAGACGGACGGACGGACAGCGAAGTCTCAGTAATAGGGTCCCGTTTTTACCCTTTGGGTACGGAACCCTAAAAATCAATTGCTGTTCGTTAGTCTCGCTAAAACTCGAAAAGGGCTGGACCGATTTTGGTGATTTTGGTCTTGAAATATTCGTGAAAGATCACATATATGGGGATCTAAATATTCACGCATACGGAGTAGCAGGCATCAACTACAGTCGACTCTTGTTAATTCAAACCTGCGATAATTCGAACTTCTCTATAATTCAAAGTTATCACGAGTTCCCTACAAAATCTCTTTATATATCGAACTAAATCAATACATTTTTATGCACTTGGTAATTCGTACGAAAAAATCATTGCTATATCAAAACCACGCGTTAATTCGAAGTCATCGGCGTCCAACACTCGACAATTCAAAGCTGCAGAGAGAAAGAGGCGGAATGATTGTTAGTACATATCATATAACAGAGTTCTTTCAAAAGATTAATTAATAAACAAGAATATACCTCTAAACTTTTGTCATTATTATAGAATATGTAGCAGTTAACAAATAATAATTGATCAACACTTAATAATTCAAAGTTTTATTTATTTTCTCTTACAAATTTCGAACCATTTGATATTTCAAACACTCGATAATTCGTAATATTTTAAGCGTACCTCTAGTTTCGAATTAACGAGAGTCGACTGTAGTTAGATATAAAATTAGCATACTCACTCGTTAAATTAATAAAAATCGATATCGTGCGCTACTAATGACCTTAAAAGGCTATGAAATTTGTAACTTTCAAATGCACTTATAAAATTAATCTATCGGATTGACCCAGTTTCTGTTCTTGGAGATTAATTGAATTCCCTTTTGCTTAATACTACTGCAATAGAACATTAATAAAACATATTTGGGACAGTTCCAAGTTTTCGTGCGCTGATAACTTTGAGCTTGTATATGTATGTTTCGGTACCTATTATACGTTCATAAGTTTTATTTTGCTTTTTTTTGTCGGTTTAATATTTGATTTGAGGAATGAAGGCTATAATATAAACTAAAGTTTGCGGAGATTGACGGGCTTCGTGGTGGAGTGGTTTATGTAATGGACTGCGGATCACGAGGTCTCGGGTTCGATTCCCGGTCAGGACAAATATTTGTGTGATGTTTTTAATTGTCATACAAATGTTTGTACTGCGTCTGGGTGTTTACTATGTATTATAAGTATGTATTTACAAAAGAAAAGTAGTATATGTATTATATCCGTATTCTGGTACCCATAACACAAGCATATAAAGCTTAGCTTGGGACCAGAGGACGTTGTGTGAAATGTCCATGAGTATTTATTATTATTATTATTTATTTCAATGGACTGCGACGAAAAACTCGAAAATAAACCCTGTGTCGAAACGTCAGCCCAGCGCTGGATAGTAGATAATCCATTCCAAAGTGGTAGAGGCCCGTGACCAACAGTGGGACGTTAATGTGTCGTCTAATAAAAGATACATGGAGCCTTCTTTAGTTCTTACCCAAGCTTTGGTCAATAACTTCTTGAATCATTGGAAATTAACTAACCTATACCGCTAAGTCGTCGATGTGGGTTGATGGCTTAACGTAGAGTATGTGTTCAAGTATCCCGTCTCTACAAATATTCAGATTGTATATTTTACTAGCAGTTGCCCGCAACTTCGTAAGCGTGGAATTTTGAAAATATGTATAAATAAATAATAAATATTCATAGACATTTCACACAACGTCCTCTGGTTCCAAGCTAAGTTTATAAGCTTGTGTTATGGGTACCAGAATACGGATAGAATACATATATTACTTTTCTTTTGTAAATACATACTTATAATACATAGAAACACCCAGACGCAGGACAAACATTTGTATGACAATTAGAATAATCTACTTAGTTTAAAAACTAACAAACACGCTTAAATATCCTGAATATTTTTTAAATGATTGCATTGTCATCAATACTCAATTCTATGCTACCTAATTACAAAACGTTGACAGTTTATGTTGTCAGAGACATAAGTTTCTGTTGTCACATGTTGTCAAAATCGTAGTAAACACAAGTAAACATTTGTCGGGTTGGGCATCAGAAGTGAAACAACAGGGAATTTATATTACAACATTTATTACAAAATGATGGCTTAACTGTTATACAAAACTAGATTTTACAATAATCCTATAGTAATTGACTACATTTACATAGTACGACCGAACCGACAATTATGCAGCCCTAAGTAACGGGCGACGCGGCGACGGGCAGAGTAACGACGTGGTTACAATTATTAACCACCACTAATCTCTTCATCATCGGACATGGAGACCGAGCAAAGGTCTCCCCAAGTCTTGCGACAGGGAGGCTTCGCGAAGGTCTCAGAGTCTAACGACTAGGAGAAGGCGACGATTCTCCTTGACTTGCGTCAAGGAGGGGGGTTTCGGTTTGTCCATGACAGTGACCGAGGTCTATCGTCGAATCTCTATGATTTGCATCAGGGAGAGATTCGTTTCTGTTTGTACCATGACAGGGACAGAGATAGCGGTAAGGATTACTATACGAGACAGTGATCCATATACCAGACGCAACCGTTAGAGAAGCGTGCCGAAGCTTTGTTACATCGAGTTAATAACTAAACTACACGATAATTTCAATAGCTTGTTTTCTAAACGTACAGCGCCATCTATTAGCCTTGTGCGTCAAACTTGTGTTGGTCCGGTATATGTTCCACTGCGCTGGTTAGGCGCTGTCTCACTCATAATATGCCAATGCGCCGTCACGGCCATTCTGACGATCGATCGTCCTCGATCGTAAATCCATAATCGCAAAATCCATAATCTGCAAATATACAGCGTAATTTAGCCACCAAAAAGTAGCACAACACACATATTCAACAATGCTTTTGTTAAAATAATTAATCAAAAAAAAGTAGGCGACGCTTATTTAAAATACTGGTAGATGGCCTAGATCGTTACCCACAAAAGTAAGCAAGATCTCTTCAGCACTACAACAAGCTGGACTGGATCGTTACCCACAAAAATAGGTAAGATCCCCACAGCACAAAACAAATAAGATATAATCTTCATACACAACAGTACGTAATATCTCTTCATATCAAAAACAAAATAATTATGCTCATCAGCATCACACAAAGAGCTAGGTAAAACTTCATCGTTCAGCTAATGCTAGTGCATGTGCCAGATCGTCACCCACAGAAGCAGAAGAGATCTACACACACCCACACACATATACACACAAATAGGTCTCTCAATAGCTCTCTCCTCTTCAGTAAATTAAAAGAATAAGCCAGATCGTCACCCACAGAAGCAGGAGAGACCCACACAGTCAACTAATTCAGAACTAAACATGTGCCAGATCGTAACCCACAAAAGCGGGAGAGACCCACACAGTCAACTAATTCAGCATACTAAATATTTTTTATCGGTATCATCAGCAGCTATTCATTGCATGAGAGTCATTAGAACAAGATGGATATGCTGACTGTATCAGAACCAATGTTATATATAGCAACACTTATCTTATTCCACACGCCGTCATGGCCGTCTGTCTCCCTCATCAGCTTCATTTTATTGTCCTTTCCATAGAGAGCCTGCCTTTATAAAGCGCCTTTCTATAAAGCCTTCCTTTAAGCACTTCCCATAAGTTCAGGAGTATATTCATATTGCCTTTGAGCTGTAATAAAATGATTATTATTTTCAATGCTTTTATTAATTCGTATTGGATCTTCTCGTCACGTAATCCACTACCGAGAAAGATTTTATATTCGATATCTAATCCACTGATGAACTAATAAAAAAAACCATAAAACTCTTATATGGTACTAATATATTATGGTACTAATAAAAAAAAAACATAAAACTCTTAGGAAGAGTAGTCCGTAGCCCTACAACATGTACTATCAAGGGTTAGTTGCATCTCTTCTAGTTATCATGCATTATTCTTTTGAATAGAGCTGGCAATGATTACAGTAAGAATACTTTTATTTGAAGTACGCATGGTCCTCTCAAATTCGTCCATTGGTTCTACTAGAGCCAGTTGCAATTAGGTAAAGGTCTGTTATTTGATTTCTTTTTCTACAAAACCTTTTAAAATCTTTTAAGTCATAACAATAACCACGGTCAGCAGTTATTCGTTTAGGTACGCCAAAGAGAGTAACTAAATTCTTTACAATTTTAAAGACAGTAAAAGAACTTAAAATTATATTCCAAGTCAATCACACTCAATCAATTATAGAACCGTATTTCTTTTGCCAGACTATAAATTATAACTTTTTTCGGATAGTTTTACTAATTAAAGACTTTGTCAAGATTCCGTGTCTTTAGAAATTTAAATTAAACTGCACTTGTCATGCGACAGAAATCGAACAAACACCGCAACTATGTATGATATTTTTGCTAAATTTAGTCACGTCCCAAAAACACTAATACTCTTAGTTTGCTTAAAGTTCTATTGCATTACGAATATTACAATGAACAAAACTATTAAGAGATCAAACCAGTGTCCAAGCTACAATGGGCAGACGAGTACAAAATTCTCCACGATTAATTTTTCGATATAGAATATCTTGTCTAAAGTCATGATATTACGTCAGGTTAGTTACTTATTTTTGGTATCATTTCAAAAAGCTCAGAATCCTTCTCTCATTTAACTGTTAGTCTACCTTCATTGAATATAGGAAAAATACTTTTCGTGGCTTGAATGAATTAAAAAACTAAGAAATCAGGCATTCTTAGCCCTTTAACAAAATGTATGAGCCCTTGGCGTTAAATCGCGTTAATAATACGCTGTGAATTTTTAGCAGTGTAAGAATAACAGAAATGCTCTACTGACTGCTAAGTTTCCAAATCATATTAATGATTCCGACTTTGAAAATTATTGGTAGTACTGTTTACACGACAGAAATGTGTGACATTACATAGGGTAAGTCATTTCGCTTTTCTTTTATCGAGATTTGCCATATAGAAATCAACGCTAACATTAGTGCGAAGTTCGACTGGTAATAAAGGATTAGATAACTCAAGAGCTCGTTCTGAAGTTAACGTGGTAATTATTTTCCTTACGTACGTCATCATGTTCTTTTGTAAGCAGAATTTGATTTTTGCCTTTAGTAAAAAGATCGGGAATGCTTTGAGAATTTGGACTAAACTGTCGGAAATAGGTTACTAATTTTATTACATTTCGTACAGTTCTTGGAGCAACTAATATTAACTAATGCAATTACAACCATTAACAAATCTTTTGAGAACTTGGTCAAATTTCTGCACCTAAGACAACATGTCCGAATACTTTCTAATTAAAAAAAACTATTTTTTTTCATGATTTAATTAAATTAAAAGAGAAATCTGCTATTGTCCTTCATCCGTGGTAACGAATACAGAAAGACCGTTAATCTGTAAAAAGTTATCCCTTTGATCCTATAACGTTTTTACAATAACCCATCTTTGCCAATTTTATTTTAAAGTAAATATTCTGTTCAAGAACGTCTTAACGTAACGTAGCTATTCTATTCTCAAAACGTTTGGAATCTTTGTTTCACTAACTACATATTTATCACGCACGGTGTACAGAACTTTTAGCTTTATATTTCGCGGGTATTATTCTCTTTCTTTACTTGAAATATTTGAGAATACCCGGCTTTATCTGATTGATCATCTGGATCAAATAGTTCTTTCAAATAGTAGACTGGACCGACGAATTCAAAAATTTCATTTTATATTACCGGATATCAAAACTTCTACGTTATGGGATTAATTACTATTCCCAACGGTGGGCGTAACATTCATCCCACTTCTGATGTCGGGTTGGGCATCAGAAGTGAAACAACAGGGAATTTATATTACAACATTTATTACAAAATGATGGCTTAACTGTTATACAAAACTAGATTTTACAATAATCCTATAGTAATTGACTACATTTACATAGTACGACCGAACCGACAATTATGCAGCCCTAAGTAACGGGCGACGCGGCGACGGGCAGAGTAACGACGTGGTTACAATTATTAACCACCACTAATCTCTTCATCATCGGACATGGAGACCGAGCAAAGGTCTCCCCAAGTCTTGCGACAGGGAGGCTTCGCGAAGGTCTCAGAGTCTAACGACTAGGAGAAGGCGACGATTCTCCTTGACTTGCGTCAAGGAGGGGGGTTTCGGTTTGTCCATGACAGTGACCGAGGTCTATCGTCGAATCTCTATGATTTGCATCAGGGAGAGATTCGTTTCTGTTTGTACCATGACAGGGACAGAGATAGCGGTAAGGATTACTATACGAGACAGTGATCCATATACCAGACGCAACCGTTAGAGAAGCGTGCCGAAGCTTTGTTACATCGAGTTAATAACTAAACTACACGATAATTTCAATAGCTTGTTTTCTAAACGTACAGCGCCATCTATTAGCCTTGTGCGTCAAACTTGTGTTGGTCCGGTATATGTTCCACTGCGCTGGTTAGGCGCTGTCTCACTCATAATATGCCAATGCGCCGTCACATTTATTATAATTTTACCGGATTCTATAAACAAAGCGTTTTTATGTGAAATTATCTGATTGTATATGAAAGGCATACGTAGATACACAATAATATAGGTGAGTCTACTCTTATACATACAATTAAACTATTACGTGTATAATTAAAAATACAAGTGTGGTCATAGTGATACTTCAACATGCTATTCTAGTAATTCTGATCAAGAAATTGGGATTATTCTTTTAAATTATTGCATTGTCATCGGTCCTTGTTAGGTGTGCAAAATTTCAGATCAATCCGTCTACTGCAAGTGGCTGAAAATCGCTTTCAAAGATTCCGTTACACAGATTAATACATTGATAGTTACATACCAAACTTGCGTGTTAAAAATCACACAAATGATTGTCCCGAGCGAAAATAAATATAAAATATTAACGAACTATACAAAAAAGACATCCTCTTATGTTTAAAAAAAGCGTATCAAAATCCGTTTCGTATATACAAAAATAACAACTTTTTATATTAAGTGAATATGACTTGAAATAGTAACAAATAGATGTCAAATGGAAATACAATATTTATGTTCGCATTTGTGTTGTACCCAACGCTTTCTTATTTGAATAAATTTACAAAAACCGTACGAATACAATGTTAAGTTAATAAATTATAGTTTCAACTTAATTATCAAAACTTCCTGTTATAATCAATGTCATTTTATGAATGTGGTTTATTTTAAAATATGTTAAACATGTAAATGTATACAATGAATTAAACATCAACCGATGTCATAAATTAGATTTACGCAATACAATACGATGTTTGGATCGTAGCAGATGGCGCTCTATAGTCTCTGCATACCCCCATGAGAAAAAGGCGTGATGTTATGATGATGATGAATACGATTATTGCAAGTGTCTTAAATAATGTTTGGTTTCAAAACTGGTATTAAAACTTTAGGAACGTAAAACTATGTTATCTGTACTAATATTGTGAAGCTAAAGTTCTTGTTTGTTTGAACGCGTTAATCTCAGGAACAGCTGGTCCGATTTGAAAAATTCTTTTAGTGTTGGATAGTACATGTATAGAGGAAGGCTACAGGGTATATAACATCACATCTCTCTCTCTCCAGCCCATTAACTGCCCCGTCTCACTGTTGGGCACTGGCCTCCTCCACTTTAGGAGGGATTATGGTCTACTGTGCCGCGCTGACCAGGCGTGTTGGTACAGGATTTAATTTCGAATTTTCCGTCTCTCACAGAGGATGTCATCTGTGTAAAATATCTCTTAGCTGGCTTTTACTGCACCCTGGGGAGGAGATGGGGTGGTAACACTTGTATTCTTAGTCCGTCACCACACGGACTACACTACATCACATAGGACTAATAGAGGCGAAGAATCGGTGAAAAATGTTGGTTGGTTGCCTAATATTGGTAGTTTTTGAAATACATTTTTTCATTTACAAATAATTTTTGCTGGCAATAATAAGAAAAAATACCAGGAGACATTTTTATGACTATATATTATATGATTTTATTTGGGGGCTATAGTAAAGTTATAGTTCTCTAGCAGTATGATCTATCGTTTTAGCGGAAAATATCTTTAATGTCCCGTATAACACCTACAGGAAAATTACTGCCTATTTTTATTTGTAATTTGCTCATAAGCCTAGTAATTTTAGAGTTCTGGAGGGAGTTATCGGATAGTTAGTAATGTGAACCATGTAATATAGGCACTAGTTCGTCGACTCTTGGCCCTCGGCACTACAAGATTGAGAGATAAATATCTTACAATGAACATGCCGCTTGTGTTATTACATTATGACCCAAGGGCCTTACGTTTTTCTCTTTTAACTGCGAGCTTGAGAATGTCTTGAAATTGTATACTCTTGGAACAGTGCCGTGTAATAATATTATGTTAAACAATGAGATATGCTTAATCATCGTATATAATACATTAAGAATGCAAATAAGGTGAATGAGAGTAATCTTTGTATCTTCGTTAAATATGTAGAATATACTGACTGACTATGTCCTTAATTCCTTGGGTATGAAAGAAATTAATCTATGTAAATATGTAAAAAGAATAGTTCCCACGCTTTAAACACGTATAACTTATCTTTACCAAATGCATCTACAATTCACAAAGCACAGTGATCCTAATAAAATCTTTCATAAAATTTTATAAAAAGCTTACTTTAGCTTTGAGCTATTAAGAGGATTGTCATGAAATATACAGGGTGTGGCGTAATTAATGGATAAGCCTGTGCCTGTGGATAAGCCTCCTACTGCGCTATACGAATATGTATATTTTTAATTAATCCTATGTATGGTCTTGAAAAAAATGGCATAAGTCATGTTTTTCATAAAATGACTACTTTCACTAACCAATTCTGCTACTGTTGCCACAATTTTCAAAAGTTTTGCTTTCTGTTTTTTTTATAATACAGCTTAAGAGTTGAATTATTGCAAGCAATAAAGAATTCCCTATTCGTAATACAAATTTTTTGAAAATTATGCATGAAATATCAAAAAAGGGTTATTGATTATTCAATTTGTTGACTTTGTACATCGTCTAGCTTAAAAAATCTTTATGGGAGTTGATTTGCCCAATATCTTAAAAACATGCTTGTTTTATGCAGTTTCCGAAATGGTATAATACTTATTATAATACTTATTAAGTTTGATGTGATATTAAAGAACCAAATGACACTCGTAAAAAAATGTTCTTATTGTGATTTAATTAATCAAATTAATACTGTTAACTTAAACAAACTGTCAGTGGTATTTTAACTTATCTGTCTGAGTTTACCAGTGGGAATGTTAGTCGTTGAAAAAAAATAACAACTTATTTTATTTTTTTTATTCTAAAGATGCAAACACTACATAAATTTTATTTTACAAAAAATGTTCGAAATGGCGGCCACCTGCGGCTATGCAGGCCCTGCATCGACGGATAAATGACCGCTTTAGGCGTCGGATGAAGCCGGAGCTCATGATTTCATCAGCGGCTTCAAAAATCAGGGCCTTTAGTTGTTCCAGGGATGCTATTTCTTTTTTATACACTTTTTCTTTTAAACACCCCCAGTAAAAAAAGTCTAGAGGGTTCAAATCAGGGGACCTTGGTGGCCACAAAATGGGACCCAAACGACCTATCCACCTCTCATTGTACTCATCATTGAGGTAGTTCCGTACAATTCGTGCGTAGTGAGCGGGACAACCATCATTTTGTAACCAGTAGTTTTCTGGCACATTTAAACTTTGTAATAGTTCCGGCAACGTATTTTGCAGAAAATTTAAATAATTGGGACCTGTTAGTGTCTCGGATAGTTCGACGGGCCCAACTATTTGTCCATTTAAAATTCCTGTCCAAAGGTTCACTTTAAACTGGACTTGAGCTCGGTCTTGCCTTATGTTTCTCGGATTGGTTGCCTGCCAACTATGAAGATTGTGCATGTTGACGTAGCCATTTCTTTTACATGATGACTCATCGCTCCACAGTATTTTGTCAAAAAACGCCGAATCTTCGCGTATTTTTCGCAACATGACGCGACAAAATTGGACTCTAGGCTCATAGTCTCGTGTCATTAGTGTTTGCACCCTTTGATAGTGATACGGGTGAAGCTCATGCCTGTGCAGAATTCTGCCCACAGTACGCGTATCTACACCGGTTCCTCTACTTAACTCACGAATTGATAACTCTGGATTAGCACGCACAGCTTCTAGAACTTCGTCATCACGATGTCGTCGAGGTCTGCCTTCCGAAGCACCACCAACACCGGTACCAGGCATTCGCCCTTCGCTAAAAGCGATGTGCACACGTGTAAACACCCGGTAGTCTGGGTGTCGCAAATCGGGGTATCTTCGACGATATTCGCGTGCAGCTTCATTTGCATTGCAGTTACACAGGCCGTAAATAAGATGCATATTTGCATACTCTTGAGGAGTGTACGTATGACGCGGCATGATCAGTAGTCCAGGGATATGTAGAAGTCGTCGATAATATCACAATTGTCCAATTCGTATAGCAAAAACAGAGTCCGTAGTACATAAGCCAAATTCACGTCACAATAACAAACACGATAGAGCAAACGATATGTGCGCAAGAGACGATAGTCAAAAGAGCACTAACTTTGTTAAACAAGTTCAAAAGCTGTTTTGTTGTTTGTGAGAATAATAAAAATCTATCTCTGTCGCACAACTGTTATTTACCTGACATCAAAATGCTTTGTCTCTGTCTTATGATAAGACTAACCGTCTGGATTTGCCGTGCGATAAACAACCACAAGTAGTTGACTTAGAGTCGTTATCTGCTTACCCTATTCATGGTGGATGACTACCTGCTCCCGAGCACCCAAAAAAGGGTCCATTGTGAATGACTACCTGCTCCGGAGCACACAAAAAAGGGTCCATTCAAACTGTTTACAAAGACATGTTTAAGATAAATTAATAATTCTGTTAAAGAAAATTAGGGTATTTTTTTACAACTGTCGTTTTTTTTTAAAACCTCGTGAAATGTAATAAGTATTATACCATTTCGGAAACTGCATAAAACAAGCATGTTTTTAAGATATTGGGCAAATCAACTCCCATAAAGATTTTTTAAGCTAGACGATGTACAAAGTCAACAAATTGAATAATCAATAACACTTTTTTGATATCTCATGTATTTTTTCCCAAAATTTGTATTACGAATAGGGAATTCTTTATTGCTTTCAATAGCTCACCTCTTAAGCTGTTTTATAAAAAAAACAGAATGCAAAATTTTTGAAAATTGTGGCAACAGTAGCATAATTGGTTAGTGAAAGTAGTCATTTTATGAAAAACATGACTTATGCCATTTTTTTCAAGACCATACATAGGATTAATTAAAAATATACATATTCGTATAGCGCAGTAGGAGGCTTATCCACAGGCACAGGCTTATCCATTAATTACGCCACACCCTGTATCTATATCAATCAATCATCTTTCAAGTACGTTCAACAATTAAGGCTCTACGATCCCACAGATTTAGTCTGTGTTTATGTTGTTGTTTGAAAACAACTGCATTATTTCCGCATCTCTTTGTTATTGTGATAACGGGATTATAAAAGTGAGGCTTACTGACTTAACGGTATGTGATAATGGACACAGACAGATTAATAAAGTAATGAATCATTGTAGATAATATTTTGTTGCTTTTATCAGGAATTTACAACGTGATTGGTTGCTGGTTGATAAGTTCGTGTTATTTAGGTTATTTATTGTATAAAGATTTTTACACGCTTTATATTAGCTTCACTTGTATGTTTGTTTGTATGTTTGTTTGTATGTTTGTAACCGACTCCTTTGGACGCTATTTTGACCCACTTTAAACGGTCAGATTCTATTCAAATTTTGCACACCTGTCAAAGACCGATGACAATGCAATAATTCGATTAAATAAAGCGTGTTTTTTAGTTTTTTTATACTATTATTATTATTTATATGTATATAACATCAAATAGTTTACCGAAGTGGTAATAGTGTTATCTTTAGTACGAGTACTTTGTTTGAAACGTTAAAAAAAACGTTGTACATATTATATGCATATGGGACGGAATATACCATGGGATTTCGAAAATGTCTGGTATCCAAATTATCAATGGAGTAATATTTACATTATCAATAGTCCATTTATGTCTACATTTTCAAGAATGGCTTATAAGCGTGTTGGAGATTTAGAAAAGAATTTAATCTATAAATCTATAAAAGACAGTGTAACTATATAATGTGTTACGTAAGCTCTGTTAGCAGTCTTCATTGTAGGCTAGACTTACTAGACAAAGGTCATACGAGCATGTTCTATTTGCGTAACTTTCTGCTTGTTTAGAGTTTTAGACAGTGTATCCACAGTTGCGCAAGATTAGTAATTATGTTAACGAATGTTGACGTAAAACATTTTATTTGCGATATCATTAACATGTCAGTCACAGTTAAAACTTATGCCAGTGTTTCATGGTCAAATTATAAATACGCCCTGTATTGAGGAGATGGAAGGAATTCGATTTTTTAATGCATTCTAAAGTTATTTTCTTCCCGTATGTGCCCATAACAATCACCTAAATGTACGATATAATATCTACTCAATTTGTTTCGGTCCTATCTTTCTCTTATGTTAACTCTTGCAGAGGAAACAGAATGATAGTGATTGTATTTAAAGTCATGTTTTCATGTCACTCCAATGACAAAATAAACTTTATGTTAATCAAGTAATTTATTAATTTTGCAATTGACATGTTATGCTTTTACATAGTAAATTGAATTATTTGAGCTGAGAGGTGGTTGGTCGAGATTATTGCAAAGCAATCTTGATAGATGGCGTTGTGCATAAAAATATATAAACTCAATCGAGTGATGAATGTGGTGGCCTAAATTGATTACTGAAAAGCACGACCGCAATAATCTCGGAAGAGCTACGGAACGGTATTCCGAGGTCGTGGGTTCAAGTCCCGCTTGCGGTAATCACTGTTTCCACCATAATTCAATTTATTTATGTTAATCATTTCTTTTTTAATAAATATAATGATGTAGCAATCCCTCTAATTGCTACGGACGGTGAATGGTTGTAAGTTGATTTTATTCAGCGATTGCCATTCAGCTTTAATACCAAAGTCGGAGTTAATTAGTTGCTAATCTGTTTACTCTCGTGACTTTCAATGTGAAACGTGACTTATTGGATATTGAACGTTACAGAACAGATGTCCATCAGGACACTTGTGACCATGTTGTGATCTTTCGAACTAGTCCATAAATAACTATATTTTACTACTAGCTCTTGCCCGCGACTTCGTACAAATAAACAAACTCTTCAATTTTATAATATTAGTCATCATCATCATCATAACATCACGTCTTTTTCCCATGAGGGTAGGCAGAGACTATAGTATTAGTTGTTGTTATTATTTTATAATAACTAAAGTTATTATATGTTAAATACATATAACGGAATATATCTGAGACAAGATCAATAAAAATTTTAGGTGAATGAAAACTAGAAATAGAATTATGTCTATGTGGAGATCCATTTATGTAACTTGGCTGGTAGTGGATTGGTTTACTTTCAATCTTTTAAGTGATGATTTAAAAATGGATAAAAGTCATGCAATACAACATTTTGGTAAATTCCAAATAGCAGCCTAGATTTATGGTCTTATGCATAATGACTCATCGGAGGTTTAAAAGTTCGCTAAAATAGGTTCGCGAAAATTGTCAAAACTTATTATTCATAGTAGTCTTTTTACGCTAAATCCTTTATTATCTCTCCGATAAAATCTCCGTTTAAACCTCCGATAAGTCATTATGAATAAGACCTTTAGACATTACAGATAACGCGGTTTACGCATGTCTGTCTCATCCACAGGTCACAGGGTACAGACGCGCGAAGCCTTCAAAATATTTACTTAATTTAATATACTAGAAAGTTTCAAATAGAAAGCTAAATATAAAATTAAATTTTCCATTTACTGCGCATCTTTTAGGTTATTTTAAAAACAAAGCTTCGTTGAGTGTTATGTAAGGATTTAGTTATTCTCGGTTTATTCTCAGATAACTTCTTTATAGGGATTCCTTTTAGCTCCGGGCTTAATGAGATTTCCTTTCTCAAGTAGATCGTGACTCGTTTTCCATTTACATAATAAACTTATTTAATAAATGCTATGTTTACTCTGTAATAATACTCTTGAGTGATTTGAAGTGGAACGATGCCGTTAACCTCTTATGCTCAAATTACCCAATTAATCAAAGGTCTATTATATTCCCCTTCCACAAATGTATTATCACAATCTTCTCATGGTAGAATAATTCAATTTATCTTAGTTATTTTGTCGATATTGTGCTGGTACCAACGAGTATTCTGAAAGGTGAATATTCAAATAAATCAATGTACAATATTTGTGGGGACATTCACCTACACAATTCCCTGTGGATATTGTACGTGGGACGATTTGATGAAATCTTTTCATCGATTTGATGTACTACATATACTGTACATACAAACTACATATTGTATTGAAGCTGTTTGTTTTACCGTCGTGTATGTAATCGGCTTATTTTATTTACTGCTGCTTTTGTTGTATAATCGTAGCTTACATCTATCTTCTTTTCATGTTTTAAAATGATGTTATTATGTATTTGTTTTTTAGGTTTTTCTATGAATATAATCTGTCTTATGTATATTTTCTCTGTTATCATTTCCATTTTTAGCAAGTCATATGTAACGAATGAAGCAAAGATAATATTTTGATGAAAATGAAATATACAGTGGAGTCCCGGTAATCCGGACCCTGGCTTATCTGGCGCACCCTGTATTCCGACATGGTCTATTATTTATTACTGAATACTTTTTTGATAATATTTATTCGCTAATGCATGATTGAACAAGTTACAACTTGTACGCACTGTCACTATTGTGCTCGACGCGTTGACCTATTGTTTTGATTCTGATTGCTTAGTTTGAATTTGACTACATGCCGATGAGGATAGTGGTGCGTGCGCCTAGCGTGTGTTCATTGTTTACTGTTCTTAGGCAGTACTCTATAATCCGACAAATTCGATAGTTCGACACTGCCCTGCAAAGTGTTTGTCGGACTACCGGAGTTCCACTGTATTCAATATGATTAAGTAGGTAACAAAATAATATAAAATTTTCATGAATATTATATATGTTTGCTTTATATATGTTTCCGTCGTGAAGCACCGTTGCTAGGGAGAACATTCAAAGGCTTTACTCGGGCGAAGACGGTTCCGGGAAATTACCCCTCTACGAAACACGTTTCATAGCTTTTTGAATATTTAAGCTATCAAGAGAAGCTCAAGTTCGTTTATATTTAATGTAATATTATACATATTTATTTGTTGATTTTGTTATTGAGAATTCGTTTTTATTTTTGCATCCTTTCTACAATTTATTTTCGCGTATATTTTAAGAGTAGCTACTACATTAAAAAATATAACATGAACTATCTTTTGTGTGTAAAAATAATATATTAAGCTGTTAAGCTATCGAGCTGTATTTTCAATCATTACGCACCCCTTTTTTGAAGGCTCTACTGTTTTCTAGACTGTCTATCTATATAACAAATTAGATTTAAATAGCTTGAATCGTTTTTCCGTGAAAAACCGACAGACAGTAACTTTGACGTTTATAATATTTATAAGTAAAGAGAATATTTTATTTCGGTTGTGATAGTCAACCTTAGAGCATTCAAGCAACTACAAAATACGGTCGCAATATCACTAACTACGGGTATATAGAGAGGTTCAATACTCCCTGTCTATAATGCAGAGCTTGTTTATTGTGTGTTTCAAAAGGAACATTATACAAAGGCTCGATACACAAGAGTTAGTGTAACGTGCGGTGTACAACTCTAAGCACAATATAAACGATCTGATTGTGCTCCCATTCAAACGACTTGCACTCTATACAGCCTTCATGAATGTTGAAATATTCATCATTTATACATTCTATTCTATTGAAGTTTTAATAAATTTTATAGTAAGTACACTAGTTTATTGCCTGCGATGTCGTACGCCTAAACTCTAACTTTCAAAGAAGATGTAGCCTGTGCTATAGGCTATATCTTAGTAGGAAAATAAAGTTTTATTATAACGTGGACTGAAACTTCCTATTAGTGTCCTTCGTAAATTGCAGGGTCGGACAATTACTTTTGGACATTACCCATACTTACTACAAAATTATCCTCTTTACAGACTATAGAGTTTAGATTTATGCGTAACTTTGCTTATATTTTAGCTTCAACTTATCTTAAAGCTGGATATTAAGAACACCTGTGGTTCACGTGTGTTGAACTAACAAAATTCTTGTGCACAACAATATCATATGAACGATAAAAAAATCGTTAATGAACATAACACTATTTGCTTGAACAATGATAACTAACTATAATTATGCATATCGTGTGCAATGTTATCTTTTTTAATACCTAGCACTTTTAGTTTCTATATTTCTTTATCTAATAAATAGGCAATTTGTCTCAAAACGGTAATATTGTTTTAAAACCGAAATCAGTTCGTAACTTGGTAATAATCAGTCGTATC
The DNA here is from genome assembly GCA_916999025.1 of Orgyia antiqua. Lineage (NCBI taxonomy): Eukaryota > Metazoa > Arthropoda > Insecta > Lepidoptera > Erebidae > Orgyia > Orgyia antiqua. Next base: position 30,678,972 of record OU779866.1, read on the forward strand.
ATCTTTACTTATTATAACATAAAGTCGCTATTAATGTATATATGTCCCTATGTGAGCGTAAATCTTCAAAATTACGCAACGGATTTTGATGCAGTTTTTTTAATAGATAGACTGGATCAATAGGATGGCTTTTTTGTATAATTAATTTAGGTTTAGTGTATATTTCCTCTCCGTGTGGTGACGGATTGAGAATACAAGTGTCACCACCCCATGTCCTCCCACCTCCCAAGGGTGCTGTAAAAGTCAGCTAAGGGATATTGCACACAGATAACATCCTCTGTGAGAGACGGAAAACTCGAAAATAAAACCCTGTGCCAACACGCTTGGTCAGCGCGGCACAGTAGACCATAATCCCTCCCAAAGTGGAGGAGGCCCGTGCCCAACAGTGGAACGTAAATGGGCTGGAGAAGAAGAAGAAGTGTATATTTAGGTAGTGGGGTCTCAATAACTATAAAAGCGGGTAAAATACCGGGCATTAGCTAGTTATATATAAATGATGTAATTAATCGGGTATATAATGAACGTTGCTTTCATTAATATGTTTAAGTATGTTAATGCTTAAATATTATATCGTAACGAACATAATTATGCTTATGAGTATAATTTAATGCTTATGAGTTTGAAATCCTTAGAAGGTAACTAGGCTATATACGGATTTGTGAAGCAATAAGCCGCTTAATGTATTCAGTAGTCGCAAACCATAATATCTAATACACTTATTCAACGTTTAAGAAAATACAAGTATAGATAGATAATAAGATAATACTTTATTTGCACATTAATTATGTATTTACATTAAAAAAAAAATTATAAAGGGCGGCCTTATCGCTAAATGTTATCTCTTACAGGCAACCTTAGGATGTTTAAATGACAAGTATCTATATCTACTAATATTATGAGGAGGAAACATTTGATTATTAATTCATCTGTTCCTTCTCTGAAACTACAGGACCGGTTTAAAATATTTTTTTACCGCGTGTAGTTATACTATTCCTGGTGAACATAGCCTATAATTTATTTTAAAGTAGGATACAGATCACTGCCTAAATAGGAATAATGTAACTCGGGGTGGCAAAATTATAATAATAATGTTATGCGTGCAAAGCCGGGGATGGATTTCTCCTGTTATAATTTGTTTTAGCGAAGAACACTATTTCGATTCTAATAGACTATCTTTAGACGAATCTGTTGGTATTTCCGTTTGAGCATTCTTTCAGCTGCTATGATCTTATCAGCTTTATTTTTATCGGACGGTTTTTATCCGTGGTTTTTATCATACACTTGTACATACCCGCTATCGCTAACAATGTTATGTTGGCTTTCATAATTATGCTATGTCATTTGAATTTGCATGAAAATTGAGGTTTATTTAAACTTTAGAGAAGTTACGTAATCAATGAATATGAAGCCAAAAGTGACTCTATTTTATATTTTCGATATACACAAGATAAATTTAACCTTGTATGTCATAGTTAACTGGTCATACATAAATAAGCTACCTTTTTGTTACCATAAAGCTTCTTAGACTCAGACTTCAATAGGTGAACGCACTATACGGGCTGGTTGGTGAAAGGGATTTCGTTGGGATTGCTTATATGTAGGAAATTGAGCGTAGCCCTGCCTTTTATGTAAGCTCATAATCGTGAATTAGGGCGGTTACATCACTTTTTATACCCAGTATAGAAACTAGTATTAACTACATACATATAAATGTTAGTAGCTCATAGTACCTTACCTGGATAAGTAGAACAAACTGCTTTAGAGCGTATTTGTATTTATAACTGCCGTAATTTATAACCAGCTGTTACACTTATGCATATTAATGAAGCATGCCTGCTTTTCGGCTTAGTGTACATTGTTTTGAAACATATTAATATGAAAACTACCTTTTCAAAAGCGCATATAAGCCGTTTGCGTGTTTTAATGGTAGGCAAGAAATTTTCATATTCAAAATATTAATAGAGCATATTAATATTTTGAATATGAAAATTTTATATTAGGATTTCTTAGTTCCTTCTCTTTTATAACTTTTTTTAATTTTCAAAAAGGCGCCATTTTGTTTCAAAAACAATTGGTGATAAAATGAATTTGTCTATCCATTCGTTTGTAAGAAACGAGGTAGTTTAAGAATTAGGTACATAGATACAATTTAAGATACGCTCGAAAAACATAACCTTCTTAGACAGTCGGGTAACAAATATTACGCAAATATTTGCTTAACGTTGGAATAAATAACCAATTGTAGTTATCTACTATTAAATTTATGGTTCAACGGCTATCTGGTTTTAGATCGCTGTACACCTATTGAACGTTCGTTAAATTATGTATACTTGGATAATTTATTCCGTGTGGTCGTGTCATTGGATGTCGAATAAATATGCCAACATACACTAAATATATTTACACGCTTTTACGAATAACGCCGTAAATATATTTGCCAATTGTATATCCTGACACAAGTATTCAGTACTCAATGTCGAATCTAACTTAATTAGAGAGCTAAAGTGGTAAATGGAAAGTAAAAGTGTAATTTGTAAGAAATTGGTAAACTGCTTTGTTTAAATATGGTTAATACTGTTAGTACTAATGTAAACTTGTGAACCAAAAAATACTATGTATTCGAGGATAAGTGGAATATGCAACATAATATCAAACATACGAGTAGTATTATTGTTTAAAACATACATTTTTATCCTTTGTACATGGACATCATGGGAGTTAAATCATTCGAATGAAGATTTGTTGATTCTAAGAACATTTTACGAAACACCGGATTATTTAGGTAATAGTGAGCCTTAAAACCACGTCCTTCCGGCATTCGTTGTCGTCACCACAGTAGTTTGATAGGCATTAACTTTATAGTTTTCTTTTAAGTTCAAATTGTAAAAATGAAAACATAAAAACAATTATTATCACTAAGGTTAAAAATGGACATTAACCCTTCTTGTGAAATCTCATTAAAGCCAGAGATGGTTTTGATCTGTCACGCACAACGTGCCTACAGGGTTGTGATAAAGGGTATTAAGGGTCTGTGGCACCCTGTCCCAGGGGTGAACGCCACGTAAAGGATGATATGACACAAAGTTAGACCCTTTTTATGTATAGCTTTGCCTACTTAAATGTATTCTTTGCTGATATAGTTTTGGAAATATTCCAAGGTCGAAAATAAAATTTAGTTTGTTCTGATTATGTCCTATGAAAAACGACAAAAACGGGCTAAGGCGAACTCAGAAACTTCTGAGTTGTGATATACTATGTAGGCTTCACTTTTTATATTCTCATCACTTTCTCTCTTTGATGTGACTTCCTTTATTAATGACTCTACAACCGTTATAAATTTTAGTTCTTTTATTGATTTCTACTGTACTTAGGTTTTAAATAATGAAATGTACCCTTATTTTATAATTTTCTTACCAACATGTGGCTAAATGCATTTAATCACGCCATAATCTATACACGTTAATTTTGAAAATTACAGTTATATATTTGGTTTTAAATAATACAAATGTAAGTCATGAGTTTTTTAATGGCGGAAATATTTTTCACGCGATTAATTTTAAAAAGTAGTTGTATTTAAATTTTTAGTTAACTCCAGTGCTACATATTGAATGTGGTGTTTTGTTAGTGTATATTGATTTGTTTTATACTCTAAGTATATTATTAGAGTCGAGAAATTCGTAACAATTTCTAGTAATCCACATATTTAGTAAGCGTTGTGTTGTAGACAATCTTTGAAGGGCAGATTATTTGCCATTAATAATGTCGGTTCTGTGCATTTAAAGGTAGGTACGTGGTGATACTTATCAATGATTTCATACACAGAAGATAAGTAGTACGAGTCTGTTATCTAACTAAATTATTAAGATCTAAATTTTAAGCCTAATCATTACGCTAAATTGCTCTACTCATTTACTGTATGATAACATCGTTAACTGTACGCATGAACAAGTTGTTATGAATGATGCTGTACAAGGTGAATATAAAATATACAGCAATTCTATGAAATGATCTCATTATATCTTTATACACTACGTGACTTGTGTTTACCCAAAACTATGAATAGAAAATACGTAGGTGGACGTTAATGGAGCCTTTTGTAGATTACTACCAAGTCGATAGCAGTTCGACCACCCACTAAGTTATGAAAACACATCGGCCTTTTTGAAATGTTGAGTTTTTAAAGCAAAATATACAATAAATATTTGTCGTAAATAGAAAAAAATGTATGAAGCCCAGACTATCTATAACAAAGCTAACATACGTAACGTTAGCGTTGTTATTGATAGTAAGCTAAGTAAAGGTATTTAGTTTGTTTCTGTGAGTTATGTGTTCTATTAAGAAAAGAATCAAATAGTAACTCAATACTACACTGCCTCACTTACTTTCTTTCTCCAGCCCGCGAGCACGGGCCTCCTACACTTTAGGAGATATTATGGTCTACTGGGCCGCGCTGACTAGGCGTATTAGCATAGGGCTTAGTTTCAAGTTACCGTCTCTCACAGAGGATGTTATTTGTGTATGATATTTCTCAGCTGGCTTTTACAGCACCTGGGAAGTGCCACTTGTATTTTTAATCCGCCACCACACTGATAGATTATAGTTACGCAAAATTCTAATTTGCCAAATAAAGCTAATATGTAGTTTATTGTCACACATCGTGTCGAGGTGATTTTTAAACTGAAAATATGTATTTAGCTGTATATAAGCCATAATCCAGGGAACTAAACTTAGTACAGCATCTTCTGACTATTGGTTTAAGTAAACAATAAATATGTGCCTTAAGACGTCTAAGATAGTTAATCGGAGTAAATGCATTTATTGTGCAAGTAGAACTATGGCCCAGTTTACAGCACATTGCGTAGGTCAGTCATGAACTCATAAGTTGCGTGCGACCATGCTTTCTCTTTAATGTACCATTTCACTTTCACTTACCGATTAACACTTCAAAGAAATTTTCAGAGCATTTCATTTTAATGTGCCACTTGCATTTGATGAATATCATTCGTTGGTTATGTCTTTTAAGACATAACCAACGAATAATATTTATCATAGAACTGCAATTACTTCCTCGTAAAGTAGGCTGAAATGCTAAGTTATGGAGTCAAAGAGTCCATTATAATTAAAACGTCATATAGATCTTGTCATTTTAATAATCTTAATATGATATACAATTAAGTTATTGATAATATGTTTGTCACGAAATTAAAATGATAATTCTGAATCACCTATTAATTATACATTCTGACTAATGCATCATTGGTTTGTACTTTTATTTGACAAATATCTAACTCGTAAGGACACGAAATAAAAATGAATACGATACCAAATATGTTCATCAAAAATCCGTCAAATTTTTGGTAATATATGTTCAAAATTTTTGATTTAAATTAATATAAAGACCGTTAAAGATTTGGTGAATATGATGGTGGAATAGTTATGCGATTGCTATATGTATTGAAAACATCTTTAATTATTCCTATTGCATTCATGTATTTTTGGACTGAAATGTTAGAAGTCAATAGAAATGTGTACCTACAATGTACATACTATAATAAATTAAATCTCTTGCTGACGTTTTACTAAATGTGTTCGGAATAATATAATTACTAACTATACCTTTCTCTATATTGTTTAAACTATATTACGTAACAGGTGTCATATAAAGAACAAAAGTCAATATGAAACAGAACTAAAGGCCCCAACTTTCTCCACGTTCGGTTCAGTATAAATGCCAAGTTTTAATTAACATTTTAAAACTTTCTATTCTTTATACACAAAAGTTTCAGCTGGAAGCAATAATTTAAATTTGTCTATTTATTTGATGTAATTCAAACATCTTAGTATTTTAATTGTTATATTTCAATCTCAATAATAAATATTTCGTATTAATTTATTTGACGATGGATTTATTAAATAAATCGTCTTTCTGTGACTTAAAAATACAATTAATTTCATATGGTCATTTTTTATTGGTAAATTGTTGACTCGAAAGAAATAAATAATTTGGTAAACAAAATTACGTCAACAATATTGGTTCAATTTATTCAAACACGTTGTTTGTCAATTCCCTATGACGCAGCGCGAGCTCTCTGCACATAAACAGTTGAGACGCGACCGTCGGCTGCCCTCTACACCCCCCTTGCCCTCTAAAATAGGGAGGAGTCACCTCTCACCCCCAATTGCCCCATTTCCACGAGTATTTAGCATGTCGTGCGCCCCAACTCACCAAGTTTTGCATGTTTGTACCATACATTTTTGTTATGACAACAGGCGGTCAACTGAAACATGAATACTATATTAATTGGTTTGTACACGGCATTGTTGATTTTAGTAGTTAAGAATATTGTTATCTTTAAAAATATTTGGAATGTATTATAATGATTTGGAATTAGTATCGTGTTGAGTAAAATACATTAATTTTATTATAAAAAACTTTCCCCTGTCACAGTCACTTAGTTTTTGTAATACCTATAGCCTTAAAAATTCTCAATTTTAGTTGTAAATATACAGATGTGTGTGTTTTGGCAAATCTGTATTTGTAGACTGATTTGAACAATTCTACTATGTTGAAAAGGGGCTCAAAGGGTTCTATTAGTTACATTAAAGAGAAACAGAATTTGACGACAGCAATTAACTCTTCTATGTCGGATTTAAATGTTTGCTGTAGAGTTTTAGTGTTTGATTCTAAAATATAGTAAACTGAAATCGGTGAATTTCTAGTTTTTATGAGTTACTGAACGTTTCATTTCTATAGCGCATTGTTTATTAGTTGCTAAAATTTATAAGTGAATCTTAGTGGTAATGACAGAAATGAAGTATGTATTGTTAAGGCGTTTAGCTCGAGATTATCGAGAATCAATCAGCATTAGCGCATAACAGTGAACGGTCGGCTGCTATTTTGCTAAGTCAGCGCAATAACCGCTGTAGAGGTGCGCCGTTGACTGGCTCTGACTCGGCAATACGAAGCGAATCTTGCCGACTCGGCAATGAGTCAGCATGAGCCGCCACAGAGCGCCATGAGTCATGACACGACGTAATTCAGAATGGGATCGCCTGCCGTCAGCCGAAATAAGTGGATTGGTCGTTCACGACCGAGTGATTTCATTTTAAAAGCCGCCCTCTGATGTCGTTACTTCATGCTCACATTACCAAGATCTATTTGTATTTAGAAGAAAATGTATGGGATGGTTTGTTTCATTACACAATTTCAAACTTGAAAGGAGGTGGATATCCTCATAATAATAGGTATCTATCTCCACTAAGATTATGTAGCTTCTGTGTTGCTTGCAGGCCTTTTTTGTGTAAATCATAATCAAACAAAAAATGCGATTAAGGGCCTACATCAATATTATCGTATATCATCGCCGACACGTACATATTAACACAGCCAGTAGGCACAGAAAATGAAGAATTAGGGATACTTTTCCTATTTACTCAAAATCAACTAAATATATTTTAATTCTGATTTACGTGTTTCTTTAAATAATAGTTACTTACGTTTTTAAAGTTATTTCATTAGTTAACACGCGATAATAGACCGACAAATGAAAAAAATTAAAAATTTGAGAGGTTGTTTCGCCAAGATTTTCTATCGAGAAAACTTTTTTCAATCGCGTTTCTGAGTTGATGCGATCCTAGATCATATATTGAAAAAACATATACTTAAAAATTAGAGCTCTAGCCATTCAATCTAAAGAAACAATGAAAACTTCGTACATAGAAAAATGCACGAAGCTATTTTGGTATCGTCTTAATACAATTGCTTTACAATATAATAAACATAGAACAATCTATAACGCTATTATCTTATCAGTGAGCGAGAATAGCTGTATTAGATTTCCGGATACTTAATTTGTGAGACATCGTTATCAAATAATATTTATAGGGAAATTTATCATTTAAAATAGCTGTATATTTAAGTCATAAAAATTACACGAATAAAGAATAATATTACGATACCTATTAATTGTTACGTAATGCACTGTTATTTTATCAAGTATCATCGAAACTCCTGGTATGGAATTTTAAAGGTTTTTGAATAAAGAATTGATTTGTTTTCAGAGAATTGAGCGCGAGACAACAAAAAGCCCAGCAACAACAGGAGGCAGGAAGAAAGCGGCATCTGTAAGGAGCAACGGACAAATCGTGCCATCGGATCCCCCACCACAACCTGCAGGTAAACAAAACTTTTTTATTTTCTCCTATTACAATCGCCTTTGTTCATCACACACTTGCCAACTTTAGAAGAAAACAATAAAAACCAAAATTTATGGCGCCATAACAAAGTTTTAACTATTTTAGCTGTGAATATATTACTGTTATAAAAGTAAAGACTCGTATTGTATTATCACGTCACAAAGAAACGTTTTTATAGTGAAAGCTGTTTGATTGATCGTCGTAGTACCGTTTACAAGCATTGTCTGCCAGCCAATCACAACGGTTTCCAATCACGTTTAAATGTTAAGTAATTTAGATATTGTGATTGAAAATGTAATTAAAAGCGTTGTTTGTCACAGCAGGACGGCCCTCTTTACATTTCCTTACAGGCAATTGATAATGTTAACATTATATGAATTAGTTAATGAAGTGAATTTGAATTGGACGATAGGTAAAAACAAACAACACCAAATATAAAAAAAAATATTACGAATATAAACAATACTTGCTTTTAATTTTTAGTAAAGTAAATGTATTTTAAACCGTTTATGGATAAAAAGTGGAAGTTTACCCTTGGACTTTGAAACACGAATAGCAACAGCTATATTTTCGGGTCAGTATAAATTGCGGTCGGTAACACTGACATCTTTGGGGGCTATCTTTCTGAATATTAAGATAAGCGTTCTCTCAATTTTTACGGCTTTTAGGTCGTACGTTGGCATTTTGCCGACCACTATAAACGGGTTATATATGTATATTATCTTATACGACTATAAATTCTTATATAACTCTGAACGTGTGTCCATAATATAACTTTCTTTCTGCTATTACATGGCAAAAATATTAAGTTTCCAGTAGTTTTTCGTACATCTTGATATTAAGATTTAATATTGTTTTAGCGGTTGATCGCGACTTGATACTAGTGGAGTTTGATATCACATTTTTTCGCAATATAAAATAGACTATGCCCATTATTGCCCATCAATATTATTATTAATCAAAGTCGTTATTTTTGTATACAGTAGGTATATCACTATGTGAGCTTATATCTTCAAAACTACGCAACAGATTTTGATTCGGATTTTTTAAATAGAGAGTGTGGTTCAGGAGGTTGGCTTTTTGTATAATTTATTAAGGTTTGGTGGCTAAATTCTACGCGTACGAAGTTGCTGGAAACAGCTAGTATTATTATAGTATGCATTAAGGGCATTATTCGAAAATAGAACAAAAATAGTAATAATTATGTATAAATAAACCTAACATTTCTTAGTTTGGGTCTGTGTCAGGTATCAGAACTATGCCTATGGACAGCTATGTACCGAGAAAAAGTTGACACGGGTCTGTATGTATAAAGTTTAATATCATGATTTGGTACCTAATGATATCATCACTTGTGATCTAGATAGCATATTCCTAAGTACATATTATGAACATGTGGAATAGCAGATTTACATATTAACAAAGGAATTTTATGAATACAAAATTCCTAATTGTGTGAATATTTTTTATTTCTTCTTGTCTTTTGTTGTCTGTTTATGTGAACTGTGCTTTGTAATAATCATGTCGGAAACACATTGTTTTATGAATAGTAATTTCAATTAGGAATGTTTATATATAATTATCTTGGCATCTTGAACTGGTAAGCGTGAAAATATAACAAATATAAAATATAGATATAAATAATATTCGACAGCAGGCCACCAACTTAACGAAAGTGATTAGTGTAATTAATAGTACCTTCTCCTTTATGTAAAACGATGTTTATGTACGTACTGGGTTACGAGAGAAAAGGGAAACGAGGAATCCAATCACCTAATACCCAAAAAAAAAATTCAATTTATTAGTGAAAAGACAATCAGTAGGAAATTGTATAATCTTGGTATGTATAATTTCATATTAAATATGATTGTTTTGTTGAATCGACAGTAGACATTGAGACAAAGAATATTCTATTTTAAATATACATACATAACTCGGTAATGAAATGCGAATTGATTGCATGTATTAACTGTTCAATCCAATAATTATTACTTTACTTCCCATAGTCCCGTGTAAAGGGGGATAAAACGTGCTTACATTGTATGCCAGCGATTTGCGTGACATTTTGTGACGTCATGAGAGGGTGGTGTATGGTGATACACGTGCTGCATTGGCCATTTAACAAATAAAAGGGCATTATGTCATACATTTAAATATTATGTATAGCTCATTATAGTAAGTATGGATGAAAGACCAATTTAATTATGTAGCGTGGATTCTCATAGAGACTGAAATAAGTCTCAATCTAGGTATGTATGTATTATGTATATGTATAAATTTTAATCCATGTTTTATGAAGGTTAAAGCAAGTTATTCTCTGCCTCGGTTTTTTCTTAATTCCTGGATAATACCGCGTAAGTTCTTGCGCTACTATTATCCTACAAGTATGGCATTTATACGGCTGTTATTAATATTTGATGTGTTTAGATTTTGCTTTTGTTAGCTATACAGCTGTGAGGTTTTCATTAAATCCATCCAGCAGCTGTCTATCAAAGAGTAAGAAACACACATACATCCGTCCAGTCATTCTTACAAACTTTCGCTTTAATAATGTTAGTAGTATTCAGATTTAATCATATGAGAAGAAAACGGGATATTCCATGATATGGTAAAGTTCGGATGTGTTGTGTAAGCTGGTACATACGTGTATTCAATCTGTACACAAGTTTATATTGGTTCGGAACTCAATAGTTGGAAATAAGCGTGGGCACGGAACAAATATTGTTCGGATCGTTCCAAGTTTGTTCGCGTTGTTGTTCTCTCAAAGTTATGTTACTTTTGTTCAACACTTCATGACCTGGCTGATCGACCGGAGTCTAACTTATGAATGCGAAACTAGTTAAACTTGCCAAGGTTGCTAACAACTTGTCGTCTTGTTTCATAATACAATACCTCTTTACAATATATTTGCTCTTAATCTTTATATCAAACCCTACAAGTTATAGTACAATAAGTCACGTTTCTAAATCGTTCGTTTATTGTTCTAGTTAAGTCGAGATGTTTGCATGTTATATGTAACTACGCAGGCGATTTATATGAACATTATTATTAGAAACATGTGACTATGTGTTTTCAAAGAAACAACTAAAATGGTCGAGGACATTAATTCAATGAAGGAAATACAATTGATTTATGATACCTACATTTTGAAAACTTTGTGACTGCCGTGATTACGCACGAAAAAGACTTATCTTTACTTATTATAAAACAATTGGGATTGTTCATAATTTTTGACCTTCTGTTTTTATATTTTGTTTAGAAAATATAGACTATTTTAAGCAACTAATTTCAATATTTTTTAAATATTCACTATAAAGAATTTTTTTTAAATACATATAGATCTTCTTTTAAATGTTGTGACGTCATCGTTGTACGCAATCTGTGCATTGCCTTTTCCTGACTTAAGACATATTGCAATACATCTTTTCAAAGTTGCCGAGTTGATTTAATAGACCAATTTTGACTCACCATTGAGTAGTATATCCTTAAGAACGCCTCAATATTTTAAGTCCTTCATTTCAAGGGCAAATAGAGAGCATTTGCTTTTTTTGGAAAAATAATCGTTAATATAGCAAATTTTCCGAAAACAACTAATGGATCAGGAACTCTATTCCCCGAAATGGTTTTCAAATTTAGAGTTTAAAAAAAATATGAACAATGCCAATTTCGTTATTTTTGTATCTATGCCCCTATGAATGAATTTATATCTTCAAAACTACGCAATGGATTTTGATGCGGTTTTTTATTAGATAGAGTGATTCAAGAGGATGGCTTTTTTGTATAATTGGTTTAGGTTTGGTACATATTGAGCTAGGACGAACTCAATAACTATTAACGGGGGTGATATCGTGAGCATTAGCTAGTTTGTACTATACGATACTTCAAAAAATATTTATTCAAAGTGTAAAGCTTGCTTTTACGACTATGTATATTTGTATCTATGTAAACTACATATTATATTCAAGTAAAGTAGTTAAGTAAAAAGAAAAGAAAGTAAGTAACATTCCTTTGAAACATATTCAAAAGCTAATGTAAATTATTCAGACGTGTAGACAGCCAACGTAATAGGAACTAGATAGATACAAACGCAAAGCTATCAACTGTATAGCTCTTCAAACATATATGCGGTATAGTGTGGTACTGTAGGTATTCACAAAGCGATGTGGAAACGACAGTCCTTTGTGTCAGTTAACGGAATTCGGATATTGGATAAGCTTCCCCACTGGAACCCTGTTTGTTTACCTAACTATTTGATTTTAATTGGTTTTAGTGAATAACGTTGTGTTTACGTCACGTTTAATTATAATTCTTATATTCAATGTACCTACCACAATGTTATATTCAACATAGTGTTTTATTCTTTTACATCGATGTCTCAATGGTAAACTCGCTAAATAACGACGAATTCTTTATCGTGGTATTAATCTGCACCATACTGATAACTCATATCATGAAATAAATATCGAACATAAAAAAATTTAAAAAGAGATAAATATGTACTTTTTCTGTCTGTTCTTCTCTGTTTTTGGAAGAAAGACGTTATAAAAAGTTGTTTAGTCATACCTAATTAAAATACAATAATTAGCCGACTTTAACATACTCGTAGCTACAAAAAGTGTATACTTACTAAAGCATATGTTTTTGTAACTGTTCTTAAGAGGATACCAAAATAGCTTCGAGCATTTTTCTATGTACGAAGTTTTCATTGTTTCTTTAGATTGAATGGCTAAAGCTCTATTTTTTAAGTAAATGTTTTTTCAATACATAATCTAGGATCGCATAAACTCAGAAACGCGATTGAAAAAAGTTTTCTCGATAGAAAATCTTAGCGAAACAACCTCTCTTATTTTTTATTTTTTCCATTTGTCGGTCTATTATCGCGTATTAACTAATGAAATAACTTTCAAAAAATAAGTAACTATTGTATATAGAAACACGTAAACCGGAATTAAAATATATTTAGTAGATTTTGAGTAAACAAAAAAAATATCCCTAATTCTTCATTTTCTATACCTACTAGCTGTGTTAATTGGTACATGTCGACGATAATATTGATGTAGGCCCTTAAATTGCATTAACAAGCTATTTTACAGATTATGTATTTTAAAACCAACAAATACATAAAATCCGTAACTTCAAATTGAATCTGTGATTTTTATTTCATAAATGACTTAGTCATTGCACTACATAAGCAAATCAATAGCGTTTAATGAAAAAATCAATAAATTTAATAAATAAGTAGTTACTTGTCATGAGATTAAAATCAATATCCGTGTATAATTCAGATTAATTATATCTCGTTGCTTAGATATTTGTCAATGATTAAATATATTCAATTCAATGTGCTGATATTTATCATGTTTGTAAAGCAATATGCCATGTCATATTTAGTAGGTTAAATTTGATAGTTTTAATGCAATAATGAAAAGATTTATTTATTGAATATTTGTTAGATAAATATGTGTTCTCCTTAGAAGTATACTATTTCTTACAATCTATATACATATTTCCACATCACAAATCAGCTACAAGCTCGAACTTGAACTTTACGTAACTATACGCATTTGCCTACCCAATGTGCTGAAGTAAGCCTTACCTTTGTTGTCTAGATCCAATGAATTGAATCCTAATAAATTTGGATGGAATGGTCTTATTTCTATGTGCAAATATTGCGAGTTTAAGAAACATAAATTAATACATATAAAGCCCTATTAATCACACTGCTTTTCCCTATTGCCCTTGTAAAAGTACAAAAAAATAACATTATTAAATTTGCATGCCGTCAAAACTGGTTGAGGCACGCGACGAACCCTCCTTAATAGGTGGGGTAGCTGAAAAGGGGGTAAAGGGAAATTGTGATACGTCGAGCGCACGTTTTGTAGGGTGGTGTTAGTAATTCGTGCAGGAATGCACCGTCACCCCAATCTTTGCTCCATAATAACCCCGTACCTGACTTATAATGACATAAACTTTCAGACAATGAGGTGAAACTATGCAATTTTGTTGCTGAAACGGACGTATCTTTAATGGTTCTGGAGATTACGAAACTTTAATTAAATGTTGTATCTAATAGTACAAGTATGTCGAATCAATCAATTAAATTGTATCAACAAGATGAAACGAACCGTTTTTAGGGTTCCGTACCCAAAGCGTAAAAACGGGACCCTATTACTAAGACTTCGCTGTCCGTCCGTCCGTCCGTCCGTCACCAGGCTGTATCTCAAGAACGGTGATAGCTAGAGAGTTGAAATTTTCACAGATGATGTATTTCTATTGCCGCTATAACAACAAATACTAAAAATAAAATAAAATAAATATTTAAGGGGGGCTCCCATACAACAAACATGATTTTTTTACCGTTTCTTGCTTGATACTAATAACGTTGCCTTATGTTACATAGATAATGGTACGGAACCCTTCGTGCGCGAGTCCGACTCGCACTTGACCAATGTTTATTTATTTTAAACAGGCATTAGCAGCGGAATTAATTGAGTAGGTATTAACTACATTGGAATGAGGTCAAACTTATTACGATTGAATTAATATGCGTTTATCGTATGTAGGTATTAATTAATACTGAGTCAGAAGGTGTGTTCGCATGTTTTGTTTTGATATAAAGCAGTCATAGCATCGATCGTGATGAAGTACACAAATGTATGACAGCCGTATCCGGCCCACAAATTCGTGAAGGTCAGTGACACGAGACTACACTCGCGTGCACGTGAATCAACAACAACTTAATAAGACATGCGTCTGTCGGACGTAACACGGAGGAGTGCTTTACCTGTGCCATAAATTCAAAAGTGGACCTTTTTAACACGCTTTTATAAGTTTGGTATGTATCTATCAATGTATTAATCTGTGTAACGGAATCTTTGAAAGAGATTTTCAGCCACTTGCAGTAGACGGATTGATCTGAAATTTTGCACACCTAACAAAGACCGATGACAATGCAATAATTTCAAAGAATAATCCCAATTCCTTGATCAGAATTACTAGAATAGCATGTTGAAGTATCACTATGATCACACTTGTATTTTTAATTATACACGTAATAGTTTAATTGTATATGAGTAGACTCACCAAGATTATTGTGTTTCTACGTATGCCTTTCATATACAATCAGATAGTTTCACATAAAAACGCTTCGCTTATAGACTCAGGTAAAAATATCATAATGTTTACTTGTGTTTACTATGATTGTGACAACATGTGACTACAGAAACTTATGTCTCTGACAACATAAACTATCAACGTTTTGTAAGTAGGTAGCATAGAATTGAGTATTGATGACAATGCAATCATTCATAAAATATTCAGGATATTTAAGCGTGTTTTTTAGTTTTTAAACTAAGTAGATTATTATTTTGTCTTAGGTTACGATATTTCTCTAAGGACAGTAATAATTTTCTTTGAGAGTTTGGTCCACTCAAAAACATAGTGGCATGCCTGAGCGGTTTTAGAAGCGTATTACGTAGAGCAAGAACTGAGAATCTCAGTTCAGACTCTATGCTCTATCTCAGTCTGAGATAGAGCCTAACTAACCTAAAATGCTAACTGACTTTAGTTTCATTACTGCATAACAGATGTCGCTAGAAGTATGAAACTTTATTATAAGGACTTTATTATGTGTAATGTAGGTAAATGTTTATTATGAAGTACAGACAGTAAGACATGGGAAATTAATTTCTGTAAACTTATCGCCTGTTTAAACCACCTAAATGGGTAACAGCATTCCATTAGAATTTCATGACTCGAGAAAACCTATTGTCAAAGCCACGTAATCAGTGGCGAGCCTCAGCTAACGGCTATATGACGGCTATGATTAAGAATTTTATTATTCATATAAAATGTATTATATACCAGTAACAAGCTCTTCTATCAAGTAGTAAAAATATTTAGTAATATTACTATCATTTTTAATAGGTACTTCAATAAACAAACGCTCTTTTATGGTTGGTTGTCACATTATGGAGAATTTATGCGAGCGCGCTGAAACTCAATTCGCCTGTTCATTTAATTTTTATTGCGTCAAGATCGAATTAAAATGTGATAGTAAGTCAATTGCAGACGTTAATAATTGACGTAGAGTTTTGTACGATATCTTTTAATTAAAGAAGCATAATATATAGTTTTGCTTATTTTCATAATTATGTTTATATAGGTACTTGTTCAACATTTTTAAATTTCGAAATTAATCATGCAAATTCATTATTATTATAGTTCCCAAAATGGTTAGCTAGTTCGATACATAGATAGATAGATAGATAGATAATTCTTTATTGTACGATTTAAATGATACAAACTTAAACTACTTAAAATTATGTACAATTGGCGACCTTATCGCGTAAAGCGATTTCTTCCAGGTAACCACGGGATGGAAAGAACTGACAAAAAACGTTTATCGGTAGGGTAGACTTAGGTTATACATAGTTAAGTTACAAGTTGATTACGTCAAATAATAACAGCTTTATAATATCCGTTTATCAATGTCTATTAAGGGCCTACATCAATATTATCGTCGACATGTACATATTAACACAGCTAGTAGGTATAGAAAATGAAGAATTAGGGCTATTTTTTTTGTTTACTCAAATTTCTACTAAATATATTTTAATTCTGATTTACATGTTTCTATATATAACAGTTACTTGTTTTTAAAGTTATTTCATTAGGTAATACGCGATAATAGACCGACAAATGAAAAAAAATAAAAAATTAGAGAGGTTGTTTCGCTAAGATTTTCTATCGAGAAAACTTTTTTCAATCGCGTTTCTGAGTTTATGCGATCCTAGATCATATATTGAAAAAACATATACTTAAAAATTAGAGCTCTAGCCATTCAATCTAAAGAAACAATGAAAACTTCGTACGTAGAAAAATGCACGAAGAATTTTGGTATCCTCTTAAGCAGATTAACACGATTGCAAGAATGGTCGATGTGAATCGACACGGTGAAGAACTTAGCACCTGCGTAAGCATAATAAATCGTTGCGGTCGTCATGTTGGCATTACGTAAAGAACAATGGCCGGCTGAGAACGCGGCCATGAACGCGACGCGAATCTTACAAAGAATCTATACCATTTATTTATTCATAGCGACGTTTCAACTTCATACAATATTGGTGTGGAATGGCAAATAGTTGGCAATACCGTTTCCGTCCTCTCTGGCCCATACAAACAATTATTTGCATTTTTTTACTGTACGTGTGTGATGTGCAATTTATTCAAATTATTATCGTTAAATGTTCATGGCTCTTTTTTAAATTATAGAACTGGTTATTTTAATATATGCGTAGACTAGAAAATTAGCATTTTAACATTAATTTCTTGGTTGTTTTATTCGTTTATGTTTATCTAAACCTAATTTGTAATTCAAATGTCCAAAAATATATTCAAGATTACTCATACGGTTATATAAAATTTAATAATTATTTTCATGTGTGCTTAAAATTTCTTGAAAGCAAACATTCCCTACTTACATGAGACGAGCAACGTTACGTTATTATGTGTACTTTCACCCCGATTTACCGTTACTTGAACTACTGAATATCTTCCGTCTCTTTTACACTTGACAACACAATCTCGATCACGTCAACTATTAACAGAGAATTGAAATTCAAATTTATTGCTAAACGGTTACTGGCAGAAAGAACATTTTATGAAACAGAAATTTATTTTATAAATTATGTAATCGGCACAAGTCAATTCGACGAAGAAATTGGTATAAGTTTTAATAAAAATAAATGTTTTAACAAAACGGTTATGTCTATATTACATAGATCTTATTTTATTACTTGCTTTTTCAATGCATGATAGTGGGTACGTTACTAAGCCTGAAAAGAAAAATACAGCACATAAAAAAAACGACAAATTAATCTTGATAGAATTATATGTTCATTTACTTTTGTTAAAAGTAAATTAATTTGAAATTAAGCGTAAGCTAAAGCGAAGAAAAATAATGAATTACGAGGTGGGGATTTCGTCAAACCTAATGGATTGCTTGTACCAAAATTAAATTATACAAAATAGATTAAACTAAAAATACTACCAATTGTTATACAATCAAACCGTATGTAAAATTAGAAAATGACATTTGTGAAACAATATTTATTTAGATTTCGTCTCATTAATTATGTAATCCGGTTTCGGGTTCACTAACGTGTTACATTCAATTGGTAGCCTTATTTAAATGTAGATAGTCTATGGACCTAATTACTATACTTTAAAATAGATATTTCCCTACAAAATGATGTGACGTATGTGGCGTGTGTATACATATTATAGAGGTAATCTATTAATTTGTCCTTTGAATACTTATTGAATACCCAAATACTGAACAATCTATTTGCATTTATTCAGGTCGAGTGTTTGACTTGTTTGCACGAGATTTGAATGTTAACAGAACCTCTTTGTCTTTATACCCTTTTTTCTTAGTAAATATATGTCATATTTGTATTTGAAATTTGCCATTAAGCTATATGGAATAGGCGGCAGCATTTTATTTATAGGGATGTAATGTAAACTATTTTAGGAGTAGCTTTTAATCTAGAATCTGTTATCGGTTTAATATAACGAAAAAACAACGCAAATGCCTTAAAATTTTGTTTTACTAGCAATTGATTTGGAAATATTGTGAAAGAGACCCTAATAACGTAATTGCAACAAAGAATCAAGGTAATCGGCCTAATCCGGATCAGGTTTTACAAGTGAAATCGGAGCACGATTAGTCTGCGGACAGTAATATTTGGACTTCATGTAAATGTCACCTCAAAACCACAGACACGGTATACGTTTCACACGTCGACACAAATACATTCCTCACACAATTACCACGTTCCCGCTGCCGGTAGTTCTAGTCACTCCGTTATAACTTATATTTGCCCTCTGTAGAACGAATGCTCAGTATCTACCTACAAACAGGTTCTGTAACCGGTTCCATCTATACGAGTAGGGTAAGGCATGCAGGCCCTATCTGGATAATCTCAGATACATTCATCGCCCTCTAATCGCCGTAAACGAGAAGATTCATGGTACCCTTAAAGGGAATTTTGCTGTCGAATCGTAATCGGTTCCTAGAAGAATTTATCACCAGCCTTTTCGTAGAACCTGTTCTGATGCGGCCGCTTTTATATTAAAGGTGAGCTTGGGTTATATTTTTATTTTTAACGTGTATACAGAGGAATGGACCGTTAATTGGATTGGAATGTAGTCAGAACAATAATTAAGCATACAGATCTTCATACTTATTGTAACTTAGCACAGTTTATACGAAAATAGTTTGAAAACATGTTCATTTTTATAAATTTGTCGTCACATGATATAAAAAAGCATTGTATTAGTACCAATATATACATCAGGGGTCAAGTGGGGTAAATAGAGTTATCACGACGAAATTATGACGTCACATTCCTATATTCATGCAGTACGAAATGAATGCCTGCCTAAGAACCTATTTAAAATTAAGTGGTTGCTATTCTACAAGATGGCCGACAATGTTACATCAGCTGATGGCACGCGGTTGCATTAAATTAATCGTTTATGTTGATTGATATTCAGGGTCTTTTTGCTGTACTTACTGAATAAATACATAGAATATTTGTTGCTTTCAACTGTGTGAAGGACATAAATAGTAAAAACCAGCAGATTAGGTATCTCATAAAGTCGATCATTATTATCAGTACCGCATTGCATGACTAATGGAAAAAATGATACTCATAAATAATTGATGTCTGATAATTACTTTAGAATGTAATAGTACTGCTGTTATTATAGATCGAATATCAATTATTGCTATTACATTAATAAATAAAGTTTTATTAATAAACTAAAATTAATACTTGGTTTGGTTTGATGTAATATATATAGGAAAACGTTGAGGTAAATGAGAATAAATTGATTGTGCAATAAATAGACTACAAAACATAACATTTGGACTTTGAGTCGAAGTTTTGTTGTACTTTGTACAAACGATTTAAATTATTTGGTTAATTTTTTAACTAGATCCTTATTAGTTCGGGTCTTACTGTAAAATATTTACAGATTTTATATTTTAAAACGGGCTTCGTGGTGGAGTGGTTTATGTAATGGACTGCCGATCACGAGGTCGCGGGTTCGATTCCCGCTTGGGACAATCATTTGTGTGATATCCATAAATGTCATACAAATGTTTGTACAGCGTCTGGGTGTTTACTATGTATTATAAGTATATATTTACAAAAGAAAAGTAGTATATGTAGTATATCCGTATCTGGTACCCATAATACAAGCATAGAAATATAGCTTACTTTGGGACCAGAGGACGTTGTGTGAAATGTCCTGAATATTTATTTTATTTATTTATTTTTTTTGTCTCCTCCTGCCCTGCCGGGCCATGATGGTGCCTTGAGCTTTACCATGACCCGGCGAGGGGTAGCCCCGTTAACCGGGGCCCGACCCGACTGACTTAAATCTTAATATATATATTTCTTGTGTGCGTGTGTATGTGACTGAACTCCTCCTAAACGACTGGACCGATTTTGATGAAATTTGTTGTGTGTATTCAGGGGGGTTTGAGGATGGTTTAGATTCACAATTGGCTGGACCGATTTTGATGAAAATTTTTTTACACAGAATTGTATGGCAAAACAACGTTTGCCGGCGCAGCTAGTATCTACATAAATCATAAATATTTTGTCTCAGTTTTTTTAAATACTTATCTGAAATGTTAAAAAACAATCTCTTCAAAGAAGATTAGTTTTTTTTACAAACTAAAACCCTATTCAATTAAAAAATAATACACAAATGAATCTATAAAATAGAATGACTTCTTAAATGTACAATTCTATTAGAAAACAGTTTTAAAACATCCGTCTAAAATATAAATATTATGATCCTACTAGGTAACGTTTATTTAAATTGACGTGGAAAGTTTTCGTTAACTAGGTACATAAAAATGGGATCGTGTTCGTTGTCATTCGCGTGTTTAAAGGATAGTGGGTAATATTAGGTCGATAGGCAGCATATTATCACACAAATATATGAAGGGTTATACGCTACGCAAAATGGCGGATGCGATACGTAATGGCTGTCGGCCTTGGACCATACTCGCAATCAACTTATTATTCAATCTCATGTCGCGAATTGGTCCGAGGTCCGTGGGCCGTTGACCCCACCGTTCCACTCCACTCGTTGTTAATATTAAGAGGATACCAAAATAGCTTCGTGCATTTTTCTATGTACGAAGTTTTCATTGTTTCTTTAGATTGAATGGCTAGAGCTCTAATTTTTAAGTATATGTTTTTTCAATATATGATCTAGGATCGCATCAACTCAGAAACGCGATTGAAAAAGTTTTCTCGATAGAAAATCTTGGCGAAACAACCTCTCTAATTTTTTATTTTTTTCATTTGTCGATCTATTATCGCATATTAACTAATGAAATAACTTTAAAAACATACGTAACTATTATGTATAGAAACACGTGGATCAGAATTAAAATATATTTAGTAGATTTTGAGTAAATAGGAAAAGTATCCCTAATTCTTCATTTTCTGTGCCTACTGGCTGTGTTAATATGTACGTGTCGGCGATGATATTGATGTAGGCCCTTAAGCCCGTAGGCTGATAGATTAAATTACACAACGTAGGTGTCCCATTAATTTATTACTAAGGTATTCTGTTATTGTTACGAACATAGCTTTTATATTTCTAGTGAAATCTTGTATCTATGGTTGTACTTATGTTTTATTGACTTGTCTACAAACTTTTGGCACTATTATTCATCCTTGTTAGGTGTTAGATAGCTATTCTATGTGGATAAGACACTGCCTTATATCGAAAGACGCACTTCGATGATGAGATTACCATGCCTATTTTGTGCACCACGATGCTACGCTTAAGCAGAATCAACATCTAAAGAATGTTTGAGATGTGAAAAATTTTGGGTACATATAATTATGTATTTAAATATTAATCAAACTTGAATTCAACGTTACCACATAATGAATTTGTTATATGAATATTCAACTACCTTTAGTACCAATTTAAACAATGTTTTCATTTCAGATTATCTTATTGGAAAAGATAGATAAAATTAAGTGACATTCCAAAGGTCGTCGGTCGAGACAATTGACGTAAATCCTGACACGTTCCGTTATGTCCTCTCACAGAACAATAGATTGTTCGCGCTACTCCTCTAATGAGAATTGTTTGTTTTTCAGATTCATACAATGGCGACCAAGCATTGTTGCTTTTATTTTAATTTTAGCATTCCTACTTAAAATATTTTGTATCTTCATATTCATTCTGAAATGTTTTGAAAGTTGCGTTGTCATAATCATTATATGTATTATGTAAAACAAAAATAAATTTTAAGTGTCTTTTAAACTAATGGGTTATTACATATATACACAACACAAACGTCTTTTATTATAAAAAGTAGGAAAAAAACACGGAGGAAATTATAGAGCATTAAAATTATAATAACCGAAAAGAAGATACAATGTTGAAACGTTTCGTAGAGCTGACCTTGATTGAAGTCTCATTAGTTATACAGTCAGACGAACGATAATACACATCGAACCGGTTTTGGTCGTGAGCCTGCATGATTTATGCCTTTGCCTTTTCAAAGAGTGTTTTTTTTTCTTCAACTAGACCGGTTTACCCGCTTCTCCCCCACTCCGTTGTTGTTTGCGCTACCTGGAAGCCGTAGAAAAAATAGTATGAGTTTTTTTACATCGTAATAATAATACTACGCATTCCTTTTGTGGCACATGCGGACGTGGGCACTGCTAGAACGTGATATGATGGTGTTGTGGCTTCATTATATTAATGGACACGACCGGATGAATACAAAGACGGGGCCTTTAAACTTTATCGCATGTTGAATATGATGTGTTCCCTAGTACAAGTATGAAATTGAATTAATGAATATGATACCTATCTTAAAGATATTAAATTACGAATGAATAAATTTATTATAACATTGTTATGATAATTAACTTTTTAGTTTGTTTCTACTTGCGAAATTTATTTTTATTATTCTCAAAAAGTAAGTATTATACAAATAACATAGTTAAGAGGTCTACAAGGTCTACATACGCATAAAGAATATTAAAATAGAGTTTTTACCTGTATTCAGAAACAGAAACATAATTATGATACGTATATACTTAATGAACCTTTTGTAGGTATTTTTGTGTAGTACGACAAAAATACCTACAAAAGGTTCATTACGTACGTACGTACGTTTTGTCATATTTACATACTTTTACTAGGCAATAGCTTTTGAAGACTAATGCTATATTTGACAGACCAAATTTATAGTCATCATACAAATATTTATCTTAAGTGGGAATCGAAACCACAACATTCAGCATTGCTAAAGAATTAGCCTTCCTTTTGAGTTTAACTGTATTTCGCTCATTAAGAAACACTATACATACATATTATAGGTATATACATATAGATAGGTACCTACGTAATAATTTTTTTAAATAAATACTTTATAAGAAGACGCTTTAAAGACCAAATAGGATAAACAAGTCACTATAGATATAGTTCCAACGACCTTTATTTGACATTGAGCTTGGCCGTCCTCGTTTTAAAGATTTTTTGCTTCGTTTTTTTGGATTTTATTTATGGCCAGCCATTTAATATACCACCTGCCGCGGTCGTTCCCCGTGCAGAAAAACTCCCCTCCTATAACAAAAGATATTCCCAAAGTTATTCTTACTTATAATTACAACTCACAAAGCATTTCGGGGCAGGGAATGTCGTTTTTTTTTTTGGGGTAACACAATATTTCCCTTAAATGGAGCGAGACATCCAACTGCTACAATGTGAGGGATATATGGACCCGTTTTATTTCTTTACAAAAAATGTAAACAATGTTGTCTGTGTAAAATTGGGATTTTGTGATATCTATTCAGACCATGATGTGAAATGCTGGTATGACATAATAACTATTTGTATTGTTCAGTGCTTTTGTTGTTTACAGTAGGTCAGAGGTTATTTTTAGATAATGAATTATGTATGAAATGTTTCTACGTGTGAACCCAGTAAAATAGAATAATAAGACCAAAAGGGAAGGATCAAACGTGATTCCCGACTTTTAAGTTATTCTAAATATTTGTAAACGTTGAATTGCTATATAAATCTTCAATTTTTACTGTATGCAATTTACAAAGTGACTTTGTATCTTTTATAATCTTTGGTATAACGATAACGTGCCAGAAATCCACTTCGTGTAAAATTATCATCATATAAAGAGGGCTTGTTCAATATTATGATAAAGTCGAAGAGATTATGTGCCATTGTTTATTAATAATTTACAGAAAAACAAAACCGAGTATTCATGACAAATAAATATAATAGCGGTAATCAAAGCAGTGGCCTTGTGCACGCTTCGTTCTATAGCTATACTAACAACACGCCACGTGGTTCGTGACATAATGATGATAAGTTCTTTGTGTTATCAAAAATCTAATGCTAAAATGTTTTAAGAATTCTATAGGATTTTGGAAATTCTAATTTGGTTTCAATATCATCGATCCTTGATAACTTGACCACATTTGGAATTAATCCAATTATTGAAAGCAGTGGGATTGATACACTAATAGATATACTCATAGATACGCAGATACGAACGAAGCTCATGGATAAAAATATCCATCAGCTTTACATGGTGCCTTGTTGTACCAGAATTTTTTTGTCCTGGAATAAATAAATATTCACGTACATTTCACACAATGTCCTCTGGTCCCGAGCTAAGCTTATATGCTGGGTACCAGAATACGTATAGAATACATAAACTACTTTTCTTTTGTAAATACATACTTCTAATACATAGAAACACCCAAACGCAGAACAAACATTTGTATGATAATTGGAAAAATCACGCAAATGATTGTCCCGAGCAATTCCCGAGAAAATCCCGAGGAATATTTGGAAGTATACAAATTTGGCAGTTACAAATTGTTATTTATTAAACAAGCTCATTCATATTATTTATCTTTGACAGCATATGTATCGCGATTGTGTGTAATCTATACTAAAAATAAATATCAATAACATTTTTTGTTCAAAGGTTATCTCAATTTTATAATCAGTGAGCAGAAATGGTTTACGTATTTACTTGTTATTAGGGCGTTTTAAAATTGTTTTGGTTCATTATTTATCATCCTATTGATGAATTATTATCATTATATTTTATAAAGTACTAGCTGTTGCTAGCTACTTTCTACGAATGGAATTAAAAAAACCAAACTTTAACAAATAATAGAAAAAAACCATCGTATTGTATATTGAGATCGTATATTGGCCACTCCCGTTTTACAGGATAGAATGGTTATTCTATCCTGTAAAACGGGAGTGGCCAATATACGATCGACCAATTTTGGTCGATCACTCGCAAGTTCCATTCAATGCCAAATGTTTCTAGTACTTGATACAGGAATGAACATGTACGCAGCTCATGCTTCGAGTATGGAGACGTTTGCGTGACCACTTTTAGTAGTTTTCTACTATTTTCAAGAGTGCACGGCGGTATAAAAGCACATTCAATAAACGTCCCCCTTCTTACCTAAGAAATAGGTGGATCGCGAATCCATTTTAAAATAAAAAGTAGATCTTATGTGCACAGAAGTTGGTCACACCTGCTGTCGTATTATGTGCTCTTATTTCCAGGCAGCTTACGCCGTGAATTAAACTGCCAGCCAAATTCGCAATATGTACATAACTCCCAGCCAGTCAGTTCGCTAAACCAGTCATAGATTAATATCTTATTAGAGAAGGTACAACTAAAAGTTTAAGTACTAACTAAAAATTTTCAACTAAGTGTTTTATATCTGCCATAATACGTAATTTAGCCAGGCAGTGTACGGCCGGCCTGGAACTTGCATGATTTTTAAAAAGCTCATAATACGCCCGCTGCTTTAAAATAAACCACATCTAATCCGTTGAGTACTTTTAAAGATAGAGGCTCACATAGACTTTGTCATATAATAAGTAAAGATGAAATTCTTCTTCTACCGCTTTCGTGGTACGGGGCCTTGTAATTTAAGAGAGATCAATAGTCTTAAAAAAATACAAATTGTATTACATATACGTAACATAAATACTATGTGATTACTTTATATTCACGTCCAATAAATTGTATGGCCTCACAAAATTATCATTGCCATAGTAACAGCAATAATTTTATTTATGGTAACTGTAATTGCTTTTCAGAAGTAATTTTCTGAAGCTCGTGTATTGAAAACGTTTATTTATAATTCAGGAGTCCTTTGAATCGGCCTTTAATTAAATATACAGTAAATAACTTCATTTGTATTGTCGACGAAACGGAAGGAAAATTATATAATAAATATATACCTATCGTATATTTGTTGACCTATAAGCAATTAATTTTAAAATTGAAAACGCTTTATTCAATCCACAATATTATAGGTTTATGTTATGTATTAAAAACGATACGATGCCTGTATCCTTTCCTTCACAGCGCAAACGTCTCACTGTTGAGCTTGGGGCCTTCTCCACTCCGAAAAGGTTTTTGGTTTACTATACCGCGATGACCAGGAGTGTTGGCATAGGATTTAATTTGGGGTTTTCCATCTCTCACAGTTGATGTTAACATTCTTGGAAAGAAATGGAGGTGCTGTTCCTTGTAATATTCATTTCAACATATGCGCGTATGCTCATTTTTTTCTTCAATGCATTTTAGGTCGGAATAAATCTGTTCCATCGTGATAGTTTTATGCAAATAATCGCATTTTTGAAGAAACTCTAGCAATTTATACATAGGAACTGTATCAAGCAGTGAATACTGGTTGCTTTTTATCGCAGAATATCTGTGACGTAAGTATATGTTTCATATTAAATTTTGCAGTCGAAGTAGAACGATATTTGTCGCAATGACGATGTCTCTATCTAGTCTACATTGTATATACTAAATGATACTAAACGATATACATACAAACATGTGACATTATTGTGAAATAATTGTGTAATACATATTATATTGAGATACTTTGATACTGGATTGAAAGCATTTACTATAAATTCTTTTATAGAAATTGTTGCATTAGTATACAACTTTAGTAATAAATCCAAATCTAACTTTGCTGAATAGGTACTCGTTGCTTAAGTATTTCCGGGATAGATAAGTGAAGGTTTATGTTTTAACGGAACTCTTTTATACTTAAAAAGTCAAATAGTAAATATGTTTTAATTAATATCTACGTAAAAATAATAAGCAGAATTTGAAATTTTTTAAAAATAATGATACCAAATTTTTGTTTGCCTGTTTTTGCTCAAGATTAATATGAGAAAATAGCTGAATTACAGCTCTTTTTGTTTGTATTATGCTGTCACAACTGTTTTAAGGACTCCCTTAAATAGTAAGCGTTTTGTTAGATAGATATTTAGTACATAACATTACCCATTATGCGTCTCTATGTGTTTAAGGAAGTAGGAAGTATTACTTTTTAGTATTAAATTTTCATCAGTATAATTTGTACTGTCGTAACCTTCTGTAACAAACTTTTCCAATCAAATAAAATATTAAAGACAATTATCAAAGAAGTTATAAGCGGATATAAATCTCAGTTTACTTCTATATTGCCTGCAACCGTTCTTCAACCAAACTTCTCAAAAGAAATGCCGTACTTTTAATGCTCTTTCTTCCGATTCTAATAATAGGCGAAAGAAACTTTCTGACCCTGAGGTTCTTTATTATATGATGTAACTAGCTGTTGGCCGTGCCGCCTTTACTCTGATTGTTAATGTGCTAACCTATTGAACTATGTAATAGGTTGTTGTAACGCATTGATTTCTACTTACTCTCCCTTTAATTTCAAAGTTATCGCAAAGGTGTAACCTAACAGGCAGAAGTTCTAAATTTAAATAAAATATGGTATAGATCCGTTTAAATATCTTTTAATCTACCACCAGTTCGGAATACAAGTTTAGTGGAGAGGAACTGGCAAGAAACTCCACTATTGTTCTTTTCATATAAATATACATATTACAATTTTATTCAGCAACACAAACACATGATATCACTTAATGACATAGTTATAGAAACACAAAGTCACAAAAGCCTATCTATATACTTTCTTATTTGCCAATAAGATGATTGTTATTAACTAGGAAGCATACACACCTTTATCTGCCATAATAATAATTTAACAACTTTATTAATCTGACATTCGCGTGTAATTTGGAATAATTTCCTCGTTTTTGCAACATTTATCAATGATGCTTGGCTCCTATAAGCCGCAGCCTGGTCTTACATAATCTATAGCCCTTCTTGATTAATGTGCTATTCAACACTGACAGAATTTTTCATATCGGACCAGTGGTTCCTGAGATTAGCGGCAAACAAACAAACAAACTCTTCAGGTTTATAATATACTAGCTGTTGCCTGTTGCTGTAGGAATTAAACCTTAACAAATTATACAAAAAAGCCATGCATTAAAAAACTGCATCAAGATCCGTTGCTTAGTTTTGAAGATATGTATAAGCTCACATAGGGACTTATATACAAAAATAGCGACTTTTTTTATAAGTAAAGAAGTATGTTAAGTATGTAATATAAATATTCCAATCATTTTATTATACACGGTATTACATTATGTATTCACTTGGTTATTAAATGATATAATAACAACATCAAGATTCCGATATGAGTTTTTGTTACGTGCTTCAACATTTTCAACTTTAATTAATATGCCAAACAGACATGAAATGTGTATATTATGCTAATAGGTCTACATTATATTAAATATTATGTATTATCAACATGTGCTTGTGACCTCCAGTTCGACACTGAGTTAGGTTATTATAATTCTAATAATTCTAACAGTTTTATATTGTACTTCTTTACGGATCTTATTTATGTACCATATTTTACATTCCAATGTGCAAGCGTTTTCTTTTAAGGTTGTTAGCTCCACTTAATTGCTCATTTTATATTTTCTTTTTGGTATGTTTTCAAAATATTTTGTCTTCGGTTTTAGCAAAATGATGGGATGGTAATTCAAATATAATAATTAATCTTTATATGTTAACATTTGAACGATAAGTCTCAGTATTTACATACTGCAGCTTGGGTTATATTTCGGTTTATTTGTTATTAGGATTTTATATTCACGAACCCTCTACTGGCAAATATAAAAAGGCCGTCCTCTGTAAATGTAGATCTAGTAAAAAGCCGACAATTCCACACAAACCTTGTAGTTTTTAATTTATTTATGAATATTACTTTAATATTTTCTAGTCACAATTTTTGTAACAGATTTCATAGAATAGATTTATTTAGGAAAAAATGACGATATAAATTAGAATTGGGTTAAACACGATGAATTAAAAATAAAGGTTATTTTTAGTGAAATATAATGAATCGCTGTAATTACTACTCATACTTCAGTAAACCGCTTAATACGACTTCTCAGAATTACAAAACTGTTGTACAAATTAATGGCAAAGGTTGAATTATTAATTGAAATTTCTAAGGCTTTCCAAATAATCCAGCTTACATCTTTGTATTAAGGACTTTGTTAACGGAATGTTTGAAGTGATCAATATTTATTTAGAAACCCGAGTTGTTTCTCTTTGGTACCATTAATGTGGCAATCGAGCGAGGTCTTGCCCTCTCAGATCAGATGGCCGACTTCCACAAAACGAGCTTGAAAGATAAGACTTGTGTTTTGACTTAACACATGACCTTTGTATAATCACTAATATTGACATTTGATACTTGTATACATCTGGCTCTTATGCTGCTTGCTATTCACTATGTCAACATCTTATTATAAACAGATGAGTTCCTGGAAGATGTTTTATATTTCTGCTTAGAGTATTAATAGATTCTTTTTGCTTTTGTCAGAATACTAACAACCTGATATAATTATTACCAAGTTGAAACTAATTTAATTATATAGGAAAATAGTATAATTTCCTATGTAAGTGGTCGTAATCGTATACAATTTATATCGAGGTCAACTTAAAACATTTTAAAATATCTAAGTGAAAAATAAAAATGTAACTTCCTCGAATACAATAGATATTCAAAATACAATTTGAACTACTTTCACAGCTCATGATTCATGTACATTTGACAAGAGTTTTAAAGAAAAATACAAGCCATCGCTTATGATTATGTAGATCGTGAAATTGAAAATCTCTCTATGAATGTTAATGTGTTTTTGGTTCATTTGCATTTTTAGCTTTGAGATCAACTTGGATTGAAACCGATTTTTATGTAAATCTGGTATTTAGCCTTTCAATAAAGATAGGATTTTTATGTAGACAAGTTTGAAGTTCTGTCGGACTGTACATACATTCCTAAGAAGAACTATAATGCTTTTAGTGTGAAATAAAGGTTTGGCTGAAAAGGACATTCGTCTTTCATGGAATGTGATTTAAACTTAAATTTGGTTGAACTACAGATAAAAAATAGTCAGTTACTGGGATTTTAGAAGACTATAAATTATGTGAAACATAATTAATGATTGAAATATTAACGAATAGCCTACTTAGCAGACCAACGCATTGATGCCCACGGGGCGCGCACATATTTCTGAAACGCGTATTTAAATTTTAAATGCATATAATTACAACTTGTTTTATGTTACACACCGGTTGTCATGAACACCTATGACAGCTGTTGTAGGGAGTCAGTGGCCTCATATATTTCGACATGTGGTGTAACTTCGGAATATCGTTATCTGTTCGGATTGTAGAGGTCAAATAGCGATCGTTCTATAGAATACTGATTAACAGTCGATATTGTGTATATTAGACAAAGAGGTAGGTATTCTGTTTTCCATGTGTTAGATTCGTCTGAATACTTAATAAAGTATGTATTCAAAACACGTTCACACTCTCTGTGTTAGTCAGAATAAGTTTGAACCTAGCCAAGTGATAACGGTATTTTCATATCTATTTGAAAGTATTAAAAATTGGATGATCAACGGAAAAGTTTATCACTGTTATCAATAAACTAACACAAATAAACATTTATGCGTTTTGTTATCAAGGTAGATTGCTATTGTTATCACATATATTTTAAGTGCATGATAGCGCTTATCAATGTTATCACACACCCGATAAGCTTGCACACTTGAATATCTTTTTGACGCAACACGATATCATGTTACTTCCTATAACTAGGTACATGTACATCATTTTATATATTAATAGTTTATATTATATCCGCTGGCCTTGTGATTGTTACACAACTATCTTATTTCCTCAGATAGTATTGTATCGTAATTGTCCCGTTGCCAAACCGTCATATTATCACCCTAACCTAGTTTTAAAATCTGTATTGATGTTGTATTTCGGTACAAATTTCCGTAGAATATTCCACTCCTTATGACAAAACGTTTTCTTAAATTCTCTTTTTTGATTTGAAATAAAGAAAGCCTTTGCCTGCTTACCGCTTCTAAAGCAAAAATTACTAGGAGCTATCTATACTAGTATCATATCAGGAAGGCAAATATTCTTTCTATTATATAATAGTCAGGAAACTATGAATCCGTCACGTTTATATGTCACCATATATATATTTAAGTGGTGCTTGTATTAACAGTCATCAAACACAATTGAATATGACAGATGGATTATGACGTCCATTTAGGACAATACTGTTGTTGATAGATGCTAATGTTTACGCAAGAAAGCATGTAAATTATTGAAGTAAGTTTCCCTGATGTTTTAAAATGTTTTTATGTTGTATACTTTTGTAAAAACCTGTATCGTTTATACGAACTGTATTAGTTCAACAACACACTCGTAGATACTTTATTCATGAACAAATTTAATTATTAAGTGGACAGTTTTACAAGTATGTCAGATTACTAGAGTTTTGGCTATTAACAAGCTTATGAAAGGATCTAAATAACCTAGTCGTAGGTCTAACTATTAACCTCGAAGTTATTCGTTCAAAATAATTTCAAATAACAGTACAGCACAATCCTATCTAGTTTATATGAACTAAACAGGTTTAAGAGCAAACCTCCGTTACATACTCTATGAAGATTGAATGTACAAGGAACTGCAGTTTAACAGGCAATTAATTAGCGCAATGGGCCGTCTCGTTGGGTGGACTGACCCCAGGGAGCGGCCGACTCATAATCCAATGTCAGAATTACGATTTATGTTGCTATTAAAATTCAAATTAGCGAAAGTTAATTCATTAATATATTATGTTACTGCTTTTTGGTATTAGAGCCAAATATATGGATCAATATTATGATTATTAAATTATTTTAATGTGCTAAAATATTGCCTTGAAATTACTTGTATTTTGTAAGGTTATAGAGTGAATAATACCGTATAATGAAACGTAATGATATTAATAGTGTGCTTATTACATTTAACATTAGAACTGAACTTATGGAAAACATAATTAAGTAGAACAAGCATATTATTATAGTCATTATAATGTAACACTTGACGTCACTAACATAAATATGAATATAATAAATATAGATATGTAATTACATAGAGCTGTTGTATAATTTTATTTTTATGTTAAAATACAAATATAGTAGCGTGGGAACATCTACTTTATTATGTATTAAAGTTATTTGCATTTTCGTTATAAATAGTCGTAATTTATATTGAAACTAGTTGCATACTTGCTTAGATTTTTATTATGACTTGACTCTTACATAATGAAGCTTTTTTTCTCTTATATTTTTTCGTCATTTTGGTATATATATTTTCGTTTGTTGAAAATCCTCTTATAAACCTAGAAATGAAATCCTAAATTCTATTTATATAGGTACACATGATTATAACTTAGCTTGGAACCAGAGGACGTTGTGTTGAAATTTCTATGAATATTTATTTGTTTATATGTATTTGTCCAACATTTTACACACATGGAAACAATCATATGATCTACACAAATTATATATATGTCGGCTAGGCGTAAAGGACATGGGTTTTAAAAGAATATTAAAGTGTTTATAACCAATTTGTAGGTATACGAAATTAAATCTTAAGTTAGTTGAAGTTAGTTAAATCTCATTTAGATTAGTATCTGATTAATGTCGAGATATTAACTAAGAATATGCCCTAAAGATATTGAAGATTACATAACTCTTATCATGGCCGTAATGTTAAGATTGTATTATGTCGCAACTCCCCCACTACCCCCACTCGCAAGTTGCTTTAAATACGATAGGCGAACGTGGCTGAAGTTCAGTATTATTCGAGAATTCGTGCTGTATACATCACGTCGTATTAGTGTGTGTGTGTAGAAGTTGGTATTGTACGAGTCGTCGCGCTGCTCAATCTCCGACGTATCGGCATTGAGCTGATCCTTATAGGCGTCGGCGCGGCGTGTATCTGTGTGCGCGTGTGTACGTGTATTGTGTAAAGTCGTCATGTACGTGTTTTCGCGTACATGTATTCCTCATTGTGTGAACGTAGTGATGATTCTTCGTTGCGAGGCTTGGGCACTGGCTATAAGGGGTTGATGTGGAGGCCAGTTATCCTTTTAAGTGTGCAAGAGTATGATAGATTGAGGTGTGAATATCGGTAAGACAGTTCTTACGCTATGTGCTCGGATTCCTGTTCAGGCCTCTGGTCTATTCTCCGACATCAGAAGTGGGATAAGAACTACACGTAGCCCACATAGTGATCGCGAGGGTTTGGGAGTGTATTCGTAAAAATATAGGTTAACAGTGAACAGTGTGCGAAAATAAGTAGTCATGATTTTTTATCCATGGTCCTATCGAGGATTGGTAGTAAAATAGTGCGTAAGAAATGGTGATAGTGGTAAGGAATTTAGTGTCCGAAGCAGCAGGCACGTGAGTACTGAACGTCGTATTCGGTAAGCAATATTTTTTTACTATAAGTGAGTAAAATGTTTAAAAGTAAACGAAAGTGGGTAGCACAAACCGCAAAGAATATTTGGGCGTTATTAGCTATCTAATTTACATGCAATGTTTGTTTCAAGTAAAATGTCGAAGTTATTTATAAATAGAGATGTTAAAAAGAAAGGAACTTAAACCTATCTGAAATGTTACGATATGCCTAGTCTATAAATTTAATGCTTTGGTACAGTGAGAAATTATTAACAGAGATATTTTGATATACGTTATGAACAGATATTGTTGAATACTGAAGATATATTTCGATGCGCACTAGATATACTTTGGGGAAACATTACGTGATAGCAATCGTATTATAAAAGCAGAAGTAGGTAACTGCCTGATTAAAATTCAGTATGTGATATTTGATATGTGCAAGGAAATAGGTAACATATAGAGTTCACTCGTTTAATGTTTGTCACTGAACGATTCATAGATCACTGCAGTTCATACACCTGTGATCAGAGTAATATTTTCATAAAGAGCAGAATAAGTTTAGTAATGGCGCCACATACTTTCAGTCGGATCGGTGCATATCAATAACCGAGTAGTTATTCAGTCAGTTCTTTTATGTAAATACTGCCAGGCAAACTTAACGTAGGTAGGTACTTGGTTTGTTCTACCGCCTTTGATATGTGAAAGGTGTTGCCAGTATAGAAATATTTGAAAAGGATTTAACATTCGTTAGAAAACCTAGTAATTGTGTGGGCGTAATCTAAAACGAGAAAGCATCTTGAGAATTATTTTATTCTTTATAAAACGGATAATCACGTTTTTTTTCCTGAAGTGTCCCAAAAGGATGCCAAGTCAAAAAAAAAAAATAAAAAAAAAATAACAAATTGATATGAAACTATTTGTGATAAAACGTTATCAATTTAGTTTGGCTGTATGAGATAATTCCTCTGCGTTACGTATTTAAGGGTGATGTATTAGTTTCCTACCGTCATGGTGTTTTATAAAATACTTCTGTAAGTACCGTCAGTGTTATGAAAATACAAAGTTACTCCAATTGTGGGACCTTTAAAACCACATAATAATTACGATTGTTTTGTAATATGCGTGTGTGTGTTCAACATGTATCATACATGTACTCTTAGTAGAAAGAGCGGGACAAGAATGACTTATTTTAACACTAAATTTAAACTGGTTTAATAAGATTTAAAATAATGTTGTAAACAGTAATGTGACATAGTAAAGGACATAGAGGCTGTTTTGTTTAATGTAGTTAGTCGTGCCGAGATAAATCATTGACAGTTTACAATTAAGTTTAAAGTGATATTGTACGCAAAATACCTACTGGTAAGTGAAAAAGAGTTTTAAAATTTTGAAGTTAGTGTGAAAAGTGCTTTGTGGTAGGTATAACACCAACCTTGGTGAAGTAAGTTAATTCGAATCGATTAAGTTATTTCGTGCTTTCGTAAATATTATACTGACACCCTAATTAACATTGACGTGACCAGAGATAAATTTAGATCACGTTATCTAAAGATGTAGGGCTTATACCGGTTACTAGTTAAATGTAGGTGATATGAGTACTTAAACTGAGTGAAGAGTACAACAGAGCGTTTACAATTTTAGAACTTTCAGTTTGAAACTTTAGTATTGTTGTCGTTTGTCAAATTTGTTTTTGACTCTTGTAATCTACTTAAAGGTCAGGTAAGTTCATGAAGACATATGTAATATATGGTACCAAGTGTTAGCTTTAAACAAATTGAATATAGACTACAGTGACGGATATACGGTTTAACACCAGATAATCGTATGACCGCGGAGTTTGCTGCGTGGTGCTTTTACTAGACTATAGCTACCTGGAACCGCTTTAGATTTTAGAGAGGTTTTTCTGGATAACTATAATACTATGCGCCTTTAAACTTGATGATGAAAGCAATATCCAAAGCAGCCATGTGTGTAGGCTTAACACCCATTTGAGTTACACGAAGGTAAGGTTGAAAGATCTCTTGGAAATATCTTCTACATATTAACTTTCAATAGTAATTAAAGAGGAAGGTTTCTCGATTCAACCGTGTTTATGCTGTTTCGTCGTTTGTGAATCGATATTGGTGATACATTTTTTGAGGAAAGATATTTCAAAGGTGTGTCTGTGTTAAAGAAATCGGGCTATGTGAAGTCAATTTCTTTTTGTTAAAAATTACATCACAAGTAAAGTAAAGAGTAGGTACTATTTATTTCTGTTTATTTCATCATAAAGGTGGTACAGCGGAGGTCACCGACGCGACGCCTTAAAGAATTTTACTTGTGCAAGGCCTACTTATATAGTGCTTATGGTTGGTGGTCAATGGCGTCTTTAACAGTGGATGCGACTGTGGTATTACGCGATGACCTGACGATAATTTTATGATACCCAATAATTTTGTTTGACGAATACTTTAAATCTTTGAGAGGTGCGTGTGTGGTGTGGCTTTGAGGGATAAATAAATGGATAACCATGGACGTTTCACGCAGCGTCCTCTGGTCCCAAGCTGAGCTTATTGTGCTTGTGTTGTGGGTACCAGAGTGCGGATGGAGTGCGTAAGTTGCTTTTCTTTTGTAAATATACACTCGTGATACACGGTAGAGGCCCGGACGCGGGGCAAACGTTTGTATGACATTTGTAAAGATCACACAAGTGATCGTCCGAGGCGGGAATCGAACCCGCGACCTCGCGGGCGGCGTTCCGTTGTATGAACTACCGGACGACGAAGCCCGTCGATAGATTGGGAGATGGAGTTATGAAGGGAGGGCAAGCTGGCCCAGGCAGGAGGGTGAGCTGGCCCAGGCAGGAGGGCGAGGGGGCCCAGGCAGGAAGGCGAGGTGGCCCAGGCAGGAAGGCGAGGTGGCCCAGGCAGCCCAGGCAGGAAGGCGAGGTGGCCCAGGCAGGAGGGCGAGGTGGCCCAGGCAGGAGGGCGAGGTGGCCCAGGCAGGAGGGCGAGGTGGCCCAGGCAGGAGGGCGAGGTGGCCCAGGCAGGAGGGCGAGGTAGCCCAGGCAGGAGGGTGAGGTGGCCCGAAATAGGGAGTGGAGTGGCATAGTGGCCCAAAATGTGGATGCGAGGTGTCAAAAACGGAACGGCTAGGTGGCCCAAATGTTAGTTGGCGAGGTGGCATAATGATAAAGTAGTGAAGTATGACTAAAAGGCCACAACCTAATACATGGCCGTGGTTATTTAGAAATTGTCTATTGTTATTAGTTACTTAGTACTATAGTAAGCAACATGCTAAACACTTGTTAAACCACTTGTGAAAAGGTCACTAACTAAATTGAGGAAGTGTGCCTTATTGAATTGTCCTTTTAATTATTTTTAACACTCTTTTATATGTTCGGTGTATTTCATTCAGAGTCGCTGGAGTGGCTCGTTGCAGTGTCACTGTGAGCACACTTGTGTGTTTGGTTATGCACGTAATAATTTTGTTGTGTATGAGTGGACTCACCAGGATTGTTGTTTTTCCGGTATGCCTTTCATATACAGTCGGATAGTTTCACATAGGATCGCTTTGTTTAAAGAATCAGATTGTAATGTCTTGGTTGTTTACTAAGATTGTGACAGCATTGTGACGGCGCAGACTTGTGTCTCTGATGGCACGGGCTTTCAGCTTTTTTGTGGGTGGGAGGCATAGAATTATTTTGTAGCTAGAATAGCGACTCGGCACTCCGGGTCGGGCCGCTTCTTTTTAACGCACTTATGTTGGTTCGGTAAGTGTCTGTTAATGTCGAATTGATCTGAAGGTTTGCACACGTTTTGGGTATCGATGGCGGTGCGGTCATTTGGAATGATATTCGGATTTTCAAGCGTGTTTTTAGGTTTTTGAACTAAGTAGATTATTCTATGCGAAAGTGACGCGGACAGATGCAGGATGGACGAGCGGTTGTATGAATAGTTTTGTATATTCCAATCAAACCCAAGTTTATTATCGCCCGAGGACGGTCGCTGGTCAGAATGGCCGTGTCGGCTAGGCGTAAAGGACATGGGTTTTAAAAGAATATTAAAGTGTTTATAACCAATTTGTAGGTATACGAAATTAAATCTTAAGTTAGTTGAAGTTAGTTAAATCTCATTTAGATTAGTATCTGATTAATGTCGAGATATTAACTAAGAATATGCCCTAAAGATATTGAAGATTACATAACTCTTATCATGGCCGTAATGTTAAGATTGTATTATGTCGCAACTCCCCCACTACCCCCACTCGCAAGTTGCTTTAAATACGATAGGCGAACGTGGCTGAAGTTCAGTATTATTCGAGAATTCGTGCTGTATACATCACGGCGTATTAGTGTGTGTGTGTAGAAGTTGGTATTGTACGAGTCGTCGCGCTGCTCAATCTCCGACGTATCGGCATTGAGCTGATCCTTATAGGCGTCGGCGCGGCGTGTATCTGTGTGCGCGTGTGTACGTGTATTGTGTAAAGTCGTCATGTACGTGTTTTCGCGTACATGTATTCCTCATTGTGTGAACGTAGTGATGATTCTTCGTTGCGAGGCTTGGGCACTGGCTATAAGGGGTTGATGTGGAGGCCAGTTATCCTTTTAAGTGTGCAAGAGTATGATAGATTGAGGTGTGAATATCGGTAAGACAGTTCTTACGCTATGTGCTCGGATTCCTGTTCAGGCCTCTGGTCTATTCTCCGACATATATTATTATATTTATTTGAGCAAGCTTATTTTTTACTAGCTGCTCCCCTCAACTTCGCCTTTTAACAAATTACACAAAAAAGCGATCCTCTTGCTCCTTTCTATCTATTAAAAGAAATTGCATCAAGATCGATAGCGTAATTTTGAAGATATTATAAGCTCTCATAGGGAGATACGTATTAATATAATAATAACGACTTTATTTTATGTTAAGTAAAGATTTCATCATAAAGAGGGCTTAAAGGTATCATAAAACAGAATAGTAATTATAATTTATAAAATTAATTATTATATTCGTGCTAACAAATAATGTATCCTCTTGCTAAACCTAACAAGTTTGATAGTAAATTTAAATTAATTGTAAACCAGGAACTTAGCTTTGGTTATCAAGCGAGGCTATCGCAGCGGGAATGTTGGCCGACGCTATTTATGTTCTCTAAAATATATTTACATGTTATATAAAATAACTACACTATTGTTTTTTTACAATATTTTTTATAATATTTTTGTGTAAATACTTGACTTACATAGGAATTTGTGATAACCTTCGGTTGTGCCTTCCGCTTTACTGTTTTCTGCTTAGAACTTAGATATAACATTGGAGTCCTTATTATCGATGTTCGTAACTTTGGTTTCACACGTGATGGCTATATGATTATGTATGTCATTTGCTTATTTATATTAGGCTATAGCCATGGGAAAGCTCATTCCAATCAGTATAAACCTAGTTTTTAGGGTTCCGTACCCAAAGGGTAAAAACGGAAACCCTATTACTGAGACTTCGCTGTCCGTCCGTCCGTCCGTCCGTCTGTCACCAGGCTGTATCTCAAGAACGGTGATAGCTAGACAGTTGAAATTTTCACAGATGATGTATTTCTATTGCCGCTATAACAACAAATACTAAAAATAAAATAAAATAAATATTTAAGGGGGGCTCCCATACAACAAACATGATTTTTTTACCGTTTCTTGCTCGAAACTAATAACGTTGCCTTATGTTGCATAGATAATGGTACGGAACCCTTCGTGCGCGAGTCCGACTCGCACTTGACCAATTTTTTTATTTTTTTATTTTATTAACTATAGATATTCAATCTATTTTGTTTTAGTATCTAATACTAATAAATATATCTATAACGTACATAATTATCTCATTAGTTAGACCAATAATTTGTTGTTCCGTGTATCAAGTTTATAATCTACATTTTATCTAATCACATTAGATACTGTTCGTTGGAATGGACTGAATAGTTTGTCAGACTACATTATAAGTACATACTTATAGCTGATAAATGGTAATAAATTTGTCTTTATGAGTCATTTATTCTAAATAATCTAAATTAGAGTAACAATACAGCCAAAGCATCTGTTTTTTGTTCTGAAAGAAATTAGTCATTATTTTACTCTCTCATAACAAGAAGGTTATACATATAAGTAATGTAAGAGAATGGTACCAATTCTACGTGAACAACTTAGTTTAACTAAGAAATAAAAACAGTATTTCGTTGTGCACATTTTTATTAATTAAAATCGTTAGTCTATAATATACAGATTCTCTGTTAAAAATTTTCATATTGCCGAATGGTGTTATTGACACTAACAGTTTTAATTTATTAGTTAAATTAGTTGAGCACGTAGATTCGGTACCAATGGCTGCCTTAACATCATACTTATCGACAATTAGTAGTTTTTGGAAGAATATAATTTGTTTTACAATATGAACTCGCAAATACAACTCATATATATTGAAATAAGTGTTGCAAACTAAATAAGAAAATATCGCGATTTGCTATATTAAATATTTTCCTAGCAATCTGATAACATGCCAAGAACATAATATATGTTATCATCATAAGTAATCATTACACAAACATTTATCTACACTTCTGTTATCATGTTGAGAAAACGAGGTCATGACTTTACTGCAATGTGGAACCTTGAATTTATTTATTATTTAATTCTTTACCTTATTCTTAAACCATTTTGTATATTGTTTCAGGTAACCATCAAATTGCTTATAATAATACATCTGCAGGTAATAAAGTTGTTAAAAATATTAAACAGGATTTTTATCATATCGGCCATTTACCTTTTTGGGTCTTACGGGTTTTGTTGGGTTGGCTACAAGCCATTTTTAACTTGTTTTATTTCTAAGAGATAGTGCAGCTTAATAAATAAATTTCAGGTTTGAAAATTATGAGCTTCCTATTATTACGAAATTAAAGGTAAACCAAAACCAGTTTCGTGTTGGTACGTCATGATAATTTCTTTTAACATGTCTTTTTAATACGTCAAACAATAGCCACAATAACCTGTATGTTCGTATCGTAAACGAATGAAAATTATGTACAGACTGTAATCTAATACGACGTCTAAAGAACTAATATTGAAAACTAGGTTTCTATATTATTAGTGTTATAAAACACAATTCATTTGCGACGCAAGTGGAACTAATGTTACGAAATAAACAGTATATTTCCTAATATACTCTTAACTAGCTGTTGCGGGCAAC
This sequence comes from Orgyia antiqua, assembly GCA_916999025.1. Classification (NCBI taxonomy): domain Eukaryota; kingdom Metazoa; phylum Arthropoda; class Insecta; order Lepidoptera; family Erebidae; genus Orgyia; species Orgyia antiqua. The sequence goes on from OU779866.1 coordinate 30,720,176, forward strand.
TTCGTACGCGTGAAATTTAGAAATCAGACCTTAAGAAACAGAAGTTTACTACTACCGCTCAATAGATGGCGTTGTACAGATTTTTTAAAATCGCACTATGGTTTGGTTACACGCATTAACACATAAGCTCGTCAAACTTTTGGGTTTTCATTCCGCTTTTTGCATTTATAAAATAGTAAGGATTGACTTTGACACTTTAAAGTATTGATCATGCTCCTTTTTAACACGCTTATATTAGTTCGGTACGTATCTATCAATATATTAATCTATGTAACGGAATCTTTGAAGTGATTTTCTTGTTCTTGCAGTAATCTTATTAAGGACCGATGACACTGCAATAATTTATAAAGATATTCGGGATTTCAAGTGTTTTTTTTTTGATTTTGAACTAATTGCTATTACGTTATTTATTAAGTTTAGATGAAGCCAAGGAAGTATGTTTGGATCGTAACAGATGGCGCTCTATAGTCTCTGCCTACCCCCACGGGAAAAAGGCGTGATGTTATGATGATGATAATGATGCTATTACGTCTCACTGAAAACTCTTGGTATTATTACCCCAGACACAGAAATTGAACCAGAAAGTAGAAACTGTTTAATAATAACTAGCTTTTGGCTGCAATCTCGTACGCGTGGATTTGGAAACCAAATCTTAATCTTTATCTTCTTTATCTTTATCTTTACTTCTTACAAAACAAAGTCGTAATTTTTGTATGTATGTCCCTATGTTAGCTTATATCTTCAAAAATACGAAACGGATCGTGATGCGGTTTTTTTAATAGATAGAATGGTTCAAGAGGATGGCTTTTTTTGCATAATTTGTTGAGGTTTGCGGTATATTGGATGAGATATGATTAAATTTGCCGAGAAACTCGGACGCGTGCGAGCTATAAATGAAAACGCCGCCTTATCTATGTGAGGTACAACAAACTAATGTATGGAGGAATTGTTTGTTACCGATAGTTCTTCAAAAAAGTCCGCGAGGGCATATGTCTATCTTTTAAGGGAAACCCGCTGTACCCATAATAATGTTTTCAAAAGCTATCTATGTGTATATAGTAATCGTTTTCATCAAATTAAATACCTTAGTTAGCTTACACGTTTAATATAGATTATAACTGTTTTTTACAGCATGCAATTTAAATGAATAACTTAGGAGATATGACGAAAAAAGAATTACGCGCGGCAAAATAAAATACTTATACTGTTGGCCGAGCAACGCGAACGTTTCCTCGGTTTTCTATCCATACTCTAATATTTGGATGTTTGGTTAATGTTGGATTGTATGAATGTAAGGATGTTTGTTGTTCTTTCACGAAAAGACTACTGTATGGATTTTCATGAAACTTTTCTAAATTCCACGTGTACGAAGTCGCGGGCAACAGCTAGTAAATTATATAAAAAAGTATCCTCCTGAACCACTCCATCTATTAAATAAACTGCATCAAAACACGCTGCGAAGTTTTGAAGATATAAGCACACATAGGGACATACTAACAAAGATAACGGCTTTCATTTTGTAATAAATAAAGGCCTAGGCCTTCATAGGTTTTAGGGTTACGTACAAAAAGGTAAAACAGGACTCTGTTACGTGCTATTACTAAGACTTCGCTTACTATTCGTCCCTCATCAGACTGTATCTTCGGAACTGTGATAGCTAAAGAGCTGAATTTTCACAGATAATGTTTAACAGAATCTGTTGGTGCTATAATAACAAATACTAGAACTCAGATCAGAATACAAAAAGTTTTTAAGAGGGCACGATACCAAATTATGCTCCATAAAAAAATATGGGTATTGTACTTCCCTTTTTTCTTCGCAAAAGTTAAACCGATTTTATTTGTTTCTACGCTGTATTATAGATGAACGGTCTTATTCATAATGACTTATTGGAGGTTTAAACGGAGATTTTATCGGAGAGTAAAAAGACTATTATTAAGAACAATTTTTAACAAATTTTGGGAACTGATTTCAGCGAACTTTTAAACCTCCTATAAGTCATTATGAATAAGACCAGAAGAGTATAGCTATGCTTCTGTCATTTTTTTTTTCAATACATAATAACTAAAAGAAATATGACCATCCGAAAATACCGTTTTTTTTTCGGTTTTCTTTAGGTAAAGTTGCAGCGTCTATCACACATATTTGGTAACGTTTTACCAAAAAAAAGAGACACAAGCATAGATATACTCTTCATCTATGATATAACGCAAAAACAATTAAAATCGGCTTAACTTTCGCGAAGAAAAAAGGGGACTACGAAACGTCTTTTTTACATAGAATTTGTAGGTAAAATCTGTTTCAGCTATATTCGTCCCTTTCAGCACGGTGCTCGGGAATAGGGATGGCAATACCTAAGGCAAATACCTAAATTAGGAGTACAGTACCCTCTTAAGGGGGCTCCTACAAACGTTCTCAGTCTCAGACGATAAGATTATGACGGGAAAGCGAATGTATTATGATGATAACGGTACGGGACCCCTCGCGTGCGAGTTCTACTCCTACCTGGCTGGCTTTTTGTTATAGTATAGCCTAATTATGTATATTATCTATAAAATAAAGCTACTACTGTGATATCATCCGTACCGAACCTTTATGTCAGACGTAAAAAAAATATTTTCCCATGGGGTGTTACTGCAGGTAGAGTCAACGTTATTTGCTTCCCTGATGATTGTTTCGTGAGTGATTCACGCTAAATGATCGTGACATGGATAGGTTAGCGATAGTGTGTTAATTAGTTTGGTTTCATATCGTATTAAAAGGATTTCTTGAAAATATTATACCGTTTTTTTAAGACTTATAAGTTGTATGACTCGTCCTACTATAATAGCAATGGATTTCATTGCTTTACCAAGCAGGGAAATCAGTCATATTTAGTTAGTGGTAGTTATGCGTGAAATTAGACTACGTATATAGTTTTGAAAAACTCTGGCAAATGTCCGCCGTATACCTTTGCGACGCAGCTTTGAAGATAAAACTAATTCCGATGATATTTTTATAAATATGTTACTTGTTGTTAACAATATAAAAACAGTAGTCTAGCTTGTAACTGACTTGTATTACGAGGACTAGAATGAAAGTAAAAATAAACGTTGAGTATGTTATTAATGAACATGACTTAAACAAAATGCCTTTAGGTTTTTCTTTCTACAAGTGCTGATAGAGCGCACTCTAGAAACTTCTCTATCTTGCCCATATCACGCTGCGCCTTGATTTGCAACATCAGACAAACAAACCAAATTCAATTTACTAGATAAGATATATTTTTATCTTAGATTTTTATGTAGGTCTTGGAAATAAATGTGTAATTACTCTTTTTCAATTTAGCCTGTCGTACATAAATCTTCTATTTTAAATGATTTACATCTGATACATATTAGCTGTTCTGATAAACGCCGAGTCGTTCGAGTTGATCGAGGGTTATTCTAAGAAATTATATCAAGGAGCAGACCCGTATTAGCATGATTGTAGACTATAGTCCACCCCGTGTTAGTAAAAGTAGTAATAGTAGTCCAAGTTAGTAGATTATTATGGCTAGGTCTTGCTCTAATAATGTTTGTACTGTATTATGGTTTAGTAGATTAAATGCACATTACGGCAAAGATCCACGTCTAAAAATTATCACCGATAATGCATTATTTCTGTTTTTGTCCCGTTCGAATATTATAAAATGAAGCATTTGGTTTCTCAGTAAAAATGCACTTAGAAGAATTTTATTACTGAGCGAGCCAATATTAGTTTTAACGTGAATTTATATAGGGTAACTGTCTGCGATGTTTGACTAATAAATATGGTTTTTAAACATACCCATACTACGTCAATTGAGTTTGACGTTGGTATTTGTAACCATGAATCAATATGACCACACTTCATAATACCAGGAAGGCCAGAGTGTGGTCTGGGAAGTTTGTGAATGAAGTATTTTTTCATTATTTGGACACTATGCCCCGTCTGTTAATTCTTTGGACATTATTTAAGTAAAGTTAATATTATTGATGATAGACCTCCATTTTATGCCAGTATGCGTAATAATTTCAAACAACATTAATAGTTTATTGCCCGATTTATCACTTTCAATTCATTCACATCATGAGTCACATTGGGGCGTTTGATCAAAACAGGCCTTAATGCTCTGCACTGCCGTAAATTTGCTTCATAAATCACTCGGTGTCAGTTTTCGTTTAGCATTACTACAGTTTTAGACTCCACTATTATACCTACTTCAATATAAACATATCTCGGGCTGAATGCCAAAACATTTGCCAGACTTTGATATGTTTCCATTGTAAATCAAGTCTGAGAAAGAACATATAAGAAGCATCTATTATATTTGAATAGATCTTTAGTGATGTCAATGACACACCTCGCCCATGTACTCTACGATAAAATTTATGATAGCCATAGCGGTTTTTGACTTAATAAAACTGAAGATATAAAATGGCGGCTCATTAATTTTCTTAAGAATAATGTTATTAAACGTTCATGGAACGGAGATATAAAATATCTGATTATAATTTGAAGATAACTTCTTAAAATGATATATTATATGACTAGAAGTCTATTACGATTTTAATAATGAATAGTATAATTAGAAAGATGTTTCATATTAAGAAGGTTGTTTTTGTTTGTGTTTTTTTGGGAGGAGCAGGTTATTTTTCACTTATCATTGCTTTTAAATACATTTTACATAAGAAACAGTTTTTGATATACCTAGACAATAATTAAATAAATAAATAATACTCATGGACATTTCATACAACGTTCTCTGGTCCCAAGCTTAGCTTATATGCTTGTGTTATGGGTAGGTACCATGGATAGAATACATATACTACTTTTAAATTAATATAAATATTAATATTATTTTTTAATTAGACAATGTTTGGAATATGGCTAACACGCATTATTGATCACTATTCAGCCTACAAGCAAAACCTGTCTTTGAAGAAAGTTACGGTTATAGTTAGCAAAATAATATTATATACAAGTCGATTATTAAACAAGTACAAAGATTGGTATAATATTGTAGTGTATACAAAAGAAGGCATTGCTAATAAATGTGCTTATGACGTCATAGTATCCGGTGTATTTTAACAATAGCTTCGATAACCTATTGTATGAACATGAATTACGGAGAATTGAGAAACATTCGACAATAAGAAGTTCAGAATGTCACATAAATAAGAATAAATAAAAACACTTTTTAAAGATTCAGGTGCGTGTATTTTCTCATAAATCTAGCCCGATGTTTAGGTGACTGTTTAGTTACGCAGTTATTGTCAACAGATGGCGTGAGACGTTCTTGAATCAAAGCGTACTTTTAATGTACTGAGTTCTTATTTTATTTCGGTAAAGCAGTAAATAAAGTAGAAATAGCATAGTATACATGTGTATACGACTAGTTTAGCATTTCACATTGTCTTTATACTACAATTTTAGTACGTAAGTATACTAAACGTATAGGTACTTGGCTAACAAATTGCCAGAGCAAACAATGGATATTAGGTGTTGTTGAAAATTATTATTATAAATGACATACAAAATATATTTTTGTCAAATCACCAGCTATCTGACAAGTTCTGATAATATAAATCCTCATTATAAAAATTATCATTGCATACGATGTCTTATCTCTTTATACGAATGGTCGTACGATGGTAAACTAGGTCACATGTTTACAACTAAAGTTTATTTTCATTAGTCTTTGTTATCTTAACAATTAATCATTCTTGTAAATTTTTGTGTCTTATATTATCATCAGTCTTTCTGTATACGGAGAACAAGTGGCCTATATAAACTTACAACCACGTGGTGTCAAAGATAAAAAAATGTATAGAAATTTAGAACTAACAAGAGTATGTTACCTAATAATGCTAGACAATCTAATTACAGACTAAGCAACTTATATGCTAGGTACATAGAATATACATATATGCAAATAATGAGCAATGTAAACGCCCACAGTAATTTTGTCAGACATCCTTGGTACAGTAATAACGTAGTTGCTAGGGATAATATTAGTAGTAGTATTTTTTATCAAAAAGATATGTTTTAAAATATAAATATATAGCTGTTTCCCGCAACTTTCGAGTGGTTTATGTAACGGACTGCCGAACAAGAGGTCGCGGGTTCGATTCCCGCTCGGGACAATCATTTGTGTATTCTAATTGTCATACAAACGTTTGTACTGCGTCTGGGTGTTTCTATGTAGTATAAGTATGTATTTACAAAAAAAAGTAGTATATGTATTCTATCCGTCCCATAACACAAGCACATAAGCTTAGCTTGGGACCAGAGGACGTTGTGTGGAAATGTCCATGAACATTTATTTATTTATTTAACTTTGTACGTGTCGTACATATTAAGAAACCAAGCCCTAACAAATTATACAAAAAACTGTCCTCTTGAACCATTCTATCTATCAAAAAATTGGTCAAGAGCGAGTCGGACTCGCGCACGAAGGGTTCCGTACCATTATCTATGCAACATAAGGCACGTTATTAATAAATGAGCAAACAACACACACAATACTTAATTAATCACGTTTGTTGTATGAGAGCAAGTCACGGTAAAAAAAATCATGTTTGTTGTATGGGAGCCCCCCTTAAATATTTATTTTATTTTATTTTTAGTATGTATTTGTTGTTATAGCGGCAATAGAAATACATCATCTTTGAAAATTTCAACTCTCTAGCTATCACCGTTCTTGAGATACAGCCTGGTGACAGACGGACGGACGGACAGCGAAGTCTCAGTAATAGGGTCCCGTTTTTACCCTTTGGGTACGGAACCCTAAAAAACCCTCATGAAAATCCGTTGCTTAGCTTTGAAGATTTAATCTCACATAGGAACATACATACAAAAATAACGACTTTGTTTTATATTAAGTAAAGATAAATACCTTGTTACATACATTTATCCTACTTGAAGGTCGAACCAGAGACATCATCATATCATCACATCCGTGGTATATGTTATCCCTAATTCGAATTCAACGCCCTTGTATAAAGATTTATTAAAGTCATTTCTGTCATAATTCGTCAACACTTAAAAATTACAAAAATTTAAAATATTATATTTCCTTTTTTACAGGCTGTTAAACACGTAAAATATTTACGTGTATTTTTTTAAATTAAGTATCTCATTGTATTTGGCCTCGTTTATGTTTATATTAAAACGCCGAAAAAATGGATAACATTTAAATTAGGAACGACTAATGAGCATTTTAATTGTATTTTTAATAATAATTGCACACGGACTTAAATAAATTGGTTAGTAGTTGGCAGCGAGCGTTTTAATTTGCATTTATTTATGATTAAGTAAATATTTAAACTTCTCCTTTAAAGCGATGAGTCAAGAACGCAAACATCACTGCCTCATTCCATTATCATTTCATGATACTCGTACATACGATACATCATGTAAAAGTTAGAAATTATAAACCTCTTTCACTCTTCACCTTATAGAGGTACCTGTGGATAGTCGTATGATATAATTACTTGAAATGACTACTCCCAGATTGGAATTGCATGACTGTCAGATATTGCATTTTCTTTATTTTAAAGTGCCATATATGCATCAAACAAATTATGCAAACAAAAAAGATAATCTGGTAATGAATATGCGCGTACAGTGAAACGGACATGTCGGATCACGTCTCGATCTTGGTCAAGGCGAGGCTGACGACCGTGGCATCATGCCAAGCGTGCCCACTGTAATGGATGTCATTTATCATATTTTTTATTGGAAACAATGAGCTGAGGACAGTATTTATGATGACGCTCGTATTCGCTCAAATAATCTCCATTGAATATTTGAATGTCGAGAAAATTACAACGATTTGTTTGAGGTATTAAATTGCGATGAAATAAAGAAACGATGCGAGGTCACGACCCTCGATGACGAGGAAACGAAATAAGTTGAAACAATTTTATTTTATTCAGCCATGAAATCATTATAATGAAAGTATTGTTATTTGATTAGACTACCATATTTTACAGGGAGTTCTAGACAAGAGAATTATTGCTATTGCAGAAAAAGCTATTACATACATCTATAAGCGTTTTTCACCAGATCCGATGTTAAACATAGCCAACTAATGATCATGTAGTTGTTCCTTTCAATTTCTTGTGTTAAAAAAAGACTTATTAGGTGAAATGCATCTAAGTTAAGAAATTGTTTTCGTACCTATTTATATAACTTCATGACATTTTTACGACTATTATGTAATTATTTACTATCGCCCTACCTTATAGAATGTTGTCACAAGTAAGTATTGAAAACGATAAAACTAGGTATTTGTTATTTAAGCAAATTAATGCGCTATCGCGAATTGGTTGGCTCCGGTCCAAAGAGAAATATGGTTGCAATCTCAAGGGCATTTTACAGTTTACGAGTTCGTTAGCTAAACATAATATTTTGTATACGATAAATTTTATTTCAATAAGAAATATGTTTGAAGTCCTAAAAAGATTCGATTACGGTACTATTTATAGTTAAGCAATAAAATGTGTATTAATAAAAGTAAACTAGAATTATCAATTTACTTTCTTACAGTACTGTTAACAATAACTTCTTGGCTTGTGTTCGAATCCCTGCTTGTTTTATTTATATTCCAACGAAATACACTAGTACGAATCCCATTTATTTTTTCACGTGTTTATTAAAGCTGGGACAAATTCTTCTGTTCATATAAGCTATTCACAATTAGAAACTCTATCTGATAATGCTGCGGTGTGGCACAGCTAAATCACAGTCCATAATGCTTCTCTTATTAGTAGTAACGAGAATCGTTAGGTCGAGGAATAATGTATCTTTTCATATTAACATTACTTATCTAAATGTTATAATAAATGTGTTGATTTATCCATTCCTTATCAAGTTATTATCTGGGATCGTCTAAACTTGTCGGTCGTTATCCATAAAAGTGAATGGTCATAAATTTATATTACCCAATTTCATATCGTCGTAATACGAAGGAAAACAAACTGTAAATGAAGTGAGTCATGTTGTTCAGAGCTACTCGTATATAAACTTACCGCATTGTCTTCCATGCACAATACTCTATCTATTGTTAGTAGTCTATTGTCCGTCCGTGTTGTAGTAGATTTTCTTTATTATTTAGCTTTCTGTTTGAAATAGATCATATTTTAGTTTTATTTTAGTTACATTTGCTTCAGTTATTAAGAATAGGTACAAATTCAAAGGTAAAAATTTTAGACAAACTTATTTAACAAGCTGTTTTAAGACGTGAGAAGCTAGGTGTATGTTACAAAAGAATTATATTATTATGAAGACGAACAAGAAGGAAAGACAAGAAGCAACTTCTATTTAATTCTCTCCCGTTAATGTCCTACTCTATTGGGCACGGGCGTTCTTCACATTTTGGGAGGATTTGCTTTACTATACCTTAGTAGTCGAACAAATCCTCCTTAGGCATAGGGTTTAATTTCGAGTTTTTCGTCGTTTAGTAGTTACTATCTTGGAAATAGATTACGTAGTCATTATTTCAAACTTTTTATTTAATTCAATAATAACAACATTGTAACTTTAGATTTTAACTGACACACATATATTTAAATCGAGTACATGAACTCTACGGTTGTAAATAGCCGTCTGAAGTGGAATTGGAAATGTGCCAGCGTCGATGTACAAGTAATCGTATTCCAAGTGGTCGTATCAACTAAATGTTGATTGATGATTTCCCTTCACTGTAATAGACGGGATCGACCTTTGCATTAAGATTAACTTGAATAAAATTGTTAAGTCATTTTCATGGCGTCAATACCTGCTGTGATTAACTATATTTATTACGCGTTTACGTACAAAATACTGATGGAATATACATATAAAAGTATTTCTAGTATTACCGTTTAAACTATTTGAAATGAGAAAAAAATACAGCAGTCCTGAGATAGTAACTGTGCTTTCGGTCTTGAGTTTTGTATATAAAATAAACGATATAATATGCTTATTTATACAACCTGTCACCCGCAACTTCGCACGCGTGGAATCTGGAAACCAAACCTTAATAAATTATACAATAAAGCTGTCCTCTTGAACCATTCTATCTATTAAAAAAAACCACATCAAAATCCGTTGCGTAGTTTTGAAGATGTAAGCTCACATAGGGACTTACATACAAAAATAACGACTTTGTTCTATAATAAGTAAAGAAAATATATAGTGTTTAAAATTTGTTAAGGTCACAAAGACAGCGTATATTTAACATGCTGTTTTCACATTCAGAACAAAGTTACAAACTGTAAATTCTGAAAATTGAAAGTAATTTCACTGAGAAACTAAATTCAAAGTGAACTCCTCTCATCCAACCAATTAAAGTTTGAGTATAAAACATGTCGAACTACCCATTCGCCCTGAGCTCGGTTTTAATGAGTTTTGAGGTTAATTTACAGTTATTGTTTTACCCTAGCGGCAGTAAATTTCGGACATACAAACAATATTGTATGTTGAAGTACTAAGGGATTTCTACAGACCTCTTAGTCAGTCAAGCCGAATTGATAAATTATCTATACTAATCATTATAACATAAAAACCGGTCAAGTACGAGTTGGACTCGCACACAGGTTCCCGAGTTAGGTTCCCTATCGTTATACCCTGACCCCAAATAACGCTATAAAGGCAGAACGCTGATGATGATGAGTATAAAATTTGTTGTTATAGCATCAACTGAAATTTTCAGCTTTATAGCTGTCACCATTCTAGTGATTTAGCTTGTTGACAGACCGACGGACGGACAGACAGCGAAGTATTAGTAATAGGGGCCCGTTCTACCTTTTGGTATGAATAAAAGATAAAATAAAATTAAAGATTTCAAACAACTAAAGAGTCACTTAAATATGCCACGAGACATGTTTACAGTACTATAATAATTGAGAAATATTATGTAAATTTCGTCCATGAATAATTTTAAATAACCTAACGTGATTCTATGACGTAAATCAAAATACGCGATAACAACCGACACTAATTAATTATTCATTGAGTTTTTATTTGTTTATTCAGATGTTTTCACAATCTCGCTTGACTTTCACTAAAAAATAAAGAACGTGTTTGTATTTAATGATATATTATGTATTGTTAAAGTATATGATGACGTATTGTCATTACTTTTAGAATTAATGATACTTTAATTAAAATGTAATTATTTAGGTACTTGAATTTTTAATAAAGCAATTATATTTTGTTATTTATGATGCGCCTACGTGTTTATAACTTGTAAAGATAAAGTTTTTTTTTTCAAATATGTATTATTATAAATAATAATAATTCTTTATTTTCAAAAACTAAAAAGGCAACAAAATATAAATTTAAAAAAAAGGATTGTGCAAGCCGGATGTATAAAGAATATAGGTATGTATAAAAGCACATCCTTTCCTAAAGGGATGGATGGTATATACTACCTATGCCAACAAGCCTGGTCAGCGTGGCATAGTAGACCATAAACCTTCCTTAATTGGAGGAGGCCCGTGCCTAGCATGGGCGCGTTAATGGGCTGGAGAGAGAGAGAGAGATTAAAGTAATAAATACATAAAACTAGAGCCTATTAAAGAAGTCTAAGATTAGGCAAAAATACTTATTCCTTGCTGTCTTTTCTCTTTACCTATTACTAACGAATATTGGCTATGATTTTTGTATATAAAAATTTCATTATATTATCTGAAATAAATATCTGTAAGTTTAGGCCGCAACCAATGTTGATGTTCTTCCGAAAGGGACTTCAAAGTTGATAATTAATTCTCCTAAGTTTTGGAATCAGTAATACAAATTCAATTACATGAACTAAGGTCAGTGGGAAGTTTAGTTGCTATAACTAAGTTATTCATCAAGTTTTAGGGTTCGAAGGTCTGCTTAATGATACTTGTTGTTAGTTGAATCTTTGTTTATCACAAACATTGAGTAAACAATTTTATCTTGACTCATTTTATAAGTAAGTACATATTGACTTTGAGCTACGCATCACTAAGTTTGTAATTGTTAAGCTATTAGTTTATTATCTTGTTCAACTTTATCTATAGTAACGAGACTATTGAATAGTCTCTCAAATTTATTAGACATTGAAAATAATATTATAGTCTCCATTTACTAAAATGTTTCAATCAGGTTCAATATTTCCTACAAGTTAAGTAGCCTTTTTAGGGTTCCGTACCCAAATGGTAAAAACGGGACCCTATTACTGAGACTTCGCCTACTACTGTCCGTCCGTCCGTCCGTCTGTCACCAGGCTGTATCTCAAGAACGGTGATAGCTAGAGAGTTGAAATTTTCACAGATGATGTATTTCTATTGCCGTTATAACAACAAATACTAAAAAAAAAAAATATTTAAGGGGGGCTCCCATACAACAAACATGATTTTTTACCGTTTTTTGCTCTCATACAACAAACTTGATTAATTAAGTATTGTGTGTGTTGTTTGCTCATTTAGTAATAACGTTGCCTTATGTTGCATAGATAATGGTACGGAACCCTTCGTGCGCGAGTCCGACTCGCACTTGACCAATTTTATTTAAAAACGTCAGTTGTTGATACTAATCTGATCTCAAATTACATTCGAGTTCCATATCCCATTTGTTTCGAAAGTTAGATATAAAACTTCCGGCTTTGACAACTGTCTTCCGAAATGATTCTGATATAATCTCAATATTTAAAAATTAGGGGAATTATTCCAAAGTCATAATTTTTAAAGTTGTAGTCGACGAGAACCGATCCTTATTATCGGTTCCCAGACATACATGAGTCTAGCTAGGTGATCACCACAATAATATTGGCTTTGTTCCAATCGAATTTTGAGCGTATTCAACCATGCTCTCCCTGCTGGACTGCATTGTTTTTATTACATATATCTTGATTTAATTTATTTACGCATGCATTTCTATATAAACAATCTAAAATGAACGTCTTTTGCAGTTACTGCAATTTTTAATACAATATTTTTAAGTGTTCGATATTTTGTTTCGATTAATTATAATTTGGAAAAACGGACGTAGACTATTTAGCACCTAGTGATTGTTACAATTGTTGTTTGTTGTACCATACTTATGAAATACTCAAATTTTCATTCATATTCACTTTTCCGGAAACTTCATGTAACAACGATTTCTACAAAAATGCTATTTCAGTCGAAAACTGAAATATGAATTTAGCAACACCATTATATTTTAATTATATCGAGTCAAAGTTGTTAAAGAAAAGTTATACATTGTAACGTAACATTTCACAAGTATACGTTTCAGGGTTTTGGGACTTGCTTGTTTTGAAATTCTTGAAATATACTTTGCTTCTTATATTAAATTATTCATAAACACTGAAATTGTAGCGAGTTTTAACATTGCTCAACTTTTAATGTTGAAATTGTATTGCATTGCATCAGAAAACTTATTTTTGTTCCGTTTATAAATTAAAATAGCTGACGCAATGGTATTCCTTATTTGTTTATTGTAATTAGAGACAAAGTTTTAACAAGGAAAATAATTATGTTTAGTGTGGATATATTATAGGATAGGATAGGTCCATAGGATTCGCGTTTGGAACAGACACCTAGTTTCTGACGTTTCAAAAGAGCTTGTAAAACATGCCAACTTGAAATAAAATACTTTGACTTTGACTTTGTGACATAATGTTGCAAATATATATCATGTTGTATTAAGCAATACATAAAATATTTCCCAATATAACAAAATCCTTATAATTTAGTTGATGCATAAATTGCTCTGCTTAATTAAAATCAACATTATACTATTAAGTCCTTCATTAAATCTGATGTTAATAGGTATTGATGAAGCGGGACTTACTTTGAAATTTAATATTATCTCGTTACAAAATATACTTGAGCGGGGGATATCACGATCATGTTGGCAAAGTAATTACGGATCATATTAGAGAAGTTTGCGTTCAATGACAAACTTGCAGATTATCTGCTTTCAGCCAAAACAGTTTTGAAGGAGCACAGTTCTAGCCGGAACAAGACTGAAACTTCCTAACTTAGTGGACTTGCCTTGATATTTTGTTAGTTCATAACTTCATAATATACGTCCCCTATTCATAATTAGCAAAAAGGCGGGATCTTCGAAATCTTTTATGTTTTTATAGTAAACCCTAGAAGTCTTATATATCACACTGCTTAAAACCGCTTTTATAGCATTATGTCCTGAGATTGGCAAACTAATAAAATTGTGATGGAAAAATTCCAAATCTCCACTATATAAAATCCTGGCTATTAGAATTTTTATAAGGCCTTATTCCAATGAGTTTAAACCAGTACCAGCAGTACGACATCAGTAATGATTTCAGCAGTAGGTAAACATTCAAGAAAGTAGCTGTGCTAATATTTAAAACTCTCTTATAAAAACGTCTTCAATAATATTGCAATTAATTTAATTAATTCGCTGTAGGATTAATTTTTCTCCCAGTCCCAAGTGTCAAACAAAGTTACGCGCCCTAAAAGATTTCAAAATAATCGGATAGAAACGGTGTGAGTAGTAACTTTGTCAATTTTCCCCCCCGCTTTGAGTTTGAAACGTTTCAAACGGGTGAGCGTAGGGTGGAAGGCCGTAGGAGTATGCCTCCCTCCTCTTTGGTGTTCGTGAATACCGCTTAAAGTTCTCGACGTAATTGCTGTCTGGCTGCGAATAAACTTTGTATTACATTACCCGAGTTAATTTATAGTGTCTTCTTATTCATTGCTTAAAGTTAGTTTTGTTTTCCAAACGAGCGGAGTTATTCTAACTAGGAATGTTATCTTCAAGTAGCCTTTATATGTATAAGCTTTTTAGGTATATTAATCTGCGAACTTGTTACATTTTTATTTGTCCGATAAGTAGTGCCAAATCGATCTGAGATTATCAGCTTCATTCTTTTCATTTAAATAAGAATCTGTCTTATCTGGCAAGCTGAGACAGCTTGCGAGATAAGTATACAGTATACAGTACGATAAAAATTTTAGGAGCCGTCAAAGGCCGATGACGATGATTCCACACAGGCATTGAACTTTTTATATTCTAATATCCATCCATCCATTAGTCTTTCTCCGTCCACTGTCAACTATTCTAATATACGGACAATTAAATATAGCAAGTAACAATATTAGTAAGAAATTCCTGAAATGAACACGGAAAATCAAATGTTATATTGGCACCACTTATGATATAATAAAGACACGGAGACCTAATAAAAACAATTGATATTGATATAGTCTGTTGTGGAAACATAAGCAAAGTCAATTGAAACAGATAGAGCAATTACGACGCTTTAAATAAAAATGCCTACACTACTTTCGTAAGATACGTGAGAACACCTAAACCTGTTTAAAAATTGTGTTCTAGGTTTTGGTGCAAAAGTGAAACACAACCAAACAAATTACTAATTAAATCAGATAATTCTGTAATTCTATATACTTCGTATCAATTATAATAATTACGTAGTTTTATTAATAAATGTCCTAGACACTTATAGAAACTAAGTCACGAAGTATCGTGATTGTTAGTTTAAAACGTCTCTATTAAAACAGGACAGTCTCGAAAGGCGGCCAATTGTATCTCGTTTGCACAAAGACGTCGAAAGTTCACAACTGTATTGCTGTACTAATTGACTATGAACTTTACTATTAAAAGGTTAAGTGAGCTGTAGTTTATCGAAACCGACAGTAGACACAACAATATAGAGCATTATACAAGTAGGTAATACAAGTAATAATCTACGCAATAATCATTACAAAGGCAGGTCAGTTTGAACGTATAATGTGAATTGATTTACTCGATGTGCAATTAAACGATTGGCTGCATATTGCAAGCCAATAAATTTGATGAGGCATGGGCGAAGGTTATCTGTGTTATTATTACTGAGCCCGCTTGTTGTGCGAGCGCACATTCCATGACGGGCGAAATCCATTTATTATTAGAGTCGTATGATAACGATAAACCAACGAGGTCAGACGAGACCGCGCAAAAAATAGAAACGCTGTTTTACTGCGCGTGACTAAATACTCGATGCAGGCAAGATGGCGTGCACACCCGTCCCCTTCTAACCAATTGCCATTCTCTACTTCCATCCCTTACTATGAGATTCGGTTGCCGTTAATTTTTTTGCCAACTGGCTGGTTTTTTATTCGCTTTTTTGTCATTGAATTTCACGAATTACGTGATGGTAGCGAGCTAGAGAGCTCTACGTTTGTATGTGCCAGCTATTGTTGAGTTTTTGCTATCTTTTGGGGTTATGTAATGATAACCTCGAAATATTAGCAATGGCAATTTTATCGAAGTTGTTACCAGCAGCCATAAACTCACGTGATTAGATAAGTTTTGTGAAAATATTTTTGTATTTTGTGTATCATTTATTGCCACAGTAATTCATTTGTAAATATGCCTATAGTAACAACTACATATTGTTACACAAAAGAGTATATTAGGTACAAGTTTAAATGCGATGGCTACGATATTTGCATGCAAGGCTAAACATAAACAGCTACAGCATGGTAAGAGAGCCGCTCAGATAAAAACTCTTTGCATAATGTATACAGCCTTAGGGCCTGTTTACGTAGTACAAAAGCGAGTTACATAACGGAGCTCACCTTTTTAGAATTACCTTGAGATTGATGTTACCCCGGCCTATCAGCTGCCGAGGTGTATAGCTCATACTAATGTTCTCATTTACATTTTGATGTAAATGGGTCTAGATTGTGCTTCTGAACACTAAGTAGGTATTTCATTTCTTTTTCTTTTATGCCGCTATGTCCCAGATGGAGTTGCAAGAGACGTATTAGCATATATACTCAAATCAGTGTAACTAGACTCAATTTACACACATTCCACATAAATATTTTTATGGCTGACTAAGCTAAGGTAAGCCTATTACACCTTACTCAGGGACTTATTTTTCCAGTGATGAAAACAACTAAACAGTATCTTTGTAGAACCAGGGATAAAAGTTGAGACATTTAAAACAAATGTCAAAGTTGTTATGGCAAGTAGAGTTGACAACATCGTATAGAGATGTAATAAGTGTGAGTCACGCATGGTTATGATGGGTTGTAGCGGAAACGTTTGTCACGAAAAACTTTTAAACGGCCATTACAAACTGCTACTCGCATGCATCAACATAACAAACATAGTTGCTATGTCAAAATGTCAATAATCTTAGTCATTTTCCTAGAAATACATTTGAACGGTAATAAAAAACACGGCGAGTAATCGTGTAAACATTCTTATCCGGTATGCAATGAAAATGGAATTAAATATTATTTCAATCGAGTAACGTAAAGATTAGTGAGTTCCGCGAATACAAATAATTATGTATAATGATGCTATATTTAGGTAGGTAACATAATAAGGAAATTTGATCGTGTTCATTTTTGTTGGTGATTATTTAGCACCAGCGTGTTACATGTTGTACATAAAAGGATAAATACAACCAATATAGCTACTTATTATATTTACTATATTTTTTACGTGTATACATAATTATGGAAATCCCCAATTTGGTTAATTTGGCGGGGTTTTCTAAATCATGCTAAATAATATAATTTCTCACGACAAAATCTAAGCTTAAGTATAAAAAGATTTCTAAAAACACTATATTGCGTTAATATAAGTTGTGTGAGAACACTTAAAGGATGTCTACATTACCTGCGCTAGGAATTTTAGAACATGCACGTAGGAGGTCAGACCGCTTTATTCCGCCATTACGAGAATTTCATTGACGTGGGCGCTCGAATGCTTTATTAAGATTTTACGCCTTATGTAACTTTAGTGGCTGTTTAAAATAAAATTTTTATTCCTACTTAAAGTAGGTAAGTAACATTAACATTCAAATGCAATTTAATTTCGACTCTGTAAGTCGCTACTGAAAGGCTACCCGAACTATTAAATAAATTTAATTGGTAGCTGACGAGTCCGGCGACTGCTGGAATGTTGCACAAATAAAAAAGAACACATGGTGTACAAGAATTGTTCCGCTCCGTTTAGCGTATGCACGTTGTTGCCAGGCGGACGCGTGGACACGTGATGTTTTCCGAACAAACCAATCCAAGATGGCCGCCGACATCAAACCTGCCATTCGCTTTCCCACGTCGCGCACCACCACTTCGCACGCTTCATTCTTGTTTATTGTGTATTGCAATTCGCTGTTGAATTTTTGCGCCAACTTTATTTTAAATATTGCATCTTTATTACCTCCGTTTTCATTTATATTTGTTTTTTAAAATAAATAATAATGCCTACCTTCATTTTAGTTATTGGAGTTTAATGTGAGAATTATATGGACATTCCTAACTAGCTGTTTTTTAAGCACATAGCAAGCTACTTTACGTGGCATAGCGCTAGCATGACCCATTAGCCAGCATGTGTTAACAACCTAACCGTGAACATGACAGATGTACAAGACATTAGAAACAGAAATGACTGAACGACATGTGTTTGTTCCACATAGTAATAGATCATTAAAATTGTTTATTAACAATGTACTTAGTTTGAAATAGATTACACATTTTCTTCCTGGTATGATCACTGGTTTTAGGTAAATTATTTCATTCCACAATCGAGGTTGGTTATATTGTTCTTATCTCAGAGTAATTTTATTTGCATTTTTTATTGCCTATGCATTGTTCTGAGAGCTATTAATACGGGGTTCTTCGCATTGTTCTCGGCTCGCACGGAGTGATGTCATACTCGACGTTCTTGGAACACCTATTTAAAATTACTTTTTACACCTTTTGTATAAACAGATTCCGCTTTTTGTGAGCCACATTACTCTTAATCAAATATTTACAACTGCCATGCTACGAATTAAGGTCATTGCCTTGGCTTGGCAGAGCCAATTATCGCTTCTTTAAAGGACAAAGTGTAACTGATATTACATTTGAGTGTGTACCTAGTTTTTTTAATTAAATGTTAAATTTAAGCGCCCTATATTACTTCACTCGGGAGTAAAATGTTCATTTTAAAGTAGTTCCTCATTGATATATTTTCATTTTTGTAAAGTTTCTAATACCTAGTGGTTTGCAGTAAACAGTTAATAAACATACGTCAATTAATAGAGATATCTTCAAAATAAAAATAGTAATCTAAAGATTCAAATTTCCCATTTACAATGCTAGTATAAACTACAGATAATGAGTCGCTTTTAAATTATTTGCTGTTTTATTTTTCATTTAACATAATTGGTAAAGTTATTACAATGCCTTTATTATTTAGTCTTAGAAGTTATATGTTCGTTTTAGAAAAACTTTTTTTATGTATAATATTTTTAAACAACATAATACTTGAAGCAAATTTACTTTCAAATAAAATTCGTTTCGCTCCTTTCATAATACAAAACAAAAGGAGGTTAATTTAGCATGTATTTAATTAACGATCCATACAAATACAGGTGCAATAGATAGGTTTAAAATATTATGGCCTTTATTAGTGTGTAATAAATAAGTATATCAGATCCTTGGTACATTAGCTACTTCACAACGGATGCAGTCCATCCATATTAACATCGTCCATACGTGGATAATGAGAAGAATTACTGAGAATGTCGTAAATGTGTGTCATGGTTGAAACTCGACTTCGTGTGTCTCATATATATTCAAGTAACGATGTACTCTGATAATAGTCAATCGCCACTGGCTGGCAAAACTCCCTGAATATTAATCGAAAGCCTTTGCAAAATTTGCATCGATATTATATACGATTTTGGTTTCCTGTGGCATGACCAGAAAAGAGCTAACAGGAAGTCATCAAAACCACACGTTAGCTAACCCATACTTATACCTATACGCTATTTTTAAACATGACAATATCTGTTTTGTCTACTGATTACCAAAATAGTTTTTATCAGAATCGCGTTAGTAGGTACATTAATTTTAATATCGTCATTAGTTATCTTTTCCATACAACTTTATAAAATATTCACAATAGTTGACCTACTTGCTACAGATAAGCATTATCAATTTATATAGTTACTAGCTGTCCCGGCAAACGTTGTTTTGCCATACTAAAAAAAAAAAGAAAAGTGGTTTGAAAAATAGATGTTAGCCGATTCTCAGACCTACTGAATGTGCATACAAAATTTCATAAGAATCTGTCTAGCCGTTTCGCAGGAGTACGGTAACTAACACTGTGACACGTGAATTTTATATATTAGATGAAAATAATGTGAGTATAGTAATTATGAAGTATTATCTTGTTTATTGCACGGTTTATGATATCGAATACTTCTCAAGTTTATTAACATGATTTATAGATCGCAACTAGGGTACTTCTAGAATTCGAGTTTTCAAAAGTTAAT
Source organism: Orgyia antiqua (assembly GCA_916999025.1). Lineage (NCBI taxonomy): Eukaryota > Metazoa > Arthropoda > Insecta > Lepidoptera > Erebidae > Orgyia > Orgyia antiqua. Next base: position 30,740,460 of record OU779866.1, read on the forward strand.
TTTTTGTTAATTCATTAATTCTTAGTATCAGCTGTCATGTGTGTACCTACATACCAAGAATTAAATTGTGTTACGAAGGATTTGTGGTATCCAGATAGTAACCGTTTAATCATCTCATCTACCTCGAAGGGATCCTAACATTGCCTTCATCGAGTAGGTTATTGCAGATTAAGAACTCAAAAATACAAAAGTATTGCTTTCTCAACTCAATTCAGAAGACAATCCTCACGAATGTGCTATAATCGTCAACTCATGCCACTAACCACCCGAGTTTTCAATTCAAAACGATTTTTAGGGTTCCGTACCCAAAGGGTAAAAACGGGACCCTATTACTGAGACTTCGCTGTCCGTCCGTCCGTCCGTCCGTCCGTCCGTCACCAGGCTGTATCTCAAGAACGGTGATAGCTAGACAGTTGAAATTTTCACAGATGATGTATTTCTATTGCCGCTATAACAACAAATACTAAAAATAAAATAAAATAAATATTTAAGGGGGGCTCCCATACAACAAACATGATTTTTTTACCGTTTCTTGCTCGATACTAATAACGTTGCCTTATGTTGCATAGATAATGGTACGGAACCCTTCGTGCGCGAGTCCGACTCGCACTTGACCAATTTTTTTTCATTAGCTTTCAGACTGACTTTTGAAACTGAGTTTAAAAAGTTTTCTACAATGCATTTACCGTCTCCACAATATAATCCTAAACGTTCGGTTTTTACCCGTACCCAAAGGGTAAAAACGGGACCCTATTACTGAGACTTCGCTGTCCGTCCGTCCGTCTGTCACCAGGCTGTATCTCAAGAACGGTGATAGCTAGAGAGTTGAAATTTTCACAGATGATGTATTTCTATTGCCGCTATAACAACAAATACTAAAAATAAAATAAAATAAATATTTAAGGGGGGCTCCCATACAACAAACATGATTTTTTTACCGTTTCTTGCTCGCATACAACAAACGTGATTAATTAAGTATTGTGTGTGTTGTTTGCTCATTTATTAATAACGTGCCTTATGTTGCATAGATAATGGTACGGAACCCGTCGTGCGCGAGTCCCACTCGCACTTGACCAATTTTTAAGTTTCATAAACGATTCGTGAAAGTTAATTGACTTTATTTATCCGATCGCCAAGAAAAACTCGCGCGATTGTTCGGTCAAGGTGACCTTCCTCGCGTCCAGTCACACTGCTGCTGTTTACAACTCCCCTGCCTATTCAATGTAAGTTTCGCGAGACCTTGTTGACTACTTGTAAGATCTCAATCCATATGAAGTTATACCTATGTACACACATTTATTATGTCGGTCGCTTTTGTGGATCAGATAAATTCTAGTACAATCTGCCTTAGAAATGCTGCAGTGCCGGCTTCTTTAAATAACAAAAGAAAGAGGAACAGGCGCAGCGCACCGTCCGCCATTTTGCAATATAAATATAGCAAGATGGCGGCGCGGGCCACTAGTCGGCGAAAGTACTGCTGGGTAATTATAAGCAGCGCGGCGCGGCGCAGCGGGCAGGAGAGGTAAATCGCGAGGATCTATGGCTGGGCGATGCACGCAATACTTAGCTTGATTTATATCGCTCTCTTGTTTCCATTCGACCGATTGTTATTGGTTTTATGCGCTCAAGTGTCGCGATTCTCGTATTGTTTCCGACGGGCCATGGGAATCATGTTCGCGGGGGTTCTCAATGGGCTTTTTGTTAATACTTCTCTCTTAAATAAAAATACATATCATTGTTTGTAGTTCAAGTTCAAGATATTTTTATTTTAATTCAGTTATCAATTGGTGTTATTATTTTGGTCCAATTATAATGTACTTACATTTCTTAGTTGATGAAGTCAACTGGCAGCTGTTATCACTTTATTTTTTTATTTCGACATAATATATGGGAACTTACGTTGCATTATATTCGTTCATAGAACTGTTGTGATATTATCTTTTGATTTAATTTTTTTTTTCGGTATACGACGTAACGCCACGAGGCTTTTCATAAAGGGGAAAATTGGAGTTAATTTTCAATGACACGATAACGCTGCAAATCACCAATTAATGTCACTTTAGTCTACTTATGAATAGATCTAATTTTAGATAGAGTATCTAGAGATATGTTTATAAAATCTATTCTGTAGGATTATGTATTTATCATTGCTTCCGTAAAAATCTATTTGTTGAGAAATAACGATATTAAAAACCAGTAGGTATCTTACTCAAAGAACATGTCATGAAATTCTAATGTGTGAATGACGCAAATGATTCTTATTATTCAGTCAGCAACCGGGAAGATAATACCCATCTATTGAATAAATTCACTCCACCCTGATCGGTTTCCATTTTGTACTTGATATTTATAAGTATTCGTCGAATACAAAAGTGGTTTAGCTGACATGATATTATGTAGGTACTTTATACACGAGCATAACAGGAAAAAATCCATAAATACTCATGAAAACATACATAAATATATTACTTATGTCGAAGAGTTGTGTGCGTATGTATTTATAATGTTCTAATAAACATTGAACGTGAGGATAAAACGTGTTTACATGTAAATAGCATACCTAATTTACATTTGTAACTATACTCACTATTTGCATGTTCTATTGAGAGATAAGATTATGACGAACAAGAAGTATGTTCACATATTTATAAAGGTTCTTTTTACATGAGAGGACAAACACATATTTTAGGGTCATCATGCGTCTAACTATGTATGTGTTCAATATTTACTCTAGGCTCTCGGTATACTATTGAAATCAATTTTAAAAATATTACATACTATAACTTAAGAATCGTAGTAACAGTTTACCAGACGCAGCTATGAAAGATATTACTTGCTCTATGAAGCCAGCATCTTGATCAAACTATTAACTTTAATAATGAACTCACTTGTAAAGTGTTCAATAAAAAGTTTATTTATCTACGTAGTTGGTTGATCAATAGCTATTAAATGTTAACGTAATATAGTGTTACCAAATTCTATTGAAGTGGCGAGACTAGCGAGTAGCCGTTGTATCTCGCAAATAGCTCGATGAGTTATTGGTTTCCACGAAACGCCAACATTCTTAGCTGTTAATCAATATTTAATGGTCCATATCCGTCTTTACACGATCTCAATTACTATAACGTTCTCTATGACGCAAGTGTATGTCAACAGAATTTTAATGGCCCGAATTAAAATACATAAGTAGCTATTCAAATTTTAAAAATAGTAACCAAGATAAATACAAAGTAACGTTAAAAAAAACGTAATTTTATTGTTGAATTTTAAAACTGAATACAATTATATAAATTAACGATGTTGGTTTAAGGGCCTACATCAATATTATCGTCGACATGTACATATTAACACAGCTAGTAGGTATAGAAAATGAAGAATTAGGGATATTTTTTTTGTTTACTCAAAATCTACTAAATATATTTTAATTCTGACTTACGTGTTTCTATATATAATAGTTACTTATGTTTTTAAAGTTATTTCATTACTTAATACGCAATAATAGACCGACAAATGAAAAAAATTAAAAATTAGAGAGGTTGTTTCGCTAAGATTTTCTATCGAGAAAACTTTTTTCAATCGCGTTTCTGAGTTTATGCGATCCTAAATCATATATTGAAAAAACATATACTTAAAAATTAGAGCTCTAGCCATTCAATCTAAAGAAACAATGAGAACTTCGTACGTAGAAAAATGCACGAAGCTATTTTGGTATCCTCTTAAACAACTTTTTGTATATTTACTATGACAGATAAACAATAGACTAGTCACGTTCTAACTTATATACAAAGTCCAAATTAGAATTATTCTAACATATTCACAGCACAATGTGTAGAAAATATTTACGCTAGGTATCCTTGATGGAGATTGAAAGCTACTGTAGACAATGAAACATGTAGGTAAGCTAATAAATTAATCGGTAATGATAGGGGAACAATTTAATTTAATCATCAGCGATTACTCTAAATATTGCGAAAAAATAATTTTGAATTTTGTTTATTTTCCTATACTACGACAGATATATTGATTTTGTAGACTGTACACAGATGATTTTTTAATTAATAATTAATATAGCCATTTATTCCGAACATTTACATTGTTATTTACATTGTTATCATAAAATGTCCCTAAGTTCGGTGTGTCTTTTGACATAGGCCTCCTCCAACTGCTTCCATTGCACTCTGTCTGTTGCTACTCTGGTCCAGTAAGGTCCCAAGGCTAAGCGAAAGTCGTCTTCCCATCTTCTTGTTGGACGTCCCCGTTGTCTGCTTCCGTCTCTTGGGTACCAGAGTGTAACTTGTTTGCTCCATTTTTCTGTCTTACAGCGTAGCATGTGACCTGTCCAGCGCCACTTCAATTGGTCCGTTCGGGTAAGTATATCCTTGACTTTGGTTTTGTTCCTTATGCTGAGGTAATTCTATCACACAGATGATACTAACTCGCAAATAAACCCTGTGCCAACACGCCTGCCCAGCGCGCCACAGTAGATCATAATCTCTCCCAAAGTGGAGGAGGCCCGTGCCCAACAGTGGGACGTTAATGGGCTGGGTAGAGAGAGATTATTATGTCTACAAGCTGTATCTTATGTATAACTATATAATGAAGATTTAATTAATAAACAAAGATACCTCGAAGGAAACCCATAAAATATAATACGTTAATAGAGCAACGGCACGAGGACTACATAATTATATATACCCGGCAAGATAAAAGTATCTATATATTTTATATGTTAAATATCTGCATACTTGAAAATGAGTTCACAGAATTTACGACTTCATTGCTACATCAACACATGTGATGTATTTTATTAAAATTCATTGTACAAATAATTCAGATAGCATACTTAATGGGTTGTCTATTAATAAAGAGGACGTAATTTTTATTAGTCTTGCACAGTTGTGACCTCGTTTTGAGTATTTTTTATTCATCAGACTATACAGCAGTCGTTTAAATGCTTTTTTATTCGTCACACGAAGGAGGAATCTCTCGATACGGTCTCTATATAATCGATTAATGTTTTATTCTATTTTTTTATCTGTTAAAATGAAGTAGGTAGTAGAGGCAATGGTTTCCTTTTTCGATCGACCGCCCGTGAAGGTTCACCTCAAACCTGGAACATAAAAACTGTTAAACATGAGCCATGATAGTTTTTAGTTTTGGATTAAACAAACAAAAACTGAAAAAGCTGAGACTGCTTTTAACTTCAAAACAATGTTGGGAAGACTACTTTTTTTTTTTGTTCTCCGATTTGCCCTACCGGGCCATGATGGTGCCTTGAGCTTTACCATGACCCGGAGTAAATGGTGAGGATAATATTAAGTGAATTTTTATTATGTGATTCACTTCAATCATCTCTAAAATACAAAACGAAATTTTGAATTAGTTTAGTTCTATAAGATAGCCCGGTTAAAAACACTTCACCTTCATTATGAGGCAAACACTTCGTGTGTATTTCCAAGGCAATTACGGTTCTTGTAATAATACAGAATTATCCACGTCGGTTATAATGTTTAGTAGTGAAATTTGACATGCGCGGAAATAATATATCTGTCGGGCACTCGGTCCGCAACGTGATCATAAAGATTTATAAACAAGTTTTCATTCAAGCTAATTACAATAACGATAAGGAGGGTGCATTGAACGACACGCTTGATAAATATACTACGGGTAACTTTATTGCATTTCGATAAATTGGTCTTGCTATTCAGCGTAATTGTATTTACTTTATTATAACACATTAGCACCAATCGAACGTGGATTTTTGATGTCTGAATACTGCATTAGCTTTAGCAATTATCATGTTACGACTTTGAACATTTTAACAGGTTTTAAAAATAAAAATATTTAAAATGTCTGCTGTCTATAGAAGCGTAAGGTCATGTTCAGTTTTAGCGTTCCGCTTTTTGTTTATTTATCATTGCCAGGGATGTATGTATATTTATAGCTCTCATCCAATTAAAGTTTTATAATGATTTTTGTGTGATAATAAGTAACAAAATATACCCATGATAATATCTTCTTACATAGAATCACTATTTGTCACACAAACATCGTGTTTATTAAGTGATATCAATACAAGAAATATACATTTAGGTATTTATCTATATTGCAATCTAATTGGCTGTAAAATTTGGCGATAACAAACCTATCTATTGTTTATTACCATTGGCATATTTCAGCACACTGACAGAAGAGCATGCCAACTCGTTTGACCTCATTCCAGAGACTAGTTCTGTGTAAACTCTCATCTTGGGTTTATGAAAACATAGCTATTTTAAGACTAAATATAAAGCCCCAGACCGGTCCAACTTATTATTTGTTTGTATTACAGCTGAACATGTGCCAAGAGAATACGTGTTTTCAATGTGCGCTTTTCGTTACTCACTCGGTTTTACTATAAACAACTCAGGGAAAGGCATTGATGAGAGATAACTCGTTTTTTTTCTGAAATCAATTCATTGCGTTTACGTAACATGAAATGTAAAATATTTATACTTCTGCAATGCTTGTACATTCCAATAACCCATTCGTGTTATATGTTTGTTCTCGTAACATAATTTTAATAGACGTGAAGTTTTCAACACGGCATATAGGTTTGTTCCATTCCATACACTTTCGTAATAGGAACATTTCAATTTAAGGTGTTGAAATACGTATATTAAATTTGCCGTCATGGTCCTTGTAGAATAGTAATACGGTGCCCCAGTTTCTGGTATGCCCTTCACTTAAGAAATATTTATGATTGTCTTCGTAGAGGTTCCTTGAGTGCCTTTAAACACTACCTTCAAATTATAATCAATCTTGATTAGCTATATAATTGTCCTTTACCTCTCACTATTGCTATATCTTTACATTTTCATTGTTTTACACCTGTTTATGTCTTTCTGTTAGTTCCTCTTCGTATGTTTCCAAATTTATAGTTTTAATTTCCACATTTTTATACCTATGCTCTCTCTGTCATCAATATCATTTTTACTTTGAAATTGTTTAGGACAACTACCTGAACGTGCAATGACAAAAAATTCTTCAAACAATGTTTGAACTACATGTTATATCACTGTGGTCAGGCACTTAAATATAATTTTCTAAACGAATTCAACGAGCTTGTTCATCTGGTCTGACGGGTCTGTACCGGTCTTAGACTCCAGCGTGGCGGCATCCGTTAACTGCACCGTGTACAAAACTAGTTCTAACATCTTATCTCAATTAGAAAGTTAAACACTATCTGACTAAAGTGAAGCATTGATTAATGATACAGAAACTCTTTTTGCTGTTGGAATTAGATCTAATGATCTCTATAATTTGTTTAACGACCATTTTCTGTCAGAATAATGCCCATCGAAATATGTAGGAATAGTCTATGTACTCTTCACGTTGTCTATAGGTATAGTATAATTATATTGACCCAAATTCATAGAAGCTACAATGATAGCCTAAAAGATCGTGAACAAATACATAAATTCAAACTTTTATTAATTAATACTTAGGAGAAGTGTAAGAATAGAACAGAATAGTTGTCGAAAAGTGCCTGTAAAAATGCGATTCAGTAATACGTTATTGATAATACCTAGCACGTACCAAACGTATAAAACCGACAAAATTGTATAATTTTATATGAACTTCTGACATTTATACACACGATGGTAAATCCAAATATTTTTTGTAAAACCCAGATGTTTTGTAGTATATTCTTCTAAGAGTTATTAGGTTCAAGGTAAAATTCAAAAGAATCAATATGCCAACTTTTAATAACATATCTATTTATAACTTTTTAATACAAACGATATTTTGTTTATTTTACAATCTGTTGACCTTATATTTTCAATAACATTTAATAGAATGGGTTTTTATGTTATGTTAGCACAAAAATATAAAAATATAACATAATTTTGAGTCAGAACATTGTTCTTCTAGATATAATGTAGATAAACATATCGTTTGTAATTATCTCAGTAATGAAGCGGATGTTGTTCAAACAAGAATATCAAAACACCTACATAATATTGAATTAATTATGAAAGTTATTTCAACTACTCGCCTACTAATTTACAAATCAATGTTTATGTATCCTTTTATAGCTATGTTTAAAGACATTCTCCTCATTAATAATAATTTATGGGCTTGATTATCGAACACTCCTACACAGATTTAGATTAATTTACTAGTTTCACTTGTATCAAATTGGTCGTAGTGCAGAACACGAGGTATATCGGGCAATGAACGTAGTCGAGTCCCCATTTCTCACGTTCAAACGAGTTGCGGAGTTGTCCGTCGACATGCCGATCAAGAAAGGCTCTGGTGCGGTGCCTTAAAGGGGAAAACGTCGTGTTTTTGCTCTCCCAAGTATGCCGGTCGCCATTACCATTAGCTCGGTGCGTGCGGGTGAAATAATGATTAGATTTAACCCTCCAGTCTTTGAATTAAGCGGAATTATTTAGATAGAAATTTGCTACAGTTTTTTTTGCAAGAAGACGTGAAAAACTTTTGAGTATTTCTAAATGTTGTCGCAACTGAGTCTGTCAACCCATGCAATAATCTATTTTATTTAATGAGAGTTACAAAGTTGTGGTACTAGGGTAACAGATTTTAAGATATTTTTAAGAAACTCTTTGTGAACGAGACCAGATTGGGAGCTCTCAGTGTCGATCGTAGGACAATTTATTGTAAAATGTACTGTTGCAATGTTACAACAGGTGTCGATAATATTTTCCAGGGGAACATGTTTATAATTCTATCTAGATGACATTTAGGTTTCCAGTACCTACTAAGCGAAATGTCACCGAACCGAGCGGACGATACCTGTTAACGTTAAGAGGGTACTGTACTCCTCATTTAGGTAGGTATTTGCCTTAGGTATTGCTATCCCTATTTCCGAGCGCCGCGCTGAAAGTGACAAATATAGATGAAGCGGATTTTACCTACAAATTCTTTGAAAAAAGACGTCTTGTACTTCCGTTTTCTTTTCGCGAAAGTTAAACCGATTTTAATAGTTTTTGCTTCTATCACTTTCTTATGTGCTAAAACTTTACCAAATTTGTGTGATAGACGCTGCAACTTTATCTAAAGAAAACCGAAAAAAGTGGGTGTTTCGGATCGTCATATTTCTTTTAGTTATTATGTTTTTAAAAAAAAGAAAGTGATAGAAGCATAGATATACTCTTTATCTATAATATAACGCAAAAACTATTAAAATCGGTTTAACTTTCGCGAAGAAAAAACGGAAGTACGATACCCATGCTTTTGTATGGAGCATAATTTGGTATCGTACCGTCTTAAGCAATGGATAATCCCAATGGTCACTACTGATTAATCTGATTTATTTGTTAGTAAATGAAAATTTTTGTCTACCAATTATATTACTATACAATATTATTAAAAATCCGTCTAATACCAATTGAAACAGCTTACAACCCATCCAATTATTATTATTTAAACTATGTGTTTATTTTCTTTTAGACTATGTATTTATACAAACTTTACGCTGCGAGATGTGTCAAAGCTTGTAATTTCCTCCTCATAAACGGTCTATTTATAACAAAATGCGTACTGCATAAACAAATCCTTTAGCTGTAAATATTGCCATACATACATTATTTTGCTAAAACATAACAAAAGTTAAAAGTAAAACTACATTATCTGTATACAGAATACAGAAGAGAATAACTTAAAAATCTGTTTTAACAGTACCATAATGGCCAGTAACTTTGAAAACAATGAAACAATTCGCCCTAAATCTATATAATTATGTACGTTCATGTATTTTACTGCAATTGGCAGGTGATTATGCTAAATGACAGCGCGCAAGCCCATGCGCATATTATTAACTGTATAATGTTTTCTATTGCATAACTTATAAACCGGTTCTGATAAAATGTCAGACGAGTCATACAAGCTTTTATTCACAGCTGTTGCTCAATTTCCATTCACGCTACAATTATGGCTCGAAGAACGTTGTTTTTTTGATTTATTATACATACTTTGAGCGGTCCACTTTCCTCACTTGGTCGTTTTGTACGTAAAGAAAACGAAAGAATTATGTAAAACATTTTGACGATATGAATATATTTATATGAATATAATACATATATTTTGACTATCAATTCCCGAATTGTAGAGTTTTAGCTTTAGTAGTTGCGCCATTCTTTAGTGATGTAGGTACATACACACAATTTACAAACCAAGAATTCTTCAAGTATCACATTATTAGTCATTTCCATTTATACAGAGAGCTACATCCTGAGTTATTTTTTATGAATATTTAGGAACCCCAAGAACTTTCTAAAACTGACACCTGCACATCGTAAACAAGAGCGCAATTAGCTTTTGGACGGACGAGTATGACATAATTAATTTAAAAAATTATTACATACGAATATATTTATTATAAATTAAAAAATTATGCTTATTATTTTATTGACGGGCCTCGTGGTGTAGTGGTTCTGGTAACGGACTGCCGATCAAGAGGTCGCGGGTTCGATTCCCGCTCGGGACAATCATTTGTGTGATTTTTCTAATTATCATACAAATGTTTGTACTGCGTCTGGGTGTTCCTATGTATTATAAGTATGTATTTACAAAAAAAGTAGTATATGTATTCTATCCGTATTCTGGTACCCATAACACAAGCATATAAGCTTAGCTTGGAACCAGAGGACGTTGTGTGAAATGTCCATGAATATTTATTTATTATTAACACGCTTATTTTTAATATCTGAATTGTTAATACTGTGTTATAAATGAACATTTATTTAAATTTATTAAATGGGTATGTGCTGTAAGTTAAATAACTGAATCGAACTATTAATATTTCATAGTCTGGAGGCGAATTCATACACTTTTCACGTAGTTTTAGGTTAACAGGAACCACATTAAGAGGATACCAAAATAGCTTCGTGCATTTTTCTATGTACGAAGTTTTCATTGTTTCTTTAGATTGAATGGCTAAAGCTCTAATTTTTAAGTATATGTTTTTTCAATATAAAATATGATCTAGGATCGCATGAACTCAGAAACGCGATTGAAAAAGTTTTCTCGATAGAAAATCTTGGTGAAACAACCTCTCTAATATTTTATTTTTTTCATTTGTTTGTCTATTATCGCGTATTAACTAATGAAATAACTTTAAAAACATAGGTAACTATTATGTATAGAAACACGTGGATCAGAATTAAAATATATTTAGTATATTTTGAGTAAATAGGAAAAGTATCCCTAATTCTTCATTTTCTGTGCCTACTGGCTGTGTTAATATTTACGTGTCGGCGATGATATTGATGTAGGCCCTTAAATACGTAACTATATCATCAATGATATTTTACGCACTGTATGACACTGAAAGATGAAATTCATCTCAACATAGTTTAATGATATCTATACGCACAGTCTTTATGTCAATAGTCTAACCATGAATTTAGTTCATTTCCACTCCTGGACACTGGGGTACAGCGTTGATATGAATATTTTGTTAGTCAATCCATATAAAATGGTTATTAATAGTTCTTTGGCAGATTAAGGGTACTTACGCGTGAAAGAAATTGTAACGAGTGACGTAATAATAAAAAGGAAATAATAATAAAAGATCTACTAGCACACAGGTTAGTGAACTGGCAGCTGCATAGGATAGACATCTATGCGGGCGAATAAAAATATAAATGTCGGCAAAAGCCCAGGCATCACCTGCAGTTTCAAGCCCCCCTGATCTGACCAGTTTTGTAACCGATGTCTACAACACTAATTGATTCTGCTACAGATTATCGCAACTTAACATCACCACATAAATATTTATTATAGAAACCTCTTATCAACCAATCCACTTTTTCACGTCCGTTGCCTTTCTTCCGTTTCACATTATTATAAAACTTGAACTGTTTCAATTTAAAAGTAGGTAGTAAATGTAAATGCATATTATATTCGGCATATTAACTATATATGGAAATTTTATTCTGCAATATGTTAATACTTAATTGGGTAGGTATATTTTGTATAATAAATTCCATTTATAAATAATATAATAGTCGTTTTAATTAATATAAGCCACAAAAACAAGGTTGTTTCGCATACCTTTTACTCAACCAAAACCAGTTATCAAAACTGGTCGTTGTCTGCTACTCTTGAGCACGCTATAAATACACATAATAATCTGTATAATAACAATTGACCTTTGAATTGAAAAAGGTTCCGTTCTTGACGGTTTAAAATTAATATACATGTTTTGACGAATTATAAACGTGGATGTAATAATTGATTAACATCTCGTTATTTATTACATGTAGATTCTCGAATTACCGTATTTTTTGCAAAATTTTTTTAATACTGCATTGACATAAATACTATTTAGCTAAAAATGTTGCTAATGTATGGAAATATGTTCACATTTATAACTTTTTAAGTGGACATGTTATGATAATATTTACATCAATATTCTATGGAGTAGCTAAGGGTTGTGGCGTTCTATAGGGGAGGCCTAAGTCCACCAGAGAACGGAGAAAGGCTGATGTATGGTTGGATGTTGCGTGTATAATTTCTAGCTCAGTTCCAGTTTATCAGTGATGCTAATATCGTTTCTGTTTTGTTTTAGGTTCATCACCAGAACGTGAAACTGCTGAAGTGACCAAGAAAGGTACTTTTAAATAATTTATAACATCCTTAAATAATTCTGCCACTCAGTCGGATAAATGTTAGCTTGATGATAAAACCAAATATCCGTATAGTTTTATAAAACTAAATACTAACAAAACTCCAAAAGAACGATTGCTGTGTTAGTAGGATTAAAATCTTAATAAAAAATTTTGATAGAGCAATTATTATCACGGCATGGCCGCAATAGCTCAGCAAACGATTCCGATGATGCAGCGAAGGAACCCCTAGTAAAAATATTTCCAATTTGAATCGTAACCAGTAATATTATGTTTTGGAAAAGAACCGTGTACAAAAGTATAATCTTTAAACAAGGAAAGGATGGTTTTATGGAAGAAAACTGATATGAATAAATCAAGAGTATCTTATATTATCATTTTATTTTTATTATCTCCTAGTCTGGCGTCATCTCCATGAGAATCATAAACGTGTTTACGTTGAAATATTGAGATCACCATCCTTAATTTCACATTCAAATTTGTATCTTTGTTTGCCCAGCCCCTCATCTGCGTATGTATGTTGTTATTTATGCTTCGGCCAAGTTTTAAAAAGCCTGAGGTCACAACGGACGACAAATACATTTGTTATTATCATTTCACAATCTGAATTTCAATTCGGCGTCTAAGTAACGGGGTCACGTCGTTTTCGATAGATGTTTCTAGATAATTATGCATATGTACGAGTGTTTTTCGTATGATAAATATGTATATACCTACTGTATAATATTTTATGTAACGGTATGTAACTAATTGTTATTCATGATATTGGTGTACTATTCTTGTATTATAATTTCAACATACCAAAACATCGCTGGAGGCATTTTGAGAGGTGTATTTACAGACTTTAAGTAAACGCTCAATATGGAAAGCTTTCTATTAATTTCAACAAATAGTTTGATCTAAATTAATTAGATTCTGAGCTGGAGCCAATACACCAATAAAAGCAAGTATGATTAAAGCTGAGACTAGGCCTTCGTAGACAATTTAGCTCCAGCTAATGACGAATCGTGAAATATTTCCGTATATACTAAACTTATCTTTAACGTGTGTAAGATATTTCTTGATTTCAATTACTATGTTAGATACTCAAGCTTTGCTAATAATACACTTCGAGAACTCGTAAGTAGAGTTTACAAATACAGAGATTTCTACCTTTTGAAGACTAAGTAGGTACGCTCTATAAATCTCAGCATTAGTCGTTTTTGTTTTTATGTTTTGTTTGTTGAATGCACTCATGTTTGGTGTACGTTGAAATAACACGTTTCTCGTTCCCTTCGGCTGTAAAATGTTGCCACACACGAGGTACCACCCTCAATGTTACAGGTCTGTGCTCCTTTTGAACCTTTGTAATATAAGTAAATGTTTTATAGTGTGTTATGTCTGTGTAAAACAATGCTACGTAACCACTGAATTTTCCAACCGGGGTAAATAAGACCTAACTTCACGAAAAAGGTTACTGTTTATTGCTGATATGATTCTAGTGAAGTGTTACACCCATTTAAAACTCAAATACTTGTTCTTCTTGTTTTAATTTGTAAGAAATTAATCCAAATACATATGCTTGATTTGAATATCATAAATTATCATTAAAAGTTTAATTGTGACAAGAAGACTAATAAATTCCGAATTTTAATTTACTTTATGTTTCAGAATAAATTAACAGTGTACAAAACTCCTCAATTTAATGTCTTTAGATTTGGTCTTAGTCACATGTTGATCGACCTAAACTATAAATAAATAAGATACTAAACCGGTAACAGCCTCGTTTAAGTATGTATGCGTCATATTATATCTCATATAGATGTTTAATTAAATGAATATGCATAGCGTTCGCCCGAGATCAATTTGTGGAAGTGCCAAGATCTGATCTCTCTGGTTTTTGTCGGCCGTTATTTAACATGGAACGTGGAATTATAACAAGTTTTTGAACCACATGTGTATCATTAACTCATATTATTTATAAACGCGTAGGTAGTTTATATGTGTGCGTGTATTCGCGTCCAACGGATACTATTATCTAGTTATTAATTGCTACAAAATGTGATCGTATAGTTTGATAGTATAACTATTATAACGAACATTACTGTGTTAGATTTGTAATTAGTACTTAGTACTTATAATGTAAGAGCCCATCACTGAGAAAATTACGTTACAGTTATACAATGGGTAAGAGCTTTTGTTCAGAATGAAACTACGGTAATGTCTTTCCTGTCTTTGCGTAAATATCTGTGTCACGATATTACAATCTTTATTAATTGCCACTTGCCAATAAAGTTCTACAGATTGAGTAATATTTATTTATTTATAATGTAGTTATGATATGTGTTTTATACTATAGCTCTTAATATGAAGGTGTTTTGAAATAACACTCTAGTGTTATATAAAATTGATATCGTGAGGAGGTCAGGATGGTAACCGGAAAATGGGCATTGTTGCTCTAAATTTTTATATCTCTTTTCATTTGATGATGGCATTCCGCTAATATTTATTAAATCTAGACATAAATTAGTGACCAATATTTTTATACCTATTATTTTTACGTCCTTTTTAAGCTTTAGTAAAAAGACAACTCTTTGACTACAGCAATAAAGTGCGTAATTACACAACTGAGGTAGACAATCTGAAGTTATTTCTACGTAATACATAGTAGATCTCAATGTAGCCAAGCGTGAAGGTTAGATAAAAGCAAGGAAATTGATCTACTTCGTTATAATCAACAAATCTGTGTGTGACATTGACAACTAAACAATTGATAGAATACTGAGTTGACAACAAAGAGATATTACTAAGATATGATTACTGTACGAACAATAAAACCAGAGGAGGTCAAACTAACAAGTTGTACGTGTATATCGTTGCACGAACAAGAAAGTTACCGGTGAAAGTATGAAACACTCTAATACCACTGAGAGAATTATTAAATGAATTTCATAACACGACTGGTTACTAAACCGGTTTTTAAATCTTTGGCTTACAAGGTAATCTTACGATTCTTGTAATAAAATGACTGAGAATAATAATAAGAATATAATGGATACGCTATTTATAAAGAGAACCTGTCCCTTTTGTATCGACCGGGACGAGGGTCGGCTATTATGATATTGAATAGATTTCGGGTCTCCCCTTTTGAACCGTTACTGTTCAGTTACCTGTTTGACTGATGCGGTGCTCCAGATAAGAATGGCCTTGAAAACTTATTGTTATCTTTTTGTTTAGGACAGTTTTGCACAGATTTCTTTATATCGATGATAAGATCCTACTAAAGTTATGATAATAAAATTGTTATTCAACTATCTAGGTAATAAAAAGTCTTGTAATAAAAAATTGCAGTTACCTTTTCTACAATTCCTTGTTGCAATAAAATGTTGTTTGTATTCTGCTGTTATTTTGTACCCTTATCGTAGTAACGCTCCAGAGAATTCGAAAGTTGTTTACTTTACCACCTACAGATTTTAAACAAAACTACGTGACAGTTAAAATAAAATAGGTACTTGCGTTGTGTTCCTTTAGTTACATACAGGTAACCACATTTAGTAAACAATGCTGGACCCTACTCATAAATTGATCGATGGACTTACTACCAACCAGGTAAAAAGTCGAAAAGGCCAACTTGTTATATTCTCAGTGATTACAAAATTCAAGCCTAAATAAAGCTCTTTTACAAATACGCCCGCATGTTGAATAAAACAAATTACAGTCTTCTTTTATTTATTCACGGTGAACACTAAATTACTGTTTCTCGTACGTGCAGGGATTTCAGGTCACATTTACACTAAAGCATATAAATTTTATACTTGATACATTTCTGCGGTTAATGAGTCTCCAAGCTAGGTAGAGTGACGTCATTAAAATTAATTTGCCCGCATACAGTAACTGGTGTGGCAGTTGATTGTCGAGTTTCCAGTACATCGGCCTAACCGGTATAACATCCAATTTTGCACGACTTTCTATCGTATTAATCGAGTCACACCCGACTTCGCATGTAGACATATTAATTCTATTAAGTTGTTTACGAATCGCTAAATATTTTGCCCATATTGTGACAAATTGTGAACTTTAAACCATCAGTTAATTCAGCGAATTAAGAAATTTGAAATAAAGTTTAAATTCGACTCTCGACTTCTTCTTCGACTGACGAAGAAGAATACCTGAAGCTAGAGACAGTATCCTCGGTAAACGGCACATTACAATGTTTACTAATTTCGACATATTTTTGTACCTGCTTACTTCAAGTTTATATGTTGTGTATATAATAACTGTGGGCTCTTCGCTCAAAAACCTGGGGTTGTTTTGTTTTACAAAAAAATGTTCTTATCCCGAGAAAAGCAAAAAATAAAAAGGGATCGCTTTTCTGAGTAAGGTTGTTATATCATTGTACAATAACATAATTAAGTAGGCCCTCGTTTTAAGTGTATGCTCTTTGTTAATAATAACGTCGCAGTTTTGTATCTTGATTATTTTTTATTTATAAAACGGGTGGAGTATGATTTTTTAGAGATTTATTTAAGCAAGAACAATATGTATTTGAAATTTAAGTTACACTTTTAAAGTACGTTTTAAATTAGTCAAAGAATGTTTAGCTATAAAACAAAGCATGTATCTATATACTATCAGACATGAGATGCGACTGAATGACGATTGTATGATAATGCCTAGTTGTGAGTCAAATTGAATATTAAACAAGACAAGGGGAAAACATGAATGCCATAAAGCGTTTTGTTTAACCATCACCAGCACATTTATATTCCGTGCCAACGTTTACGAGATAATGACTGTTTTGCTGCTTGATACATGATTAAAAGCATATTTTATTCCTTTCACTCGCACCGTAATTGGACATTTGATTCGAACATTTGATTCAAATATCCAATTTGCGTAAGGCATTAATTTGTAATAGCAATATGTTGAAGAGAAGTGAAAATTGTACATTTTATTTTCATATGAATTTGTCTTTGTAGATGACAGCAGATGTTTATAGTTTTTATGTATTGGAATAGAACCGAATGGCTTTTCTCGGAATATTAATTTAATGTTTATATGACTAGATTGCCTCACTGACCTTCCTAGACCTATCCTAGTGTTATCATTTGTGTACATTTCCTAGACACGAATGTTAGTCTTCATAAGCAATAACGAACGAACTGTGTCACGGGACCACGCAAGTAAACCATCTATAAAACATGCAATTATCGCTGATAAACGCATACATACTTTTAATTGGAACGCTTGACCAAATTTGCCACCGGTTGATTATTGATATCGACATACTCAAAATTATTGCAAAGTAATTGCTCCTTCAATGCAGCAATGCAGTTGTTCAGGGTCGCAGGGAGCAGTGTCAGTCTGCCAACACCCGGGCCACCTGCACGCAGACCGGGCCAACGAGTTTCCAGTAGCACCATTGCCATCTAGTATTGTGTAGTTACGAAATATTATTTATCGTAATTATGATTTTATTTCACCGCTTGCTCAGTGATAATTGTCGAGATGTTACGCTATGCTGTCATTCCCATTTGCGGTTCGGAACTCCGAAGCAATTCATTGGTTCATTATTTTGTGGTTTTCTATTTTGAATCTGTGTATGAAGTAACAGATCAAGTAGTTATGCCGTACCCACTCGATTTATGACAGAGAATTTATTGGAGATGAATATGGCTGTATTGATAGCCTTTTCTTAAGTGGTTATTTTTGTATTCTCTTAGAGAACTGATGAGTAGATTACGATAGAATCGAATTGAATAAATCTCGAAGTCCGCTTCGGTCAGTCGAATGGTCGTCACGATGTATGGCCAGTGTGCGCCGACCGGAGTGTAGGCAGCTACTTTCTCCTAACGGGATTTGCCTCCCACGCTACTGCCGGCTGCGCAGACGCCGATTACGACATCCATTTTGAATTTTATTAACTGTGGAATCACGATAACGATAATGTTATACGTTGTGAAATAATATTTGCAGTATAAATACTTGTTAACCTTTATATTAATTTAATTATTCTCAGCGTCGTGTCCGTGACTAAATGTTTGTTTTGTGTCCAGTTTTCCTTCTTCGTGTTTATTAAATAGGTACCTTTATGCTATGCGCTGTATTGATTTGAATTCTGTAGTGCAAATAACTAAGTACTAGGTATAATAATTTTCCACTCCAACATTTCAAACGATTCTGTACGACTAACAAGTACAACTAAGACACATAATTGTGTGGTGACTGAATTCCCACTTAGGGCAATTTTAGCAAAATGGTATAGTATTTATTATAGAGTTAAATTTGTGCCGTATCTATGTCTTCTATGTACAGTGTGAATATGAAATGAACATACAGAAACTAAGAACTTAAGCACCTCACCTCACATTTAGTATGTTAAAAATTCCATTATAATTTATACACACATAATGTATTTTTTATGTACATATATTTAGTCTAGGTCTGTTATATAACGCCAATAAAAATTATAATTGAATTTATATTTCCGTTTCGTATTATGGAGACTTGTACTACTTATTTAATAGTTGACATTATTAATTTTAGATAAATTTATATGCAAAACATTTCCGTAGATAAAATGACGTCATTATTAAAAATAGGACAGGATCTTTTACAAAATAACTTCTTTAATGTTTAAAAACATTAGATTAGTATGTTCTATATTCAAAAAATATTACAAAATTTGTTTTTTTTTTAAATAGACGTAAGTTTTTCTTAAACCATGCAACGATCGTGGGCAGTTCAGTTCGTCTCGCCCCGGGGGGTGTAAGTCAAAGGCCAAAGTCATGATCTCTGCTTACTTGAGTTTCACAACAAATATCTTTACTTCTACATTCATAAGAAACTACCTAGTTTTGCCTAACACTTATAAGTATTTTCCTCGTTTCAAAATTGTATAGTTTTTGCTAGTAATTCGTTGCATATCATCTTTTGTATCGCAAAAAAGACAAAAAGAGATTTATTCTTACAATAACATATGCATTTTACATATTTGATCTAACTCGTATGTTATCTTTAATAAATAGTTAAGTAAATATTTGTATTGCCTTTACGACACAATTTCGTAGTTATTATCTAACGTAATAAGGAAGTTAATATCCATGATACTTTAATATTACATCTTATTTAGTGTTGTTTATTAAATTCTCTTTTTATTTTTTTAGATCATAATTCTGCCAATACATTAGACCTTTTTAGTAGATTGGAGTGTTATTGGAGTGTTATTATTAAAACTGAAGTGGTTATAGGTTTTGATATTTTCGTTTCCATCACAACAAGTTTATAATCTGCTTAGAATATTCTTTAAGTGACTTTTACTGTACATATCGAAAGAAACAGTGCGGTGACAAGTGCATTCTGAGTCCATATATTATGTATAGATAAGATAATAATATATTGGAGATAATGTTCACAATTGCTATTTATATTACCTTAATAATATTCACAAATAAAAACATATCACAGCGAAAAAAATATGGTAAATACATACATATACTACCGTATAGTTAATCTCAGAATGAATGTGGTAGGAATCGAAGGTAGAGGAATACCGAAGAAAAAGTAGACGGATTATGTGAAATTGGATATGAAAGAAAGAGGAATAAATAAATATATGGCGTCTAACAGAGGAGCATGGAAGAAAGAGTCATGCTGTGCCAACACAGGTAAAGAAATAAGGTCAGAGCAATCATGATAGAAAAAAATTATGTGACTTAAATCATGGTGATCGTAAACAAGATATTTTAATAAATTAGTTGAGTTTGCTTTATATTTTGCATTCTGTAAAGCAACAGCATGTTTTTGTTTACAATTTGACTTCTATATCAAGTCTTTTTGTAACATTATCTCTATGATAAAGTATTAGTATCAAAAGAACTATATATGTATAAAACATCCATAATACGAATTTTGGCAATGCCGTGACAGTTGTTACCGATAACTAGGTATAAAATTCTGTGCATAATTTGGTTCTGCTTAATAGTGTCCCAATAAAATGAGTATTGATATTTAATAAATGAGCCATATGTTGACCTCTTTGACTTATAAAATGTATATTTGGTATGTTTGATATGTAAAGAAGAATGTATAAACAAGTAATAACAAACAACATTATTCTTCAGCCGTCATAGTTGCGTTTTCTGCATTTCTTAGTAATACACAATGTGTTCTAATGTAAGAATTATTAAGTAAACATCTATGTGTATTTGTGCGTATCGTTCAATGTCCGTGTGGTGACAGGTTAAGAATACAAGTATCAAGTCAAGTGTGTGTTCCCCTGGGAAGGAAAAGAGGCGGCTCTTTTCCTTCCCAGGGTACTGTAACTACAATGTGAGGGATATATGGACCCGTTTTATTACAAAAAATGTAAACAATGCTGACTGTGTAAAATTGGGATTTTGTGATATCTATTCAGACCATGATGTGAAATTTATTTTATATACTCTATGTGTAATTTTAGGTTATATACTCTATGTGTAAAAGCCATCTAAGGAATATTGTTTACAGATAACATCCTCTGTGTAAATCGGAAAACCAATATGCCTGGTCAGCGCTTGACACTAGACTATAATCCCTCCCAAAGTGGAGAAGGTCCGTGCCCAACAGTGGGGTTGGAGAAGGGGAGGGTATACCTGTTTAAAACAAAACAAAACTTTATAATAAAAATGGCGATGGCTAAGATAGGAAAGAATTAACTAACAAACTGTATTGATGTCACAAGGTTTATTATGTCAGTTTATTATATTATACGAAATATTATGAATATGTTATTTGAGCTGTTGTTACATAATTATTTGTATGATGATATCCGTCTTGAGGTTGTATTAGTTATGCTGTTCCAAAATTAACAGCTGTACGTAATATGTATTAATTGTTGTAGTACAAACACTTGTGTACTTAAATTTAAACTTATCGACTCCCGCACCGTCAAGCAAACGCACCGTCTGGCTTCAGTCCAAATATTGTCGATCTTCTAAAAATTGCATGGATCTACACTCAAAGAGTGTGGTGTTCAGCGCCAACTTGCTAATTACAATAAATTGTGGTTACAATTCAGAACTCTACAATATTTTTAAAGATTTCTTCGGAAACTAGCACATTCTTGACACGAAACTAATTATATAGTCAAGTCTCTATAAAAGGTATATTATGCAGATTATATATTCTAGTCATTATCTGAACATGTTCTCGCCAACTCAATATCACGATTCGAAAGCAGAACGAAAGGAAACAAATGTATCATAAGCTCGGATCAATGCGCATACGTATTCATATTCTCATCACAAACGTCACGAATGTATTGATTTCCTTTCTAATAAAAAAGGCATTGTCCGTTTGAAAGCTCGCGATCACAAAGCGTGAAGTGTACAAAAAGCTACTGCATAAAAAGGCACGGGTATATCGGTGCGGTTGCATTATTCCACTATGAAATGAAACGCACATGTGTGGCAGATGTTTGGGGTTCTTTTTTCAAATGTATTATTACGGGTCCTCCGCCTTCGCCCTTCGTCCTCCTACCGCCCTTCAGCACCCCGCGGCGCAGTCACTGACTTCTTTTTGTCGTTGCAGACGGTATTTAATTTGTTTCTGACCTGCTTCTTAGTTAATTCGATATTCACTTGTTGAAGCTATTTTTGAAATAGAATAAACATAGCAGCTAGCGTTATGATTGTTTTTGTTTGTGAATCCCTACATAATGTTATAAACAATAGATCATGCGTATCACGTATTCTTAATTGTAGATAACTGCCAATTGATTTCGACATGCATGATTTCTTGTATCTCATGTAGATACACGTGAAATCTTTGCTATCTTTTGCTGTAGTCAGTCAGTGATGTCATATATGCATACTCTAAATCGTTATTAACAGTTTTTTAACCAAAAATCTTTTGCCCACCCCTTGACATTTTTGGCACCCCAACCAAAAGTTTTTATAACCCATGTCATCCGCATTACAAGACCTATACATTAACTTACTATGTACGGCACTTATCTTCAGTACTTTCTTCGTAATTATTTATATTGTATGATTATTATAAGTATCTGTATAGCCAGATGTTATTATAATAACAAAACGTTAGCTAACGCGTAGGTAATGACTAGTGGATGACTTGTTATAAATATATCTCCGCGTTGATCCAACACATGTTCTCCGTCTGCATGGTTCATATGTAGGGTTGGGCGCCCGGTGGATATCGACAGGTTCCAAGGTTGAATGTGTAATACAAACAGCTGTCAGTCATTAAATTTAATGATACACTCGTATTAGTTTATTATTAGAAATTGTTTTGAGTCAACAAAAATATTTTCATATTTTTTATAAATATCTAGAAATTCTTTGCTTTTACTCTTTTGTATTACTCGTTTATAAATATTTTAAAAGTTAACTTCATTGGCAAATTTGAATATTTATAAATAAATTTTAATTATACAAATTTTCTTCACATACAATTAAGTATAATTAATCTCAATTTAAAACTAGTCTCCAATATAACGTAAGGAAATTTAGTAGAATCTAAAGTGGCAAGTTCAATGCTCCAGTAATCGTTCAGCGGAGCAATCAAGAACCGACTCGATAAACGCGAAATAACCACTTGCTTGAGGCAAAAATGTCGAAATATATACGAGATTCAAGACTTTTTGTTTCTCTTCTATATTTAGAGACATAATGTGCAAAACGTGTCCAAGCAAATTCCAACTCTAATATACTATAGAACATTACATTTTAAGTTTCTTGAGCAGATGGTGGTTGCTCTCAATTATAGCCGGAGTCGCACGAATCGTCGAACCAAATCGTGCGTTTGCTGTGAAACGTGTTTGCCAAAGCTATAAAGGAACTAGTAAAACTTGTATTGTGGTCTCAGTTATTTTTTGCTTATTTCGACGATTATTTTTTATGCTAACATTCGGTATGTTACTAAATATTAATAATAATTCCATGCATGAAATACCAATGACGCATTTAATCATGTTCAATCGAATATAATCGATCATAATATTAATACATCTTCGTTTTAATAAATAGAGCTTGTTCACGATTAAATTAGGTTTCCATTTGTCAATCGAATATTTCTTTTGACAATCGAATCAAACTAATTGGACGAAATTAAATAACAGTCTTGGAATTTCATTCCAAGAACCTGTTAATAACTTTGATCCCAACGACTCACTAAGGATTGCGAAACCCTCCCGGCTCTCGAAGCAGGTAGAGACATCTTCCATGTTTTTGCCTTCTCATTGTCGAACACGATACCGTTTAATTTATTCCTTTCTTCATTCAAAGTAAAATATTTGAGATTTATGTTAGGATCGCGTTGCTCGGCGTCGTTTTATAACGAGTTCCTCTCCCACGAATATATAGATGTGGCTGTCTGACCCGGTGAGTTTATCGATATCGGAGCAATCGTTTCGCTCGATTACATGTTCCGCCACAGCGAAGCGGATGGTAGATTCAATGATCAATTTTTTTTTTTCTGTTTGACTTTTTAAAACAACTTTTATATTCAAAGTTAAACTTTTTCACCATATTATAAAGCAATAAATTTGAATTTAAATTTAGTTTCTAGTAATTCTTTTTCGAATTTACGTATCAATGATGAGAGAAATGAGATAGTTTTCTGTGAATTAGGGAACGTATTTTGCTTACATAGAACAAATTATTTATTAATGCATTTTTAGCTTCGGTAATGACACCGATAATATAATTAAGATAATAAATAGTGCCATATTTTTTGTTGTGCAATATGGAGGGATATGACTACAGAGATATTACATACTTAATACTTATTATCTTCGCAACTTCGTCTCCGTCACCGTCACGTCATGAAGCGAGAATATATTTTGTAGTAGGTAATTAATAAAAGTCTTGTTATAACTACTTAGAGACTTCGGTTATTACTGCCGTTACTGTAGCAAACTTAGCATGAAATAATGACAACATGTTAGGAGTAAGCAAACAAATGCAGTCAGCAGTCAATCTCTTTTGGCGCACTGTTTACAAAATATCATGAAATTGAATCAAGTCTGTACTAGTATTTGTAAACAGACCGGGGACGCATGCGTGGCTCCTAAAATACTTCAAACAGGAATTGAACCCACGCCTACACATGTGCGTAGACGTCGACTCGGGATCCCCTCATAAACTTTTCACTATATAACACGCTTTATTCTCGTTTATTTGTCTTTTATGTTTCCCATAATTTATAGAAGCTGCCGAGCGGAGCGTTCACATTGCAAATAATTAATTATATCTTTAATTTCTCTGTCAGCTTTTTATATTCACTGTTGAAAATGGGTTACCGCCGAAAACACTGAAGCGCGATGTTCTGCTGCTTGTATAATATCATATGATGCTCCGACTGTAATTACATACTGAGTCCTGAAGGCATGTAATTATTAAAAGGTTATTTATATTTAAACGATAGTGACTACAGAAGAAGCATAGAAGATATGAATATTTCAGCAATTGCGGTTAACACAAGGATGTAGACGGATAAATCTAGTCGCTGTTTACATTAGCAACTATTTGTAGTTAGTAGTACTTACAATTTACATCGCGTGTAATCTATTAACCTTGGGCTGGATAACCCGACAACAGTAATAAGATAGTTTGCTCAACATTGTTTAAACAGTTGGCAGTGACATATCTCCTTGCACAAATTTCACACTTTACCAACTGTTTATATTGTTTTTACAATAAATAAGACAATTACTTCATTTATATGTATATTTCTCCAAATTTTAGTATAAAACATTTGTCTGAATATGTATATCTATTCGTTTCGTCTAGACTATTTTTGTACTATGTTAATAAGTAGTTTGACATTCTCATATGTTAAGTTCACCTTCAAATGCCCTTCAACTCATCTTTTAGCTAGCAAAGTCTTACTTTAAGTTATTCAATGATAGATTGTGGATCATTGCAACGAATATTATATTAAAATCTTTAACGTGTGTAGCCAGGAACGGGAAAAAGAGGTGTACGAAGTTTGATATGTTTCACTTTATATCAATGCGTATTTATATTTGTGGCGTTATGTTATTACGTTCGAATATATTTTAGTTAACTTTTGTTAGTTTGTAAGATCGAAAATGTTTCGGGAAAATTCAGGAAAAATATGGGCTGGGTCAAATATGCCGTAACGTTGTATGTTATCCCTTCCTCGCACATTACTGCATTCGCTATGTCGTATTTATTTATTTACAAAATATTTTTCTATCAAATGTAGCGACTTATTATCCCTATAAATTGTCACTAAATTAGTTCTATATTTATATTAAAATCCCGTGTGACCTATTTCAATTCCACAATTATACGAAACGTTGCAACAGATTTGAATGTTAGGTGACTACCGATTTGATTATTTTAAACTGTATGTAGGTCGGTGTGTTCACAGCGTTCTAACAGCTTACATTATCGTCACTTGCGGATGCTTTCTTTGCTTTGAACCAAACGTGAATAGCATTTATAACAAGTCATCTTCTTAAATGTTTCGTAATGACAGCATGCAACAGTTAAAACAGATTTGAATGAGTACTTCATACAGAATGTCATTAGACTAGAGATCTAAATCGAAATAGCAATCTTGCAATCACGGCATGATTTGTTAATAAATTATCCATTAAATCATAACAAAAACGACCATTGTAACTAACAAATAGGAAGCCATTACATGTAAGAGGATCCCATTGGCATTGGACAAATAAACTCTCAATGCTACCTTATAAACTTCACAATAATTACAGCAACAATTCTTCGTATTTTCTGCAACTTTATAAATAAAATGGCGGGCGAGTCTAAAATTAATGAAAAGCATTGCTAATGCATTGTTTCTGCGCGGTGTCGTGTAACCGGTTCTTGGTTCGTCACGCGTGTCAGCTTCGAGGAAACCAACAGTAAAGTTGTTTCCATTGGCATTCTTCGCACGCCCGCTATCGCTCGCCACAATGTCAGCGACTGAACCAAACAAAACGAGCCCCATCTCCATTCTCTATTGTTCTCGCTTTGAATGCCCCCTTTAAACCTTGTTGCTGGCATAGCAACAACATGAGAGAAAACGGTGCGCTAATTGACATCGGTATTATACACAGCTTAAATGGTTCACTTTCCTTTATTACTTTCAACTATAAACACATCATATACATATTTACCATACGCACAAACTTCTTCAAGGTTTCAAACGGACCGTGTCTGTGTCGGATCAACGCTTATAATTTATTTATTTCTACGGCGGATGTGAGCCTATTTACGTTCCAACAACCCGAAAGAAGGTTATTCGCGTTTACACAACCAATAAACGTATACAAAGAAGAGTTAAACGCTACGAACATTAATCAACGTTGTCGGTAACCGTAACCGTCTCCGGGGGATTAGCCGCCGAGATATTCTATTCTTCGGCCGTAATTAATAGCATTTGGCAAGTGAGCGTCGGCGGGCTGGCGCAAATAGATATTCGTGACGAGACGTTGCACTTGCGTAATTAGATAATTTAAACACGCGATATGAAAACAATGTGGGTCTATAGGAAATGTTAGTTAGACGTAACTGTATCCTCAGTGATGTGTCTGTGTGCATATAATAGTCAACCCACGCTTGTGTAAAGCAGGCCAACGGCCGTTTGCTGAGCTAAGTGTAGAGACTAGATAAGCGTACGCGATGCACGAAGATAGATCTATGACTGATTCTAGCTATATCCATCGTCATCAAAATGTCAACATAACGAGTATCATCAATAATAATTGTAAGTGGACCGCGTGACCGCGTATAAGAAAAATATTCAAGTCAGGCAATGCTTATGTATGTAATTTTATAGCTTTTTTATATGAAACTTCCGTTGATGTGATTCTCCTGGCATGGTATTATAGCTATCGAGTCAAGAACCTCGACATTTAATTAGGTATGAGTTATGAACGCCTACGGTTGTTTAAGGCAATGACTCCTGCCTTTTTGATTCATTAACATGCAATTACAATCTTTGACGTGAGTAATATATTGCAGCGTTGCGCCACTGCGAGCTATATTTTATGGTATTTGTGTAAATAAATTGAATATATTATCATGACATGATAATTTCAGCTTTCGAGAGGTTTCGTTGTTAAGTTGACTCTATATTTATTTAGCCTCATACAGAAATGTTTTGACAGCCTTTGGATTGCTTATGAAATTAACTGAATATTTAAAATTTTCTAGAATGTATAGCTCTATTTTAACATATCTATCTGAATATTATCCCACAGAGCAGGCCAACTTGGACAGAAATTTTGGCTTGATTAAACACCGGATATGTGTTAATTGCTATTAAAGCTGTTTAGTTGCCTCATTTGGTGTCCTAAAGGAGAACTGTTTGTAAATTATCTACAGTCATTATGTTAACGACTGTGAATTTATCCGGTTTGTGATCATAAATTAAATTCTGATTCGATTGACCTATTTAATGGCTCATTTTCTCCATGATTATAGCAATTATCAAGTTGATATGTCACTAACATGTTTGGCCTCCTCTATAAAGGGCCACATTATTTCAGAATAGAATTTCCGATAGTATTTACTTCTTTGGTTGGGCACGGGTCTACTCCACCAAGGAAATCCCTGCTGTACCTCCGTGATCAGGAGTGTTAAGAGTTTGGTTTTAAGATTTCGCTCGTAAAGGTTTCCTTTGGTTTTCGCTTAACTGACTCTTACAAGCAGCATCCGTAGAAAGATGAGAGGTGGTGTGACATCCGTCTCTACAGGCTTTAAAGTCCAAAGCTTACATTGTGTCAAAATATTATTATGAGAATTTATAAATTTGGCTATATAAATGACAAAATTAGCAGTTTCTCAAGCCACCATTTGCTTCACCTCGATTTCTTTTCCTGTTATTGCCATATCCATTTAATTTACATATATTAAGCAAAATAATAATAAAACCGGTTTATCGCATTATTTTGGTTTTCCTGTCTCTGATATTGTAACTGATTCATTAATTTAAACAACATGTTTATAATATAAATAGCAACGTTGCTTTGTGTCATCGTAATAATTTATAATTTATGTTATATTAGCGTAGTATCAAAATGCTTTGGAAATTTCTGTCGAGTATCTGATTTCATGAAGGTATTTTATAATTTGAGCTTTTCTCGTAAATTTTGCTGTAAGTCGTGCTGACGTTTCGCTGTTCCAATGAAAATTAAGTGTATCATTTTTGGTGTTATAGTTATAAACTACACATTTATGGTTGATTTAAATAACATTATGAAATGTTACCTACCTTTATAGTTTGTTTTCTAGTAGTCTAAGTTTTTTTGCTTAGAACTGTGTATGCATTTTTGGTTTGATACCTCGTTATCCATAAATTCAAGTAAATTTTATGTTGTCTGTGTGTAAACAGAGACGCATATTTTTAACCTAGTATTCTACAGTTTTCAATTTCAAATTATCCGTTTTATAATTGGAATTGATGAAAGAAATACCTATAGACTATACTTTTAAAAGTGTTATTGTAATTAAAAGAACAGATACACAAAGTATTACAGATTGTCGATAAAAAATCACAAAAAATAAAAAACTACGAGGTCACTCCAAAGTTCGATAAATTTGCTAGTCACATAGCAGCAATTGATAAAACTGTAATATTGAGCTCTAATGCCCGTCAATTTGCATTACTTCAAGGTTGATTACCCAACAAACCTTCACTGCTCAAACATATTTGTCAAGTTAAACAGCCAATGTTTTTAGTTTTTACACGTTTTTATCACCCGTCTAATTATAAATGGCTATGCAATGTGTTTGGTTAATGTCTTACAGCAATTCATGTTTATACGTACGAAGATATTATACAAACAATGATAAGATAGCTGTTTAAATAGTACTTGTACGTGAAGTTATTATGATTGCAAACAAACGATTCTATTTAGGTGTGCGCACGTAACAAGGTCTATGAAAGTTTCGCTGACGGCGGTGTAGAGATTATTTATATGGAGGTCGAGAAAGTAAAGGCCAAGTGTCGTCTATCGAATATCAAACTGTTAGGTTTGTCGCGTCTGTTGCGCAACAAATTGTTTACGGATGATTATGAAGAGCGGACGTCACGCCTCACAAATCTGCCTACAAAAAATACAATGACAAGTAAATGGTCTGCCCCTTTCTAAATCTCGTTTATAATAGAATTGTTACCTATTAAGTTTACTAGATCTGGGATACTGACTGTCTTATAATTGTGAATAGCAAGTTTAATATAAAAGGTATTTAACAATTTTCTAGCTTTTATTTCGTACAATCTGTATATCTAATAGTGTGAGATTAAATTGTTGTTTTACATCAAAACATCATGACCAACATAATGGTTCTGCAAGAAAGGAATAAAGTCACACATACATACATACAAACAAAAATGGAACTGAAACTGGGTAAACATTATTTACCTGCAGGCGTGTGAAAACGCGAAACCCAATTGATGGGAACCCGATAATAAAATAATAAATAATAAATAAATATTCATGGACATTTCACACAACGTCCTCTGGTCCCAAGCTAAGCTTTATATGCTTGTGTTATGGGTACCAGAATACGGATATAATACATATACTACTTTTCTTTTGTAAATACATACTTATAATACATAGTAAACACCCAGACGCAGTACAAACATTTGTATGACAATTAAAAACATCACACAAATATTTGTCCCGACCGGGAATCGAACCCGAGACCTCGTGATCGGCAGTCCGTTATATGAACCACTAGACCACGAGGCCCGTCCCATATTATGATGACCCATATATTAGGTTATAATGTAACCATAATGATCGTAAATTGGTTGCTTTGTGAAATAGGAATGCATTATTATGCTCAGTTATCGCTATCGGAGGCTGACCTACATAAAACGTGTAGATTTTCGACCTGATAATACTGACCTTGCTTTAACAGTACATACTGGCATTTAAATTGCATAAATCGAATTTTAACCATGCAATTTATTCGATGCAACCGGTTCTCATGTAATTTAATTCTGTACTCGATTATCGTTGTCATTACCGAATAATGAGTCATTGTATGCCCGAGTGGCACTTGTTCTAGATATTAATTTTCATAAAGCATGTTGTCAATGTATCGTGTTCAGTATCAAATTGGTCTACGGAATGATGTCATGTTCGCATTGGTCCACCCTATTTGACCTGCGTTAAGTAAACAAATAACAAGGTCAACTTATAGAATAAACCGTGAAATACTAATAACAATATATTTATTAAGTCTGATTGCTAAAATGTCAAGATTATCATAGCGACCTTTCATACAAACTTTCACCTCCCTTTGCAACCTTGAATTTCCAAAAAAGCTTTCTTAATTCTCGTTCGCGATGTTAAAGGAACTTGGGTGATCATTTATATAAATATATACATTACATGCATTTATATTATATTAGGTAATCACTGCGAATATGTCTAGTCATGTTCTCTCATAGAAACGTGTATTATCACTCGGTACTGCGTCATCGGGCCTGTCACATTTGTCATGAAGCTTGATACTTCAATATGTAAAATAAACATGCAAAAATCCACGTTTATTGATGTTTTCGGCGTTTGACGGGCTTCGAGGCGTAGTGGTTCATGTACTGGACTGCCGTTCACAAGGTCGCAGGTTCGATTTCCGCTTGGGACAATCATTTGTGTGATATTCATAAATGTCATACAAATGTTTGTACTACGTCTGGGTCTATGTCTGCGTCTATGTATTATAAGTATGTACATATTTACAAAAGAAAAGTAGTTTATGTATTATATCCGTATTCTGGTACCCATAACACAAGCATAATAAGCTTAGCTTGGGACCAGAGGACGTTGTGTGAAATGTCCATAAATATTTATTTATTATTATTTTTTCACGTCGCAAAATATTGTTCGGGGACAAACCAGTCAACGAAAACTTGAAAACTATGACGTGGGTCGAATAATCTATTCGCAACACAGAAATCTAATATGGATGTAGGTCGTCGTGACTTGATAATGAAATGTCCAAACGTGATGTTGACATGAAAACGTGAACGCAATTTGATTATTTGTATAAAATAGTACTGTAGTTACTTGGTAAACTAAAATATGCGAAATTTATATTAGTTTTCTCTTGTAATATAAATAAAATTTTAGTTTAAGGGCCTACATCAATATTATCGTATATCATCGCCGACACGTACATATTAACACAGCCAGTAGGCACAGAAAATGAAGAATTAGGGATACTTTTCCTATTTACTCAAAATCTACTAAATATATTTTAATTCTGATTTACGTGTTTCTATATATAATAGTTACTTATGTTTTTAAAGTTATTTCATTAGTTAATACGCGATAATAGACCGATAAATGAAAAAAATAAAAAATTAGAGAGGTTGTTTCGCTAAGATTTTCTATCGAGAAAACTTTTTTCAATCGCGTTTCTGAGTTTATGCGATCCTAGATCATATTTTACATATATTACATTACATTTATCATATATTATTTATCATATATTACATTTATAATAATATATATCTATGTATTACGATGACAATTTATGTATCTATGTGACTTGACTGGTTATGTCAAATGTTGCAATTTTTCACATGCCTTTCAGTGGCTAAATAGATGGACTATTGTAACAAATTTATGTAACACCTTTGTTAACTCTATTTTAAGTGAAATAAAGTTCATTCATTCATATATTGAAAAAACATATACTTAAAAATTAGAGCTCTAGCCATTCAATCTAAAGAAACAATGAAAACTTCGTACGTAGAAAAATGCACGAAGCTATTTTGGTATCCTCTTAATTAATACAACTTTTTTGTGTGAGCATCTTGAAGATGTATAAAAAGATGTACATATTTTGTTTATTAGTATTTTCCAGGATATCAAATTACATTTTAAAACTCTATAGTTAGTCCGTTACTCATAACTGAATTTTAGTTGCATAACCGCAGTAATTAATTGTAACAATCAAATAATAATACTCTATGTGTACTATGACAACGAACTCTATGTAAAGGCGTATGATATTTACTGTATTTAAAGATACAAATGCTTCAAAGCCTCCTTTTTGTGGTAAAATAATAAAAACTAATGAAAACAACGTCTATTGTCCTGTTTTTCTTTAACAAACAAAAGTAAGTCATGAAAAATCAAATCGCACACTTAAAAAAGAATAATAATTTGAGTTCACCCTCGAAAATGTTTCTCATATCTTACATCAATGTTTTCTTTTATACGAGAATAAAGGAGGGTGGGTGAGAGGGTACGTTAGAGGGCCTTTGTACTCCCAGAGGCCCGGGGAAGGGTTAACTTGGCTTTCTGTTTCGTACTTATAATAAATACTTGTATAGGACTTTAATTCTGTTTTAATTGAAATTTGATTTTTTACTAAGTATGACAATTATTTTTTGTTTCTTTGTGTGTTTACGTCGTAATGGTAACATGATACATGTTTTTGTCTAATTTGACCCTTCACATTAACTTTGACATAGCAACATATTTTTTTTTAATGCTACCATAACACTTCTAAATAAAACATGGACAGATTGGACAGTTATTCCATCATGCTAACTTCTTAAACATTCATATTTAAGTTAAAGTAGGCTCAACTAGGGAATAATTTACAGTTCCCAGAACACTTTATTTTTAGTTAATTGTCGTCAAAGCCAAGCAAGTATCTATTGAATGTAATGAAAATATATTTTTTCATATCATTATACAAACCCTTAGGAGGTTTATTACGATTTTATATTTATTCCCTTTTGTGCAAAAAATAAATTATATAGACTAGAATCAGCTGCTTGAGGGTGTACAGTGTGGGAATATAAAGTAAGGGTATTGTGAAAGCCATGTTGTTTCGCTGCCTAGCAACGGACCCGGGATCGGGACGGTTACGGCAGGCGTTATTACAGGGGCAATAACATGAACAAATATACTACGGTGTTGGCATTAATTTATTGGATCTCTCTTCTTTGTTATATTTCTGTCTTATTTTTATGCTGGCAAATTTCGGTGATTTTGAGTTTTGATGATTGAGAGATTACGATACTAATACTCGTTTATTCAATTCTTCTAATTCAACTAGCTGCCCCGGCAAACGTTGTTTTGCCATACGATTCTGTGTAAAAATCAACAACAAAAAATTTCATCAAAATCGGTCCAGCCAATTGTGAATCTAAACCATCCTCAAACCCCCTTGAATACACACATCAAATTTCATCAAAATCGGTCCAGCCGTTTAGGAGGAGTTCAATTACAAACACACGTACAGAAGATTTATATGTATATATAAAGACTAGCTGTCCCGGCAAACGTTGTTTTGCCATACAATTCTGTGTAAAAATCAACAACAAAAAATTTCATCAAAATCGGTCCAGCCGTTTAGGAGGAGTTCAATTACAAACACTCGTACAGAAGAATTATATATATAAAGATTAGTCAAATGTTAGTTAATAGTCTTTTCTACTGAACTAATGATAGGTGTTATTAAATATGTAGTGACAAAGAGTTTTACAGTTATTATTTTAAATCAACTCTTGTAGTAACAAACTAAAACAGAAACTGCTTATTATGCTGTATTTGTTTAAATTAGTGATGAAAATGTTTATCTATTATGTGGTTATCTACCAGAGTATTAAGTTTATCTTATCAATGTCTATTAGGCCTATATGTTTATCATTTTTAGTATATCTTTGTAATAACTGAAAAGCTTAGCCCGCTATAGATCTGGGTCTATATATTATTATATTAGACGAAGCAAAAGCCTGGTATTCATAAGTAAAGTTTTAATATAACCTCAAGAATACAGAGAGTCTTTTGTAAGAGGGTACTGTCAAAAACATATAATATATTCATATAATATAGTAAATAACAAAGTTAGGTATAATTTCTATGTTCAATAAATGGCCTCTTGTCATCATAAATAAAAGAATAACTAATCAAAGTTCAGCCCCCGCGTTTACTTCGATTCATGGGCGACAACGTAAACAAGATGCGCGTGGTTGTAGGGTGGCAATCCACCTCTCTATCATCCCTCTTTCCTCCCTTACAAAGGCACCTCAATTGTGACATTTTCCTCTTGTCGCTCCCTCACAGTTCAATAATCTTTCAACGACACAAATTTTGAAAATTAAACGCCTTTCGTTTTAGTGAACTTTTTTATCTTTCACTTTCCTTCTAAAATATTACGTCTTAAGATTTTTGAAGGGTCTGCTTATTGGATCGTTGATAATGACGCTTGAAGTATACTTAAATAATTTTATATAAATAAGTGATATTACGTAAGCACAGTACTTGGCAAGGTATGTTTATCGAATTATTAAGCGTTCTCTTGCATAACACATACATTCGTATTAATTTCGTGTAAATTGTACAGTGATACTACATAGCTTTGTACAGAAGGCCTGATTTATGTTTATGTAGGATATTTTTGCAATAAAGTATATATTTTTTATTTGCTATTTCGCACATCAATGAAAAATTAAAAAAAACAACCTATGAGCGTAGTTTGAAATTTCACGATGTTATATGAAAATGTTTACTCATATTTTGTTATTTATTTTGTTAACGTGGTTGGAAGCTATCCGATACAGCAAAGCTTGTATTTATATTTAAATAATCTGCTTACTGAACGGAATGAAATATTATTTTCTGCAGTAGGTATATCAGATATTGACGTCATTATCCAGTATCGATTACATTTTAAACAAACAGAAGTTTGTAATTTGTTTACCTAAATATACTGAAGTGAAGATATACACGCAACATATTATGGAAACTGAAATAGTTTTAGTATTTGTATAACTATCGATAATATTTTAAAGCTGTGTCAACATTTAGGTTTAATCCCTCAAAACATGATTGTTAAAAAAAAAATTAAGGTGTTTTTTTGACGGGGAATTAGAATAAGGAGTCGGTTAGATATTATCAAACGGCAAATTATCTTACAAGGGGTAATATGTATCTTTAATTTCGCTAGTAGCGTTGATAAATGTTGTCATAGTAATTGTACAGCCACAGCGTCAATAATACAATTATGTAATTGCTTTAAAATTATAGCCACTTCTACTGTGAGTCTATAAGAGAATAGAAAGATAATTGCTATTGTATAATAATTGATTATCATTACAAAGTTATTTGAGGCAGCATTATTACAATCTAACTTCGTAGCCGAACGTTAAATTAATTACAAACATCATTCAACTGCTCGAGGTTTTGTGTGGCTCGACTTTGTACTGTCGGTCTTGTAAAGTCATCTACATAAATCGTTTTATGATATAATCCGAGCGTTTGTTTTTCTAACAAGAGATGCTGAGAATGAAATGGTTTTATAATTATTGGACGATACTGAAATTGGTATATATGTACATCGACTTTATTTGCATTGATGATATGGTAGAGACAGGGTAGAGTCATCGTTATAAATTTGACATGACCGAATTCTAGGTATGGGAATTCGGTATATCGAGATTTTAATTAAATATCAATACATAAAATCTCTCGTTATAGATAGTATTTTTCCTCACATTTACCACTGTAGGTGTAAAAGCCTAGGCTTCTATTACTAGAAACAATAAAAATATATTGTCCAAATTAAAGGCTTTACCCTTTAATTTGGAATATTTTTATTCTTTACTAGCTATTGCCCGCGACTTCGTACGCGTGAAATTTAGAAATCAATCCTTAACAATCAGAAGTTTACTCTTCTTACTTTAACTTTACTTTTCTTTACTCTTCTTAGATGGCGTTGTACGGTTTTTAAATCGCGCTTTCATTACGTTCCACACATTAACACTTAAGCTCGTCAAAATTATTATTGTGTTATCATCCGGATTTCGCACTTATAAATTAATAAGGATAAGGATGTAAGAGATTTTAGCTACAGTATTGAAAAATTGAAGAATGAGCGGATGTCCTGGTAAGGGCATGTCATGAGTCGAGAGGAAAGTAACATCGTTAGGTTAGGAGAGTTCTGCGTATGAATGTGGAAGGAAAAAAGTCTAGATAGAGGAAGACCTAAGAAAATATGGATGGACTGTGTGAGCGAGGACATGAAAGAAAAGGGAGTTAACACAGACATGACGGCTGATAGAATACCATGGAAGAAAAATACATGTTGCGCCGACCCCAAATAATGGGATAAGGGCTCCTGCCCTTCATCACCATCATCCTCCTGGATGATGATGATGAAGAGCTTTTAGCTACACATTGAGACTATGTTAGTCCCATCTTGCCTGGTTTGAATAAGTAACAACAAAATCAAAAATAAGCTAAATCAATATGAACTTGTAAGCAACAGTTAGTAATCTGTACTTTAAGGTACGAGGATCATGTTTAATCATCCTTAATTCCACCGTTACATATTACAAGAGATTAAGGTCAAGTGTTAGCACAATGTACATAAAGAATAAATGTTCTCAGTATTATTTCCGTGTTAAATTATTCGTATCATAAACTAGTACAAGAAACAATTGTTATGTAGCGAAAATTGTCTGAAGAATGTTGGTAACAATGAAGTCATTGCGCTCTTGATTACTGAATTGTGGTACAGGGTTGTCTCGTCGTGCAAGCGAGATCACGACTTTCTGATCTCACGCCACTATACCACGTTCCCATCGCTTCACTACAAATTGTTTGTATCCACTATGCGCAAAAAGATACAATTGCATGCAACCTATTACCTCTTTGCACGATACACGCATGCTTGGTTAGATAGACCTAGCGCTGCTATGTATAACAAGTTGCTAGATATTGCACTGGTAGAGTATTGCAGTACAAAGACGACATGAGTTACACATTCTAAAATTTATTTAAAACGTGATTTTTAAGTTAAAGAATATAATGTAACTGATTAAATCAGTATGCAGTATATCATATGTGTGTGAACTATAAAGCGCACATAGTATTGAAACATAATGCATCATAAAAAGTATGCAATGTGTTTATAACAATAGGCCGTTGGGCTTACAGGAAGTGTCTACGGCTGCCTGCACAACCCGCAGCTGTTTGCCGCGCTACTTACTTTGTACTTACCTTCAAACCATACGATTTAGTTTATATCTTATCGAAATTATCAATCTTGTTAGCCTAAATAACCGTTATAATAACCGCCTTCGATAATCTATCAATAAATAAAATGCTATAACATATTCGGTGGTTATAACTGAGAGAGACAATATTTTTTTCACGAAGCTTCGTCCTGTTTTGTCTATTGTTATTATTTCTATCTACACAGTAGTATGTATTTGTCTTTCCTTTAAACTTTAAAGCGGTTAACACATTACTTCATAAAAATATCAAACAAACAAAATATTATACACATTATATATGTAAATCAGTACTTAACTCATCCTCCTGCCCTTATCCCATTATTTGGGGTCAGTACTTAACTCAAATCAGTACTTAACTAAGAAATGTTATGGGAAACTTAAGTTTGACAGAAATTCAAAACTTTGGAAGCTCTTTGAAATACAATTAGGAAGTTTCGTTTTTACTTGGGGAGTTATTGTAATGAGAATATAACGACGGAAAGTTATTCTAGCATAAACAATAACAATTTAGATTTTCATAGAATGTGATACGAGTCAGTAAAACCAAAATACAAATTTTCCTTGTTATTGTTGCATCTAGTAATGTAATAATTATTCGTACTCCCATTATTAGTATGTAATTCCTTCTGAGCAGTTAATTTATTAGAATTAGCTGTAAAGGCTGGTTGCTTCTGTGGAAATTTATGCTTTGTAATTCAACGGACTAAGTATATTACACTGTTGTGTTGCAAAGCTTATTTATTTAAGACGATACCAAAATAGCTTCGTGCATTTTTCTATGTACGAAGATTTCATTGTTTCTTTAGATTGAATGGCTAGAGCTCTAATTTTTAAGTATATGTTTTTTCAATATATAATCTAGGATATCATAAACTCAGAAACGCGATTGAAAAAAGTTTTCTCGATAGAAAATCTTAGCGAAACAACCTCTCTCATTTTTTATTTTTTGTCATTTGTCGGTCTATTATCGCGTATTAACTAATGAAGTAACTTTAAAAACATAAGTAACTATTATATATAGAAACACGTAAATCAGAATTAAAATATATTTAGTAGATTTTGAGTAAACAAAAAAAATATCCCAAATTCTTCATTTTCTATACCTACTAGCTGTATTAATAGGTACATGGCGATACGCCCTCTCACGTTTCACCTGCATTTAATATTTGCCTTCCTTTCTCCCAGTCGAGCGTGAGGCTCTCACCGGTACGGACCTATGTCGGATTTTACATGATTATTTCGTTATATTTTACGTATTTTTCATTCATAATTTTTGGGGGCGTGACTTGCGTGCGTAAATGCTGTGTGTGAGTCTGTGTGTGTACGAACAACGCTTATACATGACGTTTATTCATATTTATACCTAATTATGGTGATAATAATATTCTTTTTACAATGAATTAAAATTTATTTAAATATTGTATGATACTTTATACCTACTTATCTCCATTTTTTGGTTATCTATATTTATAAAGGTACAAAATTCTCCTGTACATGTGGAAGCCACTGAAGTATTCTAGAACGGCTGGACCAATTTTAATGAAATTTTGTGTAGGTAGTGTTTTGGTAAATATTTAATAAATATAATTGTAGAAATTTTACACAATATCCGTTGATCCCAAACTAAGCTATAATTCTATGCTTGTCTTACGGGTAGATACCGAAATATGGATATACAACATATACCTATCCAATTTTTGTAAATACACACTTATCCGTTTATTATGCCGTTTGCATCCAATGGATCCAATGGCAATGGCTTAGATTAGATACCATAATTTCGCATCCACCGTTCAAGGCAATAGTGGCGCGCGTGTGTAAGCGAGTGCGATGTGAGGTGGAAGGTTAGGGGTTCGAATCCGAATTATTTTTTAAGTTTTTTTTTTGTTTTTTAACTTTACGAAAAACAATTTTTATATGAAAATCTATCTTTATAAAGGTATAAATTCGTCTGTACACGCGTATGTCATTAAACTATTCCCTGAACGGCTTTTTTAACTTTTGCTACGTCCCGCAAAATGACATTTCGAGACCGCTTGTGTAACGTATTTATTCGCGTATTTTGTATAGGGCGTCAAAATACTTTATTTTTATAATATACAAATATAATTATATTATAAGATTTATATCAGATTGACTTCGTTATTTATCCATCTACCTACTTATCTATAAATAATATTTATAAAATAATATACAAATATACCCGAAGTCGCAGAAGTGCAATATATTAATTTTTCTATAATTTTTATTCGCTTACCCGTATTCGTATTCCACATTTATACATATCATACTCTCCTGCAGAAACACTTATCACTAACACTCTAGTGTAATTAACAACATAAAACAAATAAAAGTTAACACCATACAGTCCCTTGAAAATCATAAACACTTCACAAAACGTTTTTATTTACGACGTCAAAAGGCCGCCATTGATATCATAACACTCAGAACACTTGAGTCGACCAAAACACTTAAAAATACGATCACGATAACAATATGCAAGGATTTGAGCAACTATCAGTCAAATTACGTTCATAGATAAATAAGCTAATAACATATGTGTATTTCAAACAATATAATTATATTTTTTTATTATATATGATAAAAAAATTACCAAAAATAAACAATCGACGGCCATTAAAGTCGAATTTTAAACAATAAAAAGTTTTGAACTTTTTTTGTGTTATATCCTGTCACTTTTAGTAAAACTATCTTGTAATATACAGGGTGTCCCAGAACGTAACGTAGCTGGGAAGGGGGGTGATAGGGGGGGTCACAAGGGTCACCAGAAAAATAAAATAAAAATTCCCCTCTGGCTATTTAAAAAATAAATGGCATTTTTTTAAAAACTAAAAATTTTACACCTATTTTGCTAACTGTACCTACAAATATAGCTGTTTAAAAAAAAAAAAGATGTTATGTAATCCTCAATAACCCTTCATCAAATTGAATTAAAAAAATAATACATATCCAACCAAGATTTTAAAGAAAATTAAGTTCTTTTCCAGTCAAGGACTTAGTAATTACAATTTCACTCAACTTTCTCCAAGTGTACTGAAAAAAAAATGTACTATGCAGCTCCGGCGTGTAACTTAAAAAGATAGGTAATTTTATTGCAATTCCAAAATGGTATAACACTTATTTGAAAAAATCATACTTAGACATTTAAAAATAATTTTCGGGAACAATACCCCTGCAAAACAAAACATATCAATAAAACAATAGTCTCAAATTCCTAAGAAAATACATTTTTAAATGTCTCTTCTGTTCCTCTAATGTTACTGCCCGTTAATTCTCAAGATTGGAGTACTGTACATACCTCAAACACTCAAGTACAGTCTAGGCCAGATAAAGCTTTACCATATTTTATGACAGGGAATTTAAATGAAACTCGAAAATAAAACAAAATTGTAATTATTTATTCAAATTAAGTGCTCGAAATGTGCACCACCAACATAAATGCACGCCCTACATCGTTTTAAAAATGAGCGGGAAATGTGCCGAGCAAATCTTCTATTATTGATTGATTCCGCGGCCTCTGTGATCCTCGCCTTCAAGTCACCCGAGTCCCTGATGGGTTTCCCATAAACTTTTTCTTTTATAGCACCCCAGTAAAAGAAGTCCAACGGGTTTAAATCCGGTGAACGAGCTGGCCACGCTATAACACCGGCCCTTCCCATCCACCTACCAGGATATTCGTTGTTTAGGAAATCTCTTACTGGGCGTGCATAATGTGCTGGGCACCCATCATGCTGGAACCACATATTCCTTAATGTTTCCAGCGGCACATCTTCCAATAAATTGGGTAATTCGTTTTGTAAAAAGTGCAAGTACGCCTCGCCAGTCAGTGCCTCAGGTAACTCAAAGGGTCCGATTATTTTACCGTTCAGTATTCCGGTCCACATGTTCACTTTAAAACGATATTGGGATCGATCTTCTCTAATAAGGTGGGGATTTTCTACGTGCCACTCGTGTAAATTATGTAGGTTCATGTAGCCGTCCTTTTTAAAAGTAGACTCGTCGGACCACAATATTTTATTAAAAAATTGAGGGTCCTCCCTATGCATGCGCAGCATCCTACTACAAAATGCAAGTCTCGCAGGAAAATCGCGTGGTATCAGACTCTGTACGCGTTGCACGTGGTACGGGTGGAACTTTTCTGATTGTAATATGCGATGAGCAGTACTTTTTGATACACCTGTATTTGCTTCAATTGTCCGAACTGAAGTACTCGGGTTGTCTGCGACGGTTTGAAGCACTACATCTTGGACATCGAACCGAGATCTGCGTTCATTAACCATTTGATGTGGAAGTCGACCCTCAGACAATAGTCGGTGGACATTGACAAAAACACGGCTATCCGGGTGACGTGGGGCGTTCGGATATCTTTCTCGGTACAGTCTTGCTGCAGCACCGGCATTACATCTACATTCGCCGTAAATGAGATGCATGTTCGCATATTCATGTGGAGTGTACGTGGGTGGCATGGTGGCACTGTATCACACACTTTAGTCCTTGAGAAAGCCAAGTCGTTGGAAGAAATCACAAACAATGTCCAAAATCACAAAGAAATAATCAAGTCCAGAAAGCGAAGCAAAGTTGTTAGTACTAAATGAACACAAACGAATACAAAGATGTGCAGTAAACGAGAGAGCTTAATGTACTGCCCGACTATTTGGCTAACCAGAGACAGCACCCCTACTTTTTCTCTTCCTTTAACGTATCTACCTGTCTCTTTCACTCCCTGAACTTGTTTTGTTTCATTGTTCTCGCGCATGGCTAACGGTACGAGAGGGGTACCTGCCTACCTGCCTGTACAAGGAACAGGAATATTTGCTTAGGAATTTGAGACTATTTATGTTGGTGGTGCACATTTGGAGCACTTTATTTGAATAAATAATTAGAATTATGTTTTATTTCCGAGTTTCATTTAAATTCCTTGTCATAAAATATGGTAAAGCTTTATCTGGCCTAGACTGTACTTGAGTGTTTGAGGTATGTACAGTACTCCAATCTTGAGTATTAACGGGCAGTAACATTAGAGGAACAGAAGAGACATTTAAAAATGTATTTTCTTAGGAATTTGAGACTATTGTTTTATTGATATGTTTTGTTTTGCAGGGGTATTGTTCCCGAAAATTATTTTTAAATGTCTAAGTATGATTTTTTCAAATAAGTGTTATACCATTTTGGAATTGCAATAAAATTACCTATCTTTTTAAGTTACACGCCGGAGCTGCATAGTACATTTTTTTTTCAGTACACTTGGAGAAAGTTGAGTGAAATTGTAATTACTAAGTCCTTGACTGGAAAAGAACTTAATTTTCTTTAAAATCTTGGTTGGATATGTATTATTTTTTTAATTCAATTTGATGAAGGGTTATTGAGGATTACATAACATCTTTTTTTTTTTTAACAGCTATATTTGTAGGTACAGTTAGCAAAATAGCCCCACAAGGTGTAAAATTTTTAGTTTTTAAAAAAATGCCATTTATTTTTTAAATAGCCAGAGGGGAATTTTTATTTTATTTTTCTGGTGACCCTTGTGACCCCCCCTATCACCCCCCTTCCCAGCTACGTTACGTTCTGGGACACCCTGTATAATCTATAATTATATCTCAGTAATATCACATAATAATATAATGCTGATAATATTACACACCGGTTACGCCTAGAAAACGTTTTACATTCAGAGACGTAAGAAATAAAACTGTTCAATATCCGCGCTGCATACTTGACACATTTTTTTCTTTTTGTCTTTTTTGTATTTTTTTGAATTAAAATAATTATAAAATCTGGTCATGGATTTATCGATAATCGAATGAGAACGCTAGAGTAAGTTGGTTCCGCAAAAAAGTCGTAGTCTGTGCAGGGCCGGATTTAAATATGTGCCACCCTGGGGCACTGAAAAAAACTCCGCCCTATGACTTAAATTTTATTTTGATAGTTT
This sequence comes from Orgyia antiqua, assembly GCA_916999025.1. Classification (NCBI taxonomy): domain Eukaryota; kingdom Metazoa; phylum Arthropoda; class Insecta; order Lepidoptera; family Erebidae; genus Orgyia; species Orgyia antiqua. The sequence goes on from OU779866.1 coordinate 30,784,059, forward strand.
TGATATCTATTCAAAAATTGTTCTTTTAAATTAAAATTAATTAGTGTTATTGGATAATTCTCCAATTTTAGAAAAATTCATTAATCAATAAAAGTTTCTGTTATCAAAAAGACATATGTACTTAATTTGAAAATATTTTTAATTCTTCAAAAAAGCTACATTAATTTATCAATTCCAGAAAATAAAAATACCAACTTTAATTTTTGTGATGTTTTAAATGTCATACAAAACAAATGTTTGTTCTGCGTCTGGGTGTTTCGAAGTATTATAAGTATGTATTTACAAAAGAAAAGTAGTATAATATGTAGTATATCCGCATTCTGGTACCTAGAACTCAAGCATATAAGCTTAGCTTGGGACCAGTGGACGTTGTGTGAAATGTCCGTGAATAATTATTTATTTATATAGTCCATAGCCTTCCTCGATAAATATACTATCCAACACTGAAAGAATTTTTCATATCGGACCAGTGGTACCTGCGCGTAATCTACAAACAAACAGACTCTTCAGCTTTATAATATTAGTATAGATAGTAATATTATAAATATGAAAATTTGCGAAGATGTTTTGATGCTTTTTACTCTTTCACGCAAGAAACTACTGAATAGATTCTAATGAAACTTTACAATAATGTAGCTTATGCATACGTAAGAATAAGTTATAGACTACTTTTTATCCCAAAAGAATGCAGTGTTCCCGTGGGATGATAAAAAACGTACAGATTTTTTATCCTTTTTGGCGCGGGTAACACCGCGGGGCTAGTAGTATTAGTAGTAGCTAACCAGCTAGTACATTTATGTCATAATCGCTACCACTGCAACTGCGCGATTTAAGTTTTACAAATTTATAATTTTAAATGTAAAACAAATCCGTAAAAAAATAGTATCGTTTGGGTACAAAGTATGGGTATATCTTTTAAATAAAATGTAATATATAAAATTCACGTGTCACAGTGTTAGTTACCGTACTCCTCCGAAACGGCTAGACCAATTTTTATGAAATTTTGTATGCACATTCAGTAGGTCTGAGAATCGGCTAACATCTATTTTCAAACCTTTTTTTTTTCATATGGCAAAACAACGTTTGCCGGAACAGCTAGTGTATACATATAATTGAGCCATGTACAACGTTTACTGAATCTGCTGAAGTAACTATTTTATATAGAACTAGCTGTTGCCCGCGACTCCGTACGCGTGGAATTTAGGAAAGTTTCATGAAAATCTATCCAGTAGTCTTTACGTGAAAGAACAACAAACATCTTTACATTAGAGTATGGATAGAAGACCGAGAAAACGTTCCCGTTGCTCGGCCAACAGTTTAGTATTTTATTTTGTCGCGCGTAATTCTTTTTTCGTCATATCTCTTAGGATATTCATTTAAATTGCATGCTGTAAACAGCAGTTATAATCTCTATTAAGCGTGTAAGCTAACTAAGGTATTTAATTTGATAAAAAATATTACTATATACACATAAATAGCTTTTGAAAACACCATATTGAATTAGATATTTTTTTTGCCATTATTATGGGTACAGCGGGTTTTCCTTAAAAGATAGACATATGCCCTCGCGGACTTTTTTGAAGAACTATAGGTAATACACAATTCCTTTATACATTACTTAGTTGTATCTCACATGGATAAGGCAGCGTTTTCATATAAAGCTCGCGCTCGTCCGAAATTCTCAGTATATTTAATCATATCTCATCCAATATACAACAAACCTCAACCAATTATGCAAAAAAGCCATCCTCTTGAACCATTCCATCTGTTAAAAAAACGACATCAAGATCCGTTGCGTAATTTTGAAGATATAAGCTCACATAGGGAGATACATACAAAAATTACGACTTTGTTTTATAATAAGTAAAGATAAAGATATCGTCTTCATCTCTAAATGAAATTTCGTGTCACAGTTATTTTTATGCGTATTCAATAAGTCTGAGAATCGGCTACTATCTATTTTTCAAACCGATATTTGTATGGCAAAATAATGTTTGCCGGGTCAGCTAGTATCTTTATAAATATGTTTATATCCGATGGACTTCTGTGTATGAAGTTAGTAGGTTTGTTATTCACACGTTATAACAATTATATTAGGTTTTATATAGGTACAAGAAGTGTCTTTTGTCGGTGTTTAATGACATTTAAAAAGCTTTAGTTAATAAAACCAAAATAATAAACATAAGTACCAAAGAATTTAAAAATGTCAAAAGATTATACAAAATTTCAAAAAATCATTAAAAGATATAAAAAATTACAAAAATGTTAACATTACACTTGGGATCGAACTCCGGATCGTCAGTTTAGATAAATCGGCGCTCTTAACCATTCGGCCAAGCGGATATGAATGAAAGTTCTAGCCAAGTAACGCGCGAGCAAACAGCCAATCGCGTTCGTCCGCCGTGAAAGTACCGATAACTACCGAGACCGACCGAAGAGAGAGAGAAGCGTCGTAGGCCACGCCCTATTACAAGTGCTAAAAAATTAATGTAGGCTCTTAACGTTCTGCAGCACTTACGTGACTCATTTATTCACATATAACTATGCTTTACATATTCTGTTGAGTTTATTTAAAGTTTTTTCCCGGTTTTTAAAGTTATTCGTCATTTATAATGTAGTGATAAGCATATTTGTTGTAACTTCCGCTCACATTAACTGAGGTAGCCTGTGAGACTTCAATTCTAATATTAAGATTCCTCGACGTGGAATAAACGACGCATTAAATTAGAATATGAAAATCGTTTCAGTTTTAACATTTACTTTAAAGTTATTGTGGCATTTTGGTATAAGTAAATTATGTTATTCTCGGGCGTTGTTCATGATTATATAATTTATATGACTTATATGTTAATGCGTACACTTGTGGTTGGCAAGCAGACGGTCGGATGCGGTATTTCATTTCACATTATTACGAGTCGAGGCTTCGCGGTACTAACATCAGTAATCAGTGCTTTTCTGTGGGGTAGGCCTCGACCGCAAAAGATTACATAAATTCAAGAACCACGAGAAAGGAAACACGCCTATACAGACAGTGTTTAATCCCAAACAATTTATCGCTATTGTTAACTGAATTATTAAATTAAATTAATTGTGCTCTCTAGTTGTGTAACAAAAAGTTATCAATCACAGCTTTTACAGATTCCCATTCTTCATACTTCCATACTATTATTGTGAAACGTCTTTATATTGATGAGTGCTGTGTTCCGAGAGAAAATACTTTTGATTATTATTACACGGTACAATGGCGGTGCGTGAGACGCGGCCGCGTTTATTGTGCCATTAAAATTATGTATTACACTAGTGCATGCTCTATTTAGCCAACCGGTAACAATAGAAAATAATAATGATCATTCTGTATTAATTGCACATTGCGTGCCATAGACAAAACTGTTTGCAATACCTATCGTGACATGATCGTTCGTGCGTTCGATCGAGCGCAGCGGAAGCTTAATGTACTAGAATAAATTAGTTCTTTTTAAATTGGGAGTATTATCAGTGCTCATCATAAGGTCGTATTAATATTCACGAAGCGGCGCACCGGGGGCGGGCAGGCTTTACAAAATGGCTGGCGGAGGCGCTCGGTCCGAGCGAGTCGTGACCGCCAGGAATCCACGCGTTCGTTCCAATCCCTCATCAATTATGCATGAATGCGGCCGAACGTCGATGTTTACTCTCCATGAGACAACAATTTATTGCGTCGTGCGGTTTTTAACATCCGATCGGAGACCGGTCCACAGATATTCGCCTACGATGACGGTGCTTACGATTTACAACTGTACTCGTTAATAGTGCGCCAATATTGCACAGATTTATGGTCTTATTCATAATGACTTGTCGGAGGTTTAAAAGTTCGCTAAAATCGGTCCGCGAAAATTGTCAAAACTTGTTATTCATAATAGTCCTTTTACGATAAAACGTTTATTATCTGTTCGATAAAATCTCCGTTTAAACCTCCGATAAATCAATATCAATAAGACCATGCATATCTCCAATGCCCTTGTCTCTTTCCTACTAGATACGAAAGATACGTCAATATTAGTAAACATACAGACAATACATTTGGATGATTGTGACTGATTTTGGGCACTATTCGTTCAGCATCTGTCTTTACAAAATCTACAGAAACTATTTCCGCGCTGTAATGTTTGAAGTTTGAATGATGAAAACAGATCATTACTTATACATATATAACATTAGGTATTTACTATACAATCATTACGTTTAATTTGAAACCGAATATCTTTGTGTAAATAGAATATTTATTTAGTTATTTCATCACGATAAATCAAACAATGACTCTACATTACAGTTTGTTGATAGAGTTTCTAAAATCCATTAATTTGAAGGAAGCATTATACTTAGAATTGTGTATGTAGATACAAAACAACAATAAAATACGTATGAATATTAAGTAGGTATTTACATTCCTATCATGAAATCGTGCGTCGTTGATATATAATATTACAATGAGTCACAGTGTCAGCCTATAGGTACACAGGTATTGCATCAGGCCGGTTATACGAGTGGAATAAATTTCATCGTGCTACGACTGTATTTAACATTTCGCAGCTGTGTAAATAATGTACTACAAATTATCATTTTCGGTTATTTAAAGTACCTATAGCTATTTATGCCTACCAATATACTTTACGCGAGTTCCATGCAAAGTATATCCACTCTTTAAAGGTAAAAACATTCGTCTAAGTTTTAACCTACTTGGCCTAAGGCCTTACATTATTGCTATTGAAAACTACTTAAGTTTAAACTCCCATAATTATTTCAGATCCATATTGTTGATAATTAACGTGATTCAGATCCATTTAAGCGCAAACTACAAATATGTTATTACTATAACAGATAGAATTCTAATAACTACAGATTCATATACAATTCAGAACCCATTGTTATCTCCTATAGAAAATTTTACCAGCAAAAACATTAACTTTTTGGCCGACCTGAATTAGCACTAAAAACTCTCAAATTGCAAGGTTATATTTGTAACCGGAAGAACCTAGTATCTGAGTGCTTAACTATCTGTATATTTATCAAAGTATATCGCAGGAACTTATCTAATCACCATATAAGAGCCCAGGCACTTGGTAAAAGTGATCTACAAATATGTTTGTGTATGTAAAAATATTCTTAAAGAAGTCACGGCCTAAAGCTAGTAATACTTTGAGCTGATAATAAAGTTTATCACTAGATAATTTAGTCACACCTAACTTGTACCTTCGATCGATATGATAATAATTAATCACAGTTATTTACAGAACTGGTTTTACCCATAAATACTTGATTCAGTATGTTTTTTTAAGTTTCAATAATGTCTTGGCAAGCATGTTGATATGGCATGATGAAAGCATCATAAAAAGAATAAACAAACCTAATTCGTACCTACTTAGAACAATAATTTTAAACCATGTTTGTGTTTCTCATTCAAGCGTAAATTAAACGAAAAGTATACATATTGAAATTCTGAGAATTTCACAAACGCTTTCCGAGTTATTTATACAGGTCTTTGTATAAACAGCGAGTGTGTAACGGATCTGTTATCAGTGCCTGCAACCAGGTTATCGACTGCTATGTTTGTGTTCTCTTATCTATAAATTCCCCACTCACTATGCAAGTTATCTAACCTATCTGAGTTATGTACGTTAATTATTGTATGATAAAACATCTATTTTTAGAGGATTATCTAAAGGCATAATGTTATATACTTTACAAACATATAGTTCTTGATACACATAGTAAATTTAATGACATTAAGACACTTATCTTTGCTATTTAGGACGCACACAGGGCTCATTACAAATACAACAAGTAGGTGGATTCGAGTCACTTCACTCACACGAACACGCTCGACTTGAAATATTGCTGCTTTTTCATAGCATTGTGCGAGTAAATTACAGAACATTAGTTATTCACATGTAACAGCTAACTCTATTAGCACAAGGCCAAAACGAGGCATGCGACCTCTTAGCTTGTTTTTATGAAAAAAAAAAACACTACAAACGAGTTTTGCCAATAGATTTACTTGTATCCGTTTGCCCGTATGACTATAACAAAAAAAAAACTATAAATAAGCACGATACGAATTGCTAATGCATGATCTACTTAACAAAAAAGTAATTAAGTTTTTCAACTGCTCTTTTGCAATTAATCGTTGGTAGACAAAAAGTAAAGCCGTTTCACGTTGTCCAGGTAACAATGATAAAGTTTTTGTTACAATTTAATTAGTGGGACAGTGCTATAAAAAGAAATAAAAAAAACATTTGAATAAAAGTTTTAGTTCTTTAATTTTAATGCAAATTCCTCTGTGTAACATCAATATTATTTATGTGACCTGTATGCTGAACTCTTTGTGTTATTTATAAAGGCTTACGTAGAACGGATAGCTTGTCACGAAATAGTTGGAGTTTTGGAAGTGTGCCAAATCGTTAGCGCGTTGTAAAATGTTTTCGGGATGTTGGTCAACGATTGCTCTTTGTTTATATCTATTAAAACATAACAATAAATTGTTCAAGAATTCATTTAAATGCTTATATGTAATAAATAATATAAGTGTTAGCCTAAGATATAGATACGTTTTAGATAAGATAATATATTGGCAGATATTTTAGACATAACCGACTTTCAAATTAAATTAAACAATTTCATCTACATTTAGCTTTTTTATGTTGCAAACTTTATTTTCGGAATGCCTGTGCTTTTTTAATAAGGTTTATGTCTAAGATAGATAGGTGTACCTGTTAGAAAGATCTGATATGTCGTTTTGTCCGTAAAACACAATTGGTAAATAATTTTTAAATAATACCAAATGCATAGTTAGTTCTGTATTGTTTACACATTTAATTATTCCAAATTGTTTTAATGATATCATAATTTAAAGAAGATTATTGCTTAAAATTATTTTTTGTTCATTTTTTTATACTAATATATATTGCTACCGCATGCCATTTACATTTAAAGTTGAAATTAATTAAAATATCTCTTGTGTAACGAAATGAACAATTGGCACATTTACTTGCAAATTAGACTTGTCTGGCATATGGATGTTACATAGTTATTTATTCTGTACAAGCTGTTTATTTAACCTCTTTTGTCTTAAACAGTATGTTTATTTCACTAGTTGACATACCAGATAATTTAGGTATTTTAAATGATCGAAAGCCACGTATATGTAGTATACACGTACATAAAAGTTTCCGGTTGCTAGTAGGTATATCTTTAAAGAACCCTCTAATATTATTTATCGTTGAAAGTTATTTGATTATTTAATTCAAGCGTTGTGATTAGCGACATCTGCCCTTCCTGTGTATATCTAATGTAGGCTGTGTTGATGGGAATATGTACCTATGGTGTGTGGATAGAAGGCAGGCAGGACGGGTGGTGCATATCAGCGTCAGGTGCTCTTTGTACGTGAGGGGGGCACCCTTTTACCACCCCTCTCTCACCCCTGCCTCGTACTTCACACCCGCGCGCCGTTCACTTGTTGCTACGTAGCGCTACGTCGTCGCCGCGAGACTACCGCGGCAAACCCCCCGCCCCCTCCTCTGTACACCACTTCCCTTCCCCGCATTTCAGTTCTTTGTGCGCCATTGAATCTTCTGGACGTCCATCCATTCTGTGCCACAGAAAACGTTCGTAGTAAATTTTTTTTTTTGAATTGTGAATTATTATAACTTGTGAAGCCAACCTGAATTTAAGAGTGACGTGACTGAATAAATTGCATGAACACATTTTGTCGACGTGTACGCTTCGGAGAAAGGATTTCAAGATAATTTTGGATAACGACGAGGATTTTTTTGTGAAATTTCTGTGATAGTGACTCTACATTTGTGTTGTAACGGCCAAGCAGTAGTGCTTTGAAGTGGTTTGATTTAATTTACGACACTATTGCTGATAGAAGACATTTTATATAAATTATTTCGTTTAGCTGACAAGGTGAGTTAAATACTTTAATATTTTGCAGTAAACTTTATAGGTAGGTACCTATTACTTTCTTATTTGACACTGACACTGACACAAAATCTGGTGATTTCTCGTCTATATCGTAGGATATAAAATGCACTTTCGTAATTTTTTTTGTTCTTTTACAAATATTAGTTTTTTTATGTCTGCCGAACTATTCGTGGTAATACAGGCGTGAAGTATGGTTTATGAGCGTAACGGTTCTTGTGGAAATTGGTATTTTACGTAACTTGTATCTACTGTACGTAGACCGAATGTTCCGGTTGCAATTGCTTTGTTTTATTTTCGCAGTAATTAGATAGATAAATAAAGAAACTTGAAAAACAACCACTTTATTAACTAACTTCGCTATCCGGAATGAATGTTGTCTATCGTATTACGTATAATTTGAAAGTATAGTGTTTTGTTAGAGATAAGATCATACTACAACCTTTGTTCCCTTTATGGCATGTGCACCCTAACGTCAACTAACTAGTTATTTTTATTTTACTAGTTTTAATCTTTGTCTAATTTAATTTTATGTTAATCAAACTACTTATACAATAGAATAAACAGATAACTCTACAAAGCATACGATCAAATGAGTAGTTTTAATCTAATTAGCTTGGATATTATTCACATCATTATCATTGTATTAAAAATGTTAAACTAACAGAACTATTAACTATCAAAGTTAATTGGATTATGTACATATAAACCTTCTTGTTAATGAGCAAATATCTAACACACCTACATAATTCCATTAGTAGTATTTAATCAGTACCTATCCTATAGGTCACGATGTAAAGCGCTTATTAACGTTAAGCTACGGCTACACCTACGTTATCGATTACTGTTACTAAATGCGCAATACATTACACAAAGATGAGAATGTAAAAGATTTTTTTCTCTTAACTTAGCTAAGTACATCTGCGTTTAGCATCTACTAACTATACCGATAATATAAAGCAGGAGGTGAAGCCCTTGCATTATACGTAAACAGCTAGCTAAAGACCGAGTGACCTTTCATATCGACTGTTATCGGGAATACTTTTCGAGTATGCATTGTTAACAATAAACAGCGATTTGTTATCGTATCGCGTGTTTTATCGCTCTATTATTCATTGTTGGTTGAAACGCTGTTCTAAATACTTCGATAATAATAGGTAATCATCACTTATCATTTAGTGTTTCCGTATTGCGTTAATTAGTTACAAACATTTAACTAATTACTTTTAATAATTGTAGTGCGCTTGTTTTCCTTCAATATCATATATGTATAAATATATTGTTCATATAGCATTATAACAGGAAATATTTTAATTAATTAGACGATGGACTTTTATTTAATTCACTTTAATTTTCATGGTCGACTAGATTAGAATACGATATGTATAGTTTCTGTTGTATTGTCTATGGGGGAAATCAAGTATTCCGGTCACGAACAATCGGGACACGTCGTGAGATGGGAGGGAGATTGCAGCCAGCTCGCCTCCGTGCGCTTTCAATAGCACATTGCGCAATTTAATGCACGAACAGCGTGAGTCGTGATACATCGCCACAGTACACTGTATCTTCAAGGTACTGTATGCGAGCTGTAGTCACGATTAACTATTCATCTCATCATCTACTATTGACTATATACATTTAAATTGTTAAATAACAATTATTTAGCTTCCGTAATAATTTTTCGAACTGTTCAGTTACCGAAATCGATTTTGTTTTAGAAAGTCTGTTAGATCTTTTTAATGACTTATATTAATACTAGCTGTTGCCCGCGACTCCGTACGCGTGGAATTTAGGAAAGTTTTATGAAAATCCATTCAGTAGTCTTTACGTGAAAGAACAACAAACATTATTACATTCATACAATCCAACATTAACCAAACATCCAAATATTAGAGTATGGATAGAAGACCGAGGAAACGTTCGCGTTGCTCGGCCAACAGTTTAAGTATTTTATTTTGTCGCGCGTAATTCTTTTTTCGTCATATCTCTTAAGATATTCATTTAAATTGCATACTGTAAAAAGCAATTATAATCTATATTAAACGTGTAAGCTAACTAAGGCATTTAATTTGATAAAAAATTACCATATACACATAAATAGCTTTTGAAAATACCCTATTGAATTAGATAATTTTTGCGACATTATTATCGCGTGCTTTTTTGAAGAACTATAAGTAACAAACAATTCCTCCATACATTAGTTTGTTGTACCTCACATAGATAAGGCAGCGTTTTCATTTATAGCTCGCACGCGTGCGAGTTTCTCGGCAAATTTAATCATATCTCATCCAATATACAGCAAACCCCAAGAAATTATGCAAAAAAAGCCATCCTCTTGAACCATTCTAACTATTTAAAAAAACCGCATCCAGATCCGTTGCGTATTTTTGAAGATATTAGCTCACATAGGGACATATATACAAAAATTACGACTTTGTTTTATAAGAAGTATATAAGTAATATTAATAATAATAATAAAGAAAGATACGACTTTGTTTTTTAGGAAGTTTAACGTATTTAGTTAGTTAACATCTTTATAGTGAAAGCTTTGTTGTCACAAGTAAAATGTTCTATTAACGGTTGTTCTCCGAGTGGAAGTGTTTCATTACACGGTTGGCGAGCCGATGCGCTCCAGTGAGTTTAACGAGATGGCTTTGAGTCGACAAACACGCTCAGATATCACGGTATAACAGGTTATTTGAAATTATTGACGTACATAACCAGTTACAATAGCTTTAGTCGTTCTTCTTCTCCAGCCTATTTACGTCCCACTATTGGGCACGGGCCTCCTCCACTTTGGGAGGGATTATGGTCTACTGCGCCGCGCTGACCAGGCGTGTTGGCACAGGGTTTATTATCGAGTTTTCCGTCTCTAACAGAAGATGCTATGTGTGTGCAATATCCCTTAGCTGACTTTTACAGCACCCTTGGGAGGAGATGGGGTGGTGACACTTGTATTCTTAATCCGTCACCACACGGGCATCCGTCACCACACGTTTAGTCGTTCAAAGCTAACTATTAATTTTGCTTTTATTCGTAACTACCGGGGTTTATAGTAGTTTATACTTAAAGTTATAAGTAATTATTTTCAGCATTATCTTCGTTATTAGTTTAAAATTTTATGAGAATGTACAGTAATAACTAGTTAATAATAGTTTTGTAGTAAAATACTAATGTTAATAACTATTTTACTTCTCGCTAGCCTTGTAATACGTTAGCTCTTAATAAGAGTTTCTCATAAAAGTATACTTGTTACCAGGTTCTCTAATCATATCTTCAAGTTTAGTTATTCGCATAATTGCGGTGTTACGAGTAGGTAATTTGTGTAAAATAATTTAACGTAATTAGTTTGTCTTTACTTTTTATTTTAACATTCATTTAATTAATTACTGTGCGCAAAATACGTAACTATATTTCTTTCATTTCGGGCTTGTTCTCATTTTCTTTCTTACTATACCTATTTAAAAGAATTCATGTGCTTTATAAGGTTTTGATTGATCGATGCAAGTCACGCGCCCGATTTAATGTATTCATAAGTGCTTGTATGAAGTGAACGAAAAAGTTCGATGATTTCGACCTTTTGGCCTCATCGTACTTTATAATATTCAATGAAATCGTTTTCACACGAATAGTTATAACGATATTGACGTATCTATTAACAACAAGTTTGCGGTTAAATATTCTTAGAATTACGAGCAAATTATATTGCGATGAACTGAATAAATCACAACCGTATAGTTAGGTACTTATTTTCCGAGATAGTTATTGGCTAAAATGAGTTTATTATGTTCTAGTTTTAATACATGTAATAAACTCAAGGGGGGTTGACGTCAGACAGGCGGCCGGTCATTAAAATCAACTTAAATCCCATTGCAAAATGAAAAGAATTCATGTTGCGCCGACCCCGAATAACGGCATTAGAGTAGCAGAAATGATGATGATGTTTTCGTTTTAATTAGCGATTTACATATTCTGTTTTGTCAACCTGATTACTTTTTGAGAGTTTCTGTTATACGAAAATGTACGTTTATATTAAAATTTAAACACGCATAAATGTAGATAATTTTAAGCAGTCGGTGCAATAGCTTGGTTGAGTTATAACAAACGGGGCCCGTCCTTCATGAATAATGCAAGTTGTCTTGGTCAGGATTTACTAGCGTCGCAGTGAAGCTCGCAGCGATCGTAGAGCTTCTCAAGAACATGTCAACTTTTTGCCCCTTCCTTTCTATCTAATGAAAAGCTCTCACAGATACCGCCTCTCCGTTTGTATTGTCAATCAGTTGTTACATTGCAACGTTGCCGAGCTTCCCCATCGAGTTATTTGTTACCCCATTGTCCCCTCCCGCTGATCACTGTCGCATTGTTTCCCAACTTTTGTTTACATTCGTTTCAATGGTAGTTTGTTTGTAAAGCGGTGGCCAGGTTTGTTTTCTCCGTCTCATGTATTCTTTTAACATTGTAAACAGCTGGTGCTTTGAATTTCTTGTTATCGAATATTGTTGACTATAACAACTATCGATTAATACGTAAGCAAGCAAAAAGTAACGATAGCGTGGCCATTGTGATTTTGATTTACTTTTTGTCTGCAGTTCTACACAAAGAGATATAATTAACGCGTATTATTTTTAATTATCTTCCTCTGCAATTACAATTCACCTTTATCTATATAGTACATATTATATAATTTATTTTAATGTATGAAATGAATTTTTACAACTGTTAATACATTGTAGTGCGAACATAGTGATAATAAAAAATGAAATGCAACCGGTATCCTCTCACGAGTGCTCCGGTGAGTAATCTTCGAATGCATTATGAAGGGGCTAAACCGCAACCGTATCGCAATTCATTATCATATAATTATGCGTCGACCGTCGAGATACCCCGAGCTCACGCACCGTTGAATAATGACCAGTTGAAGGCACACAATCGCTGTTTCTTTTCTGTTTATATTTGTTATGAATAATTATTTATGCGATTATGTAGATGAGTCTCCTCGTTAACACTCTCTCATTAAAATTCCATTGTTGTTCGTACAACAGACTAAGTTCTATTGTGTGGGTGTTGTCGAATTATGTATCTAGATATAGTTATATAACTGAATGTACATAAAACATAATCAAATACTTTCGTAATAGTTTTTCTTCATCGTATTGATGTAACGCTTATTGTAATAAAATACAATAGGAAGAATATTAACATGAATCACTTCATAGTTCGTACAATTATCGAGGCGTGTCTAATGTCGTTATTTTTAAAACGCTGTAATTAGTTGGTCAGTGTTTATTAGAAACAATTAATTATATACATATTTTTCTCAAGGTTTTTCGACATCAATGATAGTCAAAAGAAAATAAGCACTTGTATTTAAAGTTTTATTACTGTATTTTTAGAGAATATCATATGTAGACCGGTACATTTTATTAGGGTTCCGTACCCAAAGGGTAAAAACGGGACCCTATTACTGAGACTTCGCTGTCCGTCCGTCCGTCCGTCCGTCCGTCCGTCTGTCACCAGGCTGTATCTCAAGAACGGTGATAGCTAGAGAGTTGAAATTTTCACAGATGATGTATTTCTATTGCCGCTACAACAACAAATACTAAAAATAAAATAAAATAAATATTTAAGGGGGGCTCCCATACAACAAACATGATTTTTAGGGTTCCGTACCCAGTATCTCAAGAACGGTGATAGCTAGACAGTTGAAATTTTCACAGATGATGTATTTCTATTGCCGCTATAACAACAAATACTAAAGATAAAATAAAATAAATATTTAAGGGGGGCTCCCATACAACAAACATGATTTTTTTACCGTTTCTTGCTCGATACTAATAACGTTGCCTTATGTTGCATAGATAATGGTACGGAACCCTTCGTGCGCGAGTCCGACTCGCACTTGACCAATTATATGACTAAAGAGCCATATGCAGATGGTCAAGTCCAAGCCCATCAAATCCGATGTGCAATCTCTAAACGTTGAAACATGCTCGTGAGAATCATATTAAAGTATCTACAGAATATTTTTAAGTATAAAATTAATCTGTATTTTTTGTAGTTAACTATTTAAGTGTTAATAGTTTTTATTTTGTTAGTTTTTGTTTAAGTAGTGTGTGGTATGATGTATGTCAAATTTTTATTTTATTTGCAATAAACATAACTTTTAACGAGTTGTTAGATTATTAGTTTAGGTACAGATGGCTCAAAAACAACAAATAAAAAATGTTATTATTTTATTCGTTCATACAATAAGGAATTTGCTTGTTATTTCCTAGTCAGTGATTATACATTTGTATGTTATATAAATCTTGACGTGTCAGCCGGATATTTTATCACATTGCCCCCATTCTGGTAGTGCGCCAAATTGCTGCCTTGTCAACCGGTCTCTATGGCGCTGACTGTTGGCTTCAAGCCAGACATCATTCACCACTACCTCTAGAACATCATAGCAGTGCTAATATGACAGTTCCTCCCACAACATAATTACATATCTCTCCGTTAAATCTTCCTGCTCTCAATTTGGTTATTAGCAAATGCGGAACAGGAAAATCTGTTAACCAATTAACCAGTTATAAATATGTAGTGACGAATTAAGATACACATGTCACCACATCTCTAGGGTGCTGTGAGGAACAGCTAAGGAATAACTAATCTAAAATCTTTTCTAACACTTGCGCGACTCATCTGTTTAAATAAAACTACTTTTTACGGATTTAGACGCGTATATTTGTTTTAAATTTTGGCCCGACGTTTCAGAGACTTTGCAGTCAGTCGAAACGTCGGGCCAAAATTTAAAACAAATATACGCGTCTAATTCCGTAAAAAGTAGTTTTATTTAATCTAAAATCTTTATAGACGGAATCCTTCAGTTGTTCAAGTCAGTCAGTCAATGCCTGATAGTTAATTAATTACACTAAATAGATCCGCCTGGTATAACTTGTTCACTTATAACTAGATCAAATCCAGCGTCGTGTGATAAGTTCCATGTCCAATATTGGCATGTATATGGGTCTCATAAGAAGTTAATACATATGTAGCTAGCTAACAACTATTAGTTAATAATATGTAATGTTCTAAGAACATGTTATCTACTTAGATAACTATAAATTATCAGCTTAAAGCGTAATATATGCCACATGTCACACACAGCCTGCAATAACACGGTTTATAATGAAATGAATAGTTACGCAACGCTTAACAGATTAGTCACGTTAGCAATATGAATTTACGATACCATATCAGTTTATTACACCTACAGACTTACCATTTATTTATATCGAGTAAAGTAAAACATTAGGTATTCTTGTTAAAAGATAATGGAATTAGTATCGGCCACGTACAATAATTTATTTTTATATATTGGTGTGTGGGTGTCGTGTGAATGGGCTTATTTTGGCTTCCTCCCAAACGTGCCGACATGATGCGATTCAGAGGCTGACGTCAGACGTTTGAAAATATGCAGCCGGTACCGTGTTGATAACACAATATATTACGTTTTGACAGTGAGACTTAGCTGATATAAATTTTGTTCAAGATTTATTCACCGTTTCACAGGATTTCTTGTAAATTTAGATTGTCTCATTTCTCTTGTTCTATTTTATAACTAGAAAAAATATAGTAACAACCAGTACAAAGGATGTTTCGCTTTTATTTTTATATCATCGAGCACGAAAGACAAATGGTCTAATAAGTCTATTTGCTTGCGGAATTCAGTGTGATCGGTGGAATCTGCAAGTTTTGATAACTATGTATGTAAAACTTGATGTTTAACGTTTGCTTATGTATTGTTTCAGGTGTTACTGAAAGTGTAAGTGCAAGTGATGAGGTCCAAGTCAGTGAGGTAAACGACAAGTGCACAAAAGACGAGGAGGAAGTGCTCAAAGAGGAGGTTTCTGTGAACAGTGAGTGTGAAGTGAAGAGTGAAGTGAGTGGTGCGGGCGCGGATGGTGTTGCCAGCGCCGTGGCCTCCGAGGAGGACGATTGTGTGATAGTGAGCGCGCGAGATGCGGACGATAGGTCCGACTCGGGAGTGAGCGGAGTCCGCTCGGGCGGCTCGGCTAGCTCCGTGGAGGAGCGCGAGTGGCGCGGCATGGCGCACGGCTACGGCGGAGGGCCACCCCCGCCCCTCTTGCACCTGCCCCCGCCGCCTCCACCTACCCTCTACAACAGCGAGCTGCTCTGGAAGCAGCGGTACCAACCTCCTATTCATCCGCCGCTGCACCATGACATCGCTGCTGACTACCTCGCTGCCAACTATGATAGAGAGAGACATGAAAGACTGCTACGGTGAGTGCAATATCCATGCCTATTACCCATTTATACATTTATGTATATACCAGAGGACGCTATGTGAAATGTCCATGAATATTTATTTATTATTATTATTTATCAAATCTCTTACATAATAGGTATAAAGTGCAGTGCAAATTTTATTCTTATCTTAATATAGGTATATATTTCTTGTGTGCGTGTGTATGTGACTGAACTCCTCCTAAACGACTGGACCGATTTTGATGAAATTTTTTTTACACAGAATTGTATGGCAAAACAACGTTTGCCGGCTCAGCTAGTATAGTTATATAGTTCTCTTCATACACGCTCAACAGTTCTATTTCCTCACTCAAATTCCTTTAAAATCATATCATTTTGTTTCAAATAAGCAGCAGTTGGCCTTTTATCTTAGGTTGGCTTGCTCTATCAAAATTTCAAGGGTTAGGCAATGAATCAGGCAGTGTATGCTCATCATCATAACTATTTTAATTTGAGGTTTCCGTCCATCGCAGATGTAACTTGCTAATATTCGCTTAGTTTTCTATTATCCTGTAATTAATTACAGTGAATTAGGAATTTATTGCATTCACACTTTTCACACTAAATAACCACCCGTACAAACGTAATAATATAAATAAAGTATAATAAACATGCCATGTTGTAACGTTACTCATTTAGATTTACTAAGAGAGATTACATGAGAGACTAGCCATAATAATACGAAAAACCAGTTGAAGTTGTTACATGGAAAGTCTAACATAGCGTTAATCAATTAAAACAAATGACTCAACTAAATGTATTATAAGAACAGAAACAAGTTTTACGTAACGGTTTTTTATTTATTAAGAAACGTATGTAACTTGTTTGAAAACGAAATGGTTAGTCGTAAATCTTGTAACCTAGTATACTCATTATTTAGAATTGAATCGATCGAACTTGGAATCGAATAGTTAGTGAAAAAACAATTATTTATTGAGAGATACATTTGATTCGTTTCTGAAATCGAATATTTAACAGCGAATAGTAATTTCTTTATTTTCACATAGCTGAACGGGACGTAATACTATCATCATAATAAATCATTGCCCTGTTCTCAATAAAGATTCTTTATTGTATACATACAAAAATAGAAAAACGGGAATGTTTTTTCAATAAAGAAATGTACATTATTGCCGAGCTTATTTTTTTAGCTGAATTTTCTTTCAGTACACTTTATAAACAAGATTAAAATATATAGTTTACTAGCAGTTATAGGTAGCATTAGTTCCTAGTCTAAAATAGTTTTCATATGAAAAACAAACATTCCTCCATAGAAAATATTTAATGAAATAAAACAAAGTCAAACGTCAGCACACTAACCTCAATATTTCTTTACGAAAATAAGACTATTTAAACACACGTTATGTCGTAGAATTATTTTTTGTTATAAGTTTCAGAATAATTTTCTATTCACGATTTATTGTTCGCTAAGTTAGGTATAGTGTATAAAAATTGGTCAAGTGCGAGTCGGACTCGCGCACGAAGGGTTCCGTACCATTATCTATGCAACATAAGGCAACGTTATTAGTATCGAGCAAGAAACGGTAAAAAAATCATGTTTGTTGTATGGGAGCCCCCCATAAGTATTTATTTTATTTTATTTTTAGTATTTGTTGTTATAGCGGCAATAGAAATACATCATCTGTGAAAATTTCAACTCTCTAGCTATCACCGTTCTTGAGATACAGCCTGGTGACAGATGGACGGACGGACAGCGAAGTCTCAGTAATAGGGTCCCGTTTTTACCCTTTGGGTACGGAACCCTAAAAATTACTACGCTTGAATTTATGTATGTATTTGTAAAAGAGTTAAAGGCATATTTTGTTTGTGGAACTTTGTCTCAACTCAATTATGCCATCAATTATTTACGCTCATTAACGTAATGATTTTTTAAATTAATTTGAACATTGTTTTTAGTGTTGAGGAAACATAAATCATAGCTCACGTTGGTTATTTCATTTTCACAAATCTTATAGAAATTCCAATTTTTCATATTTATTTCGTCACAGTCAACTTAACTAAACGTTACTTCAAGTTAACCAATACAGCAATAAAATTAATTACTCACAATTCATGAGTAATCCTATATTTTCATGTTTTTACCTTAATATTTAAAATGGTACGATTTGTGTGCGTTAGTGATTCAGTTGTGGTTTGTAAATGTTTCGATGTTCAATATGTTTACTACTCGAGTCAGTAGTGAAACGAAAGTTCAAGGGATCGCTCGTGACTATTAGTTGCCTTGTTATGTTAATCGATTAGACATTGAAAATGGGACAGGATTATTTCTTTATGCGTTTTGTTGCTGGATTCAGGTATGTAAGAAATATAATTAACTTTTATTATAGTGATTAATAATAGTTAACAAGTTATCTAAATGCTAATAAGTAACGATGAATATCAAAAACTAATTTATTTGTAAAACATTGGGTCTATTTTGCGTTTATATTTTTAGAAATGGGTCAGTATTGTTTTAAACATGCTTTTATTATTTGTATGTTGCCTTTTTTATTGATAATAAATAGTATTAATGTGAGGATTAAAAATAAGTTCAAGATAATCTTAATTAATAATTTGTGGTTAAAATTGCGTTGTTTTTGTAATATTTGTATTTTTAATTCGTTATTATAGTTAGTTTCTCTTTTAATATACCTAATTACGTATAATTAAATATACGAGGAAACAAATTTTTTAACGTTCATCCTAAAATAAAAACTGAATTTTAATTAACTATTTTATACAATGATGACTATGATGAGTGAACAAACAATGTAACTATGTTGTATAATATAAATTGTTATAGTAACTAGGTTTTTGGTAAATAGTTAGGTTCTGTTTATGCCTTAATTTATGACTCTATTTTAATAACGGCTTTTTTAATTAAAATAGTTAAACTATGTAGTTAGTTAGGGTACTAATAAAACTTATAATTTTAACTGGTAGATGTAGGTAAAACTAACGTCGGAATAGATAAGCAACCATTTTCATTCTTCTTTTAATCATCGGATATTTTCTTTGAATAGTTAACTTACCCTTTTAGCTACAAATTTTCTAGTTAGTTGTTTTGATCTGACTAAATTCTACTTTTTAAGAGTTACCGGAATCATACTTCATCAGTTTTAAGGATACTTCATCAGTGAACCGCATCTGAACTATCTAACCAGAAATGAAACAATTGTAGAAAAAGGTACAATGGGGTTGATATGTCCTTGTCGGATAAAAACCCCTTTCACAAAGTAGATTAAAAAAAAAAAGAGTTACCGGAAGGCGAATAACCAATGAATGATAGCTAATATGATTATTATAATTATGTTTACAAATGTTTTACAATGACAAATATTTTTATGTTAGTGAATATAATTGGTGGAACGCCAAGTTTCTATTGCGTGGGATATTTCTGTAATGTTTAGGAAATAGCTACATGTATAAATATCCATTTTATAATAGCTAGGCATCCGCCAAATTCTGTGGAAAGTTCGCGAGGAATTTAAAATGTGTTTTGTTAACGTAGGAATTTTGTATTGCCCTAAATAACTACATACATATATGAATCTGTAGATTCTGAAGTTATGACGATATGAAACTAAAAGTAGTAAAATAACAGTTAATTTCTCTCATAAAAGACGAAGGTTTATGACAATTTCGTGATTCATTGTATCTCTTTGTTAGAGACTGATAGTTACCTGCCCTTAAATACTGTCAGAATACCAAATTTTAGAAAAACATTACTGTTTGCAAGTGCTGTCCTTAATTTTATAAATGACTTCCTAGTTAATAATAATATAGTTAATTGAAAGAATTGTTTTGCTGTAAAAATTTTAGAAAATTCCCTTTGTATGTAAGAAAGAAAGCACAGATGGTGTTTACTTATAATAGACCTAATATTTAAAGCTTTTTTGCGTGTCTTCATTCATTATTTAAAATTCTTTGTAGTGAACTTCTTAACTTAAAACTTATTGTAGCGTAACAATAAGTTTTAAGTTAATAAGTTACGGTATAGTTAGTATAGTTACTATACCGAAAACCTTATTATTCCTTTCAGTAGTCGAGTCTATTTATTTTAGTTCCTGGGTAATTAAAGTAACGTTTTTACGACTCTTCAAAGAAATCAGTTTTCCCTTTTATTACACTACCTCTTATAGTTTTTCGCTACATAATCTATGATGAAAAGGGGCTTATTTCACTTAATTCTTTTGGTTCTCTGGATAGTATTGTATTTAGTTATTTATTTTAATAATGTCTTTCACAAAATATTTGTTTGTTTTATGACATAATAGTGTCTAGTTTGCTTTCTTGTTTTAGTTCTTAATATTTTGATGTTTGTATTTGTTTTCTTACAAAGTATTACAAGATAGTATTGTAGTTATTAATTTTATTTATTTAGCTACCAGTATCGTGGTTTATACTTTTATATTTATACAGTATTAATCGCTGTCATATCTGCTATGTTATCGGCATAGTGACTCGTTGTTTGCTCATTAATAAACGTAATGGGCATTGTTCATATTTTTTTTAAACTCTTAATTCGAAAACTATTTCGGGGAATAGAGTTTCTGATCATGATCCATTAGTGTTTTTCGGAAAATTTGCTATATTAACGATTATTTTTCCAAAAAAGCAAATGATCTCTATTTGCCCTTGAAATGAAGGACTTAAAATATTAAGGCGTTTTTAGGGATATACTACTCTGAAGTGGAATTGAAATTGGTCTATTATATCAACTTGTCAACTTTGAAAAGATAAAGTGCAATCTGTATTAAGTCTATCAAGAAAAGTCTATACACAGACTGCGTAAAACGATGACGTCACAACATTTAAAGTAATATCTTCAAGAATTTTTTAAAAATTCTGTATAGTGAATATTTCAATAATATTGAAATTAGTTGCTTAAAATAGTCTATATTTTCTGAAAAGAATATAAAAACAGTAGGTTAAAAATTATGGACAATCCCAATTGCAGGAAATGTCGCAATCAATTAATTGATTTGACCTCCGAATAAGGCGAGTATTAGTCTTATTTATAACTTTGACGCTTTTGTCTATATGATAATTTCATGGTCTCGAACCCGGATGTTACCGATTCTATTTATGATAACTTTCTGATTAATAAAATTCAAAATACCATTCGTACATGACATACATTGTTGTATTGTTCTATGGACAAACCCGTTTTTGGTTTTGTGATGCGTATTAATTATTATTTTTTATTAATGTAATAACTTAGGCTTTTTCCAATTTTTGTGGTAAATAATCTATTCAAGTAGAGTAGTTCTTATATTTATGTATTAATCTATGTAATGGAATCTATGTAACGGAGTCTTTGAAAATGATTTTACCCACTTTTAATAATTAGAATCATCTGAAACTTGAACACATATATTAAGGACTGATGATAATATAATAATTACAAAAAATCTCTAATAATTTCAAGCGTATTTTTTTTGTTTATAAACTAAGCAAATGAACTATATACACATAAGTAATTAGTCAGTTGTCAACATATTTATTTACTACCTTTTAAGGTATCACATACATAAAAACACACTTATGATACATAAAAATTGGCCAAGTGCGAGTCGGACTCGCGCACGAAGGGTTCCGTACCATTATCTATGCAACATAAGGCAACGTTATTAGTATCGAGCAAGAAACGGTAAAAAATCATGTTTGTTGTATGGGAGCCCCCCTTAAATATTTATTTTATTTTATTTTTAGTATTTGTTGTTATAGCGGCAATAGAAATACATCATCTGTGAAAATTTCAACTGTCTAGCTATCACCGTTCTTGAGATACAGCCTGGTGACAGACGGACGGACGGACAGCGAAGTCTCAGTAATAGGGTCCCGTTTTTACCCTTTGGGTACGGAACCCTAAAAATGATGTTCTCTTTCAACTTGTTTTATTTCCACGTAAAACGAATTTTGGGTAAAGTAAGAGAGGTTTGTAATTTGCTCAATGTTTGCAATAATAATATGTTTTTTTTTCTTATTGATGAAGATATTTTATAGTGATGTTTGCTTACTGCCAGTATACTGTGGCTCTCTCTGAATAATAACAAAAACTTTTATTCCTCTGTTTACGATGTAATGATGTTTTCATAGTTATTATGGTTATATACGTTTAAAAATTCATAAAGTAAAAATGTCGAATTTATCTACAACAACAACTTTACCTCATTTTAGTATACGTTCATATTTTATTAGTAACTGACCACAATCTTTAATGTGTATTTAACGACTATTAAATACGTCATCATAACATACATTTTATGTGTGTATCTACTTATTGTTATTTGTTATTGAGACTATTATGAATGACTAGCTGTTACCTGCGACTTCGTAAGCATTGAACTTGAAAATTTCCCTGTTTTTGCAACATTTTTCACTCCTGCTCCGCTCCTATTGGTCGCAGCGTGATGTTATATAGCTAATAGCCTTCGCCGATATGTGTAGTATTCAACATTTGTGCATAACCAAGTATAAGATCAGCGCGGTTAGACAAATAGACTCTTCAGGCTTGTAATAGTGGTAAAGATATACCTACACAAAATGAGGAAATCTTTTGTAAATAGGTATTATTTGCATGTGACGTGGCCGTGTTTTCCGTAATAATACATTCGCTTAGTAAGAATTATAATGCTGGCTAATAGTATAATAAAAGAATGCGTTAGCCATGCACAATTGTTGTAATTGCACGCAATTTTAAACAGGCTGGCCAATACAAATAGTTTTATTTATTGTGTTGTCATCGAATGATTGAAATATTCTGACTATACAGTAACACAATGAGAAGTTAAAACGGTTCCAGCACATTTTACATAGTTGAAAAAGAAGTATTTTTCAGAGGAGGGTGTCTAAAGACTTCATTTAGTTAAAGCTAACTTAGTATTAAACTTGCATTGTCTTAATTAGTTATTATCCCTATGTTAACTTAAAAAAATATTTGGTCCATTTTAACATAACTTCAATTTCTATAATTATGTGTGTGACTTCTTCTTTCTCTAGCCCATTTACGTCCCATTGTTGGGCACGGGCCAATTATATGTGTGACTACTAGTTATGAATAGGCAGTTCGTAGATATATGTTGAATTTTATTGCCTTCCAGATTAAAAAATACAAAAAAAAGACGTGTGGCACTCGGGGACTGCCGCGTTAAAGCTAATAGCATTTTTTATCAACTTATGCAATTATAATTATTTTTACATTTTATTTATGCAAGAATCTAAAGACCATTAACTAAAATAAGATTAATAACTAATCCTTATTTACTGATGCTTACATCTGTCCATTGTTTATGGTAATTATAATATAATAGCGATTGTCAATTAAATGTCATTCTGTTTCAATAGACCAAGATCCGAGAGGTGAAGCCTTTGACTTATTTTGTCTTGGATAACATAATTTTATAAATCTTTGTGCATAACATAATTGTAAAAATACCCGCAACTCTGTCCCGCCGGTCGTAATTAATACAAAACATTATTACGTCAATTTGAGCGCTTAAAAATCAAAAAGTTAGTAATATTTTTACCAAACTTTAGCATAAAGTTGCTGATAAACGACCGACGGCACAGAGCAGCAGGTATATTTACAATGATGCTGCGTACAAAGACTATCTTATTCAATACATTTCATCGCTGAGAAAATAAGTCGAATGATTCACCTCTAGGATCTTGTCTACATTTTTAGTTCTGACATTATTTTACATTATTAAAATCTAAAATACGCTGTGTAATAATCTCAACTATCGGGACTACGCATGCGCAGTAACGGGGGGTGTTAGGTATTATTTTCGTTACGGAATTTCTGGATTCGGTCTCCACGATCAAGGCCCGCCATAGAAGCTATGGAATAGCTTAAAAAACTGATTGATATTAATTATATTTCGAAAAACTTCAGAAATGCGAGGACTAATCCTAGTTACCAAGTTACTGATTCTAAAGCTCCAGTGCAGATTAATCAAATCGGTATCCGATAAACTGCAATTATTTTTCATTTCATAACTCCACACGAGAATCTACGTAAATTGGTTAAAACAGATTTATCGATGGTGTGTAACTAGTTATGTTGACGTATTTTGCAGACATAAGCAAACTTGATTTGAGTAAATTCATCAAATACATATTCTTGCTGAATTTTATTAAAATTTATACTGAAATAACTTTTTGCATGCTTTCTGTTTTTGATGTCGTTCATTATATTATTGTTATATGACACCTGTTTATGCGATAATATACAGTGAAACTCGTATGTGATTCTTAGAAATTACTCGTTACTGTTATTGAATAACAACGCTTATTAATTATTAATATTCACGCGTATTTTTGGGGTTCCGTACAAAAATAACTATTACACGCGTTTTTCGTCTATATCTTTGTCCACCTGCTTTTCTCATCACATCTCGTTCATCCTTTACCTAGTTAACTACTGCAAAAAATATTAGATGTTTGCAATCTTATACCATAAAAAAAAGTTTCGATGTCTCTGAAAATATGCTCTAGGTAATCATTGATATTTTTTTTGTTTACTCAAAATCTACTAAATATATTTTAATTCTGATTTACGTGTTTCTTTATATAATAGTTACTTATGTTTTTAAAGTTATTTCATTAGTTAATACGCGATAATAGACCGACAAATGAAAAAAATAAAAAATGAGAGGTTGTTTCGCTAAGATTTTCTATCGAGAAAACTTTTTTCAATCGCGTTTCTGAGTTTATGCGATCCTAGATCATATATTGAAAAAACATATACTTAAAAATTAGGGGTCTAGCCATTCAATCTAAAGAAACAATGAAAACTTCGTACGTAGAAAAATGCACGAAGCTATTTTGGTATCCTCTTAAAGATATTATTTTAAATGTTGTGACGTCATCGTTGTACGCAATCTGTGTATTAACTTTTCCTGATAGACTTAAGACATATTGCAATACATCTTTTCAAAGTTGCCAAGTTGATATAATAGACCAATTTCAACTCCACCACAGAGTAGTATATCCCTCAGAACGCCTTAATATTTGAAGTCCTTCATTTCAAGGGCAAATAGAGATCTTTTGCTTTTTTGGGAAAATAATCTTTAGTGTAGCAAATTTTCCGAAAATAACTAATGGATGAACTGAAATGGATGAAACTCTATTCCCCGAAATGGTTTTTCAATTAAAAGTAAAAAAAATAAATGAACAATGCCAATTAAGTATTTGCTTTCATAGCCATATCTAGTGCTTAGCACAATATAACTAGTTGAACCGATGATGACAGCCTAGTTACTAGTTACAGAATAAGCTTAGTAAAAACTGTGATGTGATTTCGTTGTTTCTTTGATACTAAAACACCTAATTACAATCGTAAAATAATAATACCTATTCAAGTACCGATAATAAAACGATGTAACCTTTACATTATGCTTGTGTGAACATAAATTTACTGTGTTTACATTTAGATCAGGTGGCAACACATTACTACAAATAGATCGCTTTGAAAGGCCATAAAGCTATGAATAAACGCTATAAATTAAGGACGGAAACTCGTTAAAATATGCAGAGGTTAACTCTTTGAATCCTTTTATGTATAATAAAGCATAAAAAATAATGTTAACTCGGTTCTTGAAATATTATATTCTATTTAAAGAACAGCTTGAAATAACAGAAATGGCTTTTGATAAAAATATTATAAACGAGTTTATTTATTGTTCTTTGTGTATAACTTTTATTTGATATCAAATTAAATATAAAAGAATGTTTCTATAACACATGTATAAGAGCTAAAAATCGTGTTTATACATAAAAATAATCTCCAAATAGGTTCTTCAGTTTAGGAGTTACACAGACAAACTTTACAATTTAGCGCGCATTCGTAACATTTCGCGTTGAAGGTTTTAAACCAGTTTTTTAACCTTCAAGAAGCGTAAGATATTTAACAATGTTATTTAATCAGAGCGGCATAAAGTACGCTAAGATTCTGCTTCATAACGATGTTACTTATTATTAGTTATTATCTTGATCATAAAGTGAAAACTAGGTTATGTCGATATTTGGAGCAATTGAACTATAAACCTTAATCACTATACGAGACCTAAACAAAAACTGCACGTGGTAACTTGTGTTATTCCCAATTAAGTAATTAATTAAATAGCGGTGAATTTCAAGGTTAAATACAAAATTAGGTCAGACAACAAATGAAGTTCTTCTGCGTAAAGAGATAGATACCTCTGTATATTTTCTCGTTGCTTTTCATGTAACATAAATTGGCAGTAGTTACTTGTTAAATGTTTCGCCACTCTCTAGGAGAACGATATTTAAACTTCTATTTTAAAGCTTACAGTTGTTACAGCTTCTTTATTATGTTTAGATCGGAAGACGGTATCCACTCCAATAACATTCGATCTAAAGCTTCATTACTAAAATTGTGGAGCGAGGCGATTTATTGGTTTCAATTGTAATCATTACCTAGTTGGATATATAAAAATTATGGATTTAGAGAGATGTCTAATTCTAATAGCCTGTTCTTAGTCGATCCATTCAAATTGTTACATATTTTCTATATTTAATTTAATTTTGAACATTGCAAGTGCTGCCATTTCTAAAATGTAATATAATAAAAGAGCCAAGTCAATTCATTTTTTTCAAACTGTATACTATTTAGTCTGCACAAAATCGGCTACTTTAATTTAGTATCGAATTTACGAAACAGTAAAAGTATGTTCTTTAAAGTCGGAGAAAACATGCAGGTCAATGGCTACACAGTGTCAAGTTTCTGATAAGTTACATAACTTGGTGACGACCTTACCTAGATTGTTAAAGTAGTATTGTAAACCTGTTCATCTTTTTGCTAAAGTGCTTCATCATTCTAATCTAAAAACATCCGCTAAGGTAACGTATTGTACCAGGGCCCTGAGTCGGGTATTTCAACGGTGTCACAACTGTACCATTATTGTACCATTATGGTGCAATAGTAAAGTTTTTGGTAGTCTACTATTAATGTGTCGTCATAACGACTTCATCATTGTCTTACAATTGTCAAAGTGACATAAATTGCTAGTCTCGTACACAACTGCTTCACAATTGCAATTCAATGACTGAAATGTTTCGGTAGTCTGCTATTTTGAATTTGACAGTAATATTTTTAAATTGTCCTGTGTCGACAGATTGCCATAAATAAAAAATAGTTAGATAGAAATATTAGAAATTGTTCTTTGTAATTTATTGCAATTTACTAATCTCCTAAACTTCACATTGCTTTTTATACTAATAAATAGTATGTACAAATATATTTAAACGAAGTCTAGCATGATTAAATGTTTAAATTTATTAGTAGTTTTTCGAAAATCACTTCAACTAACGCATTTTTTAAAAACGGCAACACATACATACCATTCTAACACAATCCATAGATAAAAGAGACCGAAAATTCAATGCATAGATAAAAGAGATCGACAATTCTATTACCATTGAAAGACCGTTATGACGGCATATAGCAGACTACGGATATTTGACTTCAATTGCAACGGTATCGTGCCGGTATTGTGCCGGTATGACAATTGTTCCAAAATAGTGGACTTGAGCACCAGAAATCATTCATTTAGAAAAAGAATGTTACCTTGTTCTATTTCAAGGCCTGCATACTACGTGAATTTATCCTCAACAAATTAGTTATACGCATTTTTAATACGATAAATAAATCATTGCCGCTTATATGAATATGTTAGAGAAAATCTATTTGCGTATATTATATTTAAGTTTGACCTTGTACACTTCCAGCCAGTTCTTATTGTTATTATGCATATATGAACATATATATTTAAAATGAATAATAACTTAAAAATGTTTATAAAGATGTTATTCGTAGCCTTGACTTGTCGTGTTCGAAATTCGAGTAATTTAATGCGTTTGCACGATTTTCGTGTTCGTGTTCGACCGTTATTTTATCGTTGGGTAACATCAGCGTCAGGTGTGGAAGTTCATTTATTACGTTCGCTATTTGAAAAATGAAATCGTTTTAAAATGTTAATTATTTCCCTGTTTGGGCGCGTGTTTGATAATTAAATTCTTATTGCTGCTTGATAAAATCGTCGAATTTAAATCATAATGAAAGTAATATTTTATCACATTGACATTATGATAATAATATTTTACAACATAATCTATTTATTATCTAAAAGATTAATACCTAACTCACTATAAATAATTTTATATTCAATTACATACTTCATGTCATCATCATTCTTGTATTTTTTATTAGGATCTGACTGCAATGACAGTTTAATTTTGATAAAATGTTAATGTATGTACAATGTCAAAAGTACACGTGTCGTACATGACGTACATACATGTTTATGCTGGAACACGTAGCTTATATAAGGCTTCTACGTGAAACATTATATGTTGCGTTCAACCTGGTGTTTTAATTAATAATAGGTTAAGTGGAAGCGTGATATCTCTCAGGCGCGAGAGGAACGAACATATACTGTATATCACAGCGTTGACAAATTTACAATAGTACAAACTTACCCTGTTTTGTTCTTCAACAATGTCTTCACTGTGTCAAGCCCTAGCTATAGCTTCATTAACTAACTACGATAAATTGGCCAAAATAACGCAGAATGCTAATCAAACTATACTTAACTTTATACAGGCAGACACGAACTCTTGAAGTCCACAAAAGACCACTCCTTTGGCGCGACTCAAGCCGTGAACTTTCACCAATCGTCTTAATGCAATTATACTATCACAATTATAGTTATCAAACAGTTCAACTCACATTAACTAGTATTAAGTATGGAGACACAAAATTCACTAGTTTTTATAATACTTTTTGTCATACAAATGGCGAATACTCAACTTCGCAATGACATTTCACTGTTCGATCTCAATGCTAATTATCGGTTCGCACAATAGGATAATTAGTTTTATCAACAAACAATTTATCGGTAATACAATTTTTAACTCTTAAACCGCTGCAAGAACACGTATCTTAGGCGTACAATTTTAACAAAACGGCGCACGTTCTCGCTCACAAGATCGATTACAGACTAACTCGCGCTCGGTAACCGCGCGGCGCACCGGCTGGCCAGCGATCCAGGTAGTGACGTCATCAATAATTAGAGATGCCCGTGCGCAGACAAAATATGATAAGTTAATCGTTTGGTACATAACATCTACCCGCCTCGGCCAGGACTACCTGGCCGCTAATTCACTGGCAGTCGCGACAAGGTTGATACAGCTCTCTTCAAAATTGAACCGTCCACCCGGACCTCAGCAAAACGGGGCACTCCATCTGCTCCAAAGACGAGGTTGAGAATGCGCCCCCTGCGCCAACACAGTGGCGGTGAGTTAGCGTCCTTAACCAGAACGAGGTCACCAACATGAGGTGGATCAGTCTTGTCAGTCCACTTAACGCGCTGCTGGAGAATGTGCAAATATTCTAAATTCCAACGTTTCCAAAAGCTCTGAGTGAGTTGTTGGACCAATTCAAACCGCGAGAGACGATTAGGTCTCACATCAACAAAGGGATATTCCGGCAGGGCGTTCAGTGGCTGCCCAATCAAAAAATGGCCCGGCGTGAGGGCTTCCAAGTCGTTAGGATCTGAAGAGATCGGGCACAACGGGCGTGAATTCAAAACGGCCTCGATTTTGCAAAACACAGTTGCGAGCTCTTCAAAGGTCAATACAGACTCGCCAATTACCCGTCGCAAATGTGTCTTAGCAACCTTTACTACGCTTTCAAATATTCCTCCCCAGTGGGGACATGACACGGGACTGAACCTCCAAGTTATTCTACGTGTAGCTAGTCTAGACGCAATTTCAGTCTCGTTAGCCGACAAAAAATCATACATTGCTTTTAAATAGTTGTTTGTGCCTTTGAAGTTGGTACCGCAATCCGACCGAATCAAGGACGGTAGTCCTCGTCGTGACACGAATCTATCTAACGTCGCAACAAATGCCTCTGTCGAGAGGGCTGAGACGAGTTCCAAATGTACCGCCTTGGTGGACAGACAGACAAAGACGCACAAATAAGCCTTGACAGTTTTACTGTTCCTGAGGGTCGAGGTCTTAACAAAAAAGGGGCCTGCAAAGTCCGTACCAACTCCAGCAAAGGGCCTTATCTCAGTGACCCGATCCGAAGGAAGGTCACCCATGATAGGCTGCATGGTAGGGGCCTTGAGCCTATAGCAAGGCATACAACGAAAGACCACACTACGGATCGTCCGACGGGCCGATAAAATCCAAAATTCCCGTTGCAAAATGGCCAATAAGGCATTACAGCCGGCGTGGGAGTTCTTGATGTGACGATCAGTCACCAACAGGTTCACCAAGTGGCCACTCTTGGGCAATAAGAGGGGGTGACGAGATCCATAAGGGAGGTTTGCGTTCCTAAGACGCCCTCCGACACGCAAAAGACCCTCACTATCCAAAAAAGGGTTCAGCTTACAAATGGCTCCAGACAGCTTGGATTTGCCTTTCCTCAAGATGTCAATCTCGTCTTCAAAATGTGCCTCTTGCACAGAACGAACCCAGTG
This sequence comes from Orgyia antiqua, assembly GCA_916999025.1. Taxonomy (NCBI): domain Eukaryota; kingdom Metazoa; phylum Arthropoda; class Insecta; order Lepidoptera; family Erebidae; genus Orgyia; species Orgyia antiqua. Next base: position 30,814,844 of record OU779866.1, read on the forward strand.
AAGAAGAGCATCTTGGAGCTCTTGTGGCGATAAGAAGGCCTCCAAACATTTGTTCTGTGGATGTCTACAATTTTTCGTGAAGCGCTTGATCCAAGCGGTGACACTCAACAATTTGTCCAATGAACTGTAACGATTAAGTAAGAAATCGGGGTCGAACGGACGGTCCTGCCGTTCGAGCGCAAGCGTTCGCAACCCAGGCAGTGCGACAATGTCTAAGGCCGGAGTTCGCGGCCAATTAGATTCTGATCTGGTCAACCACTCAGGTCCCCACCACAGAGAGTGCTCAACTAAAAGGGGGGCCATACATCCCCGTGACGCACAATCAGCAGGGTTGACCTCGCCAGGCACATGCCTCCAAACCAACGGGGTCTCCGAATTCTGTATCTGAGAGACACGATTTGCTACAAACACCTCTAAGGTGTGAACTGACGTCTTCAGCCAACATAGCACAATTTGACTGTCAGTCCATGCATATATCGTGGAAATGTCAATTGACGTGCACAAGGTAGACATGACGTGATTCAAAAGGCGAACAAGAAGGGCCGCCCCTGACAACTCTAACTTAGGGATTGTCAAGGCAGTTCGAAGAGGCGCGACCTTGCTCTTCGCCATGACCAACAACACTTTCACCTGACCATCTGTGGTCACGGTGCGCAAGTATACGGCTGCTGCGTACCCACGTTCCGAAGCGTCCGAGAAACCATGAAGGGACGCGGTGTGCTTCCCTGGCGGAAGCAGAGCACGGGGTAACGATATCCTATTGATGGCAGGCAATGAGGAAGCAAATAGGAGCCAGTCCTTCAAAACAGCTTCGCGAAGTGGCTCGTCCCATCCAAGACCTGCAGTCCAAAGTCTCTGCAGGAAGCATTTGGCCCAGAATATGACCGGGCATATCCAGCCATTGGGATCAAAGGTTCTCGCGACAGTCGACAGAACCAGTCGTTTCGTCCAAGTGTGATGCGAATCCAAATTGACATTAAATGTAAAGATGTCCTGGACTGGTCTGTACTGGATTCCAAGCACTGACATCATGGTAGGGTTGTCACGGTTCTCAAATAGGTGAGGATCCTGCTGGTGGTCATCCGGTAGCCCGTCCAAGAGCGCAGGTAAGTTGGAGATCCATTTACGCAACTCATATCCTGCGGAGGCTAGAATGCCAATCAACTCGTCACGCAAGAGCAGGGCCTCTCTCTCCGTGGCCGCGCCAGTGCACACATCGTCAACATATAGGTCCTCCTTCAAAATGGCGGCTGCGCGAGGAAACGACATACGCTCTCGATCCGCGAGCTCCCAAAGCGAACGTATAGCCAAAAAGGGGCTAGACCTCAGCCCGTATGTGTTCGTGTTGAGCTCGTAGACAAGCATGGGATCTTGCTGGTTTTCTCGCCACAATATCAGCTGGTATCGGCGATCATCCGGGTGAATTACCGTTTGCCTGAACATCATCTTGATGTCAGCCACAAAAACAAATTGATGACGTCGAAACCGCGTGATGACGTCACAAAGGTCCTTCAGCAATTTGGGACCAGGATGCAGACACTGGTTCAATGACACTCCTGAAGTAGTCTGCGCAGAACCATCAAATACTGTGCGTAACTTACCACTGGATGGTTTTATTACAGCATGATGCGGAAGAAAGAAGTGCTCCGTCGAACGCCAATCCAATTTTGACACAGACATGTGTCCCAAATCCTCATACTCCCGCATGAAGTCAATATACTTCTCCTTGAGTAGTGGGTCCCTGCTCATACGGCGCTCCATCGCCAACAAACGCTTCTCTGCAATAGGCCGCGAGACGCCAAGTGGCGGACGTACGGCGAGAAATGGCAATCTTGTCATGATCCGGCCAGAACGGAGATAACTGGTGTTGGTCTTGTAGAACTGCTCACACTCTTCATGCTCCGGATCAGAGCGGGGAGCTTGTGGTGGCTCCTCCACTTCCCAGAATCTCTGCACGGCGTCAGAAAGGGCGGACCCCACCATCAAGGCCGTTCCAAGTTCGGCAGGGGGGGGAGTCCTCAATACAGGCCCCATCAGTGCGAACCCAAATATGGTCCGGAGGGCTACCAAGCCACCTGGCTGCAAAACACGATCCTTGCCGAGTAATATTTTACCCAAAACATCGGCACCAAGCAACAAATCGACCGTGCCAGGCAGGTCAAATTTAGGGTCAGCCAAATTCAAATCCGCGGTCAATTTTACCGCATCCGCAGACAAACGAACTTGCGGGTGATTGCCTAAGATATTCTCCATCACAATGGCCGACGATTCCAACGTCGGACGTGGAGAATTTGAGGGGGAGAACTCAAACCAAGCGCGGCCCTCTACCGTGGCCACGGGGGCGTTCCCGACACCCCTTATTACATCTGAATATTTTTCAATAGTCTGGCCAGTCTGCCCTACCAACCAAGACGAGGCTATGCACCCCTGTGAGCCTGTGTCCAATATCGCTCGGACTACAACTGAGGCGCCCGTCCGTCCCCAGACCCTGACATGGGCCGTGGGCAAGAGGACGGTCTCAAAGGGGGGCGGTGCATAGCGGGGGCAGACGCCAACATCCTAATGCTGGCGTGGCGGCGACTGAGCGCCGTTGTCCCGAGACGGCAAATCAAAGTGCGGGTAGTGCCTAAACTCGGCCTCCTCTCGGTGGCGACTGCCACGAGCCATAGACGGCGGTTCGTAGCGCCTGGAGCGTCCGTACCGAGGGTTGCGCGTCTCCAAACGGGGACGTTCCGCCAGAGGGGGGGACGGTAGTGGTACCGGACGTGCGTCACGGTAATCGTGGTACACTACCGGAGGTGATCTCGCTTGATCACGTGGAAGCGGGGAGGGCGAGCGGGACACAAAGGTGCGGGATTGAACCCGGGGCCCGCTTTCATACCCGCCCGTGGGGCTGCGCGCCGAACCAACTCGGCGATCGATGGCAGCACAGTCTGCGGGGCGTGGGGGTGATGAGCCGGACTCCAAATTGCGGGACTGGTCCCGGTGTCCACTGGCATACCCGCCCGAAGGCGACCCCGCGTGGTCGCGACGGCCATTCGCGTTGGCGCACAGGATTTTCAGATGGTGCCCTCCGCAAATAGGACACGGGTGAGTGTCGGGGCAGGCGCGCTGGTAATGGTCCCCTAGGCAAGAGAAACACCAGCCGCGGGCCTGGGCAATCCGCCTACGAGCGGCCACGTGCAGGACCGCGAAGTCTGGGCACCGCACCGTTTGGTGTCCCTGCGACTTGCAAAACCGGCAGTCCGGTGGCGCAGCTTGAGCGACAGCGAAGCGGGCGGCCGTACCTCCTCTTGGTGCAGGTTGGGCATTGCGCCGTTGGTTGGTGGGTCTGGGACGTGATGCTTCCACCGGCGTGTCGGCGATCATGACGTCACCCATGCGACACTCGTCCTCCAGGAACGTCAGGAGCTGGTCAAAGGTAGGGAGAGCAGATGCCTCATCCCTAGTGTGCCCCTGCTCAAAACGTGCCCTCAAAGACACCGGCAATCGCTTGAGCACAATACGCACCAGTAGGTAAGACCACTTGGCAACCGGCAGTCCTAAGCGGTTGAGCGAATTGGTGGCTATTAGGAGGGGGTTCAGCAGCTCGGTCCTCAACTGGGCAGCATTGCTCACGACGGGAAGGTTCAAAATCTGGTCGACGTGGGTATCTGCCAGACAGCGCTGGTTGTGATAGCGCTTGGTGAGCAACGCCCGCGCGATCCCATAGCTCCCGTCACATATTGGGAGGTGCTGTACTAAGCCCCTCGCCTCTCCATCAAGCACGGAGAGTAAATAGGCCAGTTTTTGAGACGGACCCAAATCGTCCCTCGAGTCCACAAGGCTCTCAAACAAACCAATAAACCCCATCCACGTGTCTAATCGACCATCAAAACGTGGAAGATCCAAATTGGGTAATCTAGTCAAAAGGCCCACGGGAGTCTTCAAGGGGGCCCGGTGAGCCGGTACTCCGGCGCGCGAGGCTAAAATCTCCCGCGCGCGCTGGGCGATGTCGTCGGCAAGGTCCATAATTTGGACGTAGTCCTCGTGGACTTGGTCCCGTCGCTCCTGGGGGAATGACTCCAGGGGCACATCATCCAGATGCAAGATGAAGCGCCGGTAAAGCGCCTCCACCTCCTGAAGTCGTGTAGGGCATTTCTCATGCCTGTCCAACAATGCCTCGATTCGGTTCTCCCTTTTCACCAAGGCGGCAGCTGACGTGAACCATCTCAAATGAGTCGCAATCCCGGAATATGTCTCGCGGACAACATTATACGCGGCGGTAGACATCTTCAAAGCACAAACGGCACGAAACAAACAATCTTATAATAACAAAAAAAAAAACAAATATCTTTCACAAACAAACAATATTACAATAGCGAAAAACAAAATATCTTTCAATGAGACAAGCCGCTATTATTCTAAACAATTATCAAATCTTAAATAGTTTAAATCAAACAAACAAAACAATTCTTTGCCAATGTGCAATTAATTTAAGACTTGAATTATTTATTTTAAGGTAAACAACAAAACAAACAAACGTATAAAATAAATGTTGTATTATACAAACGCACAACGCCACAATTTAACTATAACGTTGTTCAATATTAGACAATAATTAAATAATAATTTATATTAAATAATAACCTGAGCAACAACAAATACGATTAGCAATAGCACAAATAATTATCAAACCCTTTAAAATCTAATTGCCAATTCAAGTGCTCAAATTAATTATGCAAAACTATACCAACAATTTAGATTAAACAAACAAACAACCAAATTAATCAAATTAAATTGATTAAATTAATTAAATCAATTTTCACAATAATGAGGGTATAGTTTGTTCAACATGGAACATTCGAGAAACGGAGTTTAAACCACGCTCTGGGTACCAAAAATATGTTGCGTTCAACCTGGTGTTTTAATTAATAATAGGTTAAGTGGAAGCGTGATATCTCTCAGGCGCGAGAGGAACGAACATATACTGTATATCACAGCGTTGACAAATTTACAATAGTACAAACTTACCCTGTTTTGTTCTTCAACAATGTCTTCACTGTGTCAAGCCCTAGCTATAGCTTCATTAACTAACTACGATAAATTGGCCAAAATAACGCAGAATGCTAATCAAACTATACTTAACTTTATACAGGCAGACACGAACTCTTGAAGTCCACAAAAGACCACTCCTTTGGCGCGACTCAAGCCGTGAACTTTCACCAATCGTCTTAATGCAATTATACTATCACAATTATAGTTATCAAACAGTTCAACTCACATTAACTAGTATTAAGTATGGAGACACAAAATTCACTAGTTTTTATAATACTTTTTGTCATACAAATGGCGAATACTCAACTTCGCAATGACATTTCACTGTTCGATCTCAATGCTAATTATCGGTTCGCACAATAGGATAATTAGTTTTATCAACAAACAATTTATCGGTAATACAATTTTTAACTCTTAAACCGCTGCAAGAACACGTATCTTAGGCGTACAATTTTAACAAAACGGCGCACGTTCTCGCTCACAAGATCGATTACAGACTAACTCGCGCTCGGTAACCGCGCGGCGCACCGGCTGGCCAGCGATCCAGGTAGTGACGTCATCAATAATTAGAGATGCCCGTGCGCAGACAAAATATGATAAGTTAATCGTTTGGTACATAACATTATATGTAACTACATATACATTTCGTATTAGTTATTCATCAGCAGGATCAGCAGGCTATTGATCAGCAGGAACACTGTATATGTATACACGTATATATGTGTATATGTATATACGTACATAACTACTTATTTCACAATTTCGTAATTGTTTGGATGTATACACCTACCTGTGAAAGGCAATAGTGATTGCGATACAGTCCATACTAGTGCAGTCATTATTGTGCACAATTAATTTTAAGGTTATTATGTAAATGTATCAAATAAATAAATACACATCCATTTAAGAAAAGGTGGATGAACTGAGAATATGAAAGAAAGAGGACGAATGACATCCGACAGCAGACTATGAAAATGTTGCGTCGCGCGTCGTCCCAAAATAAGAGGAAAAGAGTTAGAGAATGATATGACATGGTTTGAAAACCTCACTTTAGATGTACTTTTCTGAAAGAATTTTATGTTGCCTTCATGAAGAATAAGGTTTATATTCTAACTACATATTTTAATTAATAATGGTTCCATTTTAAATCAATATCATGCAAAGCTTAAAACAGTTGTGTAATCACAACCCTCATATCCTGACAAGTAGTTAATGTCGTAAGTAAAATATTTTGCACAACAACATAGCCAATTGTAATTTTGTTTCGGCTTTTACCACAGATTAGATAGATACCTTTACTCCTCGATTATATTTGTACCGTATGTATCGCACTGAATTACACACACCTTTATTATGTCGAATCGCTTCAGGAGCTATTTTACGAGTAACTAAGGCTAATATATTTACTCTTTAAAATCGAACGGATATTGTTTTTGGTTACATTTTTGAAGTTCAATCTTCATAGCCTTGGTCGCAGTATCTTATTTGATGTTTACGTATATCTGTGATGGTGACTGCATGCCGCCTTCTCTGTGACTTCCGCAGTCAGTGAAAACATACAGAAGATGTATACAATAACATATGTAAGTATACACATACTAAGTATACATATACTTACATATGTTATTGAAACTGTTAATATCCAGTACGAAAAGTTTTTAAAAATAAAGCCACTCTTGTTTGCCTACTTGTACTTAGATATGGTAAGAGTTAACACGAACAAGTGCTGACATTGCTGACAGCAAGTTGGTTTGGAACACATATTTCGTTGTTGTACGCCTTAATTAACATATGTATTATGTCACAAAAATATCCATTTATAAATATAAAAAACGTTATATAAGAATAGTGATGATGACAAAGCTAAATATTATAAATTAAACACGTGATTTATCTTTCCAAGCATTTGCCAGCTGTTTATCATTCATGTGTTTAATGTTTTTAAAGAAATTGCTGATTACGTGACCCCTGTATTCTCATTTCCAAGAATAGAGATAACAAAACGTAAATCAAGATTAGAAATACTATATTACCGGCTAACACTCATCGTTTTGGGATCGAAGATGTCGACCCAGGTTTCGAGCATATCCGATGCTCATCTTCAGGACGAGTGCGTAGCGGCGTCTGCGACCTTCCGGCGTGCACACGTGTCGCAAACCTGGGTCGACATCTTCGATCCCAAAACTGTGAGTGTTAGCCGGTAATATAGTATTTCTAATATGACTCAAACTCACGAAAATTTCAATACGCAAATCAAGATGTCTATACACGTACACACCTACTGCTTACAATAAATTAATACATTATGTTTTGAGTGAATTTCGCATTTTGTTGTTTTATTAATATACACATTCGTTTCCATTGTTGTGCAAAAAAAACGTAATAATATTAAAATATGTAGTCTTTGAGAATTGTTACGTAAAGTTTTATATAACTTTAAAACTGGCACGTGATGATATATTTAGTGAAACATAATATTTGAAGAAGAGTTTTAATGTAACCGCAATTAGCAGACCTTAACGAATAACTAACATTTTAGTTTGGTAATGAGAACTGTTGTAACTATGAAGTATTAGTTAAATAGTTTGATTTATAAATTAAAGTTACGTTTATCAATAAAATCATTACGCTTTAATTTAAACTGGTAGTAGTACGCAATTGTTGACTTGTAAAATAATTAACCTTTACGAATAGAACAGAATAATGTATGTTAAATAATATACTTTTAGGTTAAATAAATGAAGGTTAGAAACAAACCAAGATACTTATTCTTATTTAAGTGTAATATGAATTATTTAAGTATCAGTTAACTACTTGTAATATAAAAATGGGGTCCGGATAATGCGAAAAAAATATTTTATTTTATTCTTAGCCTTTGAACAACGATGAAAAAACTACTATTTTGTCTCAGGCATTGCCTTAACGCGTGTTTATAAGTAAGTCAAACAAATATCAGAATACAGAACTCAGATAAAGCTTTTTATAAATATGGCGCAACTAATTTGAATATGGATATGGAATTCGACTCGACACAGACTGCTCGACGGTTATGTAAGTCTATTACAATTCATTATACGGGTCCACACTACAGAAGTTTTCATTGTTTCTTTAGATTGAATGGCTAGAGCTCTAATTTTTAAGTATATGTTTTTTCAATATATGATCTAGGATCGCATGAACTCAGAAACGCGATTGAAAAAAGTTTTCTCGATAGAAAATCTTGGCGAAACAACCTCTCAATTTTTTTATTTTTTTCATTTGTCGGTCTATTATCACGTATTAACTAATGAAATAACTTTAAAAACATAGGTAACTATTATGTATAGAAACACGTGGATCATAATTAAAATATATTTAGTAGATTTTGAGTAAATAGGAAAAGTATCCCTAATTCTTCATTTTTTGTGCCTCTTGCCTCTTATTGTGCCTCTTATTCTTATTAATTCTAGCTTAAGTTGACACAAGCAATTTAGACATTTATTTATAATTCCAGTTTAGTACATGTTTGAAGTTGTCTAAAATTATATTACTGCTAACGACTATAACCTATAAATGTGATTTATTCTTTTATAGCTTATTATTTGTGACAAAATTAAATGAAAAGTGAACAATATGATGAAATGTAATTGAATGAAATTTGTACGCCGCATGGCAAAATATAATGGGACACTTTTTAAACTATGTAACATCGTAACATGTATAATTACCTTATATTTTACAAATAAACGTTTTGATTTGATTTGATTTGATTTGTGCCTACTGGCTGTGTTAATATGTACGTGTCGGCGATGATATACGATAATATTGATGTAGGTCCTTAAGTAAATTATTGTATCACTGTTATAAAAACTAAAACCAGTGTAAATTACCAAATCTACGACATAAAATAAACTTTGAAACATCGGGGTTGTCTCATATATTGCTTACATTAATTTTTTAGGCCAAATCAACAGGTTTTGTCGTTGAATTTAGGTACCTGTATTAAGTTATCATAGAACTTGAGAACTATCTGTATGTCTGTATTTTATTATTTGTTTTCTCACTATTAAATAACTAAATGAAGCCTATATTAAATGTATTTTTAGTAATACATTGCAGAAAATAGCATCTAAATCTGTTGTTCTAAGAAAACCTGCTGTCTTATTTTTCTGTAATAATGTCTCTAAACTAAATGAAATGAAAAATCATTTAATCATCTAAACATATTTTTTAGAGAAAATTATGTGCTTATGATAGTTCCAAACTTCTTTTTTCCCTATCACCGGTTCAGGACGCAATCTGCTGAGAAGAACCGGCGTAAGAAACTCAGCTTATAAACATTTAAATTATGTATATGCGAAGACCAAAATAACTACTAAATGTTACTATTAAAAGTTATAAATATGTAACAAAATACCTACGGCGTATAAATAATTACATAACTACTTATTGTTACTACCTATTTAAATATGCTTCAGTTTAATTGGTATGTGGTATGAAGCCACATTGTATGCTGTCAACAAATTTAATGTGTTGTTGTTAAAGTATAAATTCAAGGTTGGTAATTACGTCAGTATCCGAAAGTCACTGTGGGCCAAGGTCAATGAACGGTAATACTTAACAGCTGATATTATGCGTTAATCGATAATAATATGCAAAACTTTTTTTATAAATACGCTTTTTCGAAATCTTGAATTGGAATTATTTCCTAATAAAAATATCGGGTTAAAATAATAATTTCTGTGTACTACTATCCTGATCAGGATTTCCAGGATCCAGGAACTTTCTTACGGTTTTCTTTTACCATCTTTATATATGTATATAAATCTCCTGTCACGATGTTTGTCCGCGATGGACTCCTAAACTACTGAACCGATTTTAAATTTGATTTGCACACCGTGTGCAATTCGACCCATCTTAAAAGATAAGATAGCTTACATTGAAATTTATAGTCGCATTATTATTTTATTGCAAATTATTTGTCTACCGTTGTTTTGCCATACAAATGTTAGGACATTTGTATGGCAAAACAACGTTTGCCGGGTCAGCTAGTATTTTATAGATTTTAAATCAGACATCATATTAGTAACCTCTATGAATGTGTAATTTCTTCGCGGTAAATCATATTGTGGTGTATTTTAGTCTCTTGACACAATTTAATATTCACATATTTTTTTTACTTATTCAAAATATTTGGTTTTTATTCTAACCATATATGTGGAACTTCATTGTATATATATTTCTTTGATATACTTTGTAATATTTCATTCACATACCGAAACATACGACACATTAAAATTTGTTTAATTTTTGTTCCGAGCCCCCAAAGATCTGTCCCAATTTTAGTTATGAGACGACAATGTATATTACCAACTTATATTGGCCTGTTTCATTGTCGCTTCTCGAAAACCCGTTATTCTTTACGACTGTCGAGCAAGCTTTCTTCTAAGTGCATCAATAAATAAAAACGACCCTTTTAAACATTACATACATCACTCTTTATGTTGTTAATGCTGATGTACCTCCTTTGTAACAAAATTCCGGAACTGTTTGAGTCCATGATAATGTCGAGAACTTGTGATTGACTCAGACAGTCATGAGCGATCTTAGACCCTCCCTGAAATGCCAAAAATTCTGCCAGAAAAACTTATACATATTTTGTTCTGAAAATAACTAATTGTTTGTTGAAACAGTAACTACGGATAAAAACTATCTAAATAACTTTTTTCATCATAATGCAATTACCGTACTGAAAATTAAAATAGGTTTCTTTTATTTTTTGTAGCTATAAACAGGGTGAGAGATAAAATGTTTTTGTTCTATTGTTCCTTAAATTCAGTGAAATAATTTAACACAATGATAAATTATGTATTTTATATTAGCAACTTTATTTCTTTAGATAACAATAGTGAAATTAAGTGGTAACAGTAACATTTATTTGTAAAATAAACTATTAATTACGATTGTATGCGTATATATGAGACTTTAGATTATGTTAAAATGTCTAATTTCTTTGGTTCAATTTACCAGAATTATTTATTTATTCTGCACTTGCGTAACTAACTGCCATACCAACTGTTTGAATACTTTGAATAGATACAATTGAATAATAAATACATTTGTAAAACAAAATTTAAATTAATTCGTAATCAGTTACATTATACGTTTCCAACCTCCTTGTTACGAATAGGTTGTAAATAAAATGTTAGGTGTCAAAAACTACCAAAAAAGAAATCTTTGAAGGATAGTTGACGCATGTCGTAGTTATGTCAAATCTACCAGTGAAATAGAGGTTATGTCAGCATTTCCTTGTGTTTGATAATTCTATCTTGAGAATTTAATATTTTATTGAATGTGCCGTAACATTAGCGTATGCCTTGACAGAGAATCAGGAATATTAAAGATTTCGTTGCGAAATGTTTTTTGTGCTCTTCTACGGAAAAGATTATATGCATATTGTTACGGACAAGTAAGAGATCATAATGCTTTGTAATTAACTTTTTAAAATTAGTCAGCTAACAATCAAATATGTAGGAAAAACGCAAAACGGTCCGTATGGTGACGGATTAAGAATACAAATGTCACACTACTCCTTTTCCGTCCTAGGGTGCTGTAAAAGCCAGCTAGGAGGAAAAAATGCCAGCCACGTCAAAACTACACCCTATGCCAACACGCCTCGTCGGCGTGGCCTAGTAAACCAGAATCCCTCCTAATGTGGAGGAGGCCTGTGCCCAACGGGACGCTAATGGGCTGAAAAGAAAGAGGAACGCAAAATGTGATTTGTTAATATGTTGTGGTGCAAATTACGGGTACTGCGGCCTTCAGAAAAAAAAAATTGCATTTTATGGTGAACGGTAGTTGGACAAATTTCAATCCTACAGGTTACATAGTTAATATTAGGTTGTATGACATTTGAATGTACTATATTAATTGGAATCAACAAATAATTTACATATTTAAAATTAACGCGCTGTTACCATGTGGCATTCGATAATAGCGCGTTATTGTTTCATTGTAAAACAAGCTAATGAAAATTCATGACTATTTGATTTTTATTGAATTGTATGACCTTGACCTACTTTGGCAGTATACCGATTGTTTGAAGTCTGTTGTATTGTATCGACTGTGTCATAGATCACGTTTACTATTGAAAATAAAATGAAAATAAAAAAAATCTGAATTGTAGGTCTAAAATTTTTAATAGAGCAGGCCTCTATTGACACCTGACCCGAAAGCATGGTACACAAACATCAACATGTACTTTTTTCTGACGAATCATTCAATTCTATACAAGCTTTTCTTTTTAGCAAAAATCTTTCTGTTTCCAGAAAGAATTGTTTTAAGATAGATATTTATGGTCTTATTCATAATGACTTTTTGGAGGTTTAAACGAAGATTTTATCGGAGAGATAATAAACATTTTAGCGTAAAAAGACTATTATGAAGAACAATTTTTGACAATTTTCGCGAACCTATTTTTCGAGCTTTTAAACATCCGATTAGTCATTATGAATAAGACTATAATATCTATCTTAAAACAATTCTTGTTCTTCTGTAATATTTATGTAACTTATCCTGTGTGCATATGTTTATTCATCAATGTATTTAAGTATGATTTATTTTATTACAGAGATCGAGAGCAACGAGAAATGCTGGAAAAGCAGCAGAAAGAAAGAAAGGAGAGAGAACGGATAGAACAAGAAAGGGAGAGAGAAAGGGAACGGGAACGGGAGAGAGAAAAACAAGAAAGAGAAGAGAAAGAAAGAAGAGAACAAGAAAATGCGGCTTCAAAACTGGTGTCAAGGCATTTTGAAGAGTCTTTCAGGCTGGCTAACCAAAAGGTAATTAATGATGAAATCAATTGAAATACTTATATAATTTAGTTTGTATTATGGGTTGGCCTGTATTATTGTGTATATTTAGTATAGTGAATGTCCCTACATTGCTACGGTCTATTTCTTGACGTTCTTATTTTGTTACGGTTAGCAGTCCCAAATCTGCTCTATATTTACAACATATTTTTTGTTACACAGAGGGAACGCATGCCGTGGTCGCTGCTACAGACTTTAGGTCCTAACCGAGGAGCTCCGCAAGAGCATGAACGCCTACGAGCTCCACCTCCTGATGGCAGATACTACTCGCCACCTGGACATGCCCCCGCGCACCCGTCGCATCCAACACATCCTTCACATCCCTCGCATCCTTCAACCCGCCCACCCGCAACTTCTCCAGCGGACTACTGTCCACCACACGCGAGGATCTCCATTCCCGCAAAACCAGATAAACCTACCCCTCATCCTTCCTTACCTAAAGGTGAACCGAACTTTGCCACTTATAACTACGCTCCTTATCGCGCCTATGATAAAATGAAGGATCAACACTTACCGGCGCCGCCTCCACTGGTAACGGAGAAAAATTCTGTGATAGTCAAACACGACGCAAAGCAGATACACCTTGAACAGAAGCATCCCTACCCTAGCAAACCTAGAAGCGAACCTTCACCGCACTACCTCCCTTCGCGTCCATACCGGACGGGTCCTTCGCCTCATGCACCACCCCATCCGCACCCGACGCTGCAGACATCTCCGCACGCTGCTTTGCCTGCGCAAGATAAAAATGCGCGTCGTCTTTACCATCCCCCTCCACCACGATCACCTGCCTACTATCAGGCAGCACCGCCCGTCAAGCCCAAAGTGTCTAGTCCAGCACCTCCTCACATATACGGCAAGCCAAGTAACTCTCCGAGCCCGGCACACTATGCAGTCGCTGTAGAGCCTCCACCGATGCTTACCAAGGTGGAATTGCCACCAGTACCATACCCCCCGCCTTACGTGTCTAGCCAACGACCAAGGCCTCCCCCTGCACATTCAAGAACTCCAGAGCCGCGGCAATCGCCGCGACCCATAGTAGAAGCAAATTCCACATCACCCTGTCAATTACAACCTCTTGATCTTGGAGTTGCTCGCGACGATCCTGATCGTCTTTCTCCAAGACGCCGCGGAGCACCTGACCCTCCTGAAACAGAGGCTAAGCGAGCACGGTTAGAAGAACCGCCAGCACCGGAACCTCTAATTGCAGCGGCAGCCGGTGCGGGAAGAACTCCACACGGATCGGAACCGGCGCCACAAGCCCCTGGACCGCCTTGTGATGTTCGCGTACCATCTGCCGACGGAAGTGTAGCGACACCTGAGAGAGCAGCAGGAGCATCTCCTGCACCTCACCTCACACCAGCTGCGAGCCCTGCGCCGGCGACGCCAGTGCCACCGCTAGCGGCTTCACCTCCCACAGCTGCCGCCCCACCGCCGGCTCCTACGCCGCCTGCACCACCTGCTACTCCTCCCGTGGCTTCAGGCGCAGAGACTGATGCAACCCCAAAAGCAGCTGCCTCTCCACGGGACTCAGGCGGTGCGCCTGTCCGACATCTTGGCAAAAAAGCTTGGCTACAGCGACATGAAACCGCTCCTATTGGTGAAGGTGATTGTTCGGGAGGCGGTGGTACATGTATTACGCTTCCAATGACGATAAACCGAGTTTCGGAACCAGATGATTCTGGATCAAATATCGTCGTACCCATTGCGGCCAAGTCAATACAACGTAGTGCTCGCAAAACGTCGAAGCCGCGGAAACCAAAGGAAAGTAACGGGCGTGTCGATGATGCAGAAGAAGATAGTTCTAGTTCAGATCGCGAATCTGCTGCACCTCCTAAACGTAAGCCGCCTAAAGCGAAACGGAAAAAGGGTGCGGTAGTGCGAAAGGCGGGTGATGAACCTAAGCGGAAAAAGGCGTCGGAAAGTGGAAGTGAAAGTGATAAGGAAAGTGATGATAAAGACTCTGATTCAGGTGGTAGTGGCAGTGGTAGTGGTAGTACGTCTAGTCGTCGTGGCGGTGCGGGGCGTGCCCGTGGTAGGCGCTCACGTGGTGGTGGTCGTGGTGGCAGACGCCGCGATGAACCTCCAAAACGCACGCCACAAAATACATCAGCCACTCGACCCTCGCCAGACTCGTTCCTACAGAACGGGCCTTGCTTCGAGGTGGCGCCACGTCTCGCCAAGTGTCGCGAGTGTCGCTGGTCACCAGCTCAACGCGACAAAGATATGCCGAACATATTTTGCCGTTTCTATGCTTTCCGAAGACTGAAGTACGCCAAGAATAGGCAGCTGGCTATCGCCGGTTTCTCAGATCCCTACAAGGACGCTGATGAGGTGTGTTTATTTACGTGATATCATTTATAAGCTAGTTTAGACCATCACTATTTATATACATACTTGTAATGTACACAACCTTGATTCGTACTTATTTCATTCGTCTGTTACACATTTTGTGTGGGTATTAATTTTTATATTGTTTTGTTCACAGGATGATAAAAAGCTTTGGCTATCATCATCTGCCGGTGCGGCTGAGCTAGACATTGAAATGAGTTGCTTCCTCTTAAGGGAGATTGGAGACCAGTTCTGTGAACTGCTACAACAAGAAAAGGAGGCTGAATCCCATCATTTAAATGACGGTAAGTTATTTCATCCGCAGCCTTATTATTAAATACTGGCTTCCCCTAGTTTGACCACGTTATATATAGTTAGTATAGTTTAAGTTTAATTCATACATTATTTTGTAAATTTCCCTATTTTCTAAGGCCTCAATAAATATTTGTTAGTTAACAAAAAAGATACGTAAATCGACCTAGTCTTTTTTCAAACTCTGAGTTTATTTAGAGATTTCTTTTATTGAATTATGCACATAAGATTCTGTTTAAAACTGATTTTGTCTTTTTACAGATAAAACGATAGCATGGAAGAGAGTGGTGCAAGGTGTAAGAGAAATGTGTGATGTATGTGAAACTACCCTCTTCAATTTTCATTGGACGTGCGGGAAATGTGGTTTCGTCGTGTGTTTAGATTGTTATAAGGTATGTTATTTATAGCTTTTTATTGGTTTCAATTTTTTCATAGATTTAATTAGATGACTGATTATGAATAACCTATGTATACTAAACAAACTAAATTATAATGGAAAAAATGATAACCATAAGCGGGACTTGAACCCGCGAACTAGTTGGGAGAGCGACGGAACGGCATTCCGAGGTCGCGGGTTCAAGTCCCGCTTATGGTTATCATTTTTTCCATTATAATTTAGTTTGTTTAGTAAAAAAGCATAGCGAGTCAATCGCAAAAATATTAATAAATTAACCTATGTATGTTTCAATTTTTCATTTTACAAAAGCGTGGCTATCTATGAATGTTTATTAAATGTGATTCTATTATCTGAGCGCAAGTTTGTAGCTACGGTGCATAGTTTTGTCAGAATTTGTTTAGTGATTTTATTATTCTACATGTAACCGAAATAAGCTAGAGCAAAATGAGCCACTGTACTAATGTCTAGATAATAAAAGCTGAAAATATGTTATCAAATAATCATAAATAAAATTGACATATTGACTAAATGCTTTGTTTGTTATTTCCAGTCGCGGACGTCAGGAGAAACAAGTCAAACTTCGACTGAAGCGAGTAGTCCAACAAATGCAAATACAACCAATGGCGAAAGAGATTCTTTCGGGTAAGTTTTATACCACAAACGGACAGACGTAGGTACTTACAAAATATGTAAAGACCACTATTTTTTTGTCGTTAATCTATATAACGGAACTTTCGAAAGTGATTTTCAATCACTTTTAATTCATAATATTCCCTGAAACTTGCGCGACTCATTTGTTTAAATAAAACTACTTTTTGCGGATTTGGATGCGTGTATTTGTTTTATTATTTTTTACTTTTTATTCGTCGGATTGATGTGAAATTTTACACACATGTTAAGTTACAGCAATGACAATGCAATAATTTCAGCGTTTACTTTTGAAAGTAATCAAATTAATAACATAATATTGTGTATTTGTTCAGTTGGTTGACGTGTACGACGGGCGGTGCTCACCCGGCGCGGCGTCTGCTGTTGACGCAGATAGCGGCGGGAGGTGCGCTCGGGGTGGCGGCTGCGCGGGCGCACGCCACTCGGGCGGCCTTCGCCCTACCACCTTGCGCCTGCGGAGCTTCCCCCACACCAGACCCACAGGTTAAAGTTACCGCTAGGAAACTGCTACAACAAGCGCTCAATGTAAGTGTCCCTTCACAGATCATAATATTAATATTGATTATTTACCTACAATTGCATAAAAAATAATTTATTTTACGAAAATGTTAAAAATAACGTTATAAGAATGTCTTTATCACTTAAAGTTTCTAGTACCATTAAATAGCAAGCATCAACAATTCCAATATCACGCCAACTAGACAACTTAATAATTTATTTAAGAGTTTCCTTTAATAGAGAAGATGCTATTGACTTAGATATTGACTATACTCAAATTTAATAATTCATTTATTTTCAGAATATCAAAAAAGAGGAAGTCAAAGAAGAAGGTGCTACCGCCAATGGCACGTCTCCGGTTAAGTCTGAGAATGGCAAAACAAACAGCCCCGTTGTGAGTTGGCTATCAGATATTCCTATTAAACCTGAAGCCGTAGACGAGAAATCGGACTCAAGTTCATCGGATTCCGAAGAAGGCGGCAATTTCTCAACATTAAGAGAGTTACTCATTCGACCAGCACCAGAGGGCGGTGATGCACAACCTAAAAAGAAACAGAAGAAAAGTAGAAGCGATATTTTAGATGAAGTCATTTCAAGTGTTGTTGAGGAGAAAAAGGATGAAGATGGAGAAGTGAAACCATTCGCTCTGTCTAATGTTGTGAAGCGATATGAACGCGGTGGTCGTGGAAGGGATGATCTTCCAATCCGCATCATGACCCTTACAGAGTCAAAGCTTCTGTACCCAGACGTGCCCCACGCCTGGCTTTGTGACGGCAAATTGCTTCACCTCACTGACCCCATGAATCCTGGCAATTATAAACCTTTCCAGGTAATTATACTTTCTGTTTGTCATTAGAAATATAACCTTTCTAGTGGGGCGGTTCCCTTTTTTTCTCTATTTTCCGGTTATTTACTTAGCCTACCCAGGATTTGTTTTGTTTCTATCTCTTGCTTTGCACTTTGACTGACTCGTGAAATAACTTGTGAATTAAATGATTGGTAGGGATATGAATCAGCTATAGGGTGGAAATTTAATCATCTGCAAGAATAAATATTACAATGTTTATTTTCTTTCTTTCCAGGACCAGTGGAAACGTGGTCAACCAGTTCTAGTCTCAGACGTTTCGAGTATACTCGATAAAGACTTATGGAGTCCCGAGAGTTTCTCTCGAGACTTTGGTGATACGCGAGTGGATTTAGTTAACTGTGCGTCCGGTTTAGTGGTGCCCTATCAACTTGGTAGGAAGTTTTGGGACGGTTTCGAATTAGCCGCGAAAAGACTAAGGGACGACCGAGGTGCCCCCATGGTGTTGAAATTGAAAGACTGGCCTCCTGGTGAGGATTTTGCAGAACTGCTTCCTGCGCGATTTGATGATCTCATGCGAGCATTGCCTCTCAGTGAGTACACTTCACGGAACGGCAAATTAAATTTGGCTGCGCGGTTACCAGAGTGTTTTGTGCGACCTGATTTAGGACCAAAAATGTACACCGCTTATGGTGGTGCAGGTGGTACTACTAACTTACATTTGGACGTTAGTGATGCTGTCAATGTGATGGTTCACGCCAGTGCGCCTGTCGACGCTCCAGAAAGGGCGAGAGAAGCGTCACGCGCCGCAGATGAAGCTGGGGTAGATGTACTATCTCGAAGGCGTGCGCGCCAGAAGCCTCCAGCAGCTCTCTGGCATATCTACGCTGCCAGAGACGCGGATAAGATTCGTGATTTCCTCGTACGAGCTGAGTTAGAGCGAGGAGCTCGTCCACGTGCTCAACATGATCCAGTCCACGACCAAACGTGGTACTTGGATGCTGCATTACGCGAGCGACTATATCGCGAATATGGCGTTGAAGGCTACGCTATCCTTCAGTGTCCGGGAGACGCCGTCTTTATCCCAGCCGGAGCTCCTCATCAAGTCCGCAACCTACTAGACTGTATCAAAGTCGCTGAAGACTTTGTATCACCTGAAAACGTTTCGCGATGCTTCGAGCTCGCTCAACAATTCCGTAGATTATCACGGCAACATTCAAACAAAGAGGATAAGCTGCAGATTAAAAATATTGTGTATCACGCTGTTAAAGATTCTCTGTGCTGCCTAGAGGGAGCGCTCGCCGAAGCCAAGTGAAGACGAGTGAACTTCCCACATTTGATCTCAACCTCGAACGTAACATTAATTGCTAAGTTCCGCATTTAAACGTAAGATTGGGAGCGTGGATGCCGTTTCGTGTATATGATGCCATTGTTAAGCGTCGCGTCCGAGTCGATTGTGTTAAGTACTTGTTATGTGATTTAGCCCGACAGTCGGGTCGCGATAGGAGTATGTGCAATGTAAATTAGTCTGATTATGGTGATATCGTTGCGATGTGGATATGTTTTTATGTTCCTTAATTGAAATACAAATAAAACTCTTCAGGTTATTTACAGCTTAATTGTAGCTATAGTGATATGTATGTATTGTGTAAATTTTAATTCGAATTCCATCGAGTACATAATAAGAATTGTATACTTTTAAGTTATTGTATTGGAGTAAAACAATTGTATTCGCTCGAAGCATTGTACATTACAACAAAATGTGTAGATAAGTTTGTCCTAATAATTACTAGATTTCTCAATTTGGTTATGTTACAAAAAGATAGTTAAACAAATATGTGACAATTTCTTTTTGTCCCTATTGCTGTATTAGGAAGTTTTTTTGTACTGTGTATATTATGTATGGTTATAAGTTGGAATAAAAAAAAAGATGTTTATATGAAAAGCGTCTTTTATTATTTAACATTCCCCTAAATGCCAAAATAAGAATCAAATTGATTCAGGGTCTAGCATGGAATTCATACCTTGAGACCTTATCTATCAAACAGTTACTACAAGTCCCAGAAGTCGTTACAACCAGTGGCAGCCACCCATTTAAATAAATTATCATGCACTATGAATTTGTTTTGCGTATACCATATTATTATACTCTGGTATATTAATATGGTATACGCAATTCTCTGATTGCTCCTGGACCGAATTTGGGCACTTTAAACAATAATCAGCGATCTAGTTTGGACTGACTTGTTTACAGCGTCATCTGTTATTTATTAAACAAACTAACAACGAAATCATCATTGTATCAGTTCAGCTACTCGGCGGTAGATGGCATTAGTTACTTGGTTAAAAAATACATTCTGGATTAATTAACTTAACAAGAAAAATATTCTTACTACACAATTAATAAAAATAATATTAAAAATTCAAGAGTTAGTAATTCCACTTAAAGATTTATGGTCTTATTCATAATGACTTATCGGAGGTTTAAAAGTTCGCTAAAATCGGTTCGCGAATATTGTGAAAACTTGTTATTCATAATAGTCTTTTTACGCTAAAACGTTTATTATCTCTCCAATAAGTCATTATCAATAAGACCGTAAATCAATAAACAAGCGGGGACATTAGTTCCTACAAAAATAAAATAGCAATACTGTTTAACATAATATTAATTCTCTAACACTTGCGCGACTCATTCATTTAATTAGGTACAACCACTTTTTAAGGATTTAGACGCGTGTATTTGTTTAAAATTTTAGCCCGACGTTTCCTAAAGTCTCCGAAATGTCGGATTAAAATTTAAAACAAATACACGAGTCTAATTCCGTCAAAAGTGGTTTTATTTATTTTAGCAATACTGTTTGTTGCTTTTAGTTCAATAAGTTTCTTCTTCTCGTCAATCTTATACCTAATCATTCATCTTTGAGGCATACTACAGACTACTACGATAGTATCTATAATTCACTAGCTTCATCACAGCACTGGAGAAATTTATAGAAAATGAACTATGCTTATACCACCAAAGCGCGCAGAAGATAGAATAAATCGTCCACTTAAACTGTTGAGTTATTATATTCCATCGAATAGAATCCAAAAAATCAAGTCTTTTACATGAAGTTATATATATCAGACTGACAGACAGCTATTTCCCGCGACTTCGTATGCGACGAAAAAAATATACCCCATTGTTGTTCAATCTAACTTTTAACTTCTTCTTCCTTATTATACTGTCAAACACTGAAATAATTTTTCTAAACAGACCAGAGGTATTTCAGATTAGCCCGTTCATACAAACAAACAAACTCTTCAGCTCTATAATATTGGGGATATAAGTATAGTATAAGGAAAAAAAAAATTAATTTCAGTAAACGTTTGGGAGCACATTACAATATTTTATTACAAGAGGTTCTCACATAACTAGAGCTAATCTATCCGAGTTTCAATTTTATTGACATTAAAAATATTTTTTTGTTAAATAAGTAGTAGTCTAGTGTGAATTTAAACTCTACTTAATTAAAACGATTCTCATACAGTATTAAATTCAATGCCTATTGTCTGTCATTATCACCGCACTAATTATATTTATACGATGTTAATAATGATAGTAAAATCAATAGTAAACTAAAAATATACGAATATAACAACTATGTAGCTCAGTGAAAAAAAAACAATGCAATCCAAAGAAATTTCCAGTAACTTTGTAACAAATTACAAAATGATTTACGTGTTGTTCAATATGGTATTCAAAAGCAAGATAACATCATTGGAGCCACAATTTAACAAAATGGTAGGCAAAACTAACTGTCGCACCCAAACAATGAACTCTACAGCTTCACAATGCAAAACTCGTTCAACTTCTTATATTAACAACAATTTAATTCAGTATGACTTTCATTGAAGGTTTTTTCGATAAGATGTGCTTTAGATTATTTATAGGCAAGCAATGTACACTGCTGTTATTTTATTACGGTATTCTGTATTCCTCTCGTGCTGTTTATAAGAGGACCAAAGCGCTACCTTTGTTGCCATTCAACGTAGAGAACGCGAGGTGCACAGATTTGTTTCACAAAAATATTATACAATGAAGGCTGCAACTTTGTTTGTTTTCGGTAAGTTTATTATCGCTAATTTTATTTTCTGTTATTATAATAAAAACTAATAGGCATACATAATATTACTCGATAACTTCTTTATTGTTATTACAATATACTTAAATGACTTATTACTTATTACATTCACTCTGCTTTTTTATTTATGAATCACACATATCTATAGTTCTGTTCGGTATTTTTCCCTAACGATGCAAGGATTTTTAATAACATTTATTTTTATAGACGCCTTGATGTCTGATCTTTTCTTGTAATTTGTGTAGCATTAATTGACCTGTATATCCTGTATAGTTGTTCCTCTGAATGCCTGTGTATGAATTGAAGTTATAAATCTAATAATTGATCAGACATCATAACTTTGATTTATTTAAAGAGTGTTGTTACGTGTATTGCTAGTAAACTTTAGCAAACCGATTTGATATTAAGAGGGTACTGTACTCCTCATGTAGGTATTTGCCTTAGGTATTGCTATCCCTATCCCCGAGCACCGCGCTGAAAGGGACAAATATAGCTGAAGCAGATTTTACCTACAAATTCTTTGAAAAAAAGACGTTTCGTACTTACCTTTTTTCTTCGCGAAAGTTAAACCGATTTTGATTGCTTTTACGCTATATTATAGACGAAGAGTATATCTATGCTTGTATCACTTTCGTTTTTGGTAAAACCTTACCAAATATATGTGATAGACGCTGCAACTTTACCTAAAGAAAACCGAAAAAAAAAAACGGGATTTTCGGATGGTCATATTTCTTTTAGTTATTATATATTGAAAAAAAGAAAGTGACAGAAGCATAGATATACTCTTCATCTATGATATAGCGTAGAAACAATTAAAATCGGTTCAACTTTCGCGAAGAAATAACGAAAGTACGATACCCATATTTTTGTATGGAGCATAATTTGGTATCGTGCCCCCTTAAGAGTGTGCAGTGTGTACACTCTCAAAGCATAAATCATAAACAGATTCAATCATTTTAATATCAATGGGTAAGCTTACTTTCGTATTTCGGATGTTGCTACAAAAATATACGCAATAATGCATTGTTTAAAATGTAATTTAATAAATATTATAATTATGCATTACGGGTAACTGGTATCTTTAAAATTAATCTTTATAGATTGTTGCCCAAACTAAAAACTGGTTATCGCAATCATTTTTAATCCTGTTACGGTCATTGACATTTTAATGCATTAGAAATCTTAAATACTTATGAATCTACTGTTGCCCGCCACTTCGTACCCGTGGAATTCCTACTTACTTGACATTTATTGTCACATTTTGGACAATTCACACAATAACTTTTAAAGTGTAGCCTGTGTGTTATTCTGATGTATAAGCTACATTATCTTCTAATATATAAAATTCACGTGTCACAGTGTTAGTTACCGTACTCCTCCGAAACGGCTTGACCGATTTATCTGAAATTTTACATGCGTATTCAGTAGGTCTGAGAATCGGCCAACATCTATTTTTCAAAAACCTCCCCCCCTCCCTGACATTTGTATAGCAAAACAACGTTTGCCGGGTCAGCT
This sequence comes from Orgyia antiqua, assembly GCA_916999025.1. Classification (NCBI taxonomy): domain Eukaryota; kingdom Metazoa; phylum Arthropoda; class Insecta; order Lepidoptera; family Erebidae; genus Orgyia; species Orgyia antiqua. The sequence goes on from OU779866.1 coordinate 30,838,379, forward strand.
AGTCTTATATATAAAATTCACGTGTCACAGTGTTAGTTACCGTACTCCTCCTAAACGGTTTGACCGATTTTTATGAAATTTTACATATTCAGTAGGTCTGAGAATCGGCCAACATCTATTTTTCAACCCTCTTTTTTTATTATGGCAAAACAACGTTTGCCGGGGCAGCTAGTTTATTATAAATTTTCATGCATTCTGAAGTTTTTGCGTGAAAGAGTAACAAACATCCAAACATCCATACTCACCAAGTTTCACATTTACAATATTAGTAGGATACCGTGCTAGGTTATATAAAATCATTTATTTAATTATTAGTAAAAGATATTAAAATAACTGAATTTGATGCTTTATATAAAAAAAAATTTAAATTTATGGATTTTCCAATTGCAAATTAAAACTTGATAACATTTCAAACCTGTTGTGATCGTTTCGAATTCGGTTATATCAATTATAGATAAGTATAATAGCTCATATGGTCAGATAAAAATACTAACAACAACGCACAAATGGTTGTTATTTGATACTTACAGTGTGGTGTGGACATCACGAACATTATACTCGTATTACTCGTACATAACGTACTATATCCTACTTAGGTTAGTTTTACACCATCAGATCTTTACACCTTTTGCTTCATTGTGCTTTTAAGACACTTCTAAGCCCATAATAAATGAGTATTTTTAACACTCTTATAAATTCGGTATGTATCTATCAATGTATTAATCTAGGTCTATAGTCTCTGCGTACCCATGGGAAAAAGGCGTGATGTTATGATAATGATTATGATGTTATTAATCTATGTAACTGTGATCAAGACAGCATCACGGAAACTCGGTATCCTGAACAGGGTGCGGCGGTTCTTCACGCCTGAACAACTGTGCCTTCTATATAAAACACAAATCCGGCCATGCGTTGAATACTGCTCGCATCTCTGGGATGGATCCGCACAGTATCTACTAGACGCTCTGGACAGGTTGCAACGACGCGCTGTCCGCACTATTGCTGACGCCGAAGTATCCAACAACTTGGAAGCTCTGCAATTGCGCAGGGATATTGCGGCCCTCAGCGCCTTCTACAGAATTTACCACGGCGAATGTTCTGAAGAGTTATTTTCCCTTATTCCTCCCTCTCCTTTCTTGAATCGCACCACACGCGCAGGTCTGAGAAGCCACCGTTATACTGTGGACACCACGCCATCTCGTACAAAAAAGTTCGGTAACTCCTTTCTTTGCAACACCTCAAAGAAATGGAACTCGCTCCCTGCACACGTGTTTCCTTGCTCCTACAACATGGGGTCTTTCAAGCGTGGCGTGAAGAGGCATCTTGTGGGCCGGCAAGGTGAGGGCGGCTAGTGCTTTGACAATGTACTAGCCGTCCTTACGTCTGGACTACACATTCACTTAACATCAGGTGGAGTGTAGTCATCTGGCAGCCCAAGCTATAAAAAAAAAAAAAACGGAATCTTTCAATGCGCTTTTCACCCAATTGCAATAGTCGGATTAAATTGAAATTTTGCATAAATATCAAGGACCGATGACAATGCAATTATTAAAAAAGATTTTCAGGATTTTCAAGCGTGTTTTTTAGTTTTTGAACTAAGAAAATTATTTAAAAAAGTCCAACCGATTTCATGTGCCTTTGAAATTTGAGGGTTTTCCTCGATTTCTCAGGAGATAACTATCAAATCCTGGCCTGGTGCCAATGGGACCACTCGAGAACCACCAGCTTTCAAATAAAAAAAAACATTAAAATCGTTTAGCCCAGTTAAAATTTATGAGGTATAAAACATTAAAAAAATTAGAAACATGCAGACGTATTAAGAACCTCCTCCTTTTCTTGAAGTCGGTTAAAAATATCACTAGCCTCCTCAATAAGCGGGTATTTTGTTCTGTTTAAGCTTATTATTAGTATAAGATTTAGTTTTTAGGTACCGGTCTCAAAAAACCTAAAAAATATTAAATTTCCACGGGACGACCACATACAAAAGTATGCAGCCTTAGTATGCTAGTCTTATTGTTCGCCGTAAAAAAACACTAGACAGTTTGTTTTTGATAAGTGACTCTACCTATATAATTATATTCAAGTGGTCTTTCTGTTCTACCCGTTTATTTATTTATCTTTATATATAAAAATTACGTGTCACGTTGTTTGTCCGCGATGGACTCCTAAGCTACTCATATAAATTCTGAATAAAAATAGTTGAGGACTCTTACTAAGAAACTAGGTATACTTCTGTGACTTCTCTTCACAACTTCTTTTGCAGAAATAAGTGATTCTGTTTAAAAAGCTAAGCCTAAGTCATTCTCTGTAACAATAGCTATCAACGAATAAGAGTTTAGTTTAAATTAGTCCCACCAACCCGGAGTTTACCGCGACCAAACAGATAGACAAAATATTTAAACTAAAAACCTAAAACCCCTTTATTTAGACGTTATAAATCGGCACATCAATGTTTCTTTCTCGTGCAGATGTAACAATGGTTTGGTCTCATTATGTAGCGAATTTAAGCGTATAATAAAAACGTCACTCATGATTGTATTTTAGCTGGATAAGTGTTAACCTTAATGCTCTTTTAAGGTCAAATGAGATGTATGTACATGCGTAGGAGATATTTGACTTGATTATATGATAGGTCTTTAACAGCTTCCGTTTGTTAGGGCACAATGTAAGACGTAAGTGCTATTTTTATATTAAAGCTAGTACGTACAAATTTTATGACCTGAGTAAGAACATATTTTATTTTTGAGGTGATAATGTTGATTGTGTCGAGGCAGATAAGTAAAGGTCGGGTCATTATGTATTTATCTTTTGTTATTCATATATACGGGATTACAAATGATAGTGGCTAGTAGCTGATGTAGCTAGTAAATGATAGTAGCTAGCTAAAATAAACTATAGAAATAGAATGCTAATTCTGCCTGCGTTCCTAAATTAACTTATAGGTATTTGTAGTATTAATAACACGATTTGGTTGAATTTACCAAAAATTCTTATTTAAAAAAGTGTATAACAGAACAACGACACCAGAAAAAAATACAGACGATTGACAGTCTCCTTTTTGAAGTCTTTGAAGAAGAATTGAACATCGAAAGGGAATAAAATCTGTTGGCCTTAGATCAACCAATACAGTGTTTTATCTAGCTTCGCTAGAAGTTCACTTGCTTAACTAATGAAGGCAAACTGTCTTTTTACGACTCTATCATTATATCAGTCACGTCTTCCATAGTACATATTTTACAGTACCATACAGTATTTGACTATGCTACCGCCTTCTATAAAGATTCATATATAATTCGTAATTATACACAAGGCGTAAAAAGCTCGTCTGTGATATAATTAAAGCATAATTATATACTTGTTGCCTATTCTCAGAATAGATCAAATGAAAGATAAAACGCTTCTTAATTTTAGTTAATTGTTCATGTAATAATTGGTAATCTTCTGAGATTACTTTAAAGTTTAAAGTATATCTTGAAGTAAAGATTAATTTGTGGAAGCTAAAATATAGTAACGTTTTATGAGTTATCGCGAAAGGATTAGACCAATTTGTGAAGAACATCTCAAAAATTTTGAAAAAAATAAATGATCTAAAAACCAGAAATGAATATCTTTTAGTTTTGATTCGCTTTTAGAATACGCGTACATAACATGTGACTATTTTAATTTCCAGCACTGGTAATTGTCGCCGTGTCCTGTCGGCCAGACAAACCAGACCTCAAGCAAATCAAGGCCGAGAAAGCCCGCCAGAAGGCATGCATGCACGACTGTACCTCTGCAAAACTTGAGCCCATATGCGCCGGGAAACAGGGAGAAAAACCTAAGTCCTTTGGTAACGAATGCGTCCTGAACAACTACAACTGCGAACATAAGGACAGTAAGTATATTTTAGGATAACATTCTTGTATGGTAAAGACAGCATAAAACCAAATACTTCTCTTCTCCTCTCAGTCCCATTGTTGGACACGGGCCTCCTTCACTTTGGAAAGGTATTTGGTATACACTGCTGTGCCAACCAGGAGTGTGGGCGTTACCGTGTGTTATCTGCCTGCACTACCTCTTTGCTGGCTCTTACTGCAAAGAAATAGGAAATACCAAATCTCTCTATTGAAATAGCATCCTCACGAGTTACCCTGGAATCTAGAGCTTTTTTTTTACCTCGTACTCCTCTTCGTACCTCTTATAATTGTCATGAATTATATCATAGTTATCCTTGGCAACTTCTAGTCAGAACGTCTTGAGTGTGACGTATCTACCGGGACCGGACGGTATATAACAACTGTGATAAATTTCTTACTCTGGCATCTACCGCAGTCTAATAATCTCTAAAAAGTGGTACGAAATTTTCGCTTTAGGTTTCATATTTAGATAATAAGTGATGAAAATATGATTTAGTTTAATACAAGCAAACAAAACCAAATAAAGTATACCGGAACTACCAGCTATTCAAGGTTAGAGTAAAAAAATCTGGAATTTTGTAGATCATTACAATGACATGCTTTGTTTTCCTTAATTGCATGATGTAATATCTACTAGCGCAACTTCTAGGTAACACTGTGACTCATATATTATAACCATTTATGTTAATAATGTAAATAAACTTTACGCCCACGACGGCATTTGACTGATCTTTTGTCTAAAACATCACTTATCTTCATGATGTGTTTTATTAGTTCAAATTATTTGTTTAATTGGTTACACAAATAATGATCAACAAAAGATCCTATTGATTTCATATGAAAGCCTTCTTAAATTGATAACGTTAAAAATCTCGGTATCCACGCGTAGGCTCCTAACGATGGGATAATTCCCATCAAATGAATCCCATAAAATGTAGGTACAATTGTTGGTTATAATTAACCAACAATTGTACCTACATTTTTACATTCCAATGATTTTGATAATTATAAAGATTTCTATCATACTATGTTTATGTATAATATATAGTGGCGTTTATTTTAAACAAAGTCTTTTAGCTGACTTGGTCATCATAAAGGTCAAGGCGTCTATAAATAAGGCAACAATACCATTACAAGAAGGTTTTACCTTTTAAGAATTTATAAAAGAGTTATCATCAAGGCCCTTCATCCTATTAGTTTCTTGGATTCCTTGGAACAGAATTAATACATATTTACTTTATGATATTTGATATTATAATATTTTGGTTTGGTAAAATAATTCAGTCACATTTATTTTTGTAACATAACTGATCAATTGTTGGAAATAACGAACGAATCTTTAGTTATTATAAAATGAAGTCGTTATTTTTGTTCATAAGTCAATATGTGAGCTGAAATCTTCAAAATTACGAAACGGAATTTGATGTGGTTTTCTTAAACAGATAGAGTGGTTAAAGAGGATGACGTCTTTGTATAATTTGTTAAATTTTGATTTCTAAATTCCACGGGTACGAAGTTGCGGGCATCAGCCAGTTACTAGTTCTATATATAGTTCTATAGTTCTATATATGCAAACCTTTGATCGATTGGAAGAAAATTTTGGTCAAACTTAACCCAAACTTTTATTTAGAAGTTTGGGTCAAAGTTGACCAAAACTTCTAAATAGAAGTTAGAAGTGTTGGTCACACTGATCCGTCCGAAAACCGATGGTTTCTTGGTTACCTACAAGATTAGTTACATTTACAGTAAAAAAAAATAGTGAACTAAACATTGTTACTAAATCCTGAAGGAGTCTCATTTTTAATCATTAGAAAATAAAACTGCAGTAAAGGCAGTATGTAAAAATATTGTGTCATTTAGATTAAGGGCCTACATCAATATTATCGTCGACATGTACCTATTAACACAGCTAGTAGGTATAGGAAATGAAGAATTAGGGATATTTTTTTTGTTTACTCAAAATCTACTAAATATATTTTATTTCCGGTTTACGTGTTTCTATATATAATAGTTAGGTAATAATAATAGGTAATTAGGTATAATAGTTAGGTCTTTAAAGTTATTTCATTAGTTAATACGCGATAACAGACCGACAAATGAAAAAAATAAAAATTGAGAGAGGTTGTTTCGCTAAGATTTTCTATCGAGAAAACTTTTTTCAATCGCGTTTCTGAGTTTATACGATCGTAGATTATATGTATATATTGAAAAAACATATACTTAAAAATTAGAGCTCTAGCCATTCAATCTAAAGAAAAAATGAAACCTTCGTACGTAGAAAAATCCACGAAGCAATTTTGGTATCCTCTTAACAACAAAGAATAGTGCAACGAATCTGGTTTATTTAAATAGTGTGTGGAGACGACTGGGCGTGACGGATGATGATAATGCTAATGTTACTGCCATTGTAGTGTTAATATGACTAGCTCTACGAGTCACGAACTGGTTTCAGTAGTTTAGTCATCATCACTGTCTATTGTTCCTAAAAGGAAATTAGGTCAGTAATCTCTGTTGCGATTTAAAATTGTGGTTTCGAGTACTTAAACTGGTAGTATACATATATTTGCTATATTTTTTGAGGTTCAGTGGGATTATCATGTTGTTTTTCGTCAGTTTCTACAATCAGGTTACTTAAAAATCCTAAAATGACCACAGGGTAGTTATTAATATGTATATTTAGTTCCTATGACAGATTAAAATGATGTAATTCTGTGGTTTCCTAAATGGTAATCTTCACTTTCTATAAAAAAGTCGTTGTTTTGTATGTATGTCCCTATGTGAGCTTAGGTATATCTTGAAAGCTGCACAACGGAGTATTTATGCGGTTTTTTTTTAAGTGTTATTTATGATGGCCTTTTTTGTATAATTTGTTATGGTTTTGTGTATATTGGGGGAGGGGGGCTCAGAAACTCTCTACTTTGAGAGCCGGAAAACTTGAAACTGACTCTATGCCAACACGCTTAGTCAGTGCGGCATAGTAGACCACAAACCCTACCGAAGTGGAAAAGGGTCGTACCTAACAGTGAGACGTTATTGGGCTGGAGAGAGGTGGATTAAAATAGGTGGTAAATTATTCACTTGAGGTTCCTAAATGGTTAAGGCAGTTTTAAACCTATGTTTATTAAAATATTTTATTTTCTTTTCAGCGCTCTCTAAAATCAGCAAAGGCGAGTGCCCTGGATCGGACGGCATCCGTCTCTCTTAAGCCCAAATGGAGTCTAAAACGAAGTGCTTTAAATAAACTATGTAACTGCTCTTTAATATAAGCGTATTGTTTGTTGTATACTTGTCCACTAACATCAAAGAAACTGTGATCAATGTAGATCTTTAGTATATGTCATTTAAGTAATCAAATAATTTACCAAGCAATTTGGAATTCTGTATATTGAGATAATAAAGAAAATATATAGTTCGAAGCATTTTCTATTCAATAAACGGACACTATTCGAAAAATCATTTAACCATGTAGACATAATTGCAAACAGTTATTTTGTCAAATTTGCGTTAAAATTCAATCTTAGGTCTTGAGGACTAATATAAAACTTATACAATAATTACCACTGGCACTAGATCCGAATGATTTGCGTCTACGAGAAGACATGCTGGTATAGGATTTATATACGAGCGTTCCTTAAATGACTTTTTAGAAAATTTTTGCTTCAATTAATTTCATAGGTAGTTGATTAGTTGACTCTCGTTCCAATAAGTTATCATACAGAGAATAGAATCTATCTATAAGTATAGCAAAAATTTATAAAGTCGATGTCTGTACTTTATTCAATATATTGATATCTGAATATATTGTAAAAAAAAATGGATAAGTGGTCTTTATTGGCATAATAGAAGCCAAAAATTATATATTTGTTGTATGTCTGTCTGCAAGTATGTACGCGTATCATGCCAAAACTACCAAACAAACAATTTGAATACCGTTTTCAGTGACATGTTGGTAAAGACCTAACTTAAAATGTAGGCTACAATTTATCCCGGCATAATATCTAATTCCTTCCGAAAAAACCTGCTTTAAATTTTTTATTGCCCGTCCATTCAAAATTGTACGTGATTGAATTCGTGGGTAAATAAAATGACAAATATAATTTGTTCTATTTCTTAGTTCTAATAGACAAATACAGAGAATTATGTCACGCAATCTACAAACAAGTTTGACGTTATTTTGCCCTTTCCTTGTTCACAACCATGAAGGTATAGATAAAAAAAAGGAGGCCATACTTGGAACATCGGTTTGAGGCAAATACCTACGTATCTCTATCTCACTCTCTGTGGTCTGACCTCTCTTTTTAGTGTGGCCTTAGTACTGCTATCTCCTTATTAAAATCTCCTAGTAAATTCTTAAAAAGAGTCACCACACATATCAAATCACAAGTTAAACACTGTCATTTGATAGTGTTTAATCGTAACTATAAATAACTAGTTGAAATACGATGAATGAAATTAAAAATAATAAAATAGTAGATCACGGATGCTTTTCATGGTTAACGAATCAGTGAATTATTTTCCCCATTTCCTAAGGATTTCGTAATTTGGCAACATTGGTCACCATATGTCAAGTTGTTGACAAAATTGTGCCAATATGTCGGTTGTTTACTTTACGGTTCACAGCTTCGTTTCAAATTTTCGACTCTAATTATTTTTATAATTAAAGAAATGGTGCAAACTTGTGTAGTGCGTGGTTGCGGTAGTACGTGGTGTCCAGGAGGTGATATACAATTTCACGCGTAAGTGTTTAGATCGTGATTTCTGGCATTGAATATCTGCAAACATATTTCTTTGTATTTTCAATTAAATACTTCATAAAATGATTAAACAATGTTTTCAGCATACTTCTAACTAACTATACTGATAACGATGTAAAGATCTAATAGTCTTACATTGAATTTCATGGACTTAGTGCAATTTTATTTTTCTTGTTTACAAGAAGTAATTTTGAAATAGTGTGACCATACTGAGGACATATCTAGGACTTTCTGTGGGACCTGAACTAAATTATACATGTTTGCTTAGTCATTTAATTTTTATTTCACATTATTTACAACATTAATATACTTACCTACAATATTATTATTTTAGATTTCCTAAAAATAGTACCCAGAGGAAATTATGGTTATCCATTGTACCATTGAAAATGAAATTTTATGAAAGTGCAAGGATTTTTTAAAACAAACAGCAGTTCCTACTACAATTACAAATCAAGAAGCAGTATCACCTTGCAAGGTAAAATTTCAAGTATCTATTTACAAACTCCTTTAATTGTCTCACATGTTATACAATGTTAAATATTTGAATTTATAAGGAATATAAAAACTAGTATGAAAAAAAATACCCCACCAGTATCAGGAACATTTTCCAAACTACCGGCGCTCAAGGCTCCAGAGATAATTGCTGCTTTCTGAACCAGCCCCCCCCCCGATCCGACTGCCTAATGAGAGCCTTACATTATTATTATGTTTCAGAAATGTAGTAGTTCGAATATATGGCAAAAGGCTATATTTTGTAAAATATATTATAATTTTCAGATAGACAGTTCATTACAGGAAGAGTCTATGGGGCAAGTAGCTACTCTGGGTGTACCAAATCCTAGCTCTGGCATTTATGAAAGTAATCCTTTCTGATGGGCCAACTCAGAGAAAACAATATAGAAAACAAATTAATTAATGTTGTATCACAACATTTTACTCCTCTGTTGCAAGAAATGTTTAAGCATCCCATCACGGACTCAATTTATTGCAATGATTTGCATGAAAGCGTATTAATTAAGAAAATTGCAAATTCATTTTTTAACACTTAAAGAGTCATACAGAAAATATACTTAGTGATTTACGTGGTAAGAGACAGAAATTACACAAAACAATAATATTTAGTCATGTATAAAAGAAAAGTTATTAAATGATTTTAATTTGGAAAGTGCTGTTGTTTCTTTTTTGCCCTTTTTTGTAACTTTATTATCGTTCCTATTATAGCCCCCTATGATATATGTCACAGTCAAAACTTATAACCACTCAATAGACTGTAAGCTCTCGACAGTAGTACTTTTGACTGAAATTATTCAAAACTAATTTTACCCAATATAGCTGTTTAAATGTAATTTTAACTGACTTGCCTAGCGCCAAGTAGTGGAACACAAGGCACAGGGAGCCAAGGGCAACCCGACAGTGGTGGGTGGGTTAGGTTTTTAGCTCCCGTCATGCCATTCATGACAGGTTCCTTTAAACGCTGTAGACAGAAATATACGTAAAAATTGATTTTGACTGATTCTCCGTTCTTCCATCAGCCACTTTTAACCACATTCATATTGTCAGTTAAAATGACTATTAACTACAGATTTTCCGACAAACTAATTTTAATCAACGTAACGTATTTTTTTTTTTCAGAAGTATTATTGACCGAATTTGCCCTTTAACTGACATTAATAAATAGAAATACATTGGCTAACCCAGAAATCTAGGAAAAACTATTGTCCAGTATGTATTCATAATGTTTAATTAATCTGCAAAATTAATGAAACATATATCTATATGGAACACAACTACTTGAAGTTTTGTCCTGGAAGAAATACAATAAAGGTTACCCTACTTAGAAAGAAAGGGTTTGACCACAGTGAGCGAGATAGCCATACATCATTTTTGCTTCAAGTAGGTATTCAGAGTCTGGACTCCATTTTTATCTATATCTTCATGTTCACAACCGAAGACACAAAACATGTCATATCGATGTATACAACGTGTTATCCGATGTCATGATGTTATCAACAGTTTATCATAGAACGAGTGCATTATCTGTGTTTACTTCATAGCTGACACTACCTAGCTGAAAAGTGTCAAGTCGCTCGTGACCTACTTGCTCTGGATAGACTGCTTGTCGCCAATAGGTTCTATTAAGTAAACAAACACACTTGTTGTTTGTCAAATAACATTGTTAGACCCTTAGCGACACCAAGACCTACAAGAACCATGCATAGAAGGTTCTAATTCATAACTCTTAATAGGCATAAAGTTAGGTAAAAAAAGGTAAAAGGTTTGGGTTTCGGTTGTTCACCAGAAAAATGTGGAAAAATGTCGAAAATTGTATTTGACACTAATTCCGACTAATTTAGTACATTTTTGTCCCAATCCCGAAAAGATTCAAAGAGATCGAAAACTAAAACCATCCTAAAGCATTTCTGTAAAAAAAAAGTAACTACCAACCCCTTAACTTTGTTTTTACTTATATTATTCGATCTGAGGGATTTCGAGTTAGCTGTCTCTAAAAATTTACCTTTCCTTATATAATCATAAAGTTCTGTAGTTAGCAAAAAACGTGTACCAGGTATAAAAACATACAAAATGCAATTAAAAAAAAAGATTTATTGTAAAGTTTTATTGAATTTAAATTAAGTTTATAGTTAATTGACAAATGATTACTGTAAATCATGACTTACATGGTAATTTAAGCATTTTCTACAATAAATAAAAATATCAATATACTTATTCAAATCAAAAAATATTGTTATCAAAAATGCTAAGCAATATTTTGAACAATATCGCCAAATGTTCTTTTAAAAATGGAGTGGTCCATTTGGAAGACACCCTTTCAATATTTTTTTTTAATTCTGGTATAGCAAGCTACAAAATTGTTACAGTAAAAGTCTTATGCGTTAATTTATTTCTACTTACTTACTTATTGGCTAATTAATAGAAATTAAATTTGGAATTTCAGGAACTTTTTAAACCGAATTCTTTGGTAGGTAAATAGTAAGTACATATTTCATAAAAGCAAGATAAATGTTTGCGTGTTTAGATACATTTTGAAAACCTCGATAAGTAAAGCAGTTCACTACCCCTACAAATATATCATTAAAGCTCTGAATGTCAATGAAACGCTGACTTGTTTCGAGAGAATTAAAGACAGCATTTTAAAAATAGTAGTGAGAACTTAAAATCAGCCTATCTAGAATATAAGAAATAGAAACTTAATTAAGTATTTTACAACTTAATTTTTCTTACATTTAAAGGTGCAATTCCGATAATGGCAACCAGAGTAACTAGCGACCGTGACAAGTGACACATGCTTATGAGTATCAATCATTAATTGGGTTAAAATTCAAAGAACACTGGCGATTATTAGCGTATCTCCTTGCGACCAGAACTATTCCAGTTTGAGCGAATGCAACCAATTAAAACGCCACATTTTTCTGCATTTAAAATTATGTAAAAAACAATCGTTATAAGAATAATTCACAAATAGGAAAAGAGATATATCGCAGTTTCCAATCTAAATTGGAAACTGCGATACTAATATTTAAATAATAACAGTCAATTTTCACACTACAAGAAGAAGATTGCTTTGAAAATAGAATAATTAACGAGTAGTGCTGCAAGAAGGCACTGTTTTTGGAGCGACTGAAGCGGTGGTCGCCGCCAGTCGCGAGTCGCTAAAATGTGAATTGCACAGATGTTCTAAAACCTAATAGATTGATTGATTGTTGAAGTAGATACATAATGAAAATGCAAAAATATTAAAAATAAAAATGAACATGTTGATAATGCCATAACTTATCTAATGTATTTTACATAAAACTTATTATATTTTTATACTTACTTAAATATTACATGAGTACATAAGTAAAAAGTACATAATAATAATTTCTTAAAACGACAATATTTACTAACAATAAGTACATACTATAGTTTATAATTTCGTATATACCAATATTATTGCACTTAAGTGTAATATAATTTGAGCAACTAACAAGAATTCAGTGAGTATGTACATAGTTTTACAAGTGCTTTTCGGTTTACAGATCGATTTTTAATAGTCTAGATTCAAATTAAATTTCCACGAGTTTCGTAATTTGTGTAACAAGTCAACTATAAATAAGAAAGTGTTTCGATTTTTCTGATGAGAAGTATATTTTACCACCCTGTTTTATTCTATGGGTGTTCTTCAGTTTCCAGTTGCCTGTTTTACGAGACGTGTAAACGTATTGCTATGTCTATTCTTGTCAGCCTGATATCTCTGGTAAATTGGGGCAGACCGGTGCTTTGTATTGAGATGTCTGTACATTTTTAGCTATTTTTATTAAAGAGTTGAAAAGTATCCTCACAGAAATTACTGTCTACCGTTTACTGCTAAAAATAATACAATGTGGTTGAAAGTAATACGGCGAATTTAAAAAACCACCAAAGGAAATTTTGTGGTGTTTATTCTAACATGAGAACTAAGAAACTTTTTTCCGAAGTATAAATCAGCATTCACCCAGGCTTGTTATGGCGTAATCTGAAAATATATAAAAAGAATTAATTTAAAAGACAAATTTTTGGCTTGCGGTTTCTTGTCAAGAAGACATTGTGCTGTCTTTGTGAGTTTTTACTGAGCGTGTTCTTATAAAGACAATTTTTATTATTTATATATTAACGTTAACTATCCTTAGGGAGAAAATAAGGACAGACGGATTCTTTTGATCACCCACTTTTACCCAATTATTTGGGGTCGGGGCAACATGTCCTCTTCCTTCACAATCCTCTCATAATTCTAACGAAATTTTATATCCTCTTATAATGGTTACATTTTTTGTAATTATTCTAAGCCTTCATTTAAAAGTAGGCGATATGGACGTCTTAAACTCTCTCTGTCCAGCTTTTTTATGTCCCACTGTTGGGCGCGGTCCTCCTATACGTTGGGCGAGATTGTGGTCGAGGGCGCCGTGGTGAACAGACGTGTTGGCACAGTGTTTGGTTTAAAGTTTTCCGTCTCTCACAAACTGTGTACAGGTATACCTTCACTGGCTTTTACAGCACCCTGGGGAGGGAAAAGCGGACGCAATCTCTTTAAAAACTAACATCGCCACATTTTTATGAGAAATGTTTATTCCTCTTTTATTTTGCCTGAAATTTTATGACAATGATGACATTACTTACATCTACTTTCGCGACACGAAACAGCTTCCAGTTCACATAATGTGGCAAATGTCCTCGCAGTACCAGCGGCATCAAATGCACAGACAGGTCCAGTAGGTGGCGCTCTGCATCGCCCAGCACAAAGAGGTGGTGGAACTCCTTCACGAACTCGAACCATCACCGCAGGCGCTCGCATTTCCACTGTGTCTCCTCCCTCGAAATTCTCATAGATGTCACTAAGGTGGGGTGTCAGGAATGGCAAACTGGCCGACTGTGCTTCGTTCCATGCTGGAAAAATATAATTTATTTCATAAATTTCAGTTAACTTTTCATAATGGGTAATACATTTCTCTCTCTCTCTCTCCAGCCCATTAACGTCCCAATGTTAAGCACGGGCCTCCTCCACTTTGGGAGGGATTACGGTCTACTAATTAAATTATGCCGCCCGTACCAAGCATAGCATAGCAGTTAAGGGTTCACTATCGAGTTTTCCATCTCTCATAGAGGGTTTTATATGCGTACAATATCCCTTAGCTGGCTTTTACAGCACCCTGAGGAAAAAATGAGGTGGTGATACTTGTATTCTTATTTAGTCACCACACACAGAATTTAATACATACATAGAAAAATAAAAGACTTTACTACTTGACTTAGGGCCGATTTTTCAATCCCCAGATAAACAGTCAGGTAGTACTTATTAGATAGATAACAAAATATTGCATTTTTCAATCGTCAGATAGGCACGATCTGGTCAATAACAGCCCTAACTGAGGAATGAATCTATCTACCTCTTGGACCGGCAGATAAACGTTTATTCAATAGATACAACTAGATTCCTTTATTGAAAGTATTAATATTTCATTGTAAATAATAATATTGTATAAATTCTGTATTGTAAATAATAGTTTTTAGTAATATTTGTTTAAACAAAACTACTTTTCATGGATTTAGACGCAAATCTTTATTTGTAAATCCGTGAAAAGTGGTTTTGTTTAAACGGATGAGTCGCGAAAGTGTTAGAAAATATTATAATATTAGTTTATTTTATTTTATTAATTATTTACTGAAACCTCTGCTGAGTTGATCCTATCTTTCCAAATTAAACGTTAAAATTTTATAAAACAATTCTTTTCCTAATTTTTAATATGGTAAAAGTTAATGTCATAAAGAGAAAAAAAGATTCCATTATTAGCAAAATAATAACAAATCACTGACAATAAATGAAACTAACCTACAAAATCACCACACGAGAAAGATAACAAATTTTATTTATCCATAAACGTCAAATAAACGAGTGTCAACACATTTGCTATCCTCTTTTATCACACAGTACACCATACGCGTGTCTCGCTTTCACAATATTGCAGTGAAGTTGGCAACATAAAAGTCACAGAAACTATTCGCTTGTTAACAAGCCATTGAAAAATGCAACAATTTTATTTGTCCTTTTATCAATCAGATAAGTTAATTCTCTTGTTAGTTATTCGTTCAGTTATTTGATGATTGAAAAATCGGCCCTTAGAGAAATTAAGTGAAATAAAACAGAACACTCGTATTACAATATTGTCATCAGCACACATAATTTTATTGAAATAATATTTTGTATTTAAATGTCCTTTTGTATTCTCTATGTTGCTAAACATGTACGAATTTATGACCATAGTTAAATAAGCGGTTTCATGGCATTGTGCAAAAATCATCGTTGAAGCATCGTTGTCTTATTAATTAACGGTCAGTAATCAATGTTAGTACTCTCAATAAGAGTGGGAAACTTATAACAAAACATCAGTTGTACAAATAAATGAGATCACAACGCAATCTATCATTGCGTATTGTATAAATTCTGTATTGTAAATAATAGTTTTTAGTAATATTTGTTTAAACAAAACTACTTTTCATGGATTTAGACGCAAATCTTTATTTGTAAATCCGTGAAAAGTGGTTTTGTTTAAACGGATGAGTCGCGAAAGTGTTAGAAAATATTATAATATTAGTTTATTTTATTTTATTAATTATTTACTGAAACCTCTGCTGAGTTGATCCTATCTTTCCAAATTAAACGTTAAAATTTTATAAAACAATTCTTTTCCTAATTTTTAATATGGTAAAAGTTAATGTCATAAAGAGAAAAAAAGATTCCATTATTAGCAAAATAATAACAAATCACTGACAATAAATGAAACTAACCTACAAAATCACCACACGAGAAAGATAACAAATTTTATTTATCCATAAACGTCAAATAAACGAGTGTCAACACATTTGCTATCCTCTTTTATCACACAGTACACCATACGCGTGTCTCGCTTTCACAATATTGCAGTGAAGTTGGCAACATAAAAGTCACAGAAACTATTCGCTTGTTAACAAGCCATTGAAAAATGCAACAATTTTATTTGTCCTTTTATCAATCAGATAAGTTAATTCTCTTGTTAGTTATTCGTTCAGTTATTTGATGATTGAAAAATCGGCCCTTAGAGAAATTAAGTGAAATAAAACAGAACACTCGTATTACAATATTGTCATCAGCACACATAATTTTATTGAAATAATATTTTGTATTTAAATGTCCTTTTGTATTCTCTATGTTGCTAAACATGTACGAATTTATGACCATAGTTAAATAAGCGGTTTCATGGCATTGTGCAAAAATCATCGTTGAAGCATCGTTGTCTTATTAATTAACGGTCAGTAATCAATGTTAGTACTCTCAATAAGAGTGGGAAACTTATAACAAAACATCAGTTGTACAAATAAATGAGATCACAACGCAATGATAGCGGCACAACAAACAAATAGCGATGAGGCAATCTACAAAATTAACGCGATATATTATTGACCTGTCGCAGAATGTAAACGCAAATCTTAATCAAAACAAAGCGCTGAAGCCGCTCCCACATTCTCGATAACTTGACTGTTGATAAATTATTGAGGCCATAATAAACGTAGCTTAATTGTTTCTTGTTTTATTCCATTATTATGTTTCATTATTGTTCTTCAATATTTTTTTTATTATTCTCGTTTACATTTACACCAGATAATTGCATTTTTTTTTCTTTTAGGAAATGATTTTACAAGAATCACATCGGCGCCATAAAATTTGACCAAAAAACAAAGCTAAAGATATTTTCATCTAAAAATATTTTTAACATCATGATGAAAAATTTGCAAAATTAAACAATAATAATCATAACGGAATTTAAGTTACAATACTTTATATAAAAGTTGTTAATTTTAAAATTAATAAAGTCTTTCCATCTCCTGATTGCAGAAAATAAAGAAAGGTAAATTATTTCTTTTCTATATCTCATAGAAAAGAAATAACAAATATTTTTAAACCATAGTCGTTGTCATCGTCGGAGGAATCGAATCTAGATGATAAAAGGTGTTAATATTGCTAATTGCAATAATGAAAAAGCTGTTCAGAGACCAGAATAGCTTGTGACCAGAATGTTTTCCTCGAGTTTTCCTGTGATCTCATCTATATTACGCATTAGCATATCTGTTGCACAATATAAACATTTATCTGTGACGCCCCAGCCCATTGACTCACATTAGTGCATCATAAACATCGCATTTTATGCACACAATATTGTTAATGCATCCTTGAACTGAATTAAAATCTTATATTTATATTGCTTATTTATGTTCTCTATTTATTAATTTTTATTTCAACTTTTTTTTCCCGCCTATTAAGAGCCCAGTAGAGACCCAGCCAATTCACAGTTTAGGTATATGTGTTAGGTATTGTTATCCCAATTCCCGAGCGCCGCGCCGAAAAGGACAGCTATAGTTCAACCAGATTTATATATAAAAACTTTGAAAAATGAAAAATGTGAAAATTAAACAAATTATAGATATAGAGCATATTTATGCTTTTATCACTTTTCTTTTAGTAAAACCTTACCAGTGTGATAGACGCTGCAAGTTTATCTAAAGGAAACCGAAAAAGACGCGCTTTTTGGATGATCATATTTCTTTTAGTTATTATGTTTTGAAAAAAGGAAAGAATTTAAGACTATGATACTGTGATAAAGTTCGTTGCTGTGGAGGCAATATTCACGCAGAAAACATGGGACTACGATGTCCACATTTTTGTATGGCGCATAGTATTGTGTCGTGCCCTCTTAAGAGGGTACTGTACCTCATTTAGGTATTTGCCTTAGGTATTGTTATCCCTATTTCCGAGCGCCGCGCTGAAAGGGACAAATATAGATGAAGCGGATTTTACCTACAAAATCTTTGAAAAAAGACGTTTCGTACTTCCGTTTTTTTTTTCGCGAAAGTTAAACCGATTTTAATAGTTTTGTATGGAGCATAATGGTATCGTACCGTCTTAAGGTTTCACCGTTGTGCACGGGCGGGTAGATATCTGGTCTACTATACCACGCCGACCAGGCTTGTAGGCCGAGGACGTTTACAGTTTATATTCCTTTAGTTGACTTACAATATCCTAATCCGTCACCACATAAATAGACTTTGTTAATTATATCAATAGTATATTAATGATTACATCGTGGCAATTCGTGTAAGAAAGCTTTATCTATTCATCGGACTGCAGTTAGCATACAATTCGCATATAATCTGTACTACAACTATAAAGAGATACAAGTATTCATTGCAATTTTCGGTCTGTCTCTGGCACATTGCTGAGCTAAGACACTCTTGGAAGACTTATTAACAGAATTTTTTCCTGTAAAGGAAACTACTCAGAAGAAACTCTTAGTCTTAAACAAGATAACGACGTATTTTCCAACGTCTACTCTTTCATTAATATTGGTTAAAAGTTATCATCGCCGTCCCATTTTTCTATGAACTGTATCATCTGAAGCGATCCAAAACTAACAATTTGTAGATAACAATTTGTAGATAACAAATTGTAATTACATAACTATATTAACTGCGCATTTTAACTACGCAGTGACCCGGGATTGAGTCATTACTATGAATTTTTTTATCTCATTTTGTCGGTACCCTGAACGAGTAACCGATCAAGAGGCAATCGCTTCCTTTGTGACTCATTGAACTGTGGGATATTATAACATTGTACGATATACCATATCTATGTATGTTTTAGAAAATAAAAGAGATCGAAGAAAAGAAAGATTTCACTGATTCGGAATATTGAAAAATTTACTTTTATTATGTACTACGTTATTTATTTATTATTTATTTAGATTGTGACTAGCTGACCCGGAAAACGTTATTTTGCCGTACAAATGTCAGAGGTGGACAACCCTTGTCACTTAAGGGTATGAAAAATAGATAGTAGCCGATTTTCAGACTATTATTATATTTTTATATTTATTATATTTTAAGACAGAATATGCATAAAAATTTTCATAAGAATCGGTCAAGCCGTATCGGAGGAATATGGGAACGATCATTGTGACACACGAATTTTATATATTAGATGTAATACTCATTTTAATTTTAATGTTAAATCCTTAAGGCAATAACGGATTTTTTATATAGTTATATTATTGATTACTGATTGATTTATATTTAGATCGTTTTTGAATCAGGTAAAGTCTTTAATCTATCCTATGATAGCAACACATTATTTATTTACTATTTAATTAATCTTCATTTTTAAGTGAGTACTTATGCTAAACTTTTTAGTTCAGTATCTGTTTATAGCGCTGATAGATTGCTTTGTTTCCTTCTTCTACAAAGCAGAGACAATTCTTATTACAAGTTGCACACGCCGGAACCATCAGTTTACACTTGGAACTGTTATAGAATACATAAATAATAGTAATCAATAACACAATGTGTAATAGCAACATTTAACGAGAGCACACTTCAGTTCACTCATAGATAACATGTATGCATTTGTCTCATAATTTATGATATTGATAAGTTAATTTACGTCACTATAATATCAGTAGAGCTTCGCGGAGGTCCAGAAACTGTCAATAGAGTCATTCGCCATTGCTTGAAGAACAAATAATTTGCTTAGTTATGTTTAAAATCCAGAATATGTTTTTAAATTATTGCATTGTCATCAGTCCCCCTCTCTCTCCAGCCCATTTACGTCCCACTGTTGGGCACAGGCCTCCTCCAATTTAGGAGGGATTATGGTCTACTGTGCCACGCTGACCAGGCGTATTGGCACAGGGTTTATTTTCGAGTTTTCCGTCTCTTACAGATGATGTTATCTGTGTGCAATATCCCTTAGCTGACTTTTACAGAACCCTTGGGAGGAGATGGGGTATTGGACACTCGAATTCTTATTCCGTCACCACACGATGATATATGAATCGAAAACACAAACAATTTGAAGACTAAAAAACTATGGCATAACACCTACTGCTACTAAGGATGGTAACCACAATTTCCAGGCATGCTTAGTTTTCAGAATATGAATAGGTATAGGTACGAGTACATTTTTAGATGCTGAAAACGGAATTATAAATATTGGCCTGGAAGTACTCGTAGTTAGCGAGAGCGAGCGTGTCACAGTGTTAGTTACCATACTCCTCCGAAACAGCTTGACATGCGTCATTTTACATGCGTATTCAGTAGGTCTGAGAATCGGACAACATCTATTTTTCAACCAAAACAACGTTTGCCGGGTCAGCTAGTAAAGTTATAATACTACTTATTTATAACTCTATTATCTAGTTTAACTAAGGGTAAAATTTATGGGAAAAGGGCAGTATAAAACAATTATACTACCTTTTTCCTATAAGATATAATCATGATGAGTGATCCCATTTCACATTAGTTATCTCAAAGCGATAATTTTCTTTCTTTTTTAAAAACATTATAATATGTATTGTATTATGTATATATCTTTTATGAACATAAATAATGTAGACAATGTATAAAGTTATAAATAATGAACGGTGCACCACAAATGTGTTATTTGCATACACATGTGTCGCCGTCCGTCTGTCTGCCCTATGATCGATTACTCACTGCTAATTATAAACATGCCTTGCCCTGTGCTTCTGCGGTGGTGGGCGTGAATTGCGATAACCCTATGCTAAGATAATGACGCCAAACGGTCTAATATTCCATGTGTATGTTGCATCAATCATAAACAACATATTACGTTCACTTTTAATTATAACTATCTGCTTTTTAATAACTTTTTAATACGGCTGCTATAACATGGAATCAATTCCTTAGCAGGTCGTGTAATGTCCTTTGTCACTGTCTTTTAACATATACGATTTTTCTTACAGGGTTTGTTATTCACATTACGAGTAATAATAAACAAAGACAAGAAATTATTCTCTATCTTCACAGAATATTCTTAGTTCACTATAATTTCGCTATCCTATTAGACATTTATTAGACTTTTACATCTCGCTGCTATAGGTATCTCTACAGAAAAAAATCTAATTCGTGCTATCAAGTGTAAAAACGTAGAAGACAAAACTAGGTAATACTAGGTATACAACTAAGTACCTACGTAACGTTTTGAAAACGAACTAATAAGAAGGAATAGCTCTACAGAAAGATGCATTCTTTGCATCGATACACTTAGGAATATATCCATATTTTGTAATGTATTTAATTAGGTAAATAATATCAACATTTTCTTCAAAAGCCTTTGATAACCCTCGTGATGATGAATGTATAGCGAAAAAGTGATCGCAAAGACATTTATGCACAGAAATCATAACTTAGTTTTGCTTAGTTTACAGTTAATAACACATACGTTTTAAATGCAAGATGTGCGCTGATTGATCTAAATATACATTTGTATGTAAAAGACAATTGAAACACTTACCAGCTACTAAAACTACGCAGAACAAAATCTTTCCGTATAACATTTCCAAGAAATTGTGTCCAAATGAAGCTGGCACTAACGTATCTAACAGTTTGTAATGTCACAATACTCACAAATAATCTAGATTTACTTTTTAAATATATTTTTATCTATCGACTCAAGCAGAACGTTCGCATAATCAAAGAGCGTTCGTTATAATTAAAATCATGTGTGTTCTTTATTGTATAGGACTCATCTGGTAACTCGTGCATCAGAGACGCTTGGTGCGTATCCCAGCATGGACGGAAGGGGGGATGGCAGCGATAACCTCTGCCTCGGCCGGAGGACGAACTTATGATAACAGTAGCGACTTTCAAATGAGAGCAAGCGTTCTTTCGCTTCATAGATAAACAAAGCGAAGATTGAAAATCCTTTTTTTGTAGTTTGTAGGTATTATAGTATTTGATTTTGGATTTTTCTTCATTAAAGTCTTTATCTATCCTGTAAAGAAAGACTAAAAGGTAGCCAACAAAAATCTTGTGGTAGAGCCCTTACTATGCTAGGTCATTCGATAACTACAATTCAAATCTTTGTGCTTACGCGACCGTGCTGCAAAATATCCCCTAGTCCATAACTAAGCTTGTTATATGTTTTTGTGTTCGATGTGAACACAAAAAAAATAACAAGCTTACGATACTTATAGATATATATTACAATAGATATATATAGATATATATTACTTACATGTTTTTGAAGAGTTAGCAACATTATGATGTGTTAATAGAAGAGAAATTTAAAATCAATTCGAAAATCGACGGGCTTCGTGGTGGAGTGGTTTATGTAATGGACTGCCGATCACGAAGTCTCGGGTTCGATCCCCGGTCATGACAATCATTTGTGTGATATCCATAAATGTCATAC
This sequence comes from Orgyia antiqua, assembly GCA_916999025.1. NCBI lineage: Eukaryota > Metazoa > Arthropoda > Insecta > Lepidoptera > Erebidae > Orgyia > Orgyia antiqua. The sequence goes on from OU779866.1 coordinate 30,860,812, forward strand.
AAATGTTTGTACTGCGTCTGGGTGTTTACTATGTATTATAAGTATATATTTACAAAAGAAAAGTAGTATATGTATTCTATCCGTATTCTGGTACCCATAACACAAGCATATAAGCTTAGCTTGGGACCAGAGGACGTTGTGTAAAATGTCCGTGAATATTTATTTATTACTATTTATTTAATTAAAAATCAAAAATTCATTATTTTCTTCTCATCCTTCAGTCTCTAATCCTGGTACTCCTAGTGGTCGTAATTTAAGATCAGTTCTTCTTAGATTTTCAACTGCCTCCACGATAAGCTCTAACACCCAATATAGAGCGGTATTGCCCCCGTAGAGCAGAGTACCTACTTATAATTGTGTTGCAATAGAGCTAAAGCATGCTAGCGTCCTCTTTTAATTTGTTACGTTATTTATTACGCTTTTTTTTTATGTAAAATTGGATAGTCAAATAAATGGGAAATAGATGGCGCTTGAACCAATAAAGTAACATGTGCAGAAATTTGTTTTCTCACCAATCGTGCATCGCTGCCGGTAAAGAAACAAAAAGCCGGTTACCGTCTGTTATGGATAGAAATTGTGTTTGTAGTATTCTTATATCAAATTTTATCTATGATTCTAGAGTACAGTGCCTCAAGTCACGTATTTTAATGGTCTCACAATGGCATCACAATGACACATTATAACCTCAAAAAATTAACAGTAGTCTACCAAACTTGATAAAATTCGCCACTAAACTATTAGTTATTTAGTGTTATTGCAAAAAAATGCAATAACTGATTGCTTAATAGCGTATTTTATCAAATTTGGTAGTCTATTGTTAATTTTTTGAGGTTATAATGTGTCATTGTGATGCCATTGTGAGACCCACGAAGTATAGATACAAGGAGTCCGAACGTAATGTTGAACGAATGGTCTCAATTTAAGGGACAGATTTTTGCCGGTAGAGTGCGCCATTTTTCAAGAAGTACTCGTTTGAACTATTGACACTTGTGGAAAAAAATATTCTGAGAAACGTGGATATAAATATAAGTTTTAGGAAATTTTTCGAGTGCTTTAAACCCAACAATACAGAGAAGGTCAAGAGATATTCTGATATTCTATACTAGCATCGGTACGTCCTGAATACTTGCGCAGCCAGTGGCAGAAAATAGAACTATGATCTGGGTTGATTATTGTGTACACGAAATATTATGGAAAAGCCTATACCGTTCGGACTCCTTGTATCTATACTTCGTGGTGAGACCATTGAAATACGGGACTTGAGGCACAGAGTAGATGGGCAGACAGACTAACCAGGATTTTTTTATTCCTAATATTATAACAATTGATCAATTGGGATAAATTTGGTTCATTAAAGTTTTTAATCATTCAGAAGCTTGTCTGAACTGTTTTTTTTACCAATAGACCGCCAAGTTGTAAATTATTTCAATTCTTACAACTATTACAAGATGGGAAAACTATGGTGCATCACAGGCTGTTTGCACACGCTGGTAATAAGTGTATAAGAGACGCCAAATGAGTGAAAAATGTGAAATTCTAAATCCTAAAGCCCGGTTTCCACTGCGAAAGGGTAATGTGCGGAAAATGGTTAGGCGGAACGGACTCCTTTTTAATTAAATAGGTTTGAGTTTCCACCAACGAAGAGTTGGTGCTCCCTAGAACTGAGCGAGCTCATTTCTACTCTTTCTACACGCTCGGCTCTTTCCGTCTGACTATTTGTTGGTTGAAATACAAGTATGCAGTTTGCGTTTGCGAGTTTAACGAAGTCATTAATGGGTCCGTTCCGCTCGCGGTGGAAACCGGGCTTTAGTTAATTATACTCCGCACGCCGAATGATGATCCCTATGACAGTTCGTTAGCGCTTAACATTGTACTGACGTCCTATCACATCAAATCCTTTAGAGGTCCATTAAAAAGTCGAAAAAATCATAATTGTGTACAATTGTAAATTATAAAAATGAATATTAAGAAATTATTACGTAATGTTCGGAAATAATAGAAAAAAACTCAATGTAAATGTACATGGTACGTGCTGCAAAAGTTACGTCGTCAAACTGATATCGACTAAGAAGGGACACATCGATAAACAAAATATCGATAATTTGTTGGAAAAATAAAACAAATGCTTTGAGTTTGTATTTTATTTATATCAATCTGAATCTGATACAGGGTCAATCGGATCTTCAAAATCTGAGTCTGAACTGCAGCTATCCGTGACGTTTATTATTAACGGTTGGTCAATGATATTGTCGTATTGTACAACTCGATCCCAGTCTTGTAAGCAAATTTTCTTCGTTCTTTCGACCACTTTTCGCCAATCGTCAGCTGCCACTTGAGCGCAAGCTTCTTCCAATAAAACCATCATTTTATTTGCCGTGAATGGTGGAGTTATGTTATGCCTAGCTGCATGACCTGAAAAAATTTGTACATTTAGTAATTATTTTTAGAAATATATGCATATACATAATATTATATAAATAAAAAATATAGATACCTTTGATCTGCGCCCATATTGTATTATCGAAATAGTATTAATATAGTATTTTATCGTAAATATAGTATTTTATCGAAATTGTTTCGCATAACTAATACAACTGTCAGTTGAAACGTCATAGGGATCATCACTCGGCGTGGTAACTATAGTAGTAAATGTTAATTTAATGCGCATTGTAGTAAAACTACTGTTATCTAATAGTTTATACCCGTTACTACTAACGACGATTTTTATGAGTTTAATGACCAGTCCAATTTTAAAAATTATCGAGTTACTATTTTGTTTATTGGAAACGCAAGGATGGCAATTTTTTGCTATCTAGAAATATCTTTATAAGTTATAGTTGATTTCTTTGGATATTTATTTTTCAAAAGTAAGCTCAGACGAGGCTCACACTCGTATACGTATATATATTCAAAATAGCTGTTGCCTGCGGACTCGTAACCGTGGAATATTCCGTATTTGCAACAAGTTTCACAGAAGCTTGGCTCCTATTAGTCGTAGCGTGATGCCTTCCTCGATAAATGTACAACACTGAAAGAATTTTTGAAATCGATGTATCCTGAGATTAAAGCGTTCAAGCAAACAGACAAACAAACTCTTGAGCTTTATAATATTAAAATAGATAGGCAGCAAACATACCAAAATAGGAATTAGGTATCTAATATGTTGCAGTCGATCAGAAGTTTTTTTTGACGACCTGTTTTTATTTGCATGTTTTAGCGTAAAAATTTTGTATGGCTGAACGTATTTTAGTGTCTTTTATTGTCTTTTTATAACTGCGTGTCAGGTATTTGACATCAAATCAATCCGGTTATTCTGTTTGAATAAGTAATAGCCAATCTAACACGGTTGGGTAGAATTCGCTAAATTTAGAATTATATTTAGATAACAAAAACTCTTCAAAACTTTTTAACATATCGGTATTAAAATGTTGTGCTACACTTCTTACTAGGAACACAACTAAGGATCTAAAAACTGTATTTGCATTTTGAAAGAACCATAGGTAAAGTTGTCAGAAAATTTAGCATGTAGCAAAAGTTATTTTAGGTCCCAATCACAATAAATCACGAAACTAAGTTTTTCAAAGAAAAATCTTCATTAGGCCATGAATTTGCAGATGTAATTAAAATATAATTCAAGGAAGTTGTAACCAATAAAAATCTAGATGGACGCGTGATTAAAAATATTCTAAAAATTATAAAGATAGATTTATTAGCTCACCCTCTGAATGGGGTTTACAGCCTTGCTTCAAACCAGCTAATAAAACTATTGATGAAAAACACATATAACTGTTACTTTAGTGTGGGGATGCAATCGATAGATTGTCAAAGTATATAAAATTAATTCGATGCCTCAAGTCTGAGGTGTAATTAAACAGGTACCTATGAAAATATATGTGCCAATATTCTTTTATGAGCTATGGGGCAACAAGAAGATAGCATTTTTGTAGTACAAGAAGATAGCATTTTTGTATCATTTACGCGTGGAATTTAAAAATCAAACCCTAAGATTGTTAAATTACACGTGTATGTACTTTCGAGCCACAGCTTCTCTTTAAGTTATTGTTGTTGAAACCTAATACACATACGAAATTAAAAATATCGATAAAATTAAGGTGCATCACTAAATTTTAAGTCATTCTCCTAGATGTTCGTTAGTTTATAAACAAAGCCTGCTCGTAAGGATATGAACCAGTAAATGTTCGTCAGCCTTATCGTGTGTGTTCACTGTTAAATAAATAGATTCTATATCCATTGAGTACAGTAGAATATAGAAATGAATAAAATATTAATATTTTTTGTAATCGGTAAGTACTTTTAAAATCTTTTTATTTCATCCTTTATTGAGCTATCAGGCCTTCTTCCGACAATTTTGGATATATCCCCTAAGAGCACCTGAAGTTCCAGCGTAAGGCCGCGCGTACTAAACAACTTTCAACGTTAAATTAGAATCTAATAAAATACCGCTGCCTATTCGACCTTTATGGATGTAAAAGAAATAAAATTATGAAATTTGAAGTAGTTTCTATTTATTGTCAATAATATAATTTTGTTACATTAAAATATTTATGAGACATTATTCTAATACTTAATGAATATAAGGCTCTCACCATTAATTATTTGATTTAGTTCTAAATGAATTCAGAAGAATAAAATTCCATGTTCTTTTATTTCAGACACCTTTATAAATACTGTTATAGGACAGCAACATGATTTTGGTATTTATTTCGACGAAGACAATACAGACAACTTCAATGATCCAACCTTGATCAATGGACGTCAAGGCTTTGGACCAAGTCCATGGCCTGGGAATCCAGGTTTGGGAGGTGTTCCTTCCATTCCTGGAAGTCAAAATCCTTTTTACCCCGGCGGCAGCGTAATTCCTGGGAGCCAAGCACCTTCTATACCCGGTTTTCAGAACCCTTCTATAATTCAAAGCCCGTCTATAATTCAGAACCCATCTATAATTCAAAACCCTTATGTTCCTGGACTTCAGAATCCTTCTATTCCTGGAGTTCCGAGCACTCCGGGAATCCCAGGCGCTCCTGGAATCCCAGGCGTTTCGGGAATCCCAGGCGCTCCGGGAATCCCAGGCACTTCGGGAATCCCAGGCGCTCCTGGACTTCTAGGCCCTTCTGGATTTCCCGGCAACCAAATTCCTCAGTTTCCTGGCAGTCCGATTCCCGGATACCCTGGCTTAGGACAAAACCCAGTGACTAGTCAATTACCAGGATCCAACAATGGCGTAGATATTGGTCAGTTAACTGGGAATGTAGGCCAAATTATTGGAGCGCCAGGTGGTCCAAGCCAAGGATTCAACCCCACTCAGATTACTGGTCAAAACAATTTTTTCCCAACGAAGTTTCCCGGTCAACGAACAAATCAAGCGACACCTACGTTGGGTTCTGGAGGGTATATATCACTTTTCGTATTGTAGTAGTAAGGCAATTCTATTCTACTTTCTTTTCTACAGTGTTGTGTTGTGTGTGTTGTTGTTCAACACTGGAAAAAAGAAAAAGATAAAATAAATAAAAAATAAAACAAAATAACAATAAATAAATAAAATATATATATTAAAAAAAAAATTTACAAATGATTAATTACAATTATAATTATTATTATTAATTATGTATTATATTATTAATTATTAATTATTATATTATTAATTAATAATAATTAGTTATTAATTATTTATTATTAATAAAATATTTAGAAATTCAAATTGTTGATGCATTTTCTCCCTACACTGGAGAATTCAATAGTAATTGAGTACACAATATGGAGCTAAAGACGACTAGAAGACTAAGAAATAGACAAGTGTTGCTTAACATTCTTTTTACACGCTTTATATTAGCTTCACTTGTATGATTTTTGTTTGTATGTTTGTTTGTATGTTTGTATGTTTGTAACCGACTCCTTTGGACGCTATTTTGACCCACTTTAAACGGTCAGATTGTATTCAAATTTTGCACACCTGTCAAAGACCGATGACAATGCAATAATTCGATTAAATAAAGCGTGTTTTTTAGTTTTTTTAAACTAGGTATTATTTATCTAGGGCTCCACTCAATCTGATTTCATCGCCAACTGGCCTCTGACGCCAGAATACAATCCTGTGGGTGGTATATGGCGTAGCCGATAAAAGCCAGGAACACTGATCTTCGCTCGAGATTGAAGCATTAGTAAGTTTTTATATATTCTATTTATCTACTAACGAAACCGTAACGTAAAAAGAAAAGTTAGTACCGTTGTCGCCCTAACTTTTTTTTCGTAAAGTTGGTATTTGTATTTGGTGCCTATAATACTTGATATTGATTATAATTGATAAGTATCAAGGGTTATTCTGTTCTTAAAGATTTCAATCTTTACTTTTTATAAAACAAAGTCGTTATTTTTGTATCTATGTACCTATGTGAGCTTAAATCCTCAAAACTACGCAACGAATTTTGATGCGTTTTTTTAATTGATAGAGGTTCAAGAGGATGGTTTTTTTGGTAAAATTTGTTAGGTATCGCTTTCCATTCCACGCCTAAGTGTCAGGCAACAATGACTAATAAATTAGCTTGACTTTCTGCGAAAACTAACAATTTACTAGGAAATCGTGAGTGAACATTAGCTTAGGCACTTTACATAAGTCTTTAACATTCGGGGCTTTATTTTCCTGCTATAAAGAAGATCGTGCCCCAGAAAAGTGGGGTAACATTTATGATGATATGGCAATTTTCACGGACTTCTAATTCTCTTGGACTTTTCTTATTTATCTAAAGTTTAATTGTATTGCTTTTTATTGCAGATACCTTGAGTGCGACGCGTTGCACATCACCCCAGATTACTGTCATTATTTATACATGAATTAAATTATTCTGTTACTAAGATTCTATTTGGTATTATTTTTAACCCAAACATAAGAACAGTATCTACTTATATACAATTAATTTATAATATGGCGTAATTTTTTTTCAAATTGTTATTTTTTTCGCTAAGAAAACAGCGTAGTACAAAACGCATTATTTTTCAAAGTTTTATATGTAAGATCTCGCTGATCTTTAGTTGTCCCATTTGGCACCTCGTTTAGGAATAGGGACAGCAAAATCTCAAGCAAACGTCTAAAATATGATTTTGTCGGGACTAGAGTCCGCTCATAAGAGCTGTCGCTATCATCATATCATTTATATATCATTATATATATCATATTTATTATTTATTTATTACATAAAGTAATATATCGATATGATCAATTAACATGCGATTAACTACCTACCAAAGAAGTAAGGTACCTACGTTAAGAATTACATGCAAGTTCCTTCCCTAGAGGCTGTGAAAGCCAGCTTAAGAAATAGAACACAGATAACATCCTCTTTGAGAGACGGAAAGCTCGAAAATAAATCCCGTGCCAACTTACTAGTATGTAGACCATAATCCTTCTTAAAGAGAAGAAGGGGCGTGCCCAACAGTGGTTCATTAATGGGCTGGAGAGAAAGAGAGATATATAAGCAGGTTGAAAGAGGTGACCGTTTAAAAGTTTTATGTCTTGGTTTTATTGATTGGTGATGTAGTAATAATTTGCAATTGTAAAACTTTTATAGCAAATACTACAAAAATATATAGTGAAATATATTCTTTAGGCGTTATTACAATAACGGTGTATAACTATTGTGTAACTAATTATTGTGGATTATACGATCTCTGCGTATAATCCACAATAATTAGTTATAGTAGGTAATTAAGAACTACCAAAGTTAGTAACTGTTGAACAATGCAAATATTTGTGTTGCTGAGACCTAAACAAAACCTTAAAATCAGAGTAACGATTGTTCATTATAAACAAATAATTGTTATACTTAATACCTAACAAATAATTTGAATAAATGAGTCGCGTAAGTGTTACAGAATATTAAACAAATCATTGTTCTAAAAAAATAGAAGTTACTAGGCCGTAGTCAAAGCTCCATCATATACTTATACAATATACATATACTAGCTGACCCGGCAAACGTTGTTTTGCCATACTAAAAAAAAACGGTTTGAAAACTAGATGTTGGCCGATTCTCAGACCTACTGAATACGCATGTAAAATTTCATAAAAATCGGTCAAGCCGTTTCGGAGGAGTACGGTAACTAACACTGTGACACGTGAATTTTATATATAAGAGATATACAATCAATCTCTCACAATTTCACACTCTTAAAATCACACTACCTTACTGGTTTCTCATCACCAAATCCATACCGTTGTCTGGAAGAAATTATGCAACCCTTGTGTGTACAATAAAGAGTGAAATAAATAAATACTTAATTTTTATTAGTCTGACGATTTTCTCAACTGTAAGTACTGTAACTAAGAATATTAAGTAACTATAGATGAAACAACCATTAATGACATTTAACTATAGTTATTTTTTTATAAAAATTAAAAATAATGTGAAACACACGTATTAATACTTCACATGTGCTTATAGGACAGCGAGGCTACTAATATGTTGGCAATTTTTTCAATATGTCACTGAGCTAAGTAACGAAGTAGTTAGTAGTCAATACCTTTATATTTTATTGGTTATCTAATAGATAAAATTATTAAATAATAATTAAATTATAAAGTTAATTAAATTATAGTTAAATAACAATTATAATTGTCTAGTAAATGACTGCAAAACTATAAAATAGCAAGATACAAATCGCAGCTAAGAACTCTACAGCAACAGGAAAATGTCCCACAGCAATCTTCAGCGCAATTTAACTAGTGATACGTGTAAATAAAACTGCCTTGATTCTTGTGTATTGGTTAGTAATGTGTTGTCCACTATAAGCGCATCACCTATATATTTATAAATAAATAATAATTAATTATAAAAAATGAATAAATTGTGTTTAGTTTTTGTTATTGGTAAGTAGATTTTAATGTCTTCTTATTAGTTTTTTTATTTTAATTATACTGTCATTTGTAAAGATTGCGTTATCACATAATATAATTAAGTTCTATCTACATATGACTTAGGTGAAACTGGTTAAAACAGTTTTGATTCGAGCTCTTTAAATAAATGCAAGCGAAATAAAATGAGTTTCACTATATTGTGTTATATGTATAAAAGCTTGCAGGCAATTAGGTTTTGTGATTTACTTAACACAGCAGAACATCATAAATATAATGCATTTTGACATGCAGTTTTAAATGGCTTGCTAATTCTGAAGGTTCTGTAGCAGAGAGGCAAGAAAAAGAACCCCCTTAACCCAAGTCTTTACAACGTCGATATGCACTTCTGTCAGCGGGCTAAATTACCATTTGACCTATGATTAGGAATAGTTAAAAAAGCTATCTGTGAAACAATAAATAGTAAGAATAAATAATAAATTTTATCACGAATTGTATAAATTCGCAAATACGTGACATCATAAGGTTATTTTTAAAGAATGTAAAAACAAATTGCTTGATAGCAGACAGCGGCGTGAGTAGAAATCATTAGCAATGTTGTGATTAGTGTGACATCTAGGTAATACGATTTTACACTATCTAAATAAAAATGTGTAAATCGTCTGTATGTTCGTGTATATGTTGTATATATCATATCTTCCTTGGAAGCTTATTTGGTTTGCTTAGGATTGCTATACGGCTATAACGAGGGTGAATTTCTAGTGTTCCATCTCTCACATAAGATTTTTGCTTAAATTATCTCTCAGCTATCTTTTACGGCACCATGAGGAAGAAATGGGGTGATGACACTGGTATTCTTAATTTATCACAACAAAGACGGTACATGAACATGTTTTTCTGATATGACGTTGATTTCTTAATGGTGTGATTCTTTTCTTAATGGATAACTAAATCATTTGAGATGAATTGCCAAATAAAGTGGGCAAAAAATCTACAGTTTGGCAGTTATCTTGGCAATTTGCATTTGAATATAGAGCAGTTGAAGAACTAGTTTGCATATTAAACTTGTTTATAAATTATTATACTAACAGTGTTTTTAAGATATTATTCTAAGTATAAAAAAGCAGAAAGCTTAAAATTGTCAAATTTATTACTTTGAAATGATGGGCTTCGTGGTGGAGTGGTTTATGTAATGGACTGCCGATCACGAGGTCGCGGGTTCGATTCCCGCTTGGGACAATCATTTGTGTGATATCCATAAATGTCATACAAATGTTTGTACTGCGTCTGGGTGTTTTCTATGTATTATAAGTATGTATTTACAAAAGAAAAGTAGTTTATGTAGTATATCCGTATTCTGGTACCCATAACACAAGCATATAAGCTTAGCTTGGGACCAGAGGACGTTGTGTGGAATGTCCGTGAATATTTATTTATTTATTTAAAAAATCAATAAAATAAAGTCGTTAGCCGTTTGTCAGTCTTTTGGTTTGCGTAAGCGGTATGCGGTTTTCACAATTTACTCATAAACATAGCTATTTTGCTGACGTCTTTCGTTTCAGAAACTTTTTATTAAAGTTTTTAACCGACTTCCAAAAAAGAAGGAGGTTCTCAATTCGTCTGTATGTTTTCTGTATGTCTGTTACTTTATAACTTTTAACAGGGTGAAGCAATTTTAATGTTTTTTTTAATTTAAAATCTGATGGTTATCTCCTAAGAAATCGAGGAAAACCATCAAATTTCAAAGACACATGAAGTCGGTTGTTTTTTTTTATAAATATTCAATTATTCTCGCAAAAGACACAGATCCCCTCATGTCTTACATTGACATTCGTTTTATTGCCATTATAGTTCGTTTTATTTAGATTTTTAATTAACACATTGTTTATCGGTTCAAGGGTGAAAATAAATTAATGAAAGCATTGAGCCCGATGTTGTTATGAATAATTTGTACACAAGTAAACAAGCAGGATTGACCTCAACAGTGTTGACTTTGATTATCGAGTTCAAGGTGCTTATTAATTTAAAAAATATTATAAACAATATTTATACTAAAATTGTTACGTAAGTATAAGAAAATATAAATAAAAACGTTACAATAAAAATATTCTGTTGACACATTTATCCTATCTATTTATCAATCTTTCTATCTATCTTTGTATTAATCTTTATAAAAGAATCTTTTAAAGTCATGTTCAAGCACTTCCAATATATACTATTACTAGCTGACCCGGCAAACGTTGTTTTGCCTTACTAAAAAAAAAAAGGTTTGAAAAATAGATGTTGGCCGATTCTCAGACCTACTGAATATGTATGTAAAATTTGAGAAGAATCGGTCAAGCCGTTTCGGAGGAGTACGGTAACTAACACTGTGACACGGGAATTTTATATATTAGACTAGCTGTCCCGGCAAACGTAGTTTTGCCATACCAAAAAAAAAAGTTTCAAATATAGATGTTGGCCGATTCTCAGACCTAGAGGATATGTACACAAAATATCATGAAAATCGGTCGAGCCGTTTCGGAGGAGTACGGTAACTAACATTGTGACACGTGAATTTTATATATTAGATAAGATATATACTATTTTAGTACGCTTTTGTTAGTTCGGTACTTATCTATCAATTTTGTTTAATATCTAAGTATCTGTCATTTGACGGGCTTCGTGGTCTAGTGGTTCATGTAACGGACTGCCGATCAGGAGGTCTCGGGTTCGATTTCCGGTCAGGACAATACTTTGTGTGATGTTTATATTTGTCATACAAATGTTTGTACTGCGTCTGGGTGTTTATATGTATTATAAGTATGTATTTACAAAAGAAAAGTAGTATATGTATTCTATCCGTATTCTGGTACCCATAACACAAGCATATAAGCTTAGCTTGGGACCAGAGGACGCTGTGTGAAATGTCCATGAATATTTATTTATTTATTATTTATTTATTTCTGTCAATGTATTAACGCAACAGAATCTATGAAAGTGATTTTCACCCACTTGCAGTAATCGTATTTATTTGAAATTTTTGCACACATGTCAAGTACCGAACACAATATACAATGATAACTGGGGCGACTTGGTCTAAATTGACAAAGCTCTTAAAATAAAAGATTAAATATACAATAATTTCAAAATATATCCGGGATTTTCAAGCATAGTTTTTAGTTTTCAAAATAAACAACTTTATAACGCAGTTGTACGATAAAGCGTTGAAGTGGTCTGTGGAGTAGGCAAAGCCCATCCCAGTAGTTAAATTCCACATTCTGTTATTAAAATAGGTGTAGCGCGCAACTTCATTCGTCAAGAATTTGGAAAAAAAACTTTGACCAGTTAATATACAAATAAACCATCACTTGAACCACTCTATCTACTTATTAAAATAAACCTCATTTAAATCCGTTGCGTAATTTTAAAGAGCTCACATAGTGACACCCAGAGAAAGCTAATTTGTTTTATAATAAGTATACTTAGTATAATGACGAAATGTATATTGAAGTATTATTATACTTAAATATAATTTTATAATCTTTAAAGTGATAAATATTATTTATTCCTCAATACTGATAAGAGGTGACACCATAGTTATTATTAGCTTACAATCAATTATTTTAATCAAAGTATACAGAGTTTCCAATAACGAGTTTCTTATTATAAGGAGAAAATTCTCAGACTTTGATAAACAGAATATCAATACAAAGACTTGGGTACAAAATCCACAAAGGAAAATGAGTATAGGACTCTTAAAAAGGGACTACTGTCGTTATCTAGGTATTTGCTTTAGGTATTGCTATCCCTATTCCCGAGCGCCGCGCTGAAAGGGACAAATATAGTTGAGACGAATTTTAGCAACAAATTCTTTGAAATAAAGATGTTTTGTAGTCCCCTTTTTCTTCGCGAAAATTAAACCGATTAAATTTTTTTTACGCCATATTATAGATGAAGAGTATATAAATATGCTTCTATCACTTTCTTTTTTGGTAAAACCTTACCAAATTTGTGTGATAGACGCTGCAATGACTGCACCAGGTAATTCCCTTGCAGTACTTTCCTGATTAAGAGTCCTGAGTCTCATAATTTTCTTGGAACATTAAATATTAGTTATAACGTTGACTACATCATCAGTAGTCACTGCAATTACAAATTACTGAACCATTTTTCAATTAGTCTTTATTCAATTTTCAGCTGTCTTCTTGACTAACGTGCTAGGACAAGAAGATGCATTTTTCGATATTTTCAATGGACAAGATCAATTTCCCGGACAAGTTCAACGACCTGGCCAAGGTCAACGCCCCGGTCAAGGTCAACGTCCCGGCCAAGGTCAACGTCCTGGACAAGGTCAACGTCCTGGACAAGGACAACAACAACCTACTCAAGGAACTGGAAGGTATGAATATTCTCCATATTTTTTATAAGCTATTTAGACATAGTGAGCCTATGTGCCTATGCCTCCGTGTAATACGGATTAAGAATACAAGTGTCACCACTCCAGTTCCTCCCACGGGTGCTGTGAAAGTCAGCTAAGGGATATTGTACACAGATAACATCCTCTGTGAGAGACGGAAACCTCTAAAATAAACCCCGGGCCAACACGCCTGGTCAGCGTGGCACAGTAGACCATAATCCCTCGAAAGTGGAGGAGGCCCGTGCCCAACAGTGGGACGTAAATGAGCTGGAAAGGAGCCTATATTTAATGCCCGTGTATAAATAAATATTAATGGACATTTCAATGAATATTGATGGACATTTCACACAACGTCCTCTAGTCCCAAGCTTAGCCTTTATGCTTTTGTTATGGGCACCAGAATACGGATAAACTACATAAGCTACTTTTCTTTTGTAAATACATACTTATAATACATAGTAAACACCAAGCCAACATCCAACAACCCAATACAAACATTTGTATGACAATTATAAGTATCACACAAATTATTGTCCCGTGCAGGAATAAAACCCGTAACCTCGTGAACGGCAGTCTGGTAGAAACGAAACAACCACTAGACCACGAGGCCTGTCAAAATATCCTCAGAAAGGGTTGAAAGTGTATTTAAATTATACCGTAGTAGCAAAGTAAAAATGTGTTAAAAGTAAAAATGAAATAGCATAACCTCAGGTCCCTTCACGGAATAAAAATCTATTGATTTTTATTCCGTGGGGGACCCACGGAATAAAAATCAATATTCTCCCCCCCCCAATTTCTTTTATGAAAAGGTGGACTTTAAATTTTTTACAGTAACTTTGCCCCTTTTTATTTTTTGACGATTAAGCGTCGTGGTGAGGTTTATTAAGAATTTTCTATAAAATTTTGACAATTTTGTATTTTCTTTACATATAAATATAAAAATCGGTGTTCAGTTGTACAAAATGGCGGTAAAGGGATTGTCTTAAATTCTTGTTAATCATCATCATAATCATCATCACATCACGACTTTTTCCTATAGAGAATAAATAGCGCTATGTATATGCTACGATCCAAACATACTTCCTTTAATGTTTCACGCTATTGAATAAGCGTCATTGTTAAGAGGATACCAAAATAGCTTCGTGCATTTTTCTACGTACGAAGTTTTCATTTCTTTAGATTGAATGGCTAGAGCTCTAATTTTTAAGTATATGTTTTTTCAATATATAATATAGGATCGCATAAACTCAGAAACGCGATGGAAAAGTTTTCTCCATAGAAAATCTTAGTGAAACAACCTCTCTCATTTGTATTTTTTCATTTTTCGGTCTATTATCACGTATTAACCAATGAAATAACTTTCAAAACATAAATAACTATTATATATAGAAACACGTAAACCGGAATTAAAATATATTTTGTAGATATTGAGTAAACAAAAAAATATCCCTAATTCTTCATTTTCTATACCTACTAGCTGTGTTAATAGGTACATGTCGACGATAATATTGATGTAGGCCGTTAAGGGCAGTAGTAGAAGAATAAATATTTTAATATGTCTACGATTCTGTTTGTAATCATAGCAAAATATATTCATATATTTTGTATTTTTAAGTTCCAGTGGTACTACAACCCAATCACCCGACGTCGCTGACTGCATCCGTACTTGTCCTGTAACTCCTGAATATAATCCTGTATGCGGTACTAACAGAATAACTTATAGCAACCCTGGAAGACTGTCTTGCGCCCAGCTTTGTGGAATTAGTAAGTATTTATCCATACCACCGTAGTAAATTCTTAAATCTATACTAATATTATAAAGCTGAAGAGTTTGTTTGTTTGTTTGTTTAAACGCGCTAATCTCAGGAACCACTGGGCTGATTTAAAAAATTCTTTCAGCGTTAGATGGGGCATTTATCGAGGAAGGCTTTAGGTTATATAACATCACGCTACGACCAGTAGAAGCGAAGCAGTAATGAAAAATGTTGCCAAAACGGGGAATATTTTCTTAATTCCACGCAGACGGAGTCACGGGCAACAGCTAGTTTATAAATAAAACTAAACTAGATTCCTTTAAGGAGTCCATCCATCCATCCATCAGCCTTTCTCCGACATAAACCTCCTCCATAGAACGCCAAAACGCGCTGTCTTACGCCGCCTTCATCCAATTGGCTTCCCGTTAAATAACGTCGCTCCAACTTGTCGGGGGCCACCCGATGCTGCATCGTCTGGGGCGTAGTCGCCTCCCTCGGACATTCCTTTTTTAAGGATCATTAGTCCTTCGGGAAATCTAGCCTGGCCATTGCCACTTCCACCCATTCTCCTAATACCGATTAAGTAATCAATAAGCCGTAATAACTACTGATTCATTTATAAGATACAATTATTGAGTATCATGTGAGGATCAAAATCCTTTTGGGAGATTTTTAATCATCAGAATAGATTTTTTTGTTATGGTGAAACCGTAGCCGCTTAATTGCATAATATAATACTTGACATACAAATTGCCTTATTTCAATTTGATGATAGAATGGTTTCCCTTTGAATTTTCAGATGTGAGTTTGCTGAGGATGTCACCTTGTCCAACGGCGCAATAAGTTCATAATTAATGGAATTCGAATTATCTACGAAATACATATCATTTTAAAGATGCAGGAGTAATTTTATTTTTAACTATCCTTTTGCCCTCATGGGCATAGCTGAAAATTAGTTAGTTTTCAGCTATATCCCTCCGGAAGAATAGCTTCCTATTAGAGAAAAAACTTAGGATCGGTCCACTGCTTTCGAAAATTACCCTCTATTATTTATTTATTTATATGCTACAAATTACCTCTTTATAATATTGATTGATATAGATTATGTATTTGACTGTCTAATGTGTATGAATTCTTATGGAAACAGCATGTACGTAAAAATAATAATGAATGATATACCCTACCTTTCATTGTTCGTCGTTGAAATAGTGGTTCCGTGGGAGGATGCAACCTCCGGTCTAATGCACAAAAACCCTGATACACTCGTAACGACCAACCAAAGTGATTTATTTGTTCAAAGCGGTGTATGTACATACACAAATATAACGTTCGTGTGTCTACTGCAGATCTTCTAACATAGCGAACTATAAACAGAGTAATACATTAGGACTATTGGCATTATCTCATTTTCATTTCATTTGTTCAGCATCAAATTTTACTGGACATGGCAGCGTATGGCAGCCCCTTACTATGTGGTGCGATAGCAATAAGTAATAGAAATTACTCATGGTGGAACAATTTAGCCAAGATTTTAGTAACAAACTGGATGCTGACTTCGCCGTGCAGTCATCTGTAGCGTTTTATAAGGGAGCTGGGAGATCAAAGGATAGATAGATGAAGTCATCAATGATGACTTAAAGCAATTCTCAATAAGCAAATTACACATATATCATAAACAATAGGTTTAACGCTAAAGATAATTAAAAGCATAATTGATGGAGCATACGTAGAGATATGACGTCAGAGATGCAGCATATTTCTATATTTAGTACATAACAACAATACTACAGGCGATTTAAAAAAAACAATTTATTATGCTATGAATAACATGTTGTCCGTGTGGTGACGGAATAAGAATACAATTGTCACCACCCCATCTCCTTGTCAGGGTGCTGTAAAAGCCAGCTAAGGGATATTTTACACAGATGACATCCACTTCGAGAGACGGAAAACTCGAAAGTAAACCCTGTGCCAACACGCCTGGTCAGCGCAGCGCAGTAGACCACAATCCCTCCCAAAGTGGAGGAGGCCTGTGCCCAACAGTGGGACGGAAATGGGCTGGAGAGAGAGAGAGTGAATAACATGTATTGTCATGATTATAGTTTATTAATTATTTTAAATAGAAAGTTACTTATGCCGCGGGTGGACATTTTGATCTTCTCAAGAGATTCACATCTGAAATACAAAAAGATACAAATTAATAACCGTATCGTAATATATCATGGACATAAACGTCAGTTAAGAATTATTAATAACAATCATATATTTGTGAGAGACGGAAAACTCGAAATAAAACCAACCGTGACCGTAACCAGCATAGAAGAAGGCATAAAAGTAAATTAACTTTGGATAAAGCCATGCCTTTTACATGTAGTCTATGTATTAGTGCGATGTATAAACTATACTGCTGTTAAATTTCATGAAAATCCATTCAGTAGCAATTACGTGAAGAGTAGAGCAACAATATATACCTACATTCTTTCCTATATCTGGAGCTCCTGTGCTTAGTGATATAGCTAAAAATCACTACTTTTCAGGGAGAGCAAAATCGAGTGCAATATCTTCTAGCCAGTAGCAACTTTTGTGGACATTGGTACCAATAATACTATGCACAACTAAAAAAAATTGGTCAAGTGCGAGTGGGACTCGCGCACGAAGGGTTCCGTACCATTATCTATGCAACATAAGGCAACGTTATTAGTATCGAGCAAGAAACGGTAAAAAAAATCAGTTTTTTGTATGGGAGCTTGATGAGTTTGATATTTGTATGGATATTTATTTTATTTTATTTTTAGTATTTGTTGTTATAGCGGCAATAGAAATACATCATCTGTGAAAATTTCAACTCTCTAGCTATCACCGTTCTTGAGATACAGCCTGGTGACAGACGGACGGATGGACGGACGGACGGACGGACAGCGAAGTCTCAGTAATAGGGTTTCCGTTTTTACCCTTTGGGTACGGAAACCTAAAAATGAAAACAATTATGGCATATTTTGATTAATCGGCTATTCGTTGTGCACATATTTATTCTATAAAATCGTTAGTCCATAAAATACAGATTTTCTGACAAAAAAGTTCTGTTAATGCTGCCGAATTGTGTTATTGACCGTATTAGAATCGGCACCATTAGCTTTCGTTTGTGTATATTCATTGTGATTATATATCCTTAAACTTTTTGCATTTTTTAACATCAACAGGATAAGATACTCACTGACTCCACAACCCTGAGCGCAGTACAGTCTTCCTGGGTTGTTATAAGTAACGTTGTTGGTACCACAGACTGGATTATACTCGGTAGTGACAGCGCAGTTGCGGATGCATTCACTCACTGCTGTTGACTGAGTAGTTGAACCGCTGCTGGGACTACGGGCAAAGAAAAAATATAGCTAAAGCTGGCTGTTCCCGTTCCCTCTTTTCCCCATTTTTGCAACATTTTTCAACTGATGCTTTGCTTCTGTTGATCACAGCGTGATCTTATATAGCCTATAGCTTTCCTTGATAAATTTACTATCTAACACTGAAAGAATTTTTCAATAAGGACCAGTAGTTCCTGAGATTAGCCTGTTCAAACAAACAATTTAACTTTTCAGTTTTATAATATTGGCATAGATGAACTACTCTGTGATCATATAAAAACGTGTTAACTTCGTTTATCTTAAAAATATATTTAATTAGGTATTAATAATGTTTTTTTTTTAAATAAATAAATATTCATAGACATTTCACACAACGTCCTCTGGTCCCAAGCTAAGCTTATACGCTTGTGTTATGGGTACCAGGATACGAATATAATACATAAACTACTTTTCTTTTATAAATACATACTTATAATATTTAGTAAACACCCAGACGCAGTACAAACATTTGTATGACATTTATGGATATCACACAAATGATGGTCCTGACCGGGAATCGAACCCGAGACCTCGTGATCGGCAGTCCATTACATAAACCACTCCACCACGAAGCCCGTCTAAATATAGTAAATTAGATTAAAATAGAGTAAATTATATAAAACCAAAATTTAACTACGAGTTGGTTTGACGTTCAAGGGTTTCATATCATTATCACCATAATATCATACCATTTAATCTTGCTTAAAAAATTGTTAGCTGCTGGTATACGAGGCGACTTGTATCGCTGGCTCTCGTCCTACATTAAAGACAGATGCCAAACTGTTGTTCTCAACGGCTACGCTTCTAGAGCTAGGTTTATTCCATCCGGTGCGCCCCAGGGTTCGTTATTAGCGCCCTTATTGTTTATTGTTTTTATCAACGATATATCTAGGTGCTTTGAAAACTCCAAAATTCTGTTATACGCGGATGACATGAAAATTTTAAAACCTGTTAATAGCATTATTGACGCCGATAAGCTACAAGAAGATTTAGATCGTTTTGAGACGTATTGTATGGTCAACAGACTGGACTTAAATGTCTCTAAATGCTATATCTGCACCTTCACTAGAAAACCTAATCCCATACAATACGTTTATAAACTCTGTCACAGTCAAATTAACCGTGTCAACGTTATCAGAGATCTCGGAGTGATCTTTGACTCTAAACTGCTGTTTGACGCACACATTGACGATATTGTTAAAAAAGCCTCTAGAGCGCTAGGATTCGTAATGAGATTGTCGTCGGAATTCAATAACATAAAAACTATCAAAATTCTTTACTGTGCTTTTGTCCGTAGTCATCTCGAATACTGTTCACAAATCTGGAACCCTAATTATAATATATACATTAACCGTATTGAAAGCATACAACGAAAATTTTTGAGGTACATACAATACAAATCAAGAACATACTTATCATCATACCCACAACGATGTAAGAAATTTCACCTGTTACCTTTGCACGAACGCAGGCAGATAGCTGACTTGATTTACCTTCATAAGATCCTGAGTGGCTTTGTGGACTGTCCCGAGTTACTAAGTAAGATTGGTCTCTGCACTCCTACCACTTTCTTAAGAAGACCCGCTCTATTGCATGTGCCATTAGCTAGATCCATATATCGCCAAAATTTTTACCTTATTAGAGCTAGTATATCATTTAATAAAGTATCCCCTGAGGCAAATATAGATCTCTTTACAACTAGCGTAGTTAAGATAAAAAAAGTTCTGAGCAACAGATTTTTCGACGATTGCTAACCTATGTGATATGTGTGATTGATCGCTGTCTATAAGCAATATCTTTGTGTTAGACTATATTCTATTGGCGAAAACTTGTAATTGGCCTTCAAGTATATTGTTATTTTCATATATTGTAATTTTTAGCTGTAAGTTTTCTAGATTTTTAAAATAAAAATAAAATAAAATATACTCGTTATTATATTAAGCTCTTAGAGCAAATTAGTTTTAACTGTCCGATGACTTTACCTTTCAGTAGTTAGTACTGGTAATTGGCCTTGTCCTTGTCCAGGAATTCTGCCTTGACCAGGGAATCGACTTGGCCATAGGATTTGACCCTGTCCGGGATTTTGACCCTGTCCTGGGAATTGGTCCTGTCCAGGAAATCGACCTTGTCCTTGTACAGGGAATAGAATTTGTCTATTGAATTGATCCTGTCCTAGACCAGGGTTTTGTGCTTGACCGGGGTACATCAACTCTCCATTAGGCCCCAACCAAAAGTCTTGACCCAATGCATGATTTATGCCGAGCGCTAAAAAATAAAAATAAAATGAGCTTGCTTTTTAGGGTTCCGTACCCAAAGGGTAAAAACGGGACCCTATTACTGAGACTTCGCTGTCCGTCCGTCCGTCCGTCCGTCCGTCCGTCCGTCCGTCTGTCACCAGGCTGTATCTCAAGAACGGTGATAGCTAGAGAGATGAAATTTTCACAGATGATGTATTTCTATTGCCGCTATAGCAACAAATACTAAAAATAAAATAAAATAAATATTTAAGGGGGGCTCCCTTACAACAAACATGATTTTTAGGGTTCCGTACCCAAAGGGTAAAAACGGAAACCCTATTACTGAGACTTCGCTGTCCGTCCGTCCGTCCGTCCGTCCGTCCGTCCGTCCGTCCGTCCGTCCGTCTGTCACCAGGCTGTATCTCAAGAACGGTGATAGCTAGAGAGTTGAAATTTTCACAGATGATGTATTTCTATTGCCGCTATAACAACAAATACTAAAAATAAAATAAAATAAATATTTAAGGGGGGCTCCCATACAAAAAACTGATTTTTTTTACCGTTTCTTGCTCGATACTAATAACGTTGCCTTATGTTGCATAGATAATGGTACGGAACCCTTCGTGCGCGAGTCCCACTCGCACTTGACCAATTTTTAATTTTACCGTTTCTTGCTCTCATGCAACAAACGTGATTAATTAAGTATTGTGTGTGTTGTTTGCTCATTTATTAATAACGTGCCTTATGTTGCATAGATAATGGTACGGAACCCTTCGTGCGCAAGTCCGACTCGCACTTGACCAGTTTTTATACAAATAAGAAAAGTTAAATAAAATGTATATTTTTCTTTGCTCACTTATTCTCGGAAGCTGGTCGATTCAAAACTGTTTAGGAAGCACCTGAATGGTACAGAGCCTACTTCAAAATTTATAATATTTTTATTTATTTAATCAACGACTCTTCGCACAAAAAAGAAAAAAATGCAAATGAGTAGATATAGAAAATAATTCTTACCTATAATAGAAACCACACATAACATAAACATTTTTATTTATTATTAGCTTTTTGCTTTAATTAGTGCCTGGAGATCCGAATTTTTTTAGGTATTCTCTCAATCAAGGCTGTCTTGTTTATGGACTCAGATCTTGGTAGTTATGTTAAGCATAATGTTATCATTTACCCGTTCTTCATTATTTAGTGATAAACAATATTTTTTCTGGTTTTTACGTTATTATTCTACAGTATTTTAATAGATAGTGTTTATAAACTGTCATTTAGGGTCACAGTTGAAATACGTTTCTGATAACAGTAAACATATAGACATCCATATCTAGTAGTGAGCGTTTAAACGAAAAGCTTAAAATAAGCAATGCTTATTAAAATAAGCAAAAAAGCACGCTGCCGTTTATAAGCAATCCTCGCTTAGTGCTTATCTTAAAATTGCAACACAGTTGTGAGAATATTTTCAAAATGTTGGTAAAAAGAGAAGAGAAAATGTAAAAAGAGATGTAAGTGTAAAATTTTTATTTAAACTGTAAGCAAATTTTTAGCAGACAACGTAAATTAAGTTCAGTTAAATGTTTTAACGGAAAAGTTAAAAAGCATAAAAGCTAAACAGTAAGCAAACAGCATATTATGAATTTTAAGCAGACTACAAAAATTAAGTTGAGTTAATTCTCTTAACGAAAAACTTAAAAAGCATAAAATAGCTGCTCAAAAATAAGCAACTTTTTAAGCAGCTAACTTTTTTAAGCATCTCGTTTAAATTCGTTTAAAATTTTAAGCCGTTATTCCTATTTCTATCCATATCTATTCTGCTATACACATTATGTATTATAAAGCTGAAGAGTTTGTTTGTTTGAACGCGCTAATCTCAGGATCCACTAGCCCGATTGGAAAAATTCTTTCAGTTTTGGATAGTACATTCATCGAGGAAGGCTAATCTGTATAATCTCACGCTGCACCAATAGGAATTTTTTAATAACATTTTTTTAATAACAATATATAAACAGGGATTTTTAATAACATTTTTTTAATAACAATAAATAAATTGCACGCTCACGGAAAGCGGACAGCAACTAGTTTTCTATAATAATAAGCCATCAAGTCTTTTGTTGGCGATATAGCTCTGGTTTTACCCCTTACACCGGTGAATGACGTCCTCATCACGTTATGTACCTACTAAATGTTATAATCACAGTTTCCTAAACTGTTTTACTGTGTAATAATTTGATAAGTTCTAAAACAAAAGACGATTGAAAATCCTTAAAAACTTTTTAAATTATTGCAATATATTATAATATTGCGAAATATAATGAATAAATAAATAAATATTCATGGACATTTCACACAACGTCCTCTGGTCCCAAGCTAAGTTTATTATGCTTGTGTTATGGGTACATGCTTTATATCATAAATAAAGTACTACTCATTTCAATTTTTAGGGTTCCGTACCCAAAGGGTAAAAACGGGACCCTATTACTGAGACTTCGCTGTCCGTCCGTCCGTCCGTTCGTCCGTCCGTCCGTCCGTTCGTCCGTCCGTCCGTCCGTCTGTCACCAGGCTGTATCTCAAGAACGGTGATAGCTAGACAGTTGAAATTTTCACAGATGATGTATTTCTATTGCCGCTATAACAACAAATACTAAAAATAAAATAAAATAAATATTTAAGGGGGGCTCCCATACAACAAACATGATTTTTTTAACGTTTCTTGCTCGATACTAATAACGTTGCCTTATGTTGCATAGATAATGGTACGGAACCCTTCGTGCGCGAGTCCGACTCGCACTTGACCAATTTTTCAGATTATCTGAGGTAAATTTAAAACTAGTTACGTAATTGATTTATCAAGATTATGAAATAGTGCCATCTGCCATTCTTTTTTAGTACTACCATTATACAGCGTGAAGTAAGATTATGAATGATTATTGATTACAATAAATTATGTCTGTGATTTGATACGCTTAGTGCGATCTGTAGATTCTAAGTGTAATGATAATTGAGTTTCACAATTTGTTGGGAGGTTGTCCATCCAGGTATATATGTAATTCATTCATGCTTTATATTATTAGCTGTCGAACTTTCGTACTACTTTTCTATTGTAAATACATACAATTACATTGACAAATAAATATATATAAATAATATAATATAATAATAATATGTATTAATAATATATAAATACATACATAATACATTGACGAGCCTCGTGGTTGAGTGGTTTATATAACGGACTGCCGATCAAGAGGTCGCGGGTTCGATTCCCGCTCGGGACAATCATTTGTGTGATTTTTCTAATTGTCATACTAATGCTTATACTGCGTCTGGGTGTTTCTATGTATTATAAGTATGTATTTACAAAAGAAAAGTAGTTTATGTATTATATCCGTATTCTGGTACCCATAACACAAGCATATAAGCTTAGCTTGGGACCAGAGGACGTTGTGTGAAATGTCCATGAATATAATAATAATAATACATAGAAAATACCCCGATGTAGTACAAAAATTTGTTAAAATCGTTGGTCTATATTATATAGATTTTCTTATAAAAAAGTTATGTTAACATTCAAGAATTGTGTTATAGACACTATCAAAATTCATTTTTTAGTTAAGTTTAGTTTAGCTGTGCTTATAGAATTCGTACCATAATCACACAAATGATTGTACCGTGCGGGAATCGAACCCGCGAACTCGTGAACGACAGTCCGTTATATGAACCACTCGACCACGAAGCCCGTCAATAATATTGTGGTATAGTACATAAAATAAGTACAGTAGCTCTAGCCTTTAACAATTTACTTAAACACATACATACAATAAACATTATACAATACATAAAGACGAACAAGATCCGGATAATACGAGTACCTACGTATTTATATACAGAAAGCTTTCTTTCATCCTTCTTTATAAACATTAAACTATACACCTATGTAACACTTCGTCTAGTGTTTAATTACATAGAGTATGCATAGCTGTAGTTTTACCAAAATTTATAAGCAGCTCAAAGGTAATTATGTAACCTAAGAAAACTAGAAAAGATGATGAAACCTTCCATCTTACTAACCTACATCCTCATCCTTATCCACACTAATTTAAAAATGTGAAAACATATTGACGAGTTCATGTGTGGAACAAAACCATAGCGCGATTTAAAAAGTGTACAACGCCATCTATCGAGCGGAGTAGTTAACTTGATTTCTTAATTTCATGCGTACGAAGTCGCGGGCAACAGCTAGTATATTAATAAGGAGATAGCTAATTATAAATAAAAATATTAAATTGCAATAGCGTTATATTAAACGTTGTAAACATTTTTTATTATTATTCGTAAGAGCAATCTCTCTCCTCCTCTCCAGCCCATTTACATCCCACTGTTGGGCACGGGCCTCCTCCACTTTGGAGGTATTACGGTCTACTGTGCCGCGCTACGCTAACCAAGCGTGTTGGCACAGGGTTTATTTTTGAGTTTTTCGTCTCTCACAGAGGATGTTATCTGTGTGCAATAACCCCTTAGCTGACTTTTACAGCACACTTAGGAGGAGATGGGGTGGTGACCACTTGTATTCTTAATGCGTCACCACACGGAGGATAGAAAGAAGAGGAAGAGCAAAATAGCTAGCTAAAATTAGCGCTGTTTGTTTTAAATGTCCATTGTATTTAAATAAACAAATAGTAGAAACTATACAAAATGTGAAAATATATGAAATTTATGTGTAACATACGTTCTATAATTTCTACTAAATATTTGATAAAACATGATTCAAAAATATTGGATTGGAACATAACTATTTCGATCTCTTCACGAACTTCTGATCTTTTGACAACTTAAAAGCGGTTTGGTAAAATTAATTTGTCTCATAATAATATAGCAGGCGTTTGTTACTATCGATACAACATAATAATCTACTTAGGTAAAAACTAAAAAAATTGGTCAAGTGCGAGTCGGACTCGCGCACGAAGGGTTCCGTACCATTATCTATGCAACATAAGGCAACGTTATTAGTATCGAGCAAGAAACGGTAAAAAAATCATATTTGTTGTATATAAATATTTATTTTATTTTATTTTTAGTATTTGTTGTTATAGCGGCAATAGAAATACATCATCTGTGAAAATTTCAACTGTCTAGCTATCACCGTTTTTGAGATACAGCCTCATGACAGACGGACGGACGGACGGACGGACAGCGAAGTCTCAGTAATAGGGTCCCGTTTTTAACCTTTGGGTACGGAACCCTAAAAATAACGCTAAAAACTCCTAAATATTTTTCTTAATTATTGCATTATCATCGGTCATTAACATGTGTGCAAAATTTCAGATCAATCCAACTACTGCAAGTGGGTTAAAATCACTTTCAAAGATTCCGTTACATAGATTAATACATTGATAGATACATACCGAACATATATAAGCGTGTTAAAAACCGATCAATTATGAATTGGATTCGTACACGAAGGGTTTTGTACCGTCGTCATCATAATAATTATATTCGTCATACTGAACCCTAATAATATCAAATAATGGATATGGGCACAGCATGATATTATATGGCCTAGAACCTTCCTCAACAAATATATTATTCAAGACTGAAATAATTTTTCAAATCGGACCTGTGGTTCTTGAGATAAAATCATCATCATTATAACGTCACGCCTTTTTCCCATGGGGGTAGGCAAAGACTATGGAGTATTATCTGCTACGACCCAAACAAGTCCTTGGCTTCATCCTCACTCATACATCTGGTCTTACATGCCCGACAGTTGTAAGTGCTATGCGGTTGACCCTTTTGGAGAGTGGATAGAAAAGGTAAAAAGAAACAACAATACAAATTATACAAAAAAACTTCTTGAACCACTCTATCTATAAAAAAAACCGCATCAATATTGATACGTTGCGTAGTTTTTAAAACATAAGCTTATATAGGGACATACACACAAAAATAACGACATTGTTTTGTAATAAGTAAAGATATACATAGATGACGGGCGATTTTACCCGAGGAAAGGTTAAGTTAAAAACCAAAAATAAATTTTGTCGAGGCGTAAATTAAAATGAACAGGAAAAATATAACTTCCCCTAAGGCAGTATAATCTTTATGAATCATCTGCCTAGATGCGTTCGAGCTTATAAACAACGTTTGCTTTGAGTTTACTCGATCCAGTATCGAACCGTCTCCTCCATCACACGTGTTGTGATTGCATTATAATAATTTGATTAAAATTATACAAAAATGAATAAATTGGGCATATTTGTGGTTTTCGGTATGTAATTTACTGTGAATTTTAATATTAATTTGATTTTATTTAAGTAATATATCTTATTTTAACTGATGTGTATATAACTAGCTGCTACCTGCTACTTCGTTTGCTTGATATTAGAAAGTAAGTCTTATACAAAAAAGCCATCCTCTTGAACCACTCTTAGCCACTCTATCTATAAAAGAAACCGCGTCAAAATTCATTGCGTAACTTAAAAGATTTAAGCTCACATAGATACAAAATTAAATTGAATAAAAAATGATAGTGAGATAGTGTAGACCCTGAGAAAGGACATCATATCATCATCCTCCTGCCTTTATCCCATTATTTGGGGTCGGCATAACATTTCTTTTTCATCCATAGTCTTCTATCAGCCGTCATGTCTGTGTGAACTCCTTTTTCTTTCATGTCCTCTTTCACACAGTCCATCTATCTTTTCTTAGGTCTTCCTATAGACGTTTTTCCTTCCACATTTATACGCAGAACTCTCCTAACGACATTACTTTCCTCTCGTCTCATGACATGCCCATACCAGGACAAATAATTTACCCTGAGAAACCTGAGTACCCTGAGAAAGGACAAGGGCTACTTTTTATATAAAAGCCGTGATTTCGATCGATAGGAAGGTTAAGGCAACAGTTTATATCAAAATAGCTATTACCTGCAATTCGTAAACGTTAAATTCAAAAAATTATACGAATATTCTATCCTCTTGAACCACTCTCTCTGTTGAAAGAAACCGCATCAAAATCTGTTACGTAGTTTTGAAGATATGATCACGTTATCATAGGGACTTACGTACAAAAATAAGGACTTTGTTTTATAATAAGTAAAGATATACTTATAAAAACTTCAGACAAAAATATTATTAATTTGTGTCAAACAAATAAATTCGGTAATAATATTTTGAAACCGGTTTTACACCTTTTTTGCTTGTGATTATATTTTCGGTAATTAGTAGTTAAATGTACTAATTAATTACTTTTTACAACATAAACCTTTAAAAACACGAATAAAAACCCTAATCACATATACTGTGAACAACGTTAAGGTTTTAGTAGCATTATTTTTCGTAAAAATCAGATCTTATTGAAGCATTTTGAAATAACTATCTATTTAGAGTTCCGTGATAATGCGTAAAACAACAACATCAAAAACAACTAAATAATTTTCTCGCTTACCAAGTCATAAAAGTAAGCAATTAAAAATTCTTCTTCTTACCCTTATCTCAAATTATTTTTGATCGGTGAAGAACGTTGTTTTCTTTCAAGCTCTCCTGTCTGCCGTCAGATTCTCATCAACTCCTTTTTCTTACATTTCATGTTTCCCATAGTCCGTCCATCTTCTTTTTGGTCTCAGAGAAAGATCTTGAATCAAAAATTGATCTGATATTTCATGGAAACACAACCTGCTCCATAGAGAAATTTCACTTGGGAAGACAATAGCAGGATAATGAATAGATACTTGCAAAAAATTATGTAATGGAAAGTCCCGTATACAGTTATAAACACACATCAAGAATGAGGTGTCCAGTTAAAAAAACACCTAATTTCTCATCGTTAACGGTATATGCTGTGTTTTCCTTATTGACAGATATTTTATACCGCACTGCTATATTTTACGACATGTAGAGTAAGACGTCAGTCCACGGGCTTTCCTTAAGAGGATACCAAAATAGGTTCGTGCATTTTTCTACGTACGAAGTTTTCATTGTTTCTTTAGATTGACTGGCTAGAGCTCTAATTTTTAAGTATATGTTTTTTCAATATATGATCTAGGATCGCATAAACTCAGAAACGCGATTGAAAAAAGTTTTCTCGATAGAAAATCTTAGCGAAACAACCTCTCTCATTTTTTATTTTTTTTCATTTGTCGGTCTATTATCGCCTATTAACTAATGAAATAACTTTAAAGACTTAAGTAACTATTATATATAGAAACACGTAAACCGGAAATAAAATATATTTAGTAGATTTTGAGTAAACAAAAAAAATATCCCTAATTCTTCATTTTCTATACCTACTAGCTGTGTTAATATGTATATGTCGACGATAATATTGATGTAGGCCCTTAAGAGATGTGAATTCCCTGTGTATTAAAAAGCGTTAGTAATATTATAACGTAAAGATTATCCTCCTTTCAACATTTGACTTTGAGCTGGACTTTAAACGACTGCTAAAGCTCTTCGTCCACAGAGAATAGAGCTAGATGTGTACACGGGTAGATTGTCCTATGAGAGTCACTCTCCGTCATTTTAATCTATTGTAGACGAGGCATATAAAAATGCGATAATATTTTGGATAGAATGTTTATATAATTTTCAAGGCTAGATTAAAAAACATATTCTGTACATTATATAATAAAGTAATTACACCGCTTACTTATATACTCTATTAAAAATAATAATACTTATTAATACTTAGTTTTTTGTTCCGGATACAAATATTTTTAATTTTCACAGCTGTCTTCACCCATAGTGCGCTGGGAAGGTTTGCGATAATGCCTATTTTAAGCTTTGATCCCTTGCCCAATCAAGGCCAAAACTTTCAACAACAACAAAACCTCCCTGGTCGACAAACAACACAGGCCACACCTACATCTGGAACTAGAGGGTACGCATGATTAAGAGCATCAACAGTAATGTTTATTTTCGAAATTATTCATAAATAATATTTTATTTACTTATCCATAAAAAATTTTTGTTTAAATTATTCATAAATGCGGTTGCCCGCAACTTCATACGTTTGAAATTTAAAAACCAAACCTTAGCAAATTATACCAAAAAAGCCATTCTTTTGAACCGCTTCATCTTTAAAAAAACTGTATCGAAACCCATTGCGTAGTTTTGAAGATATAAACTCATATTGACATACACTAGGTAAAGACTTTGTGTTACAATAAAGAAAGATATATGACACGATGTATTTTTGCACTGCCGTCATGTAAAACATAGAAATTAAATTTTTATGACATTATGTCTATCTTTTTTAGCCCTGAGATTGCTCCTAGTTCAACTACTGAGGCACCAGAAATAAGCGCTTGCATACGAAACTGTCCTGTGACGTCAGAGCATAACCCTGTTTGTGGGAGTAATAAAATTACTTATGATAACCTTGGAAGATTGTCATGTGCTCAAGCGTGTGGTGTTGGTAAGTAACTCTTAAGACGAATAATAACCCTATTTCAGTTCCTCTCCTCTCCAGCCCATTAACGTCCCACTGCTGGGCAGAGGCCTCCTCCACTTTTGGAGGGATTATGGTCTACTGTGCCGCGCTGACCAGGCGTGTTGGCACTGGGTTTAGTTTTAAGATTTCCGTCTCTCACAGTAGACGTTAACTACTTAAATTGTCCCTTAGCTGGCTTTTATAGCATTCTGGCAAAGCAATGGGGTGGTGACACTTGTCCGTCTCCACTTAATCCGTCACCACATGGACAGGTGGTCAAGTCTACTATTTTGGAACAATTGTCATACCGACACGACGCAATTGCAATACCATTGCAATTGAAGTCAAATGTCCGTAGTCTGCTATATGAGTTCATAATGGTCGTTCAATGGTAATGGAATTGTCGGTCTCTTTTATCTATGCATAGAAGTTTTCGGTCTCTTGTATCTATGAATTGTGTTATAATGGCATCTATGTGTTGCCGTTTTTAAAAAAATGCGTTAGTCGAAGTGATTTTCGAAAAACTACTAATAAATTTAAACATTTAATCATGCTAGACTTCGTTTAGCTATATTTGTACATACTATTTATTAGTATAAAAAGCAATGTGAAGTTTAGGAGATTAGTAAATTGCAATAAATTACAAAGAACAATTTCTAATATTTCTATCTATCTATTTTTTATTTATGGCAATCTGTCGACACATGACAATTTCAAAATATTACTGTCAAATTCAAAATAGCAGTCTACCGAAACATTTCAGTCATTGAATTGCAATTGTCAAGCAATTGTGTACGAGACTAGCAATTTATGTCACTTTCACAATTGTAAGTCAATGATGAAGTCGTAATGGCACCACTATGACAAGACATTAATAGTAGACTACCAAAAACTTTACAATTGCATCATAATGGTACCATTGAGGTACAATTGTGACACCATTGCAATACCCGACTCGGGGCCCTGATTGGAGCTAATGGGTGCGGTATAAATTACTAAGCGGTATTATGATCTTGAAACGAGATTCTACACTTGTAAGTCCAACTTAGAATAGTGAAGCTAGAGCTACACAACTGCACACTAGAGGTAAGTACAGCAAGAGGTTGCCCACAAGGAGGTGTTCTGTCCCCACTGCTCTGGACTCTTGCTGTTGATGGACTCCTGCATAAGATGGCAGAACTTCGCATAGATATTCAAGGTTATGCTGATGATCTGGTAGTTATTGTGCGAGGTGTCTGCCAAAGTACGTTATCGTACCTACTGCAGAAGGCCTTAAATACAATAAACGAGTGGTGCAGACAAAATGAACTGTCCATAAATGCGGAAAAAACTGTCATAGTGCCCTTCACAAAGAAGCGGAATCTTGAAGTTATAAAGCCGCCTACCATGAATGGAAAATCTATTCCGATCTCCTCCGAGGTTAAGTATCTAGGGGTTACATTAGACCAGAAACTTACCTGGAACATACATGTGACTGCCACTCTCCAGAAAGCAAAGGCAGCACTGGCTATCTGCTGTCGGCTAGCAAGGAACAGATGGGGACTAAAACCCAAAATGACACTGTGGCTCTACACATCCATAGTAAAACTGATGGTATCCTATGCCTCGGTGGTATGGTGTAGAAAAACGACACAAAAAACAATAATAACAAAACTCAGCAGCCTGCAAAGAACTGCTTGTATTATCGCTACTGGAGCCATGTCAACCTCTCCAACAACCGCCCTAGAAGCTATACTGAACTTACCGCCCCTACACCTTCATCTGAGGATGGAGGCGAAGTCCAGCATGTACAAAATCTCGGGCGATAGGAAAGGAAACTGGCTCTCGAAATCCCTTAACACACTAAGGGATACACTAAACGATATCTATGTGCTAGCGATGCCCACCGATGCGTTACCCCTTACACACTGTTCACAGAAATCATATTCTGTCGAATTATCCGCTAGGGAAGACTGGTTAAACAGTCAAATAGAATGGGAACCAGGAAGCCTGAAGTGGTTCACTGATGGCTCCAAATCCGGAATGGAGGTAGGATGCGGAATATATGGTGACGCAGACAATAGGGCTAACTAACAATGGGATGTGTAGACTCTGTCATTTGGCGGAGGAAACGCCCATTCACATTCCCACTGATTGCCCTTCAGTGATGCACATGCGATGTTCTCTCTGGGCAATTACACCATGCACCCAGAAGAGACCATACTTCTCGGAGCCAAAAAGATCCTGGAGTTCTTTATGGCAACAGGCTTGGACCGAGAACTGTAGAAAGTGACGACCACAATAGATCAATCTGGTCGCAGTGATACTAGGCGTAATATAACCTGAATAGCCGCTACTCAAAAAGAAAAAAAAGTCCAACTTGTAGTAGACCAATTCCCTTTTGTTAAAGAGGAGGTTCACGTCTGATGTAATAATGGGACATTTAGTAAATAGAGTATACCATACATTATGGGAGCAAAGCTAAATCATATTTTGCTGCCATAACATTGATAACTTTCATCACACAATTTTGTAAAATATACATAAAAGGAGTACCTACTATATTTATTATATTGATTAGTAAGATATTAGTCTTCCACTAAAAATAAAAGGATAATGAAGAGTTTAAATATTTGTTACTCGACGATCAGTCGAGGGGCAGTAATATGACGGCAAGGACGGCATGTTTCCTATATTCGGATATGAATATTAAAGTAAACAAATAATTGCCATTATATATTTTTTTACTTTTGGAACTAATTTGTTTACTCCTCTTTTTCAGACGTAACCATGTTGTGGAAATCGCGTTGCACCGTACCTGATCAATTTTGAATACTGTAACAAGAATTGAAGCCTCATTTTACTATCGGCTACAAAAGTTCCTCATCAATAAACAAAATTACAATAATCTTAATATAATAAACACAATGGGACAATGACATGACATAATGGGGCATTATAATAATTAGTTTTATTTATTTTATGATATTTTTTTGTACAAATAGCTAAATAATTATTAAAATACTTAGTAGAACTACTTTGTTTCATTATCCTGTTGGAACTATTTCTTCATTCCTACCATTAAAATTAATTCTTCCTTTTTAATCTTAACAAATTTAGGAAAGTAAAAGTCTATTTAGGTATTAAAATATCTATTAAAGAATAAAAATTGGTCAAGTGCGAGTCGGACTCGCGCACGAAGGGTTCCGTACCATTATCTATGCAACATAAGGCAACGTTATTAGTATCGAGCAAGAAACGGTAAAAAAAATCATGTTTGTTGTATGGGAGCCCCCCTTAAATCTTTATTTTATTTTATTTTTAGTATTTGTTGTTATAGCGGCAATAGAAATACATCATCTGTGAAAATTTCAACTGTCTAGCTATCACCGTTCTTGAGATACAGCCTGGTGACAGACGGACGGACGGACGGACGGACGGACGGACAGCGAAGTCTCAGTAATAGGGTCCCGTTTTTACCCTTTGGGTACGGAACCCTAAAAATCAATTTTCAAAATAATAATGTTCTTGAGTTAATAAAAATCTTTAAACTCAAATGTTAACCACAAATAATACCTGTTAGAGGTATCAAGACAAAACTAATGCTAAATATAATTTATGGTTGTGATCTTGTGGTATAAAAATAATGTTCTACGACTCGGGAAATTGAAGTGGGTAACTATAAAATTTCCTAATTATGCTGAAACTCTGAGACTAGAGAAGCCGTGAAATATTTCTGTAGCCTCATTTCCCAACCCAAAAATTTAAGCATCATAGAATAGAATAGAATAGATCAACATCATCATAATAACATCACGCCATCACGCACATCAGGTTTTTCCCATTGGGGTAGGCAGAGACTACAGAGCGCCATCTGCTACGATCCAAACATATTTCCTTGGCTTCATCCACACACATACATCTTGTCATATATGCCCGACGGTTGTAAGTGCTACGCACTTGACCCTTTTGAAGTATACCTGTGATGACATCAAAGTACACTTTTCTCGGGCGTCGTCTCCTAGCATTCCCACTCACCTCCGCCATGTACATGCCTTGCGTTAATCGACTATCATCATCATCTAAATCAAAATTTAAACAAAACATATATTTGCAGGAATGCACACTTTTTTGATTTATTCATTTATTTGATACATTTTCAAAGTAACCTTAAAAATAATTGAGCACAATAATGATTGCACTAGTATGAACAGTATCGCAATCATTATTGTCCTTCACAGGTAGAGATTTCCAAATTAGGTACAATAACATAAAGACATATTAAGCTTTTATCACAAATGCAGTTAATGTAATTACACAAATACATGGGTTTACCAATGTAGCTCATAAATATTTTTGCAAATCGTAAATTCTACTAGTAGAAGGCTATTAATATTCCAAAAACAATTATTTCTAAAAACACTGTCACCATTAAGGATATTCTTTTACAGTTTATGGTATCCGAAAGTACATTATAGTACTTTATAAGTAGATTCGATGTACATAATGTTTCCTTACATTTGTTTGTCTCATAATCAACTGAAAGATAACCACATCGTTTTTTTTATTCTGAATTTAAAAATGAAGACCTGCACAGTTTTTATTGGTGAGTATCTAAATGTGTAATTACTTATGAAGTTATACTTCTATATTTTTTTTTCATATTATTACAATCTAGTCTTCTAAGACTAATAATTATTTTAATAATTATAATATTTTATGTTTTATGCGATGTCTATTCTAGATTCTATCCATTATACGGTTGCCTGGAAGAAATCACATTAGTGATAAGGCCGGCCTTTGTACAATAGCTTTTAAGACTGTATTTTTTTTTTGTTTTTAAATTCTGTGTAAAATTGGTGTTTGTGCAAATAAAGAGTTATCTATCTATCTATCTATATTTTAATAATAGTAATTTTAATCTAACTTAAATTTCCAAATGTTTTTTAAGAATTTGTCCATTAACACCTATTGTACTGTCTCTATTATTGTAAAGACACTTTGTAATGATGAATAAACTTAAAATCTTGATTACTTTGGTAACTTCAAAGTAACGCTCCAAAAAAAGCGATATTAATTATTGTTTTGTCTTAGTTCAATTTAATTTCTGTTCAACTTCTAATCGATTTATTTATTATAAAAATACATAAAAATATAAGCATTTAATATATTTATACTTAATTAATTCAGATCAATTAAACTGTATATCTATATACTGACGATCTAACACCGACATTAAGAGGATACCAAAATAGCTTCGTGCATTTTTCTATGCACGAAGTTTTCATTGTTTCTTTAGATTGAATGGCTAGAGCTCTAATTTTTAAGTATATGTTTTTTCAATATATGATCTAGGATCGCATTATCTCAGAAACGCGATTGAAAAAAGTTTTCTCGATAGAAAGTCTTGGCGAAACAACCTCTCTAATTTTTTATTTTTTTCATTTGTCGGTCTATTATCGCGTATTAACTAATGAAATAACTTTAAAAACATAGGTAACTATTATGTATAGAAACACGTGGATCAGAATTAAAATATATTTAGTAGATTTTGAGTAAATAGGAAAAGTATCCCTAATTCTTCATTTTCTGTGCCTACTGGCTGTGTTAATATGTACGTGTCGGCGATGATATTGATGTAGGCCCTTAAATGAAAATTTCGTAATAATTTTAGGCAGTCAATATTCAATTACAATTTGTCAATGATTTTAAGGAAATCATGTAATATATTCACCTTAGAACTCATACCAATCACGTAGGTACTGTGCAGTTCCAGAGTAACTTTATCCCACGTACAATCAGGTTGTGGAATGAACTTCTTGCCGTGGTTTTCCCACAGAACTATAAAATGGGGTTCTTTAACAACGACGCTACAAGTTTCTTACAGGTTCTTACTTCACTTGGCAACGCGCGAATGATACCTCTAGTTTTATAAAACATCAATAAGCAAGCATATAAAGTAATCGCTTACCATCAGGGAAGCCGTAGGTATGCTTGTTTGTCGCGCTTGTAGTTTATAAAATATTATCATACTAATCCACCTTTCCAGTATTAATTGCGGCACTTGCACATACAGTTGCCGATGATGATGACGATGAACTCTGCATGCCAATTTGTGAAGTTTTTCTGAAAGCGAAAGAAGACATTGATTGCGAAGTTTATTGTGGCGAAAAACATGACGAATCCCCTGAGATGACAGAGGTCAGGGATATGGAAAGAGTATGTACATGTTGCTAAGCTTTATTTTTAACACGGAATTAGAAATTCAGATTGATTGCTTTTAGAAAATACAGCAGAAATAAAACATACGGCAGAAAAACACATTACAAATAACTGCATTTTGTAAAAATCAAAATTAGTAATTAAAATACGACATAGTACGCCATAGTAGTGCACGTAGAATTGGTGCCATTATTTACTAGGAAACGGAAGATAAACTACTCAGAAATTATTACAAAAAAATACTACTTATTACAATGACAGTTTAAATTAGTATATTTATCGCGGAAGGCTATAGGCTATATAACATCACGCTACGACCAATAGGAGCAAAGCAGTAATGAAGAATATTGGAAAAACGGGAAAAAAATTCTAAATTCCATATGTCCGGACTCGCGGGCAACGCGGCTAGTATGTTATGAAACTGTTATAAGTCTGTGGCTGTACTAATGTTATAAAAGTGAAGTATGGTGTGTGTTACCCTGCTTACCCTCATGGGAAACATTACCATTTTATAAAGTACTAAATGTTGGGCACTTATAAATGTTCAGAATGCTCCAATAACACATTGATTTTCGTGAAATAGCCAATACCTTTGTAAAAAATAAACTTTTTTTTTCAGATTCTGAGACGCAAGCGCGGAATTGTTTTTAAAAGAATTTTATAAAATGTTATAAAATAATATTTTCATTCCGGTTGTTTTATAACACTGTTTTATTTATTAACAAGCTTTTATTAGCTTCGAACGTATCTATTTATCAAACTATTTAACATCATTCTATGTAAAGGAATCTTTGAAGGTGATTTTAACCTACTTGTAATTGTTAAAATTAAGAACCGATGACTTTAAGCTAAAGAAATAACTAAATAAATATCAATAATAATAATCTTGGACATTCTCACAACGTCCTCTCGTCTCAAGCTAAGCTTACAGGCTTGTGTTATGGGTACCAGAATACGGATAGAATACATAAACTATTTCTCAAACTATACAAATTGTTTTGTATATTTTTTAAATAGCAAACAGTAGAAACTATTTATGCTTTTTATTTTATCTATACTTATAATAAATCTGTAGAGAGGTCAATTCTGTACATGAAATATATTTTCAAAATAACTATCAGGGGATGATTAGTGATCGATACTGATGCCAAAAATGCAATCAGTAAAATTTTTGTCTGTCTGTCTGTCTGTCTGTCTGTCCGTCTGTATGTTCCTTATAGAATCAAAAACTACTCGACGGATTTTAACGAAACTTGGTACAAATATTCTTCATACTCCTGGGCAGGTTATAGTATACTTTTCATCATGCTACAATCAACAGGAGCAGAGTAGTGAAGGGAAATGTTGGGAAAACGGGAGAAGTTAATTCATTTTTTAAGCTTCCGTCGCGTGTGCAGCCTTAATGGTTAAATATATCTTATATCTATATTTTATGGTTGACTCACAATAACACGTGTAACTCCTGATAGCTTAGCAGTTCGGAGCATTCTGATTATATTTGTTTACTCTTACGTTTATAATACTCTCACTCAAGCAGTAGTTAAAAATGTTGCAAAAACGGGGAAAATTTCCTAAATTTTACGCGGACGAAGTCTAGGGCAACAGCTAGTGTCTATATAAAATTGCTATGGATTTTTGTTAAGTGTTGCCTACTACGAGTGTAAATATGTATAATGTTTTTAAACACTATCAGTCTTATTCATAATGACTTATCGGAGCTTTAAACGGAGATTTTATCGGAGAGATAATAAAGGTTTTATCGTAGAAAGACTATTATGAATAACAAGTTTTGACAATCTTCGCGAACCGATTTTAGCGAACTTTTAAACCTCCGATAAGTCATTATGAAAAAGACCATAAAATACAGATTTTCTTTACAATTTTAAAGTTACTTATCCGAAAAATGTTTAACGTATCTTCAAGTGAATTCGACTGATCTAATTAATACTATAACAATAGAAAAAATGTTATATTATTTAAAGCAGTTGTAACTTCGTGCGCGTGGAATTTTGAAACCAAATCTTGAAAAATTATACAAAAATGCCATCCTCTTGAACCCTCTTGAATTCTATGTCTATCTATTAAGAAACCGCATCAAAATCCGTTGTGTAATTTTGTAGATATCTAGCTCCAATACGGACATACATACAAAAAAAACGACTTTGTTTTATAATAAGTAAAAGATAAGAAATGGTAATTTAATGTAAATGCTAATTGTGAATTAGTGAAAAAGAAAATTGTTTTACAATTTATGGTATCTGAAACTACATTATAGAAAGAAACGTCGATGTACAAATGTATTATACATTTAGATGTCTAATAAATTAACCAAAAGGTGAACACCAAGGCTATTTGTTCGCAAATTAAAAAATGAAGACCTGCATAGTTTTTATTGGTAAGTATATAATAGATTAAGAATACATGCGTTACCACCTCATTTCCTCCCAAGGGTGCTGTAAAAGACAGCAAAGTATATTAAAAACAAATACCTAAAAAGAAAAAGAAAGAAAACTTGAAAGTAAACCCAATGCCAACACGCCCGGGCAGAGCGGCGTAGTAGACCAAAAGCTCTCCCGAAGTGGAGGAGGCCCGTGCCCAATAGTGGGACATTTATGGGCTGAGGATTATTGAAGTATTTCTCATCGTAATGTGATAGAAAATATCTCGCCTGTTTTAAGTACACCCATTAAAGTGCTTGATGAAACATCCTTATATTATAATATAATCATCTTAGAGTCGCTCTGTGTGGAAAGACCCATTTGTAAAAGTTTCGGCGGCCTAATAGGCAAAATAGCCGATGATTTTAAAGACAGTTCTTTATAAATACTTGTATACTAATGCACGTTTCTAGTATTAGTTTCAGCGCTTCAATATACAGTCACTGATGATGATGATGATGATGGTGAGCTATGCATATCAATTTGTGAAGTTTTTCTGAAAACGAAACAAGAAATTGATTGTGACATTTATTGTGACCACAGAACATTGTGACCAAGTAAATATCCAATCAACTGAGAGACCAGAGATCAGGGATAGCCAAGAAGGGTATGTAAATGTTGTTCAGCAGTGTTTTTAATTCAATTTTA
The DNA here is from genome assembly GCA_916999025.1 of Orgyia antiqua. NCBI lineage: Eukaryota > Metazoa > Arthropoda > Insecta > Lepidoptera > Erebidae > Orgyia > Orgyia antiqua. Next base: position 30,900,182 of record OU779866.1, read on the forward strand.
TTGAAGAACAGGCTGATTGTGGTATTGTTTTTTTAAAAAAACATACAGAAATAGACAACACGGCAGCAAAAATATTAATATTAAAAATAGCTTTATTTTGTGAAAGACAAAAACAGTATTTGAAAAAAAAAAAATCATGTTAACATAGAGGTAAAGTTTGGTAATGTGCATCTAAGTATTATTCCCGAAAGTAGTGATCCGAGTCTAAAATTGTTTTCACTATTAGGAAGCAACAGCCCCTGAGTGCTATAGGATATATTATGAAAATTAGACTATAGGCGAATGAAATCGTGGGCAAATTTGTTAAACTATAGTCCAGCTCAGTACTCTAGGATTCCGTACAATCTGTATTTGGAATACAATAAGACATTATGATATAGAACTTATCATGCTGATAATGGTAGAGTGATCTTATTTTTCTACTGCTACAGACTCTTAAACTCGTTTTAGCTCAACTACTATATCACCAAAGACTGCCATAGAATGTCAATTCAAATGCCTTTCTACACCAGAGTATAATCCTGTATGTGGCACTAATAACGCGACCTATTTCAACATTAGCAAACTAAGATGTGCCCAGTACTGTGGCATTGGTAAGTTATTTTTTCATCCATCCATTGATTGGTCGTCCACAGCTAGATATAAGCCTCCTCCATAGATAGAATGTCACAACGGGCGGTCCAGCGCTATCTGCATCCAGCGGTTCCTTACGCATTTCACGATGTCGTCAGTCCACCTTGTTGGGGGCCACCCTATGCTGCGACGTCCAGTGCGTAATCGCCACTCAAGGACCTTCCGTCCCCAACGGTCGTTGGATTGTCGAGTAATGTGACCTGCTCATTGCCACTCTTCGGGCTTTGTCATACATACCCATTATATTTACGAGCCTCGTGGTTGAGTGGTTCATGTAACGGACTGCCGATCATGAGGTCGCGGGTTCGATTCCCGCTCAGGGACATTCATTCGTGTGATATTAATAATTGTCAAACAAATGTTTGTACTGCGTCTGGGTGTTTCTATGTATTATAAGTATGTATTTATAAAAAACAAAAGTAGTATATGTATTCTATCCGTATTCTGGTACCTCATAACACAAGCATATAAGCATAGCTTGGGACCAGAGGACGTTGTGTGAAATGTCCATGAATATTTATTTATTTATTTATTTATCTTAACATTATTTTAATTGCTGAAATATAAATGACATGTTCTGAATAAATGAAGGACTTTATTGAGACTTTAGGACTCTTTATTCAATAGGAAATAGAAAAGAACTTAATTAACTCAGAAATTAATAAAAGTCTTAAATTTATTTGATCAAAACCCCAAGGTGTGATAACAATTTTATAAGTATACTAGCTGTTGCCCGCGGCTTCGTACTTTCTTTAAATCGGACCAGCTGATCCTGAGATTAGCGCGTTCAAACAAACAAACTCTTCAGCTTTATATTATTCGTAAAGATTTAGATAAAATAAAAAATATATACGTGTCAAAAGTCTCCAGCATATTAGTTAAGTTTCATGTTTTTTGTTGCTTTTGTATTAAAACTATTTCATTAGGGTTCCGTACCCAAAGGGTAAAAACGGTACCCTATTACTGAGACTTCGCTGTCCGTCCGTCCGTCCGTCCGTCCGTCTGTCACCAGGCTGTATCTCAAGAACGGTGATAGCTAGACAGTTGAAATTTACACAGATGATGTATTTATATTGCCGCTATAACAACAAATACTAAAAATAAAATAAAATAAATATTTAAGGGGGCTCCCATACAACAAACATGATTTTTTTACCGTTTCTTGCTCGATACTAATAACGTTGCCTTATGTTGCATAGATAATGGTACGGAACCCTTCGTGCGCGAGTCGGACTCGCACTTGACCAATTTTTTTTTCAGATGTGAACTTTCGCAGGTACGGAAACTGCCAAAAACATAAGATAAATAAAACATAATATTTTTATATAATTTGTTTTATTTATAGTTTAATAGCAGCTGTAACCCGTAACTTCGTACGCGTGGAGTTAAAAGCCATCATCCATCAACGTTTCACATTCCACTGCTGGACATAGGCCTCCCCCATAGAAGCCATAGGTACCTTAACAAATTATACAAAAAAGCTTTGAACCACTCTATCTATTAAAATACCACATCAAAATCCGTTGCTTAATTTTGAAGTTATAAGCTCGAAGCTATTATTATTATTTATATTATAGGGACATACATACAAAAATAGCGACTTTGTTTTATAATAAGTAAAGATAACTAGTCTTTATCTTTACTTATTATAAAACAAAGTCGCTATTTTTGTATGTATGTCCTCCGTGTGGTGACGGATTAAGAATACAAGTGTCACCACCCCATCTCCTCCCAAGGGTGCTGTAAAAGTCAGCTAAGGGATAACACAGATAACATCTTCTGAGAGAGACGGAAAACTCAAGTAAACCCTGCGTCAAGACGCCTGGTCAGCGCGACACAGTAGACCATAATCCCTCCCAAAGTATAGGAGGCCCGTGCCCAACAGTGGGACGTAAATGGGCTGAAGAAGAAAGACTAGCTACCTGAAGAAGTTTTCAATTCTAACCAGTTGTTATTGAGATTAATAAAACTTTTAAAAAGTCGATGTCATTAACTTTAAAAATATTGGATAGGCGGTCTTTATCGGCATATCAAACGCCAAAACAAATTGTTTGTAGGATTTGTAGAATTTTTGTCTGTATGTCTAAATGTTTGTGCGCCCATCACACCAAAACTACTGTTAGCTAACATTGGAACACCACCTTAAGTCGATGTAAAAAAAATTCTGGCCATTTTTTTTTTAAACGTGTCATAATTATAAGAAATAGGAAACACCTAGACGCAGTACAATCAGTACAAACATCTGTGTGGAAATACACACAACACAAATAGTCGTCCTGTACGGGAATCGAACCCGCGAACTCATAAACCGCAGTCAATACACAAACCACTATACCAAAAATGCCTTTTAGTTACATATTCTTGTTACTGCAGCTTTATTTTTTGCTTATCCATCGCTGTGTTAACAATATAAGTACAAGATCTTCGGTGGTGATAGGGTCATTAAAATGTTTTTAGGTTATTAAAATCCTCCTCTGCCTCATCGGACCATGGTGGTGCCTTGAACCTTACCATGACTCGGCAAGGGTGGCCCAGAAATCTGACCTATTAACTGCCCGGGGTCCAGGGTCATGAAAGGGTAGATATTCTATTTTAATTCTAAATAATTACGTTTTAATTGTTAATTGCAGTAATTGCTGATATAAGTATATGTGACACTGAACACTATAATTTACATACTTAGTTGATAAGAAAAAATTCAATGTGAAAGGAAATTTATCACATCCTTATTCGCTGTAATGTACTATCGAATATATTGTGTAAGTTTTGTGACGATGTTCAATTCTGGTGTTTGTTGTGAAAGGGGTAATGTCAATTTGTTTATATAATGTCAAATTGTTTATAATAACATGTTATAGTGTCTATGAATTTTTTGGTTTTCTAAAAGTTTATTTTGAAGAAAAATATTTTTATTATGAAAAATTTTACGTGTTTTTAATCAGAATTTTAAGGGTTACAAGGAATTCATATGTCGTCCAAGTAAATGTTTCTCCGATATTCTTTACTTTGATTTCTGATAAAAATATACTTTGCGTCTTTTAATATTAAGCAATAGAAATAATCAAGTAAACCCTTGTGCTAGCGATTTGACTACTGTGTGACTGACAATGTAAATAGTTCGCAAATAGCTACTGGCTAAGTAATGCGTGGGTTGTAGACGGATCAGAAAGGTATGTTAATTCTGAAAATAACAATGCTCTCAATTATTGAATAATTTAGTATAATTTAAAAATACAATAAGTAAAGAATTTAAAATATAATTATAATACAAAGTTCATAGATCCTCTTAAAGAACAGCGAAAGTGGAATCAAAGAGATGTTTGAATATTTTCAATAATGCCATGTTGAGAAGTGCTTTGTAAATATGACGTTTTCTCTAATGAAACCTCGAAATTAATAAAAGCTTGATGTCGCTCGAGTTATTTTTATTAAAATTAGGAGCTATTTATTCAGAATTTACAGTAACATGTAATAACAGATACATACAGTACATGTAATAACAGATAATATTAATATTTTTGTTGCTGCTCAATTTATATAAATCAGTTCAGCAATGCTAATTTCGGATATTATGCATTAGATATACGCGAGACATATAAATAAAATGTAAAATCATTTATATCTGGATTTTGCTTGCTCATTCTGGGTCTGTGGTATAAGTTGACATGTTACTTACATTAAATAGATTAAGAGCTTCTAGCTTTCATTTAAAATTTAAGACAAAAAATTATTGCTTTACAGCTAAAATACTTTCAACAATCTTGTTACGAAGAAGAAAATGAAAATTTATTTGATATATATTGGTAAGTAGATACGTATTAAATGGTACAACATTTCAAAAACGTATAAAAATGAACAAATCCATTAGCATAAAAAATCTTTAATGGCGTACGTTTAAGTACCTTGTAAAGTATAAATATTTCCCGGAATAGAGAAACTGGACTTGTGGAGTAATTTTTGAATAAATCAAAATTTGTGAATACTTAAAAGAAAGACGTGATTTGAAAATAAAAAAAAACTAATTAGAAGCTTTTTATAACATTAGTAAAAAATCATATATTTAAATCTGTTATGATCATGTGACATATGCTATACATCTGGGAAGCGATAACCAATAAGCTAAGGAATTTGATAGTTATAAATAAATAAAAATAAATAAATATTCATAGACATTTCACACAACGTCCTCTGGTCCCAAGCTAAGCTTATTATGCTTGTGTTATGGGTACCAGAATACGGATATAATACATAAACTAGTTTTCTTTTGTAAATACATACATATAATACATAGAAAACACCCAGACGCAGTACAAACATTTGTATGATAATTAAAAACATCACACAAATGATTGTCCTGACCACTCCACCACGAGGCCCGTCTTAGAGTTATTAAACGAGTTATTAAACATTTTTTCAACGTCATCGTCAGAGGATATGTTTTAATTAATAACATCCGCAGGTTTTTCAGCAGGATTGAAATTTAACTAATAAACGCGGCAGCAATGCGAATCGATCGTAGACAAATCGAGTTATATTATCTATTATATCATCAATATTGCTACTGTTTGCACTTTTTCAGTTTTATCATCATCCCTTCACTATACAATAACAGAGGAACCCTGCAAAGGTCTTTGTGAAATAATGTGGTGGACTAACCTGAAGCCATGTCGAGGGTATGTTATTTTGACTTTCATAATTCTTCACTTATTATGTATGAACGTATGTCCACAATATGTGAGCTTGTATCTTTAAAACTACGGAACAGATTTCGATGCGGTGTTTTTAATAGATAGAGGAGCCCTCTATCTAGGCTATATAAGGTTGGCTTTATTTGTAAAATTTGTTAAGGGTTTTAATTTTTTTAAATTCCATATGTTGTACGAAGTTGCGGGCACCAGCTATATTATCTATAAAGTTAGTTAAAAAAAATCATCAATCTATTTTTTGTTACAAAATACATATAATAGTTATAGTGTAATTAAAAGTACATATTTAACCTAATTTTATCATTTTTATTGTGTTAATTTCCGTTCGGAGTTACACAAACACAAATAAACTATAAAATCGTATCACTGACGGGCTTCATGGTCTAGTGGTTCATATAACGGACTGCCGTTCACGAGGTCGCGGGTTCGATTCCCGCCTCGGACATTCATTTGTGTGATGTTTATAAATGTCATACAAATGTTTGTTCTGCGTCTGGGTGTTTACTACGTATAATAAGTATGTATTTACAAATGAAAAGTAGTTTATGTATTCTATCCGCATTCTGGTACCCATAACCCATAACAAGCATAATAAGCTTAGCTTGGGACCAGAGGACGTAGTGTGAAATGTCCACAAATATTTATTATTATTTATTATTGCTATCAAGCATTGTGTGCATTTTAATGGTAGGCAGTACTTTCATCTTTTTTTCTGAAGTATTCTTAACCATATACCTACTACTTAACTTAATCAAACTGGTATACTATTTAATTACCTTTAAAATTTTATTATCCTCCAGGTGTGTAACTAGCAGTTATTCAACAAATTTCCAATATTCTAAGTCTTCTTCCGTTGCTGTACAAGTCCCTATTACAATGACTACCCCCACTGAAATAAGCACTGAATCTAGTACTACAGAAATAACAATAATAAAGCCTGAAACAACCACTGCTATTGTAATTATTCCGGAACAAAATAATAATACCAAAGGACCTGACTGTTACGCTAGATGTCCAGTGTCTGCTGAAGATGAGCCGGTATGCGGTACTGATAATGTAACTTATGGAAATATCTGGAGACTGCGCTGTGCCAAAATGTGTGGAGTTGGTGAGTGTAACTTTATCAAAGTGTACAGGATAAAACTCTTAAAGCTAAGAAGAATAAGGAGTTTGGTTGGCTACACTGTTGTTGTGACGCGTGACTATCGTTAGCATGCCTTTTTCCACGTTACCACATGAGTGTGTGGCAATGGAAATGAGAATGAAAACGATCGAAATGCGATCTTCACAAAAATATCTATGTAGATGGTTTACCAATGTCCTCACTACATAATAGGTAAAATAGGTCGGCAAAAAGATATTATTGGCATTTATAGTGCGACGTGTCCGGCGTCATTTCGACGTTACGACAACGTGTAACTGACATAAATGTATTCTTGTTTTCTTTTTGTAATATACATAATCTACTTAGTTTAAAAACTAAAAAACACGCTTAAATATCCTGAATATTCTTTAAATGACTGCATTGTCATCAATACTCAATTCTATGCTACCTACCTGTGCTACCTACTTACAAAACGTTGACAGTTTATGTTGTCAGAGACTTAAGTTTCTGTAGTCACATGTTGTCACAGTCGTAGTAAACACAAGTAAACAATAATGATTTTTTTACCTGATTCCATAAACAAAGCGATTTTATGTGAAATTATCTGCAGTGGTATTCAGTAAGAAAAAGTGAAGTGAATTTTCGGTAAATCTTGATCACGTGACAGCGCTCCTCCAATAAAAATAGAGGAGCGCTGTCACGTGATCAAGATTCACCGAAAATTCACTTCACTTTTTCTTACTGAATACCACTACTGATTGTATACGAAAGGATACGTAGAAACACAATAATCTTGGTGAGTCTACTCATATACAATTAAGAGGGTACTGTACTCCTCATTTAGGTATTTGCCTTAGGTATTGCTATCCCTATTTCCGAGCGCCGCGCTGAAAGGGACAAATATAGATGAAGCGGATTTTACCTACAAATTCTTTGAAAAAAGAAATTTCGTACTTCCGTTTTTTTTTCGCGAAAGTTAAACCGATTTTAATAGTTTTTGCGTTATATTATAGATAAAGAGTATATCTATGCTTTTATCACTTTCTTTTGTGGTAAAACTTTACCACATTTGTGTGATAGACGCTGCAACTTTATCTAAAGAATCGTCTGTTCGGATCGTCATATTTCCTTTAGTTATTATGTTTTGAAAAAAAGAAAGTGATAGAAGCATAGATATACTCTTTATCTATAAAATAACGCAACAACTATTAAAATCGGTTTAACTTTCGCGAAGAAAAAACGGAAGTACGAAACCCATACTTTTGTATGGAACATAATTTGGTATCGTGCCGTCTTAAACTATTACGTGTATAATTAAAAATACAAGTGTGGTCATAGTGATACTTCAACATGCTATTCTAGTAATTCTGATCAAGCAATTGGGATTACTCTTTTAAATTATTGCATTGTCATCGGTCCTTGTTAGGTGTGCAAAATTTCAGATCAATCCGTCTACTGCATGTGGCTGAAAATCGCTTTCAAAGATTCCGTTACACAGATTAATACACTGTGTAACGGATAGACATTGACATTGATAGATACATACCAAACTTATAAAAGCGTCTTAAAAATTGACTTGATTTAAAGGTCTGCACGTCACGTACATCGGAAAGCCCCCTTTAGACATACATATCATCTGGTGACAAGTTAAGCTTATTGCTTTCGTAATGGGCATCAAAATTCTGATATTAGTCTGTAAGTCTAAAATTAAAAGGAATACTCGATCTGTTACTGTACTGGTTCAAACTTTACAGATGTAGAATTGATGGAAAGATCTCCATGCCGTAGCTCTGACGAAAACTTTACGAGTACCACATCCGCTCCAGAAATTACAACGGTTTCAAGTGAACTAAAGTATATAAGATGTATTAAAACTTGTCCCACGGGTCCAGACTACAGTCTACTTTGTGGAACAGACATGGAGACTTATGTCAATATGAAACGTTTAACGTGTGCACAGTCGTGTGGAAAAGGTAGGACCATTTAGACAAATAAACGTCTTCATCTTCTTCGAAGCCCATTAACGTCCCGTTATTAGGCACGAGCTTCCTCCATTTTGGGAGGGAGCTTTGAACCACGCTGACCAGGCCTGTGGGCATATGGCTTGATTTCTGGCTGTCTGTCTCTCACAGAAATTGATTCAAGTCAGTCAGTCATTTGTTATCTGTTTATAATATACTGCTGATACCACGGAAGAGAAAAACAAGGGAAGTGGTACTCGTATCTGCTACGTGTGTCACAACTAAGCAGAATATCGCAACATTCGCGGCGGCCATGTTTAGTCGTGGATAACAAGGTGAACGAGAAAGTATAGAATAGTCCATATAAAATTATCGTTCCTTAATTCACATCCCTATCTGTGTAGCAACAAGTGCATACCAATATGACATTTATTTTAGAAGTGATAGCGTACTAAATTGTGTATACATATAACAATTGTGTATAGCGCCCTCTAGTGATCAGTAAATTAACTCGTTGCTACTCGCCATTATAATAAAAAAGTCATAAAATATCAATCCTAATATCGTTGATAAAAGACTTAATTTTGAAAAACATTAGTTCTGTCAATTTTACTATTGTTTTTTATGTGTTGTGATGTATAAATTGATTTAAAACTGTGTGAGTTTGGCGACAGCGATACCCGTACTGAGTAGGTATCCCTTATACCTTGTTTTTAGGGTTCCGTACCCAAAGGGTAAAAACGGGACCCTATTACTGAGACTTCGCTGTCCGTCCGTCCGTCCGTCCGTCCGTCCGTCCGTCCGTCTGTCACCAGGCTGTATCTCAAGAACGGTGATAGCTAGAGAGTTGAAATTTTCACCGATGATGTATTTCTATTGCCGCTATAACAACAAATACTAAAAATAAAATAAAATAAATATTTAAGGGGGGCTCCCATACAACAAACATGATTTTTAGGGTTCCGCACCCAGTATCTCAAGAACGGTGATAGCTAGACAGTTGAAATTTTCACAGATGATGTATTTCTATTGCCGCTATAACAACAAATAAAAATAAAATAAAATAAATATTTAAGGGGGGCCCCCATACAACAAACATGATTTTTTTACCGTTTCTTGCTCGATACTAATAACGTTGCCTTATGTTGCATAGATAATGGTACGGAACCCTTCGTGCGCGAGTCCGACTCGCACTTGACCAATTTTATTTCTCTTCCATGGCTGATACTAATCTGCTAATACGAGTATATAGATGAACTTAGATACGATTAAACGCTACCTGTGTACCTACATATAAGGTACTTTTGCCTTTTTTAAGCCCTAAAACGTGCCACTGTATAATAATTATACTTAACTATATTCTTAATGCTTACTTTCAGTTATCGTAATTTAAAACATTCATATCTTGTTGGACGTAGAAAAATGCACGAAGCTATTTTGGTATCCTCTTAATTACAGCCGTCGAGCTCCTATGCGAAGGTCCTTGCCCGGTTTGCGCTCCATTGATGACAAACGCAACGACCACATTAAGACCAACAACGACTTAAGAAAACCAAGTTTTACAATGATGTCTATCCTGTCTATCTTGCTGATAAATAACTACAACGATATAACTATACTAATCTATTACCAACACCACGTGACAAGAGAAGTACAAAGTCGACCGAAGATAAGTTTAAATTAACGATTAAATTAGATTATAAGTAGTTAATCTTCGTTTGAATAATAAAGGAGACATGGTTTTAATTTTGCCTTTTTAATTTTATTTTTCCGATATTTGGCTATTATGAGAATAAATCTATACTATATTGTATTTAGGAGGTAATCTCCGTAAGAAACGGTCCAATCCAATTTTTTTTCAATAATACGAAGCTACAGTCTCCGAGAGTGCTATACAGTCCACTGCTGTACCTAGGTCTCTCCCAATTCACGCCACAATATACGGTCCTCCGCCTTCCGCATCCGGTACCTCCCCGCGACCTTCTTCAGTTCGTCGGTCCACCTGGCAGGGGGGCGTCCGACCCTACGCTTGCCGAGTCGCGGTCTCCACTCCAGAACTCGTCCGCTCCATCGACCATCGGTTCAGCGGGAAATATGGCCAGCCCATTGCCATTTAGGCGAGCTTGCTCTGCGAGCTATGTCGACCGCCTTGGTTCTTTGGCGGATTAGCTCATTTCGGAGTTTATCCTTCAAAGAGACTCCAAGCTTAGCCCGCTCCATAGCTCGCTGCGCGACTTTTAGCCTGTGGACTAGACCTATTGTAAGTGTCCACGTCTCGGCACAGTATGTCATGACGCGTAGGACGCACTGGTTATCGACCTTAGTCTTCAGGCATTGCGGAAGAGGCGAAGAGAAGACACGACGTAGCTTGCTGAATGCCGCCCAGCCAAACTGGATCCTTCTGTCGACTTCTTTCTCGAAGTTGTTTCTACCAAGCTAGTAAGGTATAAAATTATTATACCGAACTATTAATAGAACTTACTTTATAATTGCGTAAACCATTATTTCACAGTAAGTATTAATTAATGGTTTTGAGAAAACAAATTAGTTCAGTGACGCAACAAATAAGCTAATATGTTGTGTATAAAATAAAATTTCCGTAAATAATCGGGTCTTAAACTAGTTCGGACTGCGTTGATATTACTGGACTGCTCGTGTACTGTCGTATTAAGGAAGATGACCAGTTACTTTCTTTTGTGTGCCTCGTTTTTATCATTTTATGGATTTATATCGACTTATACAAGTAAGTACAAATAATTATACGATCATTTATTGTTATAAATACCATAAGCATTAAAATTTTTGTTATGAGCTTTGATTTTAACTTAGCATTGTCGATAGTTAATTCTTACAGCAACTTCTTTTCTTTTTTTGGCATGGGTATTAACATTTGCCATATTAATTACAGCAACTTACTTAAATTGACTAAAACTTTGCTAAATAATTAAATCATAAACCAAAATGTTATTTAGCATAGGTACTCTGTAGTGCTCTGACTGCTGGGTTTTGAGCGCTAAAGTGTTCAGTACCCATAACACGGTTTCGGGGGTCTTCGGTTTCTTAATTTCATTTTTTTTTCGAACAAGCTAAGCAACTTTATAGTAAACTAGCTGTTGCCCGCAACTCCGTACGCGTGGAATTTAGAAAATATTTCCCGCTTTTGCACATTTTTTAAAAATGCTTCCCTCCCATTGGTCGTAGAATGATGTAATATAGCCTATAGCCTTCCTCGAATGGAATTCGAACCGGTAGTTCCTGAGATTAACGCGTTCAAACAAACGAACCATTCACCTTTATAACATCAGTATCGATAGATATTGTCGGGTTTTGTGATATATATCACAAAATGCCTCCTAATATGCCTGTAATTAATCACGACATATAGAGTAAGTAGAGTTATAAACTATGAAAATTATTATTATTAAATTATTTATTTTAGTTTGAAAACTAAGCGATAAACATCAACTAACTTCCTGACAAGCCTTCAGTATTATTTACGTAATATATTAATACACTGTTATGAAATCTTAATTCAATAATATTCTGTACTTACAGTTAACTATAGAAGACCATGTCATAATCTATCACCAGAATGTTTGACGAAGACTTTACAAACAGCCTTACCATTCTTTGCCAACGGGGCTCCAGAGCTGGGATTAGAGCCTTTAGATCCATGTGTTGTGGATCATGTTAACCTAACGTTATCTGGGCTCTCAATTATATTCACTAAGGGTACTGGAATGGGGCTGAAAACTTGTCATATTGATTTTGCAAGGTAAGAAATGAGGTGCTAAGTTCTGTTTTCCTAATCCGTCATCACCATTTTAAAGATAAAGAAAAAGATAAAGATAAATTTATTTGTCTCAACATGTGTACAAAAAGATGTTACATATATACAGCGTCTCAACATGTTCTGTCTCATTGGAGACATGCAAATATGATAATAAAACAGATAAATTAAAATAAGGTAAAATAAATTTAGCGGCAAAATTAGAAATTAGATTGAAATAATAAAATAATAATAAATGTCAATATACAATGCATTAATTATATAGTTTGTCAGTTTGTTTTTGAAGCAGTTAAAAGAATTTGAATGTTTAATTAATCCCCGATTCCAATTTGCTTATATTACCAAGTGGTTAGGAGCTAGCTTAGAAATAGAAAACAAAATGGCGGAATTTAAGAACGAAATAGGAAGTCGATGGCAAAAACAATTAATCCAACCTATCCTATATATAAATTTTTTTAATGAGGTCACGAAAATATATTAATTTGACATATTTAAGATTCATTAGGAAAAATTCTTTTGCATTCAGGCATTTTCACTTTTTAGGGTTCCGTACCCAAAGGGTAAAAACGGGACCCTATTACTGAGACTTCGCTGTCCGTCCGTCCGTCCGTCCGTCCGTCCGTCCGTCCGTCCGTCCGTCCGTCCGTCTGTCACCAGGCTGTATCTCAAGAACGGTGATAGCTAGAGAGTTGAAATTTTCACAGATGATGTATTTCTATTGCCGCTATAACAACAAATACTAAAAATAAAATAAAATAAATATTTAAGGGGGGCTCCCATACAACAAACATGATTTTTAGAGTTCCGTACCCAGTATCTCAAGAACGGTGATAGCTAGACAGTTGAAATTTTCACAGATGATGTATTTCTATTGCCGCTATAACAACAAATATGTACTAAAAATAAAATAAAATAAATATTTAAGGGGGGCTCCCATACAACAAACATGATTTTTTTACCGTTTCTTGCTCGATACTAATAACGTTGCCTTATGTTGCATAGATAATGGTACGGAACCCTTCGTGCGCGAGTCCGACTCGCACTTGACCAATTATTAATTATGACATGTTGAAATTTATTCTAACCAAACAAACCAAACCAATTGTTTCATTATAGGATTCTTTTTATTGATACAAATAAAACGAAGTATCATTAACTAAATAAAAACATATACGGTAATTAAGTGCCAATCGTATCTATTGTATTGGCCTGGTTTTGTTCGAAGCATATCTCATATGTTTTGTAAAGGTTTACATATTATCGCAATACTATATTTTAATTTTGTACTATAGGATTATACAAGACACTGCGGAAATGCAATCACATTGTAATGTAACCATCAAAGGAAGATATAAGTCTAGAGGGACGTTTCTTATGTTTCCTATTGACGGTGATGGTATATCGACGATTAAATGTGGTAAGTGTATTGTATAGCTATATTTATTTATTTATTTTATATATACGTGTGGAATTTAGAAAATTATCCCCGTTTTTACAAAATTTTGGCCGCAGCGTGATATTACGAGTATATAGCCTATAGCCTTCCTCGATAGATGTATTATCTGACACTGCTAGAATTATTCAAATCGGAGCAGTGGTTCCTGAGATAATATTATTCAAATAAACAAACTAACAAACATTCTCTTCAGCTTTATAATATTAATATGGATTTTATAGAAAACTAGCTGAGCCCTGCAGTTACGCTTGCATGCTTTTTGCAGGCAATTTTTAAAGTTTTATTTGCTGCAGTACTTTCTCTTACTTGATTTCAATCTTTCTTTCCCTAATTATTTTCTAGAATATTCCGTTCCAAAAAGTAATTAAGGAAATTGGTTTTACCGTTCCCGAGATTTGCGCTCAGCAACACATTCAGCTGATTCAACAATTCACTTTTATGTTATAGAGACAAACAAATGAAAGTTATTTGACATCAGTTATTCAAAATATTCACAAAATGCATTCTATGCTACTTGTGTTAAGAGGATACCAAAACTTCGTACGTAGAAAAATGCACGAAGCTACGTGCATTTTTCTACGTACGAAGTTTTCATTGTTTCTTTAGATTGAATGGCTAGAGCTCTAATTTTTAAGTATATGTTTTTTCAATATATAATCTAGGATCGCATAAACTCAGAAACGCGATTAAAAAAAGTTTTCTCGATAGAAAATCTTAGCGAAAATACCTCTCTCATTTCTTATTGTTTTCATTTGTCGGTCTATTATCGCGTATTAACTAATGAAATAACTTTAAAAACATAAGTAACTATTATATATAGAAACACGTAAATCAGAATTAAAATATATTTTAGTAGATTTTGAGTAAACAAAAAAATATCCCTAATTCTTCATTTTCTATACCTATAGCTGTGTTAATATGTACATGTCGACGATAATATTATTGATGTAGGCCCTTAATGTACTAGTAATCTATTTCCGACAACTTCACTCAATTTTATAACAAGTTTTTAATAATTTACAAATCATATTAGTTAAGAGGATACCAAAATAGCTTCGTGCATTTTTCTACGTACGAAGTTTTCATTTTTTCTTTAGATTGAATGGCTAGAGCTCTAATTTTTAAGTATATGTTTTTTCAATATATAATCTAGGATCGCATAAACTCAGAAACGCGATTGAAAAAAGTTTTCTCGTTAGAAAATCTTAACGAAACAACCTATTTTTTTCATTTGGCGGTTTATTATCGCGTATTAACTAATGAAATAACTTTCAAAACATAAGTAACTATTATATATAGAAACACGTAAACCGGAATTAAAATATATTTATAAAATATATTTATATATTGAGTAAACAAAAAAAATTGGTCAAGTGCGAGTGGGACTCGCGCACGAAGGGTTCCGTACCATTATCTATGCAACATAAGGCAACGTTATTAGTATCGAGCAAGAAACGGTAAAAAAAATCAGTTTTTTTGTATGGGAGCCCCCATTAAATATTTATTTTATTTTATTTTTAGTATTTGTTGTTATAGCGGCAATAGAAATACATCATCTGTGAAAATTTCAACTGTCTAGCTATCACCGTTCTTGAGATACAGCCTGGTGACAGACGGACGGACGGACGGACGGACGGACGGACGGACGGACAGCGAAGTCTCAGTAATAGGGTTTCCGTTTTTACCCTTTGGGTACGGAACCCTAAAAATATCCCTTATTCTTCATTTTCTATACCTACTAGCTGTGTTAATTGGTACATGTCGACGATAATATTGATGTAGGCCCTTAAATGCGTAACATAAATTGACGAGCCTCGTGGTTGAGTGGTACATGTAACGGACTGCAGGTCAAGAGGTCGCGGGTTCGATTCCCGCTCGGGACAATTATTTGTGTGATTTTTCTAATTGTCATACAAATGTCGGTACTGCGTCTGGGTGTTTCTATGTATTATAAGTATGTATTTACAAAAGAAAAGTAGTATATTTATTCTATCCGTATTCTGGTACCCATAACACAAGCATGTAAGCTTAGCTTGGGACCAGAGGACGTTGTGTGAAATATCCATGAATATTTATTTATTTTATTTATATACGATTATTAATCGAATTATTGGTTAGGTATAGATTTTCGTAATGCATCTGTGGTATAAAGTAAATGGCCATAACAATGTACTAGCATAAAGTAAATGAGAGAGAGAAATTAAGGAAATCTGAGAGTTCCAACTCAGATCGACAGACGAATGAAAGATCGTTTGTTTATTTTTCAGAAAACTTGAAAATACATAGTATACATAAATTAGGAACCAAAATAAAGAATGATCAAAAGTATTTGGAAATAAAAAGCTCTGTTATAAAACACGCTTACGATGGAAAAGTTAGCTACCATATGACAAACCTCTTTAAGAACAGTCCTGTTATAAGTAAGTATTTTTGATGCCATAGGTATCCTGTGTAACTAATCTATTCAATAAACTCAAAAAATAGAAAATAGATAATAAACAATAATCAAGGATAGGAAAAAGATTAAGTAAGATCACTCTAATTTACTTAGGTCCTCCAACAAAACTGCTGGGACTGGTCGATTTGCTCTATTGGGGGTATCCTGGGGTAGCCCTTATATTTGTCATATACTGGTTTACATTTCACTGTTTCCCGTCTGTTCTTCTCCATGGGATTCACTTTTGAAACAGACGCCTAGCTTCTGACTTTATAAAAGAGCATGTTAATCTTGCCCATTTGAAATAAAAATCTTAGAATTTGAAACATCTTCCATTTCTAAGTCACGTGATGTAAATTAAAGATTTTAACACACTTCATTTGTTACTTGAAAACACAACACGTATTTAATAACTGTATATAAATAACTCTCTCTAAGTCTCTAACTTCTCCGTGTGGTGACAGATTAAGAATACAAGTGTCACAACCCCATCTCCTCCCAAGGATGCTGTAAAAGTCAGCTAAGGGATATTACATACAGATAACCTCCTCTGTGAGAGACGGAAACCTCGAAAATAAACCCTGTGCCAACACGACTGGTCAGCGCGGCACAGTAGACCATAATCCCTCCAAAGCGGAGGAGGCCCGTGGCCAACAGTGGGACGTTAATGGGCTGAAGAGGAGGATATAAATAACTGCTCTGTATAGAAAATGTACATAAGATTTTCTATATTAAATCACACATAACATAGGTACTTACTTAGAAAATCTGATGTACATCACATGTATTAACCATATCTCATTTTCAGGTAAAGCAGTGCTTAATTTTATGAACAGTAACTGGCGTATGGTAGCTGAGGAATTTGGAGGACCATTAGTTGATATTGGTATTAAGATTTTCATTAAAAATATACGACAATTCTTAGACGTTGTACCATTAAATGAGTTAGAGAGATTATAAATTATAACACTAAATATCACTCTAAAATGTTTATTAAAACATCAAACACATCAACAATGTTTTTATTTTATTGATCCAAAAAAATCAGTGCTTCTAAACACTAAATACCGCAAAAAAAAAACCACCTAAAAGAAGTGTGAAATTTGAATAATAACAATTAAGTACGTGGTGGCCACGCTAATAAATTTCAACATTAGCGTAATGTCCACAGAAAACATATCATAAACGTATATACGAAGCGGCCAGGCTTCTATCAGCTCCATGAATGCCTTCGCTTGTACTCTCATTGTCTTCGGCAGATCATAATTCATTATAATCCTATTCACCAGTATTTTAGATTCGTTTCTAACTAGAAGCAATCGTTCGCAAGCAAATGACATGCTAGCTACTGTGTAAATGGCACTGAAGCACCAAATACCAATATTTATCAAAGGTCCAGAATTATCTTCTGGTGTCCGGTAATAATAGAGCGAGGTCCAAATAGTTATAACAATAAAGGTAAAGGTAGACATCAGGGTCATGAAAATTTGATAGTTGAAGACTTCGTTAATCATAAAAGTAATCTTACCAATTAAATCGTACATGGTCGCTAAGTCTCGTATCTTCTTGTTGTTTTCAGAAGGACGTCCAATAAAGTTCATTTTCTTCTTACTCATCATCTTCGTGTCACTGACAATGAAAACCGTTATGTTTTTTCTCTCTTGGGCATCAGTAAATGCTGTTATATAGCTATTAATCAACTCTAGCCTCCTTTTAACCATAAATATAAGTATACAAAAAGTTAAAACGTAAAGTTTCTGATAAAAGAAAAGTGGTAACGCCAATAGTGATGAAATGCTTATTTCGATAGCAGTCACAAAATCTGCGATTCCATTTATCGTGTGAGTAATAGCAAGTATAATGAAGCCCTTTACCGTAAAAGAATATGCCTTTTTATAAAAGTCTAAGGCTGATTCAACATGTAGCATGGTATCCAGCTCAGCAAACGTAGTAAAGACGGCAATACGAGTTTTTTCCGCAGTGAAATATGAAAGAATAGCAGAAGTCACAAATTGTATCAATACCACGATTCTAGGTATTTCATCTATGGTATCAACCAAGTTCATGGTTCCAGTAAATGCTGTTGGTAAATTAAAAAACCAGAAAAACAGAAAAACATAGGCAACAATAGCGATTATACCGAATATTTTGTATTGCCATTTCGGTGGTACAAGTTTTTCTTTATCTACATGAAATATAAGTACTCCAAAGACATAGCCATTTGTTAATAGTGGCTGTACGGTGTGGACAACTCCCATAAGATTTTTCTTATAGGTTGTACTCATAGTATCTTGTACATTTTCCTTCTCTGGTTCTTGTTCTTCAGTCATATTTATATCTTCTTAATTGAATATTTTATTGACGAAGCTTTTTTATCTATTAGAAGACGATTATTTCCTTAGGTCCAATAAATGTAATTGAATAATATGGTTGCTTTTATAAGGTACTTCACATTAGAGAAATATATTCCATTACTTTAATGCTTGACTTAAAATTAAAAATTCATGCTATCGACATTGATGAAGTATAGAATATCAGACATTTTTATTGTTGCTATCTATTAATATAATTAAAACCATCAACTTCTGAATATTATGGCAAATGAAGCCGTTATTGCATGGAATAAAATTAAATTTTTCAGAACAGTAAAAGTTCCACTCTAAGCAATTTTTAATAAACCGAAAAAGAAAATAAATGCTTAGTGGGCAAAAATCTAACGTTGCAAATAAGCCTCCAAAAAACTCTAGTTCAAGTTTTTCATCTCTCACCTAAAATGCTCTTTGAATCGTTTTACTTTTTCTTGACACGCTCTCTTTAGCTTATAGCGCCACACCCAATACAGGGACCATCTGCTTAAATTAATCAATTACTTAAGTGAAGGGAATAATCATATATTATATCATTGATCAAAATTGGTCTATAATTATATCTATAGGTAGGGACTACGCAAGGAAAAACACAAGCCCATGATGAGTATTGATGATGATGATGATTTACAAAATCATTAATTTCATATCATATAGCCTAATATATTATGAGATCTACCAGAACTTATTGAAATATGTTGGTGATATATGAATATACAACGTGTTGCAGAAAGGTGTAGTCATAATTGAAAGTTGCATTAGATAGGCCTTAAATATTATAAATATTACAGTCACACATTGAAAAATACAGTTGGTAAGTTATTTTTGTTTATTGCCTACTATTAAATAACTACCTGAAACGCATAAATTATGAGATGTTTACGGTTTATTGAATGCGATTGAACCTTACGATAAAAGATGACTTCATAGTAGTGTTGTATTTAAAGAAGATCGATTAATTTAATAACTTAATTAAACTTTTATGAACACATAAAAGTCATAATATAACTAGTATTTGTAATTTCATCCATGCCTAGTGCCTAGTCACCGGCTATGTCTAACGATGGTCAAATATGACTACACCTTTCTGAAACACGTTGTATATCACTCATTTCATTACTACAACTTGTCAGGTTATTTAAATTATTAATTTATTATCATCATAGTTTTGACAATGAATTAATAGTTAAATGTTGATGTACCTACGTGTGAATTTTCAAAATGGTTAATGAATTTATTGTGTTATTGTACCTACCTGTCATAAATATTTCAAAGGGTGTGTCCGTGTGATGTCAAATTCAGAATATAAGTATCACCACCCCATTTCCTCCCTAGGGAGCTGTAAGCGCCAAGTAGGACAATTTAAGGGCCTACATCAATATTATCGTATATCATCACCGACACGGTACATATTAACACAGCCAGTAGGCACAGAAAATGAAGAATTAGGGATACTTTTCCTATTTACTCAAAATCTACTAAATATATTTTAATTCTGATTTACGTGTTTCTATATATGTATAATAGTTACTTATGTTTTTAAAGTTATTTCATTAGTTAATACGCGATAATAGACCGACAAATGAAAAAAATAAAAAACTAGAGAGGTTGTTTCACTAAGATTTTCTATCGAGAAAACTTTTTTCAATCGCGTTTCTGAGTTTATGCGATCCTAGATCATATATTGAAAAAACATATACTTAAAAATTAGAGCTCTAGCCATTCAATCTAAAGAAACAATGAAAACTTCGTACGTAGAAAAATGCACGAAGCTATTTTGGTATCCTCTTAATTAATTAAGGACTTCATAATATGTCCATCCATCTTAATAATCCATCTTAATCTATTCTATCCAATACATCTTAATAGTCCGTCATATTAAGTCTACACAAGCGGAACAAGCTTCTAAACGCTTTGGCTTGAAGAAATTATTTTTTTTTAAACTGAACCAAACATAAATATTATAAATTGTTTCCTCTCATAAATACTTATTTTCTATCAATCATCATCATCATTTATTACAACCTGTATTACGATTGTCATGTAAGGGGCAAGTTATTGGCCTGCATTTGTAATCTCCACGTCCTACTTAGATTTATAAACATGGTAAAGCAGCTGTGGCTGAAAATCTCTAAAATTAAGTTAGCTGGCAGATAATCTTATGTATTCGAAGAAATTCAGGCAAAAGAAACACGTAATGTTTTGATGGCACTTACGTAATCGATATTGAAGACACCGGGACGAATGAGTATAAAATAAGAACATTGTTATCCGCTAGATTAGCAAAGAAATTACAAAACTCAATTTCACTCAACTTACTCTTTATTATAACATCAAATAGATAAATGGAACAGAATAAGGTACTTAATCATTAAAAATAGGAAACCACACCATAATATCGTGTACAAATTGTTTTCATGACCTAAACTCATAAATCTCAAACGTTTCTGACTAAACAAACTGCGTGATAAGTGCCATGTAAGCTAAACCACTCTGTAAATATAAAGTTGTTAATAAATATTACCATTACAATTTTATATCGTTCATGTAAGAGTAACTCTTAAATAAAATGAGAAATTTGAATAATAACAATCAAGTACGTGGTGGCCACGCTAATGAATTTCAACATTAACGATATGTCCACAGAAAACATATCATAAACGTATATACGAAGTGGCCAGGCTTCTATCAGCTCCATGAATGCCTTCGCTTGTACTCTCATTGTCTTCGGTAGATCATAATTCATTATAATTTTATTGACCAATACTTTAGACACGTTACGAACAAGAAGCAATCGTTCGCAAGCATACGACATGCTAGCTACTGTGTAAATGGCACTGAAGCACCAAATACCAATGTTAATCAAAGGTCCAGAACTTTCCTCTGGTGTCCGGTAATAATAGAGCGAGGTCCAAATAGTTATAACAATAAAGGTAAAGGTAGACATCAGGGTCATAAAAATTTGATAGTTGAAAACTTCATTGATCATAGAGGTAACTTTCCCGATTAGATCATACATAGTAGCCAGATCTCGTATCTTCATGTTATTTATTGAGGGACGTCCAATGAAATCAAACTGATCATTTGTTAAAATTTTGATATCTCTTACTGTGAAAATCGTTATGTTTTTTCTTTCTTGAGCTTCAGTAAACGTTTTTATATAGCCATTCATCAATTCTAATCTCCTCTTTATCATACAAATAGATATGCAGAAATTTAATATTTGAAGTTTTTGATAAAAATAAAGAGTTAACGCGACTAGTGACCAGTCGTCTGTGCGCTCAGCAGTGACATAATCTGCGATTCCATTGATAGTATGAGTAACAAAAAGCAAAATAAGTAAAGAAACCGTCAGAGAATGTGATTTTTTATAAAAATCTATAACAGTCTCGACACGCAACATTGTGTCAAGCTCAGCAAACGTGTTAAAAATATCGATTCGAGTATTTTTGACGAAAAAACAGGTGGTGATGGCGGACGTTACAAATTGAATCAATACCAAAATTCTGGGCATTCTATCTATAATATCAACGAAATTCATATGTTCCATGAATATATTTGGAAAACTGGTGGTGCAGCAAAATACAACAACATATGTGACAATAACCACAAAAGAGAAGATTTTTATTATCCAATTGGGAGGTTTCAATTCATCTTTTACCAAATGCAGTACAAACGTTCCATGAATGTAACCACATTTTAATAGTGGCTGTACAGTGTGAACAACGCCCATAAGACGTTTCTTGTACCTGGAACTCTTAATGTTTTTATCGTTTGCTTTTCCATGTTCTATTTCTTCATCCATCTTGAGATTGACGAGAACTCTACACGAACCACGAAAGAAGACTAATTTCGTAATACATAACCTTAATTATTCTATAGGTAATTACGGTTATGTGTGTATACATTAAAAGGAATAATTAATTGGTCGACGAGGCAATAAAATATTCATTGATGATATTGGTTGGTTTAACAGAATATTGTTGTTGAACTACAAATAATTTGCTAGAATAAATAGCTAGTAATGTACATTTTGACAGCGTTCTCTTATGACTATCTTCCATAATCTATCTTCGAAGTTACAACACACGCAAGTACGTCGTAGAGAGCGCATTTCTACAGCATTTATTCTACACTAGCTGTGCGCCACGGTATTACCCGTGGCACCTGTGGTAAAAAGGATAAAAAATGAATTCATTTTTATTATCTACACCTCCATCTATCTTTCAGATATATTTTTCCAGATGGCGTTGCAAGGATCTGAATTGGGTGTTCTTTAATTTCATAATACTAATTCGTATTCTCTAAATATCTCTTGATCGATTGCGATGAAACAAAGACTAAGTAATACCTTGAGTTGTGTAAATTTTTTACGTATAACATTAATATTCTAAAGTGCCGTATATTTTACATGATGCGTACGCAGACAAACAGACAAAAAAAATTTTCTACAGATATATGTATAGATTCATGCCACTTCTGTCATACTACTGGGTCTTTTTTCTACTAAACATTAACAATTGTTTAAAAGCTAACCAGCATTCGATAAAGTTATTAAATAAATAAAATATATTCGATAAAGAATATTTAAGCATTTAGATTTCTGAATGCTTAGATATACATAATGCGTTGCTACTTCATGGTATGTATATGTTTAGCAATATAAATAAGTAATTATTTGTATGATGTTGACGTGGTTTCTAAAAATAATAGCATTTAGTATGGAATAGGTAGTTAAATATTAAATTAATCATTATATATAAATGGACATTTCACACAGCGTCCTTTGGTCCCAAGCTAAACTTATATGTTCGTGTTATGAGTAGGTACCAGAATACGGATAGAATACATAATATACTACTTTTCTTTTGTAAATAATAATAGATAAGACATAGAAAACACCGAGACACAGTACAAACAATTGTATGACAATGTTAATATGACAATTTTATATATCACACAAATGTTTGTTCCGAGCGGGAATAGAACAAGCAACCTGTTAAACGGCAGTCCGTTACATAAACCACGAGACCCGGAATGGAAACAAATGTTATGTTTTTATTAAAAAAATAACATGTCTTAATTTAAAAACATTTAAATTCAAGCGCTTCTCAAAAAGTCAGCGTGATAAATTGAAAAAAAAAACAAAATTTAAATAAAATGTGAGATTTGAATAATAACAATTAAGTACGTGGTGGCCACGCTAATAAATTTCAACATTAGCGTAATGTCCACAGAAAACATATCATAAACGTATATACGAAGTGGCCAGGCTTCTATCAGCTCCATGAATGCCTTCGCTTGTACTCTCATTGTCTTCGGCAGATCATAATTCATTATAATCTTATTCACCAGTATTTTAGATTCGTTTCTAACTAGAAGCAATCGTTCGCAAGCAAATGACATGCTAGCTACTGTGTAAATGGCACTGAAGCACCAAATACCAATATTTATCAAAGGTCCAGAATTATCTTCTGGTGTCCGGTAATAATAGAGCGAGGTCCAAATAGTTATAACAATAAAGGTAAAGGTAGACATCAGGGTCATGAAAATTTGATAGTTATAGACTTCATTGATCATAGAGGTAACTTTCCCGATTAGATCATACATAGTAGCCAGATCTCGTATCTTCATGTTATTTATTGAGGGACGTCCAATGAAGTCAAACTGATCCTTCGTTAAAACTTTCATATCTCTTACTATGAAAATCGTTATGTTTTTTATTTCTTGAGTCTCAGTAAAGGTCGTTAAATAACTATTGATAAACTGTAATCTCCTCTTTAACATAAATATTAATGTGCAAAAATGTAATATTTGAAGTTTTTGATAAAAATCGAGCGACAAAGCGACTATTGAAGAATCGTTTACACTCTCAGCAGTCACATAGTCTGCGATTCCATTGATAGTGTGAGTGATGACAAGCAGAACGAGGAATGTTACTGCATGAGAACGCGATTTCTTGTAAAAATCTAGGATAGACTCAACACGCAACATTGTATCAAGCTCAGCGAATGTGTTTAAGATTTTAATAGGTGTATTTCTAACAAAGAAACATGTAGTGATCGCTGATGTCACGTATTGAATCAATACTACTACTCTGGGCATTCCATATATAGTATCGACAAAATTCATTACTCCCATTAATGATTTTAGCAAGTCTGTAGTGCAGCAAAATGCAATAACATATGCGGTGATAACCAGCAATGAGAATATTTTCATTTGCCAATTGGGAGGTTTCAATTCATCATTAACCAAGCGTAGTACAAACGTTCCATGAATGTAGCCACATTTTAATACCGGCTGTACAGTGTGGACAACACCCATAAGATTCTTTTTATAACTGATGCTGATACTTTTGATTTTTGGTTCATTTTCTTTTTCGTTTTCTTGTTCCTCCGACATTTTTTATCTTCTATATATTTAATGGAAGTGACCTTAATTGATCAGTAAAAGACGATTAGGTTCTTCCGAGCAAGGAATGATATTGGATAATTTTGTTAAACATTGAAGCAATTTCATTACATTACTATAATTTAATTGCTCGATGGCGGCATTGAAATATTAATATCACATATCATATCACCTACAAATTTAGTGTTAAGTAAGTACTTACCTACGTTAAATTTTATTAAAATGTCATTATAGTTATAAACTTACTTAAAAAGTAATTTTGGGCATCGAAATATTTAATCGTGAGAGATCGTCGTTCTTGTAACAGATATTACAATGCTATACTAATACATATTATAATGCCAAAGGGAAGGGCACGATACCAAATTATGCTCCATACATAAATATGGGTTTCGTACTCCCCATTTTTCTTTGCGAAAGTTAAACCAATTTTAATTGTTCTTGCGCTATATTATAGACAAAGAGTATATCTATGCTTGTATCACTTTCTTTTTTTCAAAACATATTAATTAAAAGAAATATGACCATCCGAAAATACGGTTTTTTCGGATTTCTTTAGGTAAAGTTGCAACGTCTATCACACATATTTGGTAAGGTTTTACCAAAAAAGAAAGTGATAGAAGCATAGATATACTCTTCATCTATAATATAGCGTAAAAACAATTAAAATCGGTTTAACTTTCGCGAAGAAAAAAGGTGACTACGGAACGTCTTTTTTCAAAGAATTTGTAGGTAAAATCTGCTTCAGCTATATTTGTCCCTTTCAGCGCGGCGCTTGTAAATATGGAAAGCAATACCTAAGGCAAATACCTAAATTAGGAGTTCAGTACCCTCTTAAGTAGGTATCTCAGGAACCACTGGTTCGATTTGAAAATTTCTTTCAGCATTGTTTATGTACATTTATCGATGAAGGCTTTCGGGTATATAACATCACGCTTATGACCAATAAGCCCGAAACATTAGTGAAAAATTTTGGAAAACGGGAAAGACTTTCTAAATTGCACGTGTACGAAGTCGCGGGCAACAGCTAGTTAAAAATAAAAGCGTTACCACCTCATTTCTCAGGATCCTGTAAGAGCCAGAGCAAGCTGAGGGAGGTTACAATCAAACCTTAAGGGCCTACATCAATATTATCGTATATCATCGCCGACACGTACATATTAACACAGCCAGTAGGCACAGAAAATGAAGAATTAGGGATACTTTTCCTATTTACTCAAAATCTACTAAATATATTTTCATTCTGATCACGTGGATCAGAATTAAAATATATTTAGTAGATTTTGAGTAAGTAGGAAAAGTATCCCTAATTCTTCATTTTCTTTCTTTCTTTCTTAAAGTTTCTATACATAAATAAATAAAATATAAATATTCAGGACATTTCACACAACGTCCTCTGGTCCCAAAGTAAGCTATATTTCTATGCTTGTATTATGGGTACCAGATACGGATAGACTACATATACTACTTTTTTTTTGTAAATACATACTTATAATACATAGAAAACACCCAGACGCAGTACAAACATTTGTATGACATTTATGGATATCACACAAATGATTGTCCCAAGCGGGAATCGAACCCGCGACCTCGTGATCGGCAGTCCATTACATAAACCACTCCACCACGAAGCCCGTCGAATAATAGTTACCTATGTTTTTAAAGTTATTTCATTAGTTAATACGCGATAATAGACCGGACAAATGAAAAAAATAAAAAATTTGAGAGGTTGTTTCGCCAAGATTTTCTATCGAGAAAACTTTTTTCAATCGCGTTTCTGAGTTCATGCGATCCTAGATCATATATTGAAAAAACATATACTTAAAAATTAGAGCTCTAGCCATTCAATCTAAAGAAACAATGAAAACTTCGTACATAGAAAAATGCACGAAGCTATTTTGGTATCCTCTTAACGACATGCACTCTGTATTATAAGATCACATAGTAAGATAAGCCACATGTTCTGCGCCATCTATCGAAATTGTTTAGCAACAGAGTTCTTTAAATCCTGGTAATGCTATTCAATACTAGAGGTCACTACACGTTACAAGTTAAGTTAATTATATACTCATTGAGTCGTGGAATTATGTTGTACGCTTTATGGATTCTCAGTCGATTTAAAAAAGGGCTTCAGCCCATCAGCTGTTTTTTGTATAAATTTTGTTGTAATTCCTTATTTAAACTTCTAATTCGATATATTTTAAATGTGAAATAGATAAAATCAGCACTTGAGTAGGTATAGAATAGAAAGAATACTTGTAGTCGTAGCTGCATTAACCACTTAGCAAAGGATATGAGCTTATCGAGGCCCGGAGCTTATTGGGGCCCCATACTTAAAAATTTTGTATATTACTATTTTTATGTTTGAGTTGATTGATTAGTCTCTATTTCTATCTGTATCAATCAAATCAAACATAAAAACAGCAATATTTTCTTTAAAAAATAGTATGCATAACGTAACTTAAAACCTTAAGATTAAAATTGAATTTAGTGCATTTTCTGAAAAGATTTTCTATAGTAACATTTTTTTTATACCATCGGAAAGTAGAGATTGCAACGAACAGAAAGCAGACCAACTTTTCAAAAAAAGCTGATATTTTGACAGGTGAATTTTCGATTGAAAATTAGGGTGCTTTTTCGATATTAATTTAAAATAAGGTGAAAAAATAAATATTTCTAATCAAATAAATTACAGCGTATTATGGACATAAAGAGGTAAGTTTTGACCAAATTTCGTGAATGAAAAAACATTTTTGTAAAAGATAAAAATAAAAAACCAAAAACTAGATTTTTTGAATTTTTTTATTATTGGATATGTGAACAAAGTGTGAATACAAAAGTTTTAGAACTTTTAAAAGTCAATAGGCAAAGTTGTAGGTTATTACCTACAACTTTGCCTATTGACTTTTTTCTATAGGACTATTAGTTTTGCCGGAAATCGCGAAAAACTTAATACTAATAATAATAATACGGATATAATACATATACCTACATACTACTTTTCTTTTGTAAACACATACTTATAATACATAGAAAACACCCTTAATATTCTCTTCCTTTTCTAATGGGTTTCATCCTACTATAATTTTTTAAATTTTTTTATTAATTTTAAAGCACTAGTATATATCTGTAACGATTAACATTTAGTTTGATATGGCGTTGTGTAAATTTTGGTTCTAAAAATTGATACCAGTTTTTAGTTACAAAAGTAGGTGATCAAATTATAAATGATCATAGTTAGGTAATTATGACTATTTGTTATCATATGATCACCGCTTTATACGATTTTATGTATTTATGTTAGTAAGTTGTGATTGTCAGAGGTCCCAGCTGTGCGTTTTGGACCTGCGCCTGGATGCCGTATCGACCGCTCACATCACTAGGTATGTTACATGTCCTCATCGATAATTTAGTTATAGAAATGTTATTATTCCACTATATTTATAAATTACCTACTTTTAATGAAGAATTATCTAGCAAAATTATTTTATTTCATAAATGAAGGTATTATCTGTACGCCATAAGTATATCAATTATCGAAAGTATGATTTGGAGTACATTGCTATTAAACATAATAACATAACATCTTTACTGCAGATTTTTAATTTAAATTTATTGGTATTATTTTATTTATACGTCTTTATCAAAGTGTGTCGGACTAAATTAGTATTTTTTCCTCAAATACTAGCTATTTAAAGTTGAATAATAATAGGAACGCAGAAATCCACTCATATTTATTGTTTTAGAAAGTTAAGTAAAAAGTGCCTGGGTAGCTAAATAATTCGTTTGAAATAATGGGATACTAGGATATTACAGACAACAATTATGAACTCAAATAATAGTATAGGTACCTACACTCATAATTATAAGCATGTCTCGCATAATTGTGTAAGCACACACTAGTTAAACTTGTAACCTTAATTAATTTAATTACATTATGAAGTTGGAATATGGCGTACATCGTCATATAGCGTGTTATATCGTCGATGGCGTTAGTCCCAACACTATTACCTGCTTACTTTATCTGGGAATTATGTAGAGCTGTGTCAGCGCGGCAGTGGACGCGTGACAGACGCGCGGGCTGCTCTAGCGGCCCACCGCCGCATTGGCCTCTGGGCCCATTCGCCATCAGCCCGTATTTGTCCACAAACGCGAACCCACGAAGCGTCATCATGGGCCAAACAACTGGCGCGGAATCTACGCCTGATGATGATGACTCTGAACCTCGTATTCGAGCCAACCCAACCGAAAAATCATTGGTAAGTTACCTGATGAAGAAATTTTCAATGAACACAGCGCATTTATTTCACTGAATGAAAAAATAAATTCTATTGTTGTTTTTTAATTTACTGTCGCGATTAAGGAAATAAATATAAATTAGAAAAGAAAATCAATTAAAAAAATACGTAACACGTTATGAAACAGTCGGAAGACGACGACAAAGTCCCTCTGAGAGGAAGGAATCCCAAGTTTCTTGACGTCTTAATAGTTGCTTAACAATTATAGGGTTTTTCTCGATACTAAACTGCAGCAGCGTGATAATGTTTAAATATTGCAAGAAGATTATACCTAATGTTACGTTCTAACGACGAATTGGTAAAAAGATTTTTGTTGCCAAATTTATTAACTCTTTCTTACAACTTTTGGGAAAGGCAAATAACCGGTACAGAAATATGACAGTGATCTGGCTTAGGCTCGTCACCATTACATGACTCAGACCTCAACAAGGTTCCACAGTCGAAACTGAAACCATAATTATCTAGAGGTTCCAACCATTGATCTTTGGTCCCAACGAAGGCGATCATGGCATTACCTTCAAAGAAGGTAATGCCAATGTAAAAGAAGATCCCCCGTTTGACAAAGAGTTTATAGTAACCATGATTAAAAGTTTTGCTTTACAGGTCTCTGTATCATAATGAATTTTATAAAATCTTGCATAGGTACCTCCGGGGCCCTTCTGATCCTGGGGACTTTTACCTTAACTGCTACCTACTTAGATGCCATGCACACTACGCAATACCACAACATAACATGGATATTATTGAGGCATAAACTTACTTCTTCTTTTCTGCCCACTCTGCTCCACTATGGCTACCTATTTGCTATAAGGATTGTTAGTTTATTAGAGATTCTTTGGTATTTGGTCCACTAAGAGTGGACCACTATGTCGCGCGATTAGGCATTTTGGCAAAGCGTGAATCGTCGTGAGCATAATATCCCTTAGTTGGCTGTTATGGTTAATTCGGTACCCTGAGACTGTGACCCTTGCAGTCTTAATCCGTCATCACAAGTACAATAATTAAGCTTATCTTGACAACATTATAGGTCAGTAGACAGACATTCAAGGGGTAGGATTCATTTTATGCGTTTGCGGCGTTTCCGTCCATGAAGTGGTTTCCACATTTTTGTTGATATTTGCAGCTAGAACAAGAGAATTATAGAATAGAATAGTCATTTATTTCAAGTTAGGCAAGTATATAAAACTCTATGTGTCACATATATACGTACGTTTTTAATTTATTGATAGAAATCGAAACTATTTTAATATGAAACAATTAAAAATAAAAAGCTATTACTTAAATATGATAATTAGAACCGTAATTAAAACAAAGAGGAGCTTGTTGTGGATATTTTCATTAAATGGAACTGTCTGTTGTGATTATGGTACTTGTGATAATAAAAAACGATTTTCGCGCCGTGGTGCGCTTTTCGCGCGTTATTTTGTTATTTAGCAGTTGTCGGTCTGACGGCGCAAGGAACGGTTCTTGTGCATGAGCCCATGTACGTTCGGGTGGTAAAACGAAACGTCACGCACTTGTCGAACTGTCAAATCTTTGTTGTAATAAAAAATAAAGATAAATTAAGTATATTCGAAGATCAATTTTATATTCCAGTGCATATTAATTATTTATCCGTGTTAAGTGTTAACATTAAAATTGACAGTATGTTATTGTGCAACTAGTACTGTCAAAATTAACTTTTGTTATTGTGGAGTAAGGTGTTACATGTTCATTTGTTTTTCCCTTGAACTTGGTGTAATTTCAAAACAACTAGTGCCAGCTGTAGAGTGCTGACTGACTAGACGTTCTATTTTTTGTTTTCGTACCAAGAATTAGAAAACAAAAATGTCGAAGGTGTCCCTCAACAATGTTCCATCAAATCCTCGTATTAATCGCTTACGAACATTTTCAAGGGTGAGTATGTAATATAATCGTGTTAGTAGATGTTCCTCTACTGTAAAACAGTCTGTAATTCAGCTAATATTAGATAAGTTTTAGGTTACCTCTCCCACTTTCTGTGAGAGTAGGTATATGGGCTGGGCTATTGAAACTTGGCCTCATTATTAATGTCTAATATCTTTCAATGACGAATAGCTGAAATATACGCAATATTTGTTTTGCTGAATGTTAAGTTATTCTGATAAAATGTAGTCTGTAAAAAGTCCATAGAATAGAAATATACCCACAAAGGGTGTTCAAAATCTTGTGTAAAATAAAATTTATAGTCATAAGATACTTTTATTAGTTACCTATTTGCCAAAAATTTTGTACAAATGTTCATGTTTAGTGAGAACTTTAGATCCTAAAAACCAGAATAACTACAGACTATATTAATAATATAGGTAGTCATTATTTAAATTATAAACTTGTTAAATTTATACTCTTAGACCTAAATTTCAAACAAAGAATTTTTACTCTGTAATCTTTTTCTTTCAACTTAATAAATTATCGAATGTCTTTGTGGCCAGTCTTAGGGCATTGTTCACCATCTTCAAGTAAAGCGTTGATTAGTTACTTATCGATTAGCGTTAAGTGTCAAGTAATAGTTACGAGTATCTTCTGTCAATTTCAATTTTTTTATCTTAAGATTACTGCTACTGGAACGTCGTGAACGTCGCACGTGTAGTTACTGGTGACTTTAACTAGCGATTAGTCTACTTGGCGCTTTACTTGAGAATGGTGAGAGGCCCTTTGTGTGTCAATTACTTGCTAATCAGTTTAGGATATCTCAATTTTGATTTAAATTCAGTATCAATCAAGTAATCAATCAATAAATGTACTATCCAACACTGAAAGAATTTTTTAAATTGGACCTGTGGTTCCTGAGTTTAGTGCGTTCAAACAAACAAACAAAATGAACTCCTTAGCTTTTTAATATTGTATGACCTATTTAAGATTATTATTGTTTTTAATATAATAACAACTAGTTAGTTAATCTGATACTTTTGAACCACTAAATTAGAAAAATAACTAATTATATAAACTTTCACATATATAATAGTTAAGAAAGTAAAGATATGTCATGCAATGTAAACATTTCATGAATATAATTATGATATTGCAACATTATTGTATAACATTTTCAGGTTTTTTATAACTAAAATTGTTTTTTAAAGCTAGTTAGTTGATTGTTATATTTATATTATCAAGTTAAATGAGATAATTTCCACTAACTACAAAAGTACCAATTCTATGTGCACCACAAAACTTAACTAAAAAGTTAAAACAACTAAGGGGTATTTTGATTAATTAGCTATACCTACTGTTGTGCACATATTTATTAAATAAAAATAAAATAAATATACATGGACATTTCACACAACGTCCTCTGGTCCCAAGCTAAGCTTATATGCTTGTGTTATGGGTACCAGAATACGGATATAATACATATATGTACTACTTTTCTTTACTTTTTTTTTTGTAAATACATAATTATAATACATAGAAACACCCAGACGCAGTACAAACATTTGTGTGACAATTAGAAAAATCACACAAATGATTGTCCCGAGCGGGAATCGAACCCGCGACCTCTTGATCAGCAGTCCGTTACACAAACCACTCAACCACGAGGCTCGTCGAAATAAAATAAAATCGTTAGTCTATAGTATACAGAATGTATAATAAAAAAGTTTAGTTGACATTGCCGAATTGTGTTTTTGACACTATCAATTTTCATTTTTTTTTACTTAGTAACTCAAGCAAAATATATTTCTCTCTCCAGCCCGCTAATGTCCCACTGTAGGGCAAGAGCCTACTACACCTTGGAAGGGGTTACAGTCTATTGAGCCACGCTGTGTAGGTGGAACGAGGTTTATTTTCGAGTTTTCTGTCTCTCACAGAATATGTTATCTGTGTATAATATACCTATGCTGATATATTTATAGCCCTCCTGAGATGAAAAAGAGGCTGTGGCACTTGTATTCTTAATCTGTCATGCCACAGACAAAAATTTATTAGTTAAGAGGGTACTGTACTCCTAATTGAGGTATTTGCCTTAGGTATTGCTATCCCTGTTTCCGAGCGCCGCGCTGAAAGGGACAAATATAGCTGAAGCAGATTTTACCTACAAATTCTTTGAAAAAAAAGACGATTCGTAGTCTCCTTTTTTCTTCGCGAAAGTTAAACAGATTTTGATTGTTTTTACGCTATATTATAGATAAAGAGTATATCTATGCTTCTATCACTTTCTTTTTTGGTAAAACCTTACCAAATATGTGTAATAGTCGCTGCAATTTTATCTAAAGAAAAGCGAAAAAAGTGGAATTTTGGGATGGTTATTTTTATTTTAGTTATTATGTTCTGAAAAAAAGAAAGTGGTAGAAGCATAGATATACTTTTCATCTATAATATAGCATAAAAACAATTAAAATGGGTTTAACTTTCCCAAAGAAAAAACTATGATGCCCATATTTTTGTATGGAGCATAATTTGGTATCGTGCCCTCTTAACTATAACTTGTTAACTGTAGAATTTGTTGTAATTTGTTAGTAACTACTGTAAAGAAAAAAATATTTTAATAAATCATTATATTTTTTGATTAACTATATTGTTTAAATTTAATTCTGTAGTAGTTTACATAAAATGATGACATAATGCTTAGATTGAGACCAGATGATATGAAGAGCGGTGTTAAAATTATACTCCATTACTATGTGTAATTTAGTTATTGCAAATATAACTCAGTCTCTGTGTGTGTAAAAAGCAAATATTTTCATTTCATGTACATCCTAATATAGTTAACAGCAAAAATCCCGTACATTTGAGCATAAGATAGCCTTCTTCGTGGACATCTCAGAAAAAATCTTTTCTGAAGAAACATGAATGTATGAATATTTTATATATCATCCCTGCCATTGACAACAAAATATGGATAGCAGACCTACCTAGGGATAAAAAATACAGTCTATCTATAAATTTTATTAAATCTGTAACTTTTTCGTGACCTGTTGGTTTTCTTGCCCCAACTTTTAAAGGTTGGCGATTATGGTATCCGAAAGGTACCCAAAAATATCAGGGTAGCACAGAATATAGAACAGGGTAGTTAACTCAAGTATCTTCATAAAACCACGACTTTTCCCAATGGGATAAGGCCTTTTCCGAATGGGAATAGGCCTTTTCCCAATGAGATTAGACAGATACTAAACAGCGCCATCTGCTACGATCCAAAAATATTTCCTTGACTTCACTTACTTTTATGTATATATACGCGACAAAATCCATGAAACCGTTTTATCGAAATATTTTCAACAGATTATAGGCACACAGTTTTGAGTCAGACTTGCTTCAGTCTAAATCTGAAGGTGAAAATATAAATGCAGATGTTAGCTATAAATTAGTCACATCCAGTACTAGATCATCATCTCATTCGCGTTAACTAAACAATGTCATTGCTATTATACTGTTTCACGCTGTTTACTTACTGCCCGTTTCATAATAATCAGCTCAACTAGCATACGAGTGTAGGCAATTGGCACAAATGTTATGCGGTCACCGTTTTATCAATGGCTGACTAATATACTAACAACGACAGAACTTGCCAATTTTTTTTGTAACTAACCAGTTATTTTCATTATTTAACAAGCAAATGCTTAGTTCAAATACTATGAATTTATTTCATATTAGTTTAAAAGCTGTGGCTTATTTTATTGCTAGCTGTTGCCCGCAAATTCTTACGCGTGGAAAAAACGTTCTATTGAACCACTCTATTTTTATAAAAAAAAACCAACTCAAAATTCGATAGGTACGTAGTTTAGAAGATATAAGTTCACCATTCATGCAATCACAGCATTCAATAATAACGACTTTGTTTTATTTTGTAAAGATAAAGTAGTTAATTATTTGATGTTTCTCTTTCTAGAAGCGAACAAAGCTCCGCTGGTCAGGATTCTATTCAAAATAAGCTTTCTGTGTTAACGAAAATGCTTTAAGCTTTACACAAAGAACGGATTTAATTATCCGTATTGTCTAATTATCACCGCCAAAATTTTGTTCTTAGTGTGTTATTGTTTCTACAGAAACATTCCTTAGCTTATGAATAATATTGTGGACACTGTAAATATCACAGATATTTATTTGACATAGTTTAGCACTAGCCTAATTTATGTGAGATGTTAAAATCGAATGAAATATTTATAGGTACGTATTTCTATCCATTGATTAACGGATACATATCAAGTTAAAAGAAATCAAAACCATAATAGGCTATATCGCGATAACCGATAGTAAACTGTTAGCTATTCTTAATAGTTTCAGATTATCATCTACTTATCGTAAAAGTTTGCCAAAATTAATATTGCATAAAAATAATATCAAGGTTAGATATATGTACTTGTACTGTTATATCGCAAAATATTCTAGTCTTATCTGAGACAAAACGACGGCTCATACGTCTTATCTTAATTATCAAAGATAATACTACTTAGATACACTGGAAAATAAATATGTTTGTTGCAAATTATAAAAGGTATTTACTAGAGGATACGTGTTTCAAGAAAATAAGCAGCAAAATTGTAGTAAATATAAAACGTAACTAGATTTACGTCACATGCTCTCATTAAACCCACGTGAAGATAAATGCTATCGCGATTCAGCTTCTTTCAATCCATGTATTTCTAAGTCGTGACTCCTTTTTAACATATAATTAAATAGCAGTTTATTCTAAGCCAGCTATGAGCGTAGTGTAGGATCTGGTTGCGGGGATTGGCTCTAAATGTTTTTTAGGGTTCCGTACCCAAAGGGTAAAAACGGGACCCTATTACTGAGACTTCGCTGTCCGTTCGTCCATCCGTCCGTCCGTCCGTCTGTCACCAGGCTGTATCTCAAGAACGGTGATAGCGAGAGAGTTGAAATTTTCACAGATGATGTATTTCTATTGCCGCTATAACAACAAATACTAAAAATAAAATAAAATAAATATTTAAGGGGGGCTCCCATACAACAAACATGATTTTTTTACCGTTTCTTGCTCGATAATAATAACGTTGCCTTATGTTGCATAGATAATGGTACGGAACCCTTCGTGCGCGAGTCCAACTCGCACTTGACCAATTTTTTTTTCGTTCTCTCTCAAGCTCATAATACGTCCCACTGTTGGGTACGGGCCTCCTCCACTTTGGGAGGGATTATGATCTACTGTGCCGCGCTGACCAGGCATATTGGCACAGGGTTTATTTTTGAGGTTTCCGTCACTCACAGAGGGTGTTATCTGTGCGCAATATCCCTTAGCTGACTCTTACAGCACCCTTGAGAGGAGATGTGGTGATACTTGTATTATTAATCTGTCACCACGCGGAGAGTTTCTATCGGTAAGGAGCGTGTTTTTAGAAGGTAAAGCGCTAAATACTGTCAAAATTGTAATAGTTATTTTGATTATATTTTCTGCATTTATAATTGGAATACTTAAACCAATGTTTTTGGCTATTGACATAAGTGAGTCCAACTAACTCAACACTGGCGTGTTTTCTGTGTGTAGCAGGTAACAAAGTAGGTACCTAATTAAAGTGATTTCAGCAAATGGAATTAACTACAAGAAATGGCTTTCTTCGTAATAAATGACGTCACAGTAACTAATAAGGCGGCCTGGAGGTGAAAATATAGCATTAAGTTTGTTTACATATTATACAGCGAAAGCTGAGATATGTTTTGTTCTTTATTTATCCATTGTTGGTGTTGTAAATAATATGAGAGTAGATCCACATGATATGCTATCTATTAGCTAGGTAATACATATAACAATAAATATCTTTGTTTTAAACGTAACTACATGACACAAAAACTGATTTATATTTTATCCTTGCTATCTCTGTTAGCTACCACAATCGAGATTTTGGAATAGAAAATTATTGGGCGTCTCGTCATCTAGTGAAAAAAATGTACTACGGATCCCGTACTATATAACTTGACGTCACGCTCCGTCTACTAGAAGCCGGAAAATTAAAAAAATATTTACTGAGAATATTTATTATTCTATTTGCTACGTCTCTAAATCACTATTTCAGCTACGTTAGATAATTGCGTTTCAGTTGGGAAAAAAAAATACGTTTTACAATACGCAAAGATACGAAATTACAAAATATAGTCAATAACAAAAACAGTGTCTTTGACAATGGCCGTCGTTCGCAGGGTCGTGGAAAATCCTTCATGAAGGCCTGCTATTCAAGGTTTTGATGTTACATTGAAATGTAAAATGTACTTTATACTTATACATCAAAGTACATATTTAATTAATTGGTTTTGAATCGACGTAGGGACGTAAGTCACGATATCATAACTTATTAAAACAGTAATCAATCGTGTTGTTGTATTGTAGGTTTGATACCTAACATTGTGCGTGTTCTTTCTTCAATGTTACGAAAATGGCCTATAAGATCACCTATTATTGAAAACCTGACCTAGTTTATGTACAAAATTATTGTATCTACCGTTATTTTTATTCTATGACGAATTTCCATACGGGGTAATGTGAGTAATCTGTATCTGATGTCTTACAATCTCTGAAAAAATACGAATGGATATTATAACCGAGGGACAAAGTCTTATGATTCTAATCCATAGTAGTAACTATGTAAAATTAAGCTCACTTAAATAAATTAAGAGTCTTAATTAAAAGTTAGAGTCTTAGTTAAAAGTCTTAATTTAAGACAAATCATCACAGCGTGTATACTATGTAAGTATATTATTGTATATATTATTATATTAATCTATACTTTTGCATGTCTTATTGTTAAGAAATAACTAAGTTCTAGATTATAGAAAGATGATTCGATCAGATTATCCAGATATTCATTCGTTTCTAATAAAGTGTTAAAGAGGGAACTCAACCACAAACCCGTGACTCGCTCTTTTCTAATCTACTACAGATTTCCCTTTTCAATTGCCTTTAAGAATTACAATAAATTTCTTCCAAGTATCCTCTAATAAGTATAATCTAATGTACTACGTAAATATTTTTTTGAAAAGTGCTGATAAAAACTACACATAGATTTGTGGTTTACGGCTCGGCAGATTATTGGTAGGTAAATGATTACGTGTAAAGAAAATTAGTGATTTCAATCGCAAGATTGAATCCCAAACTATGACGTAGCAATTACCTACTGTAAATGTCGCAGAACTCACTTATGGCGTCACACTTGATGAGCATCAGTTTAATTAATATTGTACGTTATAAATTAAAAAAAAATGTCAATGTCGTAACTCGAAAATAATGACAATATTTGTACATCACTGTAATGCATTTTATTCATTAAAGTTAATTAAAATCTGGAAGTATAATACAGCGGTTTTTTTTCTATTTGTATATTAATTTTATTGCAATAGGTGATTATTAGACTCAAGACTCTAGACTGTATTTGTATCATATAAATAACTAGCGAATTTAGAAATCAAACCCTAATTTATTTACAAAAAAGCCATTCTTGAACCATTCTATAGCTATTAAATAAAACTGCACCTAATTCTGTTGCGTAGTTTTGAAGATATAAGCTCACATAAGGACATACATACAAAAATAACGACTTTATTTCATAATAAGTAAAGATTACTCTGATCAAAGTGTTTTATATTGCAAAGTTACTATATTAGTACTTCGCCCAAATAGCTAGTTAGCGTTTCAAGACATCCAAGACGAGATTTTTGTAAACCAAATCAGTGTCATTAACTTGTAATACATAGTTATATACTATAAGTTGTATGTCTGCTAATATTTATATTAAACATATATTTATTTAACTCGATTAAGCCTTGTGGTGATGAACAAAGAATTTATAATGACACTACCGCTTCCTTAGGATGTCATTGTCAATGTCCGAGGAAGTAACATAAGCACATAATGTCATTGTGTTAAACGTTGATCAATGTGTTACTGTACCTTAGAGTATTAAATCAACAGGGGCTGTTATACACGCTGTTTGCTTTGACCACAATACTGCTGCGTAGGCAGGGTGCTGAGGTTATACTGCACACAAACACTATATCGTCATTTTATTGGTCGCTCCGTGAGCCCCGCTCAAAAGCGCCTCACGCATACTAAGATAAGACAGCATTCCCGTACACAATGAGTATGATCATTGTTCTCGTACCTTTTTCAGCGGAGGTCGCCTTATAATGTCAAGTCCTATTAGATTAATATTCATAGTACTGTACAATGTACGTAATATATGTTTAGTTACATATTAATCACCAAAATACAAATATACTATGTTATTACATAAATGGTGGGCGTTGATCCCTTTTGATAAAATAATTGTATAATTGGACAAAGACAACTAAAATATGTAAAATTTAAATAAACCTAAACGTTCTGTTGTAATCATATCAAATTTTTTAAGTTCAATGACTGAAGCAATATTTTTTCCTATTATGTCAAATTAAAATTGTTGTTTCCAAATGCACATAAAATGTTAATAGAATTAACTCATTTAAAATTACAATTTAATGTA
Organism: Orgyia antiqua; assembly: GCA_916999025.1. NCBI lineage: Eukaryota > Metazoa > Arthropoda > Insecta > Lepidoptera > Erebidae > Orgyia > Orgyia antiqua. The sequence goes on from OU779866.1 coordinate 30,939,766, forward strand.
AAAATTACACGGTACTGACAAAAAAGGATTACGAAAAATTGATCTAGAAGTTTGTTTTTGAAACCTAAAAATCCGTGGTAATGAATCTGATTTTAAAGTGTCTTTTTTGTTGAAATATTCATTAAGTTTATTAAGAGGCAAGTTATGAATATAGAAATTTAATAAATTGTTGCTAAAAATGGTAGTTATTCGCAAAAATGGAAAAATCATAAAGGTTTTCTAAGAGATTACTCTTAACACGAATGGGCGTTTTAAATCTTACGCGGTTGCAATGTTTCGATGGTAACAGATAGCCTCTGCCTACCCCCGTAGGAATAAGGCGTGTGGTTATGATGGTGATGTGGTTCCAACGAAAAATCGTTTCAAAATTTGGCTTAAAAATTAAGAACATTATCATAAAATATCAAGAAATTATTTGAAATTATCTTTTTCAATTAAAATAAACATTTTATTCTGAACTAGCTGTTGCCCTCGATTCCGTCCGCGTAAAATTTAGGAAAGTTTCCCCGTTTTTGCAAAATTTTTAACTACCGCTTGAGTGAGAGTATTATAAACGTAAGAGTAAACAAATATAATCAGAATGAACGAACTGCTAAGCTATCAGGAGTTACACGTGTTATTGTGAGTCAACCATAAAATATAGATATATGCTGTTCCGGAATATTTTTAGACAATTTTATGTAGAATATTTCCGTCATACATGATTTCTATGTAACTTTAACCATTAAGGCTGCACACGCGACGGAAGCTTAAAAAATGGAGTAACTTCTCCCGTTTTCCCAACATTTCCCTTCACTACTCTGCTCCTATTGATTGTAGCGTGATGAAAAGTATACTATAACCTGCCCAGGAGTATGAAGAATAATTGTACCAAGTTTCGTTAAAATCCGTTGAGTAGTTTTTGTTTCTATAAGGAACATACAGACGGACAGACAGACAGACAAAAATTTTACTGATTGCATTTTTGGCATCAGTATCGATCACTAATCACCCCCTGATAGTTATTTTGAAAATATATTTCATGTACAGAATTGAACTCTCTACAGATTTATTATAAGTATAGATGACTAATTGATAGTTAAATAAAGAGTAGATAATTTATGTGACATATATAAGTATGACATGATATATCTGGTATCATGTCATACAGTCATAAGTTTATGACCCAACTAATTGATGCCACTTTTAATAAAAGTGTGCTCTTTGTATTAATTTTCCAGGAATTAAGATAAGTGAGAAATTATTATGAACTCTGCGTTTTATCAAATCCTCTCATGCAAACTAATTGCAAACAGTAGTTGATGTTCTAGCTGTTTAGGTATTTTATGTAGCTATGTATTACGTTTAATAATCATAAAGTAGGCAGTGTTTTAAATATTACTTTTGATCATATTAGATCGTAACTTTCTGGGATTGTTTTGGGATTTTATTTGAATAAGTGAGTGGCATAAGTATAAGAATATTATGCTTTTTGGTAGTTAAAAATAACTTCTTTAGTCTGACTTATTAATCTTCAAAGTCACTTTTAATCGATCTATATAAATATCTAGCTGGCCCGGCAGACGTTGTTTTGCCATACCAAAAAAAAAGTCAAAAAAAAAATTAAAAAAAAAGAACTATAAATAAACCTCACGGAGCCCGAGACCTTTCCAACGAATGAAAAACCGTGGAAATCGGTCCGTGCGTTCTGGAGTTATAGCGTCAGGAAGGAAAACCCGACTTATTTTTATATAGTAGATAATAAATTACTACACAGAAAAGCTTTATTCCTTTTTTGTTCTATTCTTGATAATGATGAAAAGGAAAGTTTTATAAATATAGACGGAAAAAAAAGAAAAAAAAATTATCTCTTAAAAAAGAAAAAAGTTTCTCCGGTCAGTTAGTAAGTAATAACTAAGTCAATCGGTTTTTATTTCCACAAGATTTTATTAAGCAAATTTTTTACTTGAATCTCGAAATAGACTTGCAAGAACTAAGAACTGAAGAGCGTCACACGCGATACTAACATGAACGTGCCATGGACCAGCAAGGAAACCCCTTATCTGTTCGAATTCATATACAAAGTGTGTTCATCATTATCTTGAATAGCAACTGTTGTAACAGGACATACTTAGTTATCAAAATAATTAACAGTCTTATAATGTTATCAATAAGGTGTTGATTAAGATATACATAGAATTATCTTTAATGTCTTTAACTGGGCTCGTTTTGTAGTCATTCTTAGTTGATTTTGCAACTGAAGTGGGTGTTGTGTGATTAACTTGTGTTAGATAAATTGTAGTGCTTTTGAAATATGAGTGCTAAAAAGGTGGTAAGTTGTTATAGTTATAAAATTTTATTATGGAAGGGTTAAAATAATTTTAATATTTTTCGACGCACGGTGAAAAACTAAGTGCTTAAAAACATTAGTCTTAGTTAAAATTATGTATGTTTTACCTTTATATAATTTTAAATTTTCTTTATATTGTTTAAATTTTGTTATATATTTAGAAACTAAAATATTGTTATTAATTTTATGTAGTCTGAGCACTATGTAATATAATATAGTTTATGGTAAAAGTCTATCTTTATTGTCGATGTAAAATTAAATTGGATGTGGGTAAACCCTGTAATAACTGATCGTAGAAGACACATTACAGCTCAGTCTCACCCGTGACCATGGTGACTGCAAAGTCTGCGAAACGTCGGGCCAAAATTTAAAACAAATATACGCGTCTTAATCCGTAAAAAGTAGTTTTATTTAAGCTAAGTGTTCATAAAAATCATTTTAATTTTTAATATTTTTTTATAGAAATGCCTTCGTAACTATGTAGTTAATTTTTATACTTATTTGCTTTCATTGTCTGCCAGAAACAGAAAATCCTATTAAACATTTTTAATTCAATTAAAAATTATTTTTTACACTTTAGCAAGACTTATGGCTGAAATGCACTATCAATAATGAAAGTATCAGGATAGATATTATGTATATTATGGGAGGCTGATTGTCTGAATAATCATTACAGAGTTATCTCTTAAGTATTATTTATGTTTCTTTTACGACATCGTTCCTTATTTTGCATAGAGAAACTAATTTGAAATTAGTTCTTTGGATGATGTTTTAATAAATATACATTGCTCTTTAGTTATGAATGCGTAAAAAATCTGTGAAGAGTTTTCACAGACATTATAAGCTCTACGATTGGGTACTACCTGTCTTCATAATTTTGATTAGCCTACTTACTAAGATATCGGGTTGATATAGAGATATTTTTCGATATCTAGATTATTCGTGTAGTACTGCAAACAATTATAATATGTAGCGTCATCGTGTTGCTAAGGCCATGGGCCGGTCACCACTTGCCAGCAAGAAGGCTATTATTTCGTCTGACAACGGAAAATAATTATAAAGAACCATGTTGTATGTATAACGTCATTCTTTTCCACTATTGGGTACGAGCCTACTCTACATTGAGAGGTCTTTTCGTCTACTATACGGCGCCGCGCTGACCAGACGTGTTACATTGGGTTTTGGTTTCACTCTCACAAAAGATGTTATCCGTTCATAATATCACTCAGCTCCCTGTTGCCCTGAAAATGGGGTGGTGACATTTCTTAATTGGTCACCACACTGTTAATAAAATAACTAGTTATATGTTTTTAATTAATCCATTAAACTAGATGCACATACATGTATAAACATTGGTTTTTCTGCCATTTTGTACAGTAGGTTATGAAACCAAGTCAGTTGTTGTTGTACATTAGTTTACATTATCTCTTACTTAAGTAATTAAATAAAATTGTTTTTAAATATATAGATCATTAGGCACACGGCAATTGACGCTAGGCCAACAATTAGATAATGTTCCTAGAAATTATTGTTGATTATGTTTATTAAGTGATCATTTTGTAGTCATGGTTCTTGTTGTTCTTGTTGTGTTAATGAAAGTTTATTAGTTCCTTGTATAAATATGTTGTAAATGGAAGAATTTCTCAAGTGATGAGTTAACAAAAATGCTACAATGCTAATAAAATTTATAATTTTTGTTTTAATTGAAATGGCTGAAAATTATGAAAGTCATATCATCGCCTGTCATTGAGTTACGCTAACAATCTATCCAAGTAATTAGTGACATCAATTAAACTCGGCTGCCTGAACTGCTTCGTTAATCGATTAAATTGCCTGTTTCGTTTGTGCCTAACAGGCTTGGAATAATCGTTTGTATTTACTAATCGAAAAATCGGAGCAGAAAAGATTAGTTAATTTTAAATCAGTACTTATTGTCATGCCGGCTATGTCTATACAAGCAGTCTTTAAATTGAGAACTAACAAAACTATCTTCAGTAGTTATCTTTTTTCCTTACTGTTTTTGCACTCAGCTTATATCGTTTTCCATCCATCGGTCAACCTTTGTCCGTCCACTGTTGGACATGTGCCCCCTCCCATAGAACGCGAAAACGCGCAGTTTTTTACCGCTTGCATCAATAATGTCTTAATGCAATGTAACTCTTCTTCCTAATTTATGGCTTGATTGGTTACATTCCAGAATTGACCACTATAACGTTCTGGAAGTTTTTAAGCAAATAAAATAAAAATGCTAGTCTAATTTCCAATGGTATTCTGAAGCTATAGCCTATAGCGGACATGTGACTGTCAAATATATTATTGCCTATTGTCTACTTACTCATAGGTACATGTAAGGATTCTGTGCCTCATTTACTTTTGCGTCAATTGGTAACATGTTGGCAACAATATTGCTTTCGATTAAGACAGCTCCTAGCCATGTTGGTAGTTCGGTAATAATTAAAGGCAATTTTCGAGATCACGTGCATCAAAGATTTTACACACGATGTGACCACGTTGCCACGTAGAGTCCACATGTTTGTGTGTTCATAAAATATACTTACTAATAAAGCGAATCAACATATTATAACGAATTTGGAAGCATCTGAATTCATAGTTTAGGGAAGTGATAATCATTTGCTTCTATAATTTTTGGCTGTTAACACCTATGAAATGGGATAAACCATTTTATTACCTGACTTTTGAAGCACCCATTGGACTAAATAGCTTGATAGCGATATCTTACCATTTTCTTACAACACACACACACACACACAATACATACAAAATAGAGTAAACAGACTGTCTAAACTAAACTTAGCATTAATAAAATTGGATGTTATACTTAATAGTGATTAGGTAATGTGTCAATATACGATAAAGGGCTATGCGTAAATAGTTTGTGGAATTAGAAGGGTCTATTGGATTTTATATCTAATTAAGTAAATATATCGAGAGATAATGAAGTTTATTTGGATTACATATTATATTATTAATATTTAGTCATTCTGATATGATTCCATAAGACTGCCACAAAGAGTAGGAAAACGTGTAATACTTTATTTTTGCCTGAGTAACTGCCCTTAAAATGTCTAAGGAATAAATATTGGCTAAAATTCTGATGGGTGATGTTCTGTTGACCTCTTACTAACCTAATTGCCACACGTAATTTAGAAACAGTTCCATTTGAAATGAAACAGATGGGTTTTGCTTTGTGTGAATAATTATCTCACTCTCTTTTTCACATTTGCTACACTTCCTTTGACGTTTTGCCGGTCATTGAGTAGCCATAGAATCATTATTCCGAACAAGCTTTGATAACATTTTAATGTAACTTAATGCTAGAGAAACAGCATCCTTGTTCATTATTAGAAGTTATTATTTTTTCCGTGTGGTGACGGATTAAGAATACAAGTGTGACCACCCCATCTCCTCCCATGGGTGCTGTAAAAGTCAGCTAAGGGATATACACAGATAACACCCTCTGTGAGAGACGGAAAACTCGAAAATAAACCCTGTGCCAACACGTCTGGTCAATGCGGCACAGTAGACCATAATCCCTCCCAAAGTGGAGAGGCCAGTGCCAAACAGTGGGACGTAAATGGGCTGGTGAGAGATGAGAGATTATTATTGGAGAAGCACACAATGACATGAAAATGTCAGTTTGTTGATACCAAAAAGCCGTCTATGGAAATAGTTGTGTATTTTCATCATGGCCTTTGTAAATATTCGCTTAACCTACTTTCAATTGGCTATAATAAATTTGAATTAAACATGTGTATTGATTAAAATACTTTTATTGCCTTTGTTTAAACGTTACAACTGCTAACATTTCTCCTTTGTCAACAGTTTGTTGACCTTTTTGAAAATACATTTGTTGAGTTTTTATACGAACTTTACATTATAGCAAGTCATTCATCGGCAATTCATTCGCTTTCAGTTCTATTATTAAAAAGCTTTTATTCCGTTAGGCCTGAATTTTTTCCTTTTTTACACTAAGCAAGTTATTGAGATTCATAAGTTCAAAGTCCTGCTGGTTATTTAGGATTCCCTCTTATTATTGGCGTCCAAAAGGTAGATCTGCGATTAGTAGCAGATTAGTAGTAGATTATTTGTAACTTTTGGAAGATATTCTCTCTCTCTCTCCAACCCATTACCGTCCTACTGTTGCGCACGGGCCTCCTCCACTTTGGTAGGGATTCTGATCTACTGTGCCGCCCTGACCAGGCGTGTTGGCGCAGTTTTCCATCTGTCACAGAGGATGTAATCTGTGTACTTGCTGGCTTTTACGACACCCTAGGAAGGAACAGGGGTGGTGACACTTGCATTCCTAATCTGTCACCACACGGACGGACGTTTGGAACATTAACATCTGTTTACAATATTTTATCTATCCTCCAACGCCGCTACTAAGGATAGACAAATCTAAAATTTTGTGTTTACTTACATTTCAATAACCTACTACCGATTGCATTATGCGTGTGATCGTAGTTTGGTTGTTGAAAATGGCAGTAGGTACTCTCTCGCTAACTCTGAAAATGATTAGGAAATTCTGAATGTTATTGTTAAGACCATCATAAAACAGGCTTTTTCATCCAAGATTTAATATGAGGCAGGAAGTGGGTTATTACATGAAATATGTTAGGCTGTTGTAACGAGAAGTAATTAATTCCATTATTTATCCAACTATGCGGAATATTGCACGGTCATAACATAATCAATATCTAATATTCCCGATATTTATTTGTAAAATATTTCAATTTCCTCATTACATCGAATTTCCCGCTCTGTTATAAACATGATATGAGACAAGTTATTTTCATTTAAACGGTATTTAATAATATGTTTGTTCTGCATAATTGATTTAATATATCACGCTCTATTGATATCACGTAACAAACTCATGAAATTATCATAATTTATATATAGGTATATTCAACATTTTCTTGAGGTGATTTATATGGAATATCACTAAATATAAGTGTTTTTGTATTATCTTTTGCTTGTTGATTTAATGAATATTTTAACTACATATTCATATTCATCAAATGCATGAAGATAAGATACTTCTACAATATTTCTTAGCTACTCTTCTGTTTGCTGTGTTGTTTTGCTGTTTTTCATTTGCTGTTCTTGACAGTTCACTACAGTCGACTACAGCAAATAGTTAAGAACAGCAAAACAATACAGCCAATAGAAGAGTCCTAAAGAAATATTGTAGAAGTATAAAAAAATAAACAACATTTGAATATGTGGTTTATTTTTCAACCGACGAACCAGCCAAAAATTTACACGTAGTCCGCGTAAATTTTTCTGTGAAATTAAGGCGTAGGCCTCACAAGATAAGTGGATTAACGATTTCTCCAAGATGACAATCTGCATCTTTAATGATTGTGAAATTTTATATAACAACAGTTTATAAAATGATTCATTCATATTTGTTTTCATAGTTGTTAATATTATGCACATAATCTTATTTTTCTCTATGTTTTATCTGTATTACATTGTACATAACATGTCATCAAATGTTATGACTTACTATTTGCATGGAGTAAAACATGTAATTTTTTTTCGCGATTGCGTCTGTCTACACACTGGTTTTCACAGTTTATCTTTAACACTCTTTTGTTAGCTCGGTACGTATCTATCAATGTATTACGGGGGACCTAATGCTCCCCCCTGTCAGGTTGGACCCTGGTTAAAAGTGCCACCCCTCGCCGGGTCATGGTAAGGCTCAAGGCACTATCATGACCCGGCCGGGCAAAAAGGAGAAAAAATATCTATCAATGTATTAATCTATGTAAATAATAGATAATTTAAGACGGTACGATACCAAATTATGCTCAATACAAAAGTATGGGTATCGTACTTCCGTTTTTTCTTCGCGAAAGTTAAACCGATTTTAATAGTTTTTGCGTTATATTATAGATAAAGAGTATATCTATGCCTCTATCACTTTCTTTTTTTTTCAAAACATAATAACTAAAAGAAATATGACGATCCGAAAACCCACTTTTTTCGGTTTTCTTTAGATAAATTTGCAGCGTCTATCACACAAATTTGGTAAAGTTTTACCACAAAAGATATATAGGAGCATAGATATACTCTTTATCTATAATATAAAGCAAAAGCTATTAAAATCGGTTTAACTTTCGCGACAAAAAAACGGAAGTACGGAACAACTTTTTTCAAAGAATTTGTAGGTAAAATCCGCTTCATCTATATTTGTCCCTTTCAGCGCGGCGCTCGGAAATAGGGATAGCAATACCTAAGGCAAATACCTAAATGAGGAGTACAGTACCCTCTTAAGGTTCCTTTAAAGTATTTTTCACCCACTTACAGTAGTTAGATTGATCTAAAATTTTGCACACATGTTATGGACCGATGACAAAGTAGTAGGTGATGTAAAATAATATTCAGGATTTTCAAGCGTGTTTTTTAGTTTTTGAACCCAGAAAATTGTTTCGTAAATGGTGCATAATGGTGTGAATTTCGAACTGCCAAAAACAGTTGTCTGATAAGTAATGGATATGTTAATATTCAACAAAAATATCAAAAAAATACATTCAGTTTTAAAATAGCTATCATAAAAATCTTTCATATCAAGTTAATATATGATATATGTAGGAAGTATGTGATAACACTTCCTTCTGTAATGTTCACAAAGTATGCTAACAAAATAAATCACTATGCCAAACCAGTCGTGGTGTTAATATAATACGCACAAGGTCATGTAACCGTCTGCCGCAAACATTATGATGGGTACATTATATTGGCACATTTGTATTAAAACATGTTTTAACTATAGGTATTTATTATTCATACCATGGGAAAATTCCGCGAGTCCCTTTGTACATAACTGGTACAATTTATTTATATTATTGTTCTGTCATCTGCGTGTTTTTTGATAAGTAACTGTTTCTATTAAATACAGTTTCAGGCTCATATAGTGTAATAATCTTTTGAAATAGTAATCTTTTTAGTTAGTCTTCTTTTAATCGACTGCAATTTTTTTATTCGCTCTTTGTGTTATTTGTGTTTGTTATGCTGTAAATTCAATTCTATTAGGCATGTTACAGGCGTACATGCATCCGTAGCCCCGCGATCCATCGCGCGACTTTCTCTGATTTTTCACTTTTTTGATGAGTCTCGCGTCGCAATCGAACGTCGCGTTCGCGGGACTTCCGAAAGCCACCCTTAACACTACAAAATCACAGTTTTGTGTATCTTAGCGCAAATGAATCCAGTCTCTAAATAAAGCAAGCTATTTTTGTTTCACTTTTATTTTCTTACTATGATGACCAATTTCCAATTTAATTAGCATTTAACTCTACAAAAATAGCATTAATTTGAATACCTTTAAAACTCGGTAATGTGATATTTTTATATAGTAGAGTTAACGATGCTTCTAAATATATCGTGTTATGGATAATATATCTGTTTCAGTTTGTGTAGTTATTACAGTTCTAAATGATTTCTCAATATTTAATAGACAAATAAATAAATAAATAATAAATACATATTCAGGACATTTCACACAACGTCCTCTGGTGGGACCTAAGCTATATTTCTATGCTTGTATTATGGGTACCAGATACGGATAGACTACATATACTACTTTTCTTTTGTAAATACATACTTATAATACATAGAAAACACCAGACGCAGTACAAACTCGATTACTACATGAGAGTGTATTTAGTCTGGCAGTAAAAATATATATAATAAGATTCCGAAGCACATTAAAACCGTCACTAATTTGAAAGCATTTAAAAAGGCACTTCACGAAGTATTAATAAATAAAAGCTATTACAGTTTAAATGAATTCATAAAAGCTATTACAGAATAAATGATGAAACCCTTACTGACTAGTTCTGCTCGGTTGTATAACACTTGTGTCAATATGTGTAGCTTATTTTTTGTTTTTTATTTTATTGATATTATTATTTATTTTTTGACATATTTAATTATTTTTATGGCATTGTAATTATTGTTATTGGGTTTTATATTGTTTACTTGACATATGGATGTAGCAATTGATAATTGACTATTGTTCTTGATTGTGACGTTTTAATTCTATTTATGTACTAATTTGTTATGTTTTATTTTGTGACTGAAGTTATATTTATGTAATTCATTTTAGTATTTGATTTAATTTAAATTAATGTAACTATGAATTAATATTTTTAATGATTAGTATTGTATGCCTATATGGCAGGACATAGCTGAACAAATTATCTCTGTACCAACATAAACTGAACCTGTGATCCACAATAAAAAGAATTTGAATTTGAAACATTTGTGAATAATGTACAATAAGTAATGTACAATAAGTACAAATGTACAATAAGTAGGTAATCTTAATTCTTATCAGCTTCTCTCACATTCATGCTAATGTTACATGATATTTATGGATATTATAGCATGATATTTAAGCTTATAATTCTTCTGCAAAGAGACTGTCAATCATATAAAAATATTTTTTTAAATTCTTTATGTATAAAAGACATTATGCTTTTTTTTTATCCCCTACACGTATTACTAACATGAAATATTTGTATAGATGGCCTAAACATTCCTCAATAAAGGCTATAAACACAAAGGACGTAGATACATTTCTTCTAGGAAACGCATCTTATTTGAACGATTTTTCCTAAAAGAACTTTGGTGAAGAAATATTAATTTCATTAGTTTTAGTTGTTGGGCAATGATTATACTACAAACACAATGTAAAAGTCATATTACATCTTATTTCTCTTAATGTTGTCGGCATTCTACAAATTAAAATAAAAACTATTTAGCTTTTCTTTCTATAAGTACATATAATAAATCTGTAGAAAAAAAAAACTTTTGTACACTGAATATATTAAAAAAAATAATAGTCAGATGGTTAAAGGACAACCAACAGAACACATTTCCAGCATATTTGAAATTTTTGTCTGTTTGTCTGTTTAGATCTTTGTCTGTGCACGCATCACGTAAAATGTACAACACTTATAAATATAAATGTTATACGTAAAAATTGCACACAACTCAAGGTATTGCTTAGTCTTTGTTTCATCGCAATCGGTCCATTCAATCAAGAGGTATTTACATATGAAATTTCTCAATTTGGTTACTTGCCATCTAGCGGCTAAAAAAAGAATAAAAAAATGATTGGTTCGATCGAAAAAAATCGATCCACGCGGACGGAGTCGTGGGCACAGCTAGTTTATAATAAATTCCAATCAAGTTTATCTTTTATCAGAAAACTTTAGCAACTAACTATCTATTTGCATCGTTTTACTTCTGTCGCTGTGTAAAGATATCTTAATCGCTACAAAATGATAATAATAAATAAATAAATAAATAATAAATAATCACACTAGATTGCGAAAAATACAGTGTATATACCTAGACAAAAAACTTAATTCTTGTAAAATAGATATTTTGTAAACTTATCAAGGATTAGTACGTAGGATTAGGCCTTATTATTGGACCTTTTATTTGGAGCCTTTGATTGGGCCTTTTATTTGGAGTAAATTTTTATGCTCTTCCAATAGTTCCAATTTACTTTACATAAAAAAATTCGACATAGCTATTGACTATATTTCATGTAGAAGTTATGATCTGTATAGAAATAACATCTTTGATTTAAGGGCCTACATCAATATTATCGTATATCATCGCCGACACGTACATATTAACACAGCCAGTAGGCACAGAAAATGAAGAATTAGGGATACTTTTCCTATTTACTCAAAATCTACTAAATATATTTTAATTCTGATTTACGTGTTTCTATATATAATAGTTACTTATGTTTTTAAAGTTATTTCATTAGTTAATACGCGATAATAGACCGACAACTGAAAAAAATAAAAAATTAGAGAGGTTGTTTCGTCAAGATTTTCTATCGAGAAAACTTTTTTCAATCGCGTTTCTGAGTTTATGCGATCCTAGATCATATATTGAAAAAACATATACTTAAAAATTAGAGCTCTAGCCATTCAATCTAAAGAAACAATGAAAACTTCATACGTAGAAAAATGCACGAAGCTATTTTGGTATCCTCTTAAGGCTGAAAACAAAAAACCTGACGAGCAGCTGAATTGTAAGGATGTCTTGTAAGTATTGAACAATAGTTTTGATTAACTACCAGAACTGTCGAATTCCTTTTCAGTGAAATGCTACAAACATTCGAGAGTTAGCCTATTAGTCTTAGCTAGGGTTCTGGTTAGGACTAAAAAAATAATTTAAGAAAAAATAAACCTAATTCGACCTAGTTTTTAATGATATGGACATAAAATTTATACGTTTTAACAAGAAACGGTCTAAATTTAAATGCTCCAAGGTTTTACTCATAACTTATTTATCGATATTAAAAGAAAACAAGCTATTCCTATAAGATGATCAATTGTCGTTGATCAAACAGAAGGATAGAGTGCCTCGAGTCGAGTGTAATATTAAATTTATAATAATGCGTATGTATACATATTGATTTACTTTGGCTTTGATGGATCTACAGTCATGTACTCAGTAACCATGTAGCGTAAACACTTCCTAACGTAATTTTCCTTTATGTCCTATGACTCATCGACTCAGTAGAGCCATACCCAATTGTTTATTATTATTTTAAATTGATAGCATTTGAAATTTCATTAGTATATTCTGGTTTTTTATTCGTGCTCAAAATTGTAAACAATGCGAACTGCGTAATTTTTTATCCATTTTATGGTTTTGCCGAAATAAGCGTGACACCGACCGAGTGACGAGGTTTTTAAAAATAACTGATAAAAATAGTAATAGATATTAAAAAGTCGACCAAGAAAGAAAAAGAAATCAAGTATCAATAAGCAATTTACCAACTTTTAGAATCAGCTCTATCTTGCGTCAATGAGTTGAGAAAACTAAAAATTATTCACAAGTCCAAAAATCAACAGACAGAAAAAGAAATTCCTAAGTAAAGTAGTTATCGCAAATGATAAATATTATTTAATTGAATACTTTATAATCTTCATTATGTTTAAACCTATATTGACCTACGATGCGACATGACAACAGTAATTGACACCCGGCTGGACAAAGGAGAGATAAAATGGTAATAAATCGTCAGCCATGTTGGAAACAAAACCGGTCAAGTACGAGTTGGAGTAACACACGAAGGGTTCTATACCGTTATTATCATAACATATTTATTTGTCATATTCTCGACCCCAAACAATGACTTAATGATGGCAGATAATGGTACCTATTCTACGTGCACAACTAAACTTAACTAAAAATGAAATTTGACAGTGTAAATCTATATATCTAATATATAAAATTCACGTGTCACAGTGTTAGTTACCGTACTCCTCCGAAACGGCTTGACCGATCTTTATGAAATTTTACATGCATATTCAGTAGGTCTGAGAATCGCCAACATCTATTTTTCAAACCTTTTTTTTTGTAGTATGGCAATACAACGTTTGCCGGGTCAGCTAGTCTTTTTATATATAAATCTTGTGTACGTGTGTTTGTAATTGAACTCCTCCTAAACGGCTGGACCGATTATGATGAAATTTATTGTGTGTATTCAAGGGTGTTTGAGGATGGTTTAGATTCACAATTGGCTGGACCGATTTTGATGAAATTTTTTGTTGTTGATTTTTACACAGAATTGTATGGCAAAACAACGTTTGCCGGGACAGCTAGTACTCGTATGTAAAAATCAATGCCACTTTTCGTTGTAATGTTATAACTCAACAACGCCTTTACCGATTTGGATAGTTTTGGTCTTGAATTATTCGTGGAAGTCCAGGGATGGTTTGTACGTAGAGAAAATTAAAAAAAAGTGCAAAATCAACATCATCTATCTATATGTATAAGTTTGTTTGTTTTGTTTGTTTGTTTGTGGTTAATTTTTAATGGTCAATATCATTTGGGTCATTTGGACTTTTAAATATTTATTATTAAAAATTTAAAATATTTTTTGTTTGATTAAATGAACTTAGTAATCATTTTTTTATTACTACGAATATGCCTTATACGTAGCGAAGCACGTACCGGGCCGCTAGTAACTTGCTAGTTCTTTACACACTTTCATATAATTTAAAATCGTTAGTCTATAACGCACAGTTTTAATAATAAAAAAGTTCAGTTAACATAGCTTAATTGTGCTTTTGACAATATTAATTTTTATTGTTTAGTTAACAATAAAAATTAATAATGTCAAAGTAAATAATTGTTGTAGCATCAACTGATATGTACAGACTATGAATTTTTTTTCACTATCATAAGAAGCCGTTTTACCTTTCGGTACGGAATCCTAAAAGAGACTAAACGATTACTCTATAATGTGACATAATTTATTCAACTATTTATTAATATTAATTTATCTGCATACATACTTGTATTTACATGTAATTTGTTATCGGTGTACACGTGTTCATTTTAAATGTCCTGTCCATGGAATAAAAATAATATGTGGTCATCTTTGTTGTCATAGCAAGCCAAGATTACGAACATAAAATAGTAAATATTGTTTATGTTTTATTACACTTTGTATGAGTTTAGTATGCAGTAACACAACAAAGTTGCCTATTATAAATGTAATTGTTAATATAGTGATTGAATAAGTTTAAAGCATTCTCTCTCTGCGGCCGTATGAACATCTGGGCGACGATGATGAACAAAACACTAGTCGAATGCGAAATAAGTTAAACATGTATAAATAATAATATTAATATATTATTAAAATATTAAAATAATTGTTCATTACAATAATATCGCCATGTGTATTAACGTTACTTTCATGCGAATCATCAAACAAAATAATTTTTTTTTAAACTTATATGCCCGTTCTAGGATAATGAAAAACTAAGCCTATGTTCCTGCTGTATCAGCTGACAGTTCAAGTGACGGGTGCTGTTCCAAAACTAATTCCCAAAACATAGATGAATTATATAAAATAAAAAATCTAAATATAAAAATAGATAATAGTATTAGGCCGTTCTTTTCTTCTATATAATGGTCTAAGTAACTTGTGTTCAGCAAATATATTATATTTTGTAGTATATTGAATACAAAAAAAAATGTAAAATATAACCGTAACCAGCCGATAAACACAATAATTAAGTTTCTGAACGACTCTATCAAAAAGCTTTACTCGGCCATAGACATTTAATCCATTAAAAAGTCGGCTAGTTTTATGTATGTCATAAGGCCATGTTCAGATGACAACATTTTGACGCGCGTTTTCAAATCGCGCGACTAGTCATCGGTAGTATTTACATACAACCGATCACATGAGCGCGCGTTAACGCCCGTTAGCGAGCGTTGACGCGGCGCCCAGAGAAAAAATTTCTAGACGCAGGCGATCGCGCGTTGACTCGCGCTTTGACATCTGTGTAACATCTGTTGACTGTTCAGTTGAGCGCGCGCTTACATCACAATTGCACGCTTTTTTTGTGACTTGCTTTTTGTATTCAGTTCAAAATGAGTGAATTAGATATTGACATCGACTTACTAATTGACGAAGTCAGGAAAATGTCAGCGATTAGGGATATAGCTTCAGAAACCTATAAAAATAAAATTTTAAAACGACCAACTCAATGTGTGCGTTTTCTTTTACCATTTTTTTTTATAATATACTTAACCACAAAATAATAGCTTCTTCCACGTCTATTTTCTAAGCTCTATCGATACAGACTGACGAGCTCTTCGCAACGCGCGTTAGCGCTTGTTATCTGAACTCTTTAAAAATTTGATCGCGCGTTGACCTGCGTTAACGCGCGTTACATGTGAACTTAGCCTAATACGAAATAAAAGTTAGGCCGTTTGCCGCCGTCAACAGAATCGCCTGGAACTTGCATTATATTTTGAAAGCTCATAATACGCCTGCAGGTCCATTGATGCCCCATTCTTGGGCACGGGTGTTCTTCACTTCGGAATAGTTCATGATCTACTATGTGTCGCGCTGACTAAGCGGTTTGACACAGGGCGATTATTTCAAGTTTTCCGTCTTTTACATAAGATGCTCTCTGTGTAAAATATCCCTTAACTGGCTTGTACAGGACTCTGGGAAGGAAAAGTGGTGATGATACTTATATTCTTAATCCGTCACCACGCGGACTGATGCATTCAGGTCTTTCTAAAAACTTCGATAAAAGATTTTCAAGAGATCGATATATTTTAATTCTGCCTTTTCTTATATTGTAGAGCGCTGTTGCCCTAGTTTCTTTTATTGTTCGCTCTATAGTTTTCATTTATTTGTATATTCGATTTAAGCCTTCCTAATAAAACTAGAGCAATAGTTAGGACTGCCGGTCAAGTGAGTTGGTATAACCTACAGGTTTTTCGTAATATTTTATAGGAAAAAATATGCCTATCTTTTAAAAAAAATACAAGTACTATTATTGTCATTATTCATTGATTAAACCAATAGAGTCACAAATTTACATTGATTTTTTAATCTCAAATAACTACAGGGTGTGGCGTAATTAATGGATAAGCCTGTGCCTGTGGATAAGCCTCCTACTGCGCTATACGAATATGTATATTTTTAATTAATCCTATGTATGGTCTTGAAAAAAATGGCATAAGTCATGTTTTTCATAAAATGACTACTTTCACTAACCAATTCTGCTACTGTTGCCACAATTTTCAAAAGTTTTGCTTTCTGTTTTTTTTATAATACAGCTTAAGAGTTGAATTATTGCAAGCAATAAAGAATTCTCTATTCGTAATACAAATTTTTTGAAAATTATGCATGAAATATCAAAAAAGGGTTATTGATTATTCAATTTGTTGACTTTGTACATCGTCTAGCTTAAAAAATCTTTATGGGAGTTGATTTGCCCAATATCTTAAAAACATGCTTGTTTTATGCAGTTTCCGAAATGGTATAATACTTATTATAATACTTATTAAGTTTGATGTGATATTAAAGAACCAAATGACACTCGTAAAAAAATGTTCTTATTGTGATTTAATTAATCAAATTAATACTGTTAACTTAAACAAACTGTCAGTGGTATTTTAACTTATCTGTCTGAGTTTACCAGTGGGAATGTTAGTCGTTGAAAAAAAAATAACAACTTATTTTATTTTTTTTATTCTAAAGATGCAAACACTACATAAATTTTATTTTACAAAAAATGTTCGAAATGGCGGCCACCTGCGGCTATGCAGGCCCTGCATCGACGGATAAATGACCGCTTTAGGCGTCGGATGAAGCCGGAGCTCTTGATTTCATCAGCGGCTTCAAAAATCAGGGCCTTTAGTTGTTCCAGGGATGCTATTTCTTTTTTATACACTTTTTCTTTTAAACACCCCCAGTAAAAAAAGTCTAGAGGGTTCAAATCAGGGGACCTTGGTGGCCACAAAATGGGACCCAAACGACCTATCCACCTCTCATTGTACTCATCATTGAGGTAGTTCCGTACAATTCGTGCGTAGTGAGCGGGACAACCATCATTTTGTAACCAGTAGTTTTCTGGCACATTTAAACTTTGTAATAGTTCCGGCAACGTATTTTGCAGAAAATTTAAATAATTGGGACCTGTTAGTGTCTCGGATAGTTCGACGGGCCCAACTATTTGTCCATTTAAAATTCCTGTCCAAAGGTTCACTTTAAACTGGACTTGAGCTCGGTCTTGCCTTATGTTTCTCGGATTGGTTGCCTGCCAACTATGAAGATTGTGCATGTTGACGTAGCCATTTCTTTTACATGATGACTCATCGCTCCACAGTATTTTGTCAAAAAACGCCGAATCTTCGCGTATTTTTCGCAACATGACGCGACAAAATTGGACTCTAGGCTCATAGTCTCGTGTCATTAGTGTTTGCACCCTTTGATAGTGATACGGGTGACGCTCATGCCTGTGCAGAATTCTGCCCACAGTACGCGTATCTACACCGGTTCCTCTACTTAACTCACGAATTGATAACTCTGGATTAGCACGCACAGCTTCTAGAACTTCGTCATCACGATGTCGTCGAGGTCTGCCTTCCGAAGCACCACCAACACCGGTACCAGGCATTCGCCCTTCGCTAAAAGCGATGTGCACACGTGTAAACACCCGGTAGTCTGGGTGTCGCAAATCGGGGTATCTTCGACGATATTCGCGTGCAGCTTCATTTGCATTGCAGTTACACAGGCCGTAAATAAGATGCATATTTGCATACTCTTGAGGAGTGTACGTATGACGCGGCATGATCAGTAGTCCAGGGATATGTAGAAGTCGTCGATAATATCACAATTGTCCAATTCGTATAGCAAAAACAGAGTCCGTAGTACATAAGCCAAATTCACGTCACAATAACAAACACGATAGAGCAAACGATATGTGCGCAAGAGACGATAGTCAAAAGAGCACTAACTTTGTTAAACAAGTTCAAAAGCTGTTTTGTTGTTTGTGAGAATAATAAAAATCTATCTCTGTCACACAACTGTTATTTACCTGACATCAAAATGCTTTGTCTCTGTCTTATGATAAGACTAACCGTCTGGATTTGCCGTGCGATAAACAACCACAAGTAGTTGACTTAGAGTCGTTATCTGCTTACCCTATTCATGGTGGATGACTACCTGCTCCCGAGCACCCAAAAAAGGGTCCATTGTGAATGACTACCTGCTCCGGAGCACACAAAAAAGGGTCCATTCAAACTGTTTACAAAGACATGTTTAAGATAAATTAATAATTCTGTTAAAGAAAATTAGGGTATTTTTTTACAACTGTCGTTTTTTTTTAAAACCTCGTGAAATGTAATAAGTATTATACCATTTCGGAAACTGCATAAAACAAGCATGTTTTTAAGATATTGGGCAAATCAACTCCCATAAAGATTTTTTAAGCTAGACGATGTACAAAGTCAACAAATTGAATAATCAATAACACTTTTTTGATATCTCATGTATTTTTTCCCAAAATTTGTATTACGAATAGGGAATTCTTTATTGCTTTCAATAGCTCACCTCTTAAGCTGTTTTATAAAAAAAACAGAATGCAAAATTTTTGAAAATTGTGGCAACAGTAGCATAATTGGTTAGTGAAAGTAGTCATTTTATGAAAAACATGACTTATGCCATTTTTATCAAGACCATACATAGGATTAATTTAAAATATACATATTCGTATAGCGCAGTAGGAGGCTTATCCACAGGCACAGGCTTATCCATTAATTACGCCACACCCTGTATAATCAGCTACTAGTTTTTAGTAAACTGATTATGCACATATTTTGTAGAGAAGCTATTTTGACGATTTTCTTCATTAATCAATCAAAATAGTTTGTCCACGGCAGTGACAGTGACCTTGAAAATGAAGCATATGATTACAAATATTATTAAAATTCAAAACTTGCTGCGTAAACGTTTATGGAGGAAGTTTTTCGTAAACCTATCCTAAACTCTAACAGAGTGCAAATATGGCAAATTCCAGAGGCTCGTTAAAACCTAATATTTTATTACCAACTTTTGTATTTACGACAAAGGACATTTAAACTGCTATATAGTAGGGGAGCCGAAGAGGGGATTTCGGGATTTACTAAAGCGCGTCAGATTAATATACAGGAGGATACCTTGTACCCGGTTAAGTACCTCCACAAAACATGAGACCCATATATAAGGCCGCCCGTGAAAGATACAGGATCAGATTAGTAAAAAAAAATTGACCATCAGAAATTCTCGAGCGCGTCAGATTAAGGTAGGGTGAGTTAATTACATCCTAAAAAGTGTATATTCCACTAATCTGACAATTTGAGAGTGACGTAAAAAAAGGGGAGGGCAACAAAGTTGTAAAAAAAAACGTCATCTCGACATTCTCGAGCGTAGCTAAATTTTTTTTATTTTGAAGGTAATAATTCAAGAATAATGAAAAATATATAATCTGACAATTTCCGCAAGCCGAAATAACAAAAATTCGTCGATAAAGTTAAATGCGTGCAGCTGCGTGATGCCTACATTTGGGTTTGTTTGAGTTGGACTTCTAAATGTTTAATTAGGACTGTTTATGAGATATTAAGCCATCAAAATATATCGTAAAAAAGGTTGCAAAGTTACACTGTCGGCTTGTAAATTGTTAGATTTACCAGCTGCTCTGTGTCTAGCCAACCGGAGTCGCCGATAAGATATAACAATAGATTTTAAGGACAATAGAGTCGTAAAATCTCATCTCCATTGAATCATAGCTAGACAAGAAGCACAATTAAAAAGCTCTTAGGAATATTTATGAGTATGTTGTAAAGATAAATCATACAAATTTTTAGACAAGTATAAAATATTATTTCTATTACAGCGTGATCATTTATAATTTACAACAATTAAAAAGAAAGTAAATATTATGATCTAAGATAATTTGTATCACAGAATAGTTTTATCACATAATGGACAATAATTTGAAAGTGTAAATACTTTCGTTAATGTTTTCGTTCTTCAAACTATTTACTTTGAGGTGTAAGTATTTGGTACACAAGGAAACGTTAAAGTTACTAACTTTCTTTTAGTATTGAATATAGTCGCTTCAATTTTATTTTTCTCAAATCAAAATAAAAATAAAAATAAATATATATATATAATATATATATATCGGCGCAACCACAACAATTAGTCTAGAGAACCTAGAATAATTAAGTTAAACCATTTCATTGTTGGGTTTATTACGATGTAAAAATAACGTCATTGTAAATTCAATACTTAACCTAAAAACTTACGAACACGTGCAGGTACGACCGAATGACATGCACGTGCGCCGGCACTATAAATACCGCCGCACGGTGGGCAATCGAAGCAGTTACACTCGAGCCGCCGTACAGTACGGACCTTTCTTGGGAATCGTTACGCTGCTCGTTGCTATTTATCTATTTATAGTTAGTGATAAAGAGTTTATTCCGGTCATAATCGCGAGTGTATAATTATAAAGTGTGTATTTGTGAGAAAGTGTAAAGTGACGATTGAGAGGTGACGTTTTGTGTGAACATCATTATCTTGGTGGTAGAGGCGCAGGTTATAGGGGATTTGGTTGGAGACCTGCTGTGGAACCTTTTATGTGTGAAAGAGAATGTCAGATTGATGTATGAACATCTTAAAGACAGTGTCTACAATTTGTAGACTGATTTTAAAACATGGCAATTCCATCTTCATCTATGTTACTCCAACATATATAATATAAACAAAATATTCCTAAGAGCTTTTTAATTGTGCTTCTTGTCTAGCTATGATTCAATGGAGATGAGATTTTACGACTCTATTGTCCTTAAAATCTATTGTTATCTCTTATCGGCGACTCCGGTTGGCTAGACACAGAGCAGCTGGTAAATCTAACAATTTAAAAGCCGACAGTATAACTTTGCAACTATTTTTACGATATATTTTGATGGCTTAATATCTCATAAACAGTCCTAATTAAACATTTAGAAGTCCAACTCATCTTTTTAAAATTTAACTTTTTCTAGTGTCGGCTCCTGCACTATAGTGTGGAGGACTGCGAATAAACGGCACCTTTCCCTCCTCACCCTTTTTATTCCCATTCGTCCACACTATTCCCATACCTCCACACTGTGGACGACGGGGTGTGGAGGACTGGGAATGACCCGCTGAGTTCAAAATATAGTTCAAAGTACAATTTTAAGCGCCCAGGAATGGAATTAGCGGGAAGTTGCAGGGATGGCCTTTAAGGTGAACCGTTTTTCGAATTTTTTTTTGTCAGATTAGGCGAATCCCTCTAGATAATCGTCAGATTATGGAACAGTACGTTTAGAACATAAAGATGAACGATATATATCTTAATCTGACGCGCTTGAGTATTTCAAAATGGCGAATTTTTTTGCACATTATAAAACTGGCCGTGAGTTTGCGTCCCATCGAAATCGTCAGATTAGTGAATGAGAGCTTTTTTTTGGTGCACTTAACACTCCCTTAGAAAATCTGACGCGCTCGACAAAATTTTTTTTTTTTTCATTTTCAACCCTTAAATACAACCACCCGCATCATGCAAACGATCAGATTAACATACGTACATTATTAAAAATACGTAGGGCATTGATGCTATCAATATCTGACGCGCTCGAGGATGTCCATGCAACAGTTTTTTTTTACATATTTAAAAATCTATAGCCGCTTTCCCCACCGATAAAAGTGAAAAATCACAAAACATCTTTTTCTTCTTATCATCTAAGCTTTGCAACTCAATAGGTCTCTATGACGCTCGAGTAAATCCCCATTTAGCATCGTGGGCTCCCCTACCAATACTTAAGGATAACAATTAAACCGATGACGTTGGAATTTATGAAGCGTTAATTTTAATGCTAATGTCGAAGCGACTATTATTTTTATTAATCTACACCCGTTGGGACTTAGTGCGTCCTTGAATTTATAAGGTACTTAATGCTATTTATGACTAAAGTATTATTCTATTTGCATGCTATGTATAGTGTGTATGTATAACAGAGATCTAGTCCTTTCAGAGATCTGGGACGTTTTTATTTAATGTGTTTGTATTTATTCATTGCTAAGATTAATCGGTATTATTAGTAAGCCAAAAAGAGGTCACGGAAATGAATTTTAATAATTGTATACCATGGTTTCCTTGTAACTGCTATTTAATTGACAAATAAAAGATATTCAAAACATAAAACCTTTGAAGAATTTCAAAGTTCCAGCTATTCTCTTGATACTACATTATTACTTTTGACATAAAAGGAGATCAGGGTTTACGATACATACTTTATGTTACTAGCAAATTCTGGTAGTAGGTATTTATCTAGTTAATTCAAAATATAAATTCTAAAATAAATACCAAATGCCGTAATGCAGTATCGTGTTCGTATACGTCTAAATGTTATTTTATTGGGAATTAAAATTGTAGGTAGCCTCCCAGTTTCACTTTCGTACCTATATAAATTCATGGTTGCATTCACCATTTTTTAAATTCCCTTTTGTTCCTTCCAGGAACCTAAAATAATACATGAATCGGCGCAGATTTTCATGTTAAGCGTTTAGCAAGACATTTAGCTATTTATTATAGTTAATATTATTGTTTGTTTGTTTCAGACGGAAAGCGAGACGTCTTGTGAAGAGGCTGCAAGATTAACAGCTGAAGGAGCAGCAGCAGATGCAGATGACGATGAGGGTTATGACTACGGAGCATTGCCGCCGCCTCCCGACGGAGGTTACGGCTGGGTCGTTGTATTCGCCTCCTTTATGTGCAACATGATTGTGGATGGCATAGCATATACATTCGGTATTTTCTTACCTGAATTGGTCACATACTTTGGAGAGGGCAAAGGCACAGTCGCATGGGTTGGAAGTTTGCTGTCAGGAGTTTATCTCGCCGCTGGTAAGATTTTGAATTTTTCTCTTATTTAACAACAGCCCTACTTATCTTCGGCAAATGAAATAGAGTTTCAGGTTTTATTCTAACAGTTCGCTATGTCAAATATTTTGATTCTCCAAATACGCGATTGACGGACTGGAGATTCTAAAACTCCACCTCAAACAATGTGATTAATTTTTTAACATTCACTCTAGGCGGGTCTGGTTGTTTCAGCTCAATTTATTTAGTGGCTAATTTCAATTTCTATTACTCTTGAGTAAATTATTACATTGTATAAATACAAATTGAAGAACAACCAGGGATCCTAGAAAAAATGATACAAGATCTTAGTAAAGAAAGCGAAAGAGTGGGTTTAACTATGAACATAAACAAAACGAAGCTATTAACAAATACAAACAAATATGAAATAAAAATCAACAACCAACCTGTCGAATATGTAAACGAATATATCTATTTGGGGCAAATAATCTCACATACAGACACAACTACAAAAGAAATCAAAAGACGAATAGCTAACGGATGGAAGAGATATTGGTCACTAAAAGAGATCATGAAATCCACAGATCTTAGTACTGGTATCAGAAAGAAGGTCTTCAATACCTGCGTTCTCCCATGTATTACATATGGGAGTGAAACTTGGGCCCTTACGAAACATCACAGAAACATGCTGGAACACTGTCAAAGAGCTATGGAACGAAGTATGATAGGTATTAAGAAACAAGATAAGATACGAAACACCGTCATAAGAAGTAAGACAAAAGTCACAGACGTACTTAACAGAATAGATAGTTTGAAGTGGAGATGGACTGGGCACATGCTGCGCAGTCCACAAGAGAAGTGGAGCAACATCATAACAGACTGGTACCCTAGAGATGGGAGAAGGAACAGAGGAAGACAAAGCATGAGATGGGAAGATGAACTAAAACTGACGGCAGGCCCAAAATGGAGAAGGGTTGCTAGAGACAGAGAACAATGGAAAATGTTAGAGGAGGCCTTTGCCAAGAGGCACACTGAACTCAGAGATATCCTATGACTAAAAGACAACCACTACTCAAGGAAGGAAGAAAGCAGTTCAGGATGAGAGGCTTATTATTATATTATTATTATAAATACAAATAGGATTCTATAACTACAAATAGGATTCTATACAAAATATCTTTTGTTGTCTATCTGATTTTAGTGATTTTAACCTAATTAAAATTAACTGTCCAGCTCTTGTCTGACAAAGAAAACGTTAGGAACTGATATTGTCTATTCTAATTATATGCGATTGTCCGTTTCCTATCTATTCGGGTCACGTTGTCGCGTACATGCATCCATTATTCATGCGTCGATTGCAGCTATTTACGTATCTATAGTATAAAACTATAAGTCACTATAAGAGGACCGGACACATTGCAAATGACGTTTGTAATTATTCATGCAAATATGTATGTACATTTATGAGATACTATAACTTTTAGTATAATCTAGACGTTAACAGCCATAAAAATAAGAATAAGATTTGGATTGAGCTAGAAACCGACAATTCCGGTCAACAAATGATTTGTATTTTTATCGCCATTGTAAAGATAGAGGTCGGTAAAATCAAAACTGGTCTTTTCTGAATTAAGTTTGTACGTACATTACTACACAACTATTAGCGTTATCGCTACATTATCCTTTGAATATGTTTTATCTAATCATATAATCTGTAGTTCAAATATTAAATGATTAAATGCCAGTCTACAATATAATAGTAACTAGGCCTATAATATATTTCTTTTTTTATAATTCAGTTGACTCTGACACTAACTTCGTTACTTCCTACAACTTTAACGATGTTTTATCAAGGCAAAAGTTAGGTGATTAGGGGGATTTCAAAGCCAAGCATAGAAAACAGATTTCCACTTTTAATGCATACTTTCAATATTTCCTGTTTGCGAAAGAACACTCGAAACAAAACTATAGCAACTCGTAGTCGAAATGAATTTCCGAAATATCTTTGCTTCATTTTGAATTCCGCTTGTGCGGTCTATCAGGTCATAGATTCGCTAAGATTTTCGCCGCGGGTAGTGGAACTTCCGCGAACTGAAAACTAAGATATTCTTAGTTCATTAATGTTTTTATGAAGTAGTTATTGTTATAAATTGGCGGCTATTAGTTTACGCTATGGCTTTTGGTTATTCATAGAAATTTATTTATATATTTCAATATGGCAATGACCTGAATTGAGTGGATTATAGTCGTAGATATGATAATATTTAGATAAAGAATATCCTTAATCGATTTAGCAATACTAAATGTTAGGAGTTAGTGTTTAAATGTATTCATACTGTCTTTGTCACATAGTTAGGTACAACCGTGGTATTGTTTATCTTGTAATGTTCTTCTCGATTTTGATTCGTGAAACGATTGATGAACCTTTTTCTTTGATAAATATTGAGTTAGTCAGATCTTATCAAAAAATGTTTTTTTCTACATAACTATAACAGCAATAACCAATGTTATTTCTTTTCGCTTTTGTAGTATAACTGTTACTATAAATTATAACAGTAAATTATCACAAAATTGATAATGGCAGGAAGATGACGTGTAGTTTACGAGGCAGGAAAGAAAAGGCAGGCACTGTAATTGTGTTCTAAAAATCCCGGCACTGTGTTGTAAAAAATACCAGAATTATCTGTATATGAATTTTTAACAACAGAATGTGCCAACTGCGTGCTCAAAATTCCATGCTCTTAGTGTTGTTAATGTAATTTAGAACCTAATTTAAATTTTATTTATCCAAGTCATGATTAAGATATTTATTTAAGACAAATGTAAAGATTTGCTCCAAAGGTTTCGAAATAATTATGCCAAGAATGCTGGATATATAGACTCTCCAAACAAATCTGCTACTTAATAATGGAATGATGTGAAGACAGGAAATGTTTTAATTTTGCAGTCACTAGTGCCTTTAACTACGCCAGAAATGGGTATTTCTGACATAAGACATCTTTTACAAGCTTTCCTACATTCTTGGACATTTCCAAATATAATATTTTCTAACACTTGCGCGACTCATCTGTTTAAATAAAACTACTTTTTACGGATTTAGACGCGTATATTTGTTTTAAATTTTGGCCCGACCGATTAAGTCATGAAGTGATGATAAATATGGTATAGGTTTTTGTACTATATGTTGTAATGGGGGAATACAAACTTGAATAATGTCACGGTTGGATCAGTAATATTGTTATTTTATGTGGATTCATTGATTCCTTGAACTGGATTTTAATATTTGTATAAATAATACATGTTGCATAAAACAAGTTTGTTATGTAGGTTTTTGTACCAAGGTGGTCATTTCTAATAAGTTTAAAGATGAATACCTAAACTGGCCATGGCCTGTTGATATTATTCTATATTCGAAGATAACTAGATCTGTATTAACACTACCTATTCTATATTTGGATTTAAATAAACACACAGATTAATATCCTCCTTTTGCTACAAAAAAAGCTACAACTTTAAATACTTTGATTGCGAGGATTTGTTGGATTCAATTAGCATAGAACTTAGCTTATGGTGTTTTTGGGGAAGGCATATGCCCATTAGTAGACTCACAAATGCGATGCAACATTACGATAGGATATTAAATACAAAATAATGGAGCTCGAATGTGGTCAAAGGAACTCGCTAATAAAAGAATGCAATCCCATCAAGGATTATTTCGTTTCGTTTGTCTTGTTTATTCCTCTAGTGCGATAATATGATAAATATGTACTGATGTATTTTTTTGTTTTACTTTTTATTAACACTTATGGTCTTATTCATAATGACTTATCGGAGGTTTAAACGGAGATTTTATCGGAGAGATGATAAACGTTTTATCGTAAAAAGACTATTATGAATAACAAGTTTTGACAATTTTCGCGAACCGATTTTAGCGAACTTTTAAACCTCCGATGAGTCATTATGAATAAGACCATTACTCTCTATTGTTTACTAGCTGCTGCCCGTAACTTAACTTCGTTCGCATGGAATTTAGACGCCAAACCCTATTAAATTCTACATAAAACCCATCCTCTTGAAGTATTATCTACTATATAAAAATAAGTCGGGTTTTCCTTCCTGACGCTATAACTCCAGAACGCACGAACCGATTTCCACGGTTTTGCATTCGTTGGAAAGGTCTCGGGCTCCGTGAGGTTTATAGTTCTTTTTTTTTGAATTTTTTTTTAAACTTTTCTTTGGTATGGCAAAACAACGTTTGCCGGGCCAGCTAGTATCTATTAAAAACACCGTATCGAAATACGTTGCGTAGAGTTGAAGATATAAGCTCACATAGGGACATACATACAAAAATGATGACGTTGTTTTATAGTAAGTAAAGATAAAAATGTAATATGTTTGGTCCCCAGGTCCTGTTGTATCGGCGTTGTGCAACAAATACGGTTGTCGAGCTGTTTGCGTTGCTGGTTCCTTCATAGCTACAATAGCTTTTGTGCTATCCACTTTCAGCAAGAGTGTCACAGTCATGATGTTAACTTATGGAATAATTGGAGGTGAGTCAAATAAATATAGATGTTATTTTATTCAAATAAATATAGCTATTATTATTTAATTCACATAATTTTATCGACACGTGTATTAAAAATGGAAAATTGTTATGATAATATAACCCCCTATAGACCTATACTTAATCCGCGACTTGACTTTTTTATCATAAAATTCTTTCTCTCTCTCTCCAGCCCGTTTACGTCCCACTGTTGGGCACGGGCCTCCTCCACTTTGGGAGGGGTTATGGTCTACTGTGCCACCCGTATTCTTAATCCGTCACCACACGGAGAAAAAAATTCTTTAAGACCGACTAAATAAATGGACTCTTGCCATATTAGCTTAAATTGGCTACATATACAGATATCCTATCTTTTATTGAGTATTTTGACAAAATGTCACTCAGTTTACGATTTTCAATTTTTACACAAACGGTTTTAGGAACTTCAATATTGTAAGTCCGTCCTTTCCGATGCATTGACCTGTAATGGGATGATGTAGGTAAAGACCTTGTAAACTTTGTGTAAATAATGTAATTATTAATTATGTTTGTTTATCCACAAAAGGGATTACCGTTGTTTACCACTAACAAACAAACCCTTTGTAGGTACATAATTGGAATCTGAATAACAGTTTCCGTCCTAAGGATTACCAGTAACCTTGTTTTAAACAAAACATGTGTTCATTATCTATACTAATACACATAATAAAGGATTTGTTTGTTTGTTTGTTTCACATGAATAGGCTCTGAAAATATTGGACTGATTAAAAAATTCTATTTTAACTAACCCCGATAAAAATAAATTTCAAAACTAACTGTTCCTCGCAACTTCTTACACGTAGGATTTAGAAATGAAAGTAACAAATTATACAATAAAGCCACCCTCTTGAAATACTCTATCTAATAAAATAATCCCCATCAAAATCCGTTGCGTAGTTTTAAAGATATAAGCTCACATAGAGACATACATACAAAAAAACGACTTTCTTTTAAAATAAGTAAGGAAGTCATTGCCTAAATAGGAACAATAGAACCCTGGGTAGCAAAATTTTGAAAAATATTTTTGTTTATTTATTTTAAACTTCATGCACATACATTTTATACATAGGCGGACTTAATGCCTAAGGCGTGTATAATCCAAATATGTATCAAGCTCTGAAGAAGAAGCTACTTTTATCAATAATGTTACCCATACTAAGCTGGGAGAGGATTTTTATTGACTTATTCTGTCACTAAAAATCTTCCACTAAAAATAATTTGATGCATTTAATGATTATATTTACATTCAAAGATATAAAACAATAGCTATTGCCCGCAATTTTGTACGCATGGAATTTAAAAACCAAACTCATGAACAAAATTGTCATTCTATTGAACCACTTCATCTATTAAAAAAGCCGCATCAAAATCCGTTGCGTAGTTTGGAAGATATAAGATCACATACAAAAATAAAGACTTTGGTTTAAAAAAAATAAAGATAGATGCGTGTACGTTTCTATGTAACGTCATAAATCTAAAAACTATTGTTATACTAGTTCCTCATTATACGAATATAAATCGAGTTCCTTATTATCTCTTGTAAATCTATTAGACTTTCTTAAAATGTTAAATCGAGTCTACTGGATTCAGGCAGTTAATGTACCTACAGTATTTTGTGATAAGATATGACACGTATCTATAATTTTATTGCATTGTAATATAATAAATACAGGTGCTGTGTCTATATAACATGTAAACGTACGAATTAGAAGAATATTTCAATGTAATTTCAAAGTATTGAATATTTGACGGGCTTCGTGGTCTAGTGGTTCATGTAACGGACTGCCGTTCACGAGGTCGCGGGTTCGATTCCCGCTCAGGACAATCATTTGTGTGATGTTTATAAATGTCATACAAATGTCTGTTCTGTGTCTGGGTGTTTCTATGTATTATAATTATGTATTTACACAAGAAAAGTAGTATAATGTAGTATATCCGTATTCTGGTACCCATAACACAACCATATAAGCTTAGCTTGGGCCCAGAAGACGTTGTGTGAAATATCCGTGATATTTATTATTTATTTAGGTTAATGTAAGTTCGACGTATATATTTATTAATTTTTATCCCGATGTTTTGGCGATTATTCAGTCACCAAAGTGATTTTATTTGAATTAATAAATCACGGAAGTGTTAGAGAATGATTGTAAGTTTTCAAATACAATTGAATGCTTTTGTTAAAATTTTTATCAAGCTGGGCTTACACATCTTTTTACCCTGCCTAAACAATAGCGGCTGAAATTTAGAAAAATAAACAGTTTTAAATAAATATATATGTACTAATTAAATGTCAAACTGCATTAACGCCATGCTGCGGCGTAGATCTTCCGTGCCGTAATAAAGAGAGGAAAAATCTTGTGTTTGCGACCTCATATTATGAGATAGGGAAAATTTTAAAATGTTAAGATTTCATAATACTAAAAGGCTGAATATCATATAGTACGGGATCCGTAGTACATTTTTTTCACTTGATTACTATCAAGCTGAATTTCCGTGAGTAGCTTTATTATGACGAGACGCCCAATAATTTTCTATTCCAAAATCTCGATTGTGGTAGCTAACAGAGATAGCAAGGATAAAATATCGTACTACCCGTAAAAAAAAAGACGTAAGTAAACTTGCGTCAAAAATTTCAAAAAAATCACTTACTGCCTTCTTCCAGTAATAGTACGATATTTTATCCTTGTTAGCTCTGTTAGCTACCACAATCGAGATTTTGGAATAGAAAATTATTGGGCGTCTCGTCATAATAAAGCTACTCACGGAAAATCAGCTTGATAGTAATCAAGTGAAAAAAATGTACTAAGGATCCCGTACTAATACTATGGCAGTATTTACAGCATTCAGTTTATTGATTCTACATTTCTTGAAAATATTGGGTTCTGAAGTGTGTTCTGGGTTCTGGTTGTTAAAGGATAAGGAAGATTTTATTCTAGTTTGGGGCATTTTGCTTTTGATGAATTTGTAAAATTAAGATAGTAATAAACTTTGCCGTTAATAGTAGCATATTTTTATAGTTTTATAAACTGTATATATTTTAATCGCTTATTTATTCATTGCATTAGGTGGCGTCCATTAATTACATGAGACATTTTTGAGAATTTTGCGACCCCCCCTCCCCCTTTGGTAAGATTTCGTAAGATTTTCCTCAACCCCCTCCCCCTCCCTTAATCTAACGCGAGATTTTTCAAAATTTATGTTTTGGCTGTAAACATGTTGGATTATTGAGAAAAAAACAAAAACACAACTTTCTCTATTATCTTTATTTAAGACTAGCTGACTAGTATATTTGTCAATATTTCCGTAATTTATCACATATACTTTACACCGTTTTCTGCTAGAAAAAAAATTACGTGATATTTGCTAAGACCCCCCCTCACCCCTAAGTGAGATTTGGAAAGATTTCGCTTGACCTCCTCCCCCCCCTAGAACACCTCACGTAATTAATGGACGCCCCCTTAATCTGAATACTAATTATGACTAATTATTATGAAGACATGTGTCATGCGATATTCATAGTTTAGTTTACAGTGTGTATTTAGTTTGGTATGGCAATAAAGGACCAATAGAACGTGAGAGTTATGTAAACGTTTCCCTGTCCTTGGCATGTTGGCACAGTTATGAACTGGCGTCTGTTAGTCGCATGCCGTCCTTCGTTACTAGGTTTCACCAAACAATATTGAAGGATACCATATAGTTTTAGTTTGAATAATTGAAACTTAATGTCAATAACAAATGCTAGTACTTGTTACTACTTATTAGGTAGTTTGTTAGACTTCGTAGCACTCGTAGCGTAATCTGTCATGATATGAACTTCGTATCAAAAAGTTGTTGGTTTTGATAGGTTTAATTTAAAATCTGGACCTTCATATCTGTGTTGAATACAGCTATTAAAGGATGTTTTAAATGTTGTGTACCTATTAATGTTGTGTATTTAGAAAAAGAATGTAACACTTCACACAAATATTTTTTTAAACTAACTCTATAAGTGAATTATAGTAGAAAAAGTGATCACCGCAAGCGGGACTTGAACCCACGATCTCGGAATACCGTCCCGTCGCTCTACCGACTGAGCTATTGCAGAAGTGCTAACAGTAACCAATGTCTCCACTACAATCTTACTCGAATGCTTGCTTGCGGTGATCACATTCTCACTACAATTTCATTTATTAAGTAAAAGCATAGCAATTCAATTGTAAAATTAATAAATTACTTTAACTCTATAAGCTTACCCCATAAGACCAGATAACATATTATGATAATTTTTACAAAAAAAAAACCACTTAACTAATGTGAACTGTCATAATATGTTTTAATTCGCTGCATCCGCATCAAGTTGTTTAATGTTAATTAGTGTTGTATTTTAACAATATTGTGCTATTGTAGTTAGTTTAAATAATTTTCAACAAATGCCAACATAGCTGTTAGCTATCTTCTTCCCACTGTTGGACATGGGCCACTTCTACAACAGTATTAGATAAGTCGACTGTAGTACACCGAACAAGCACGTTACATAATTGCACAGTTTACAGATATTTATCTACCTTTGAAGTGGAGATTCCTCCCTGTTCTTAGAGTACATGCGAAAAATAAAAAAAAGTAATTTGAAAAGCAAGCTTGTTCCTTTATTTATAGAAAGTAAGAAACAATTTATTACGGCAAACTAGGAATTAAAGAACAGTAATTATTAAAAGCTATTCTTTAGTCTGTAAAATCTGAAGGTCCGTTTTGGAGGATTCCATTCCGACCACAACTCTAGCATTAAATATTTATTTTCAATCAAACGTCCTTTGTATCATAAGATTCATAAGCCAGTTATTTCGTATGAATTTAAAGTATTATGTATTGCAAACGTAGTATTTGGTGCTGAAAGATATTTCACGTTGCTGCGTCATTCTTATGCTCGTAATTGTATTTTCAGCGCAGTGCTGTTATTTCAAGATACGTTATTTTCTATTGTTCTTGACTATAAATAGAGTCTACCTGTAGCTTTTGCCATTTTAAATAATGCGATTTTATACAGAATCTAAGGCAATCGTTTAAGGACTAGTGAGTTGCCCTAGAGTCGCACGTTCTCGACGATTGATGATTTTAACCTTCTTTTTGCATTAATGACAAATATAATATAGACACATCTCCACCGGTTTACATGAAACCTGAAAACCCCAACATGTAACACTTGAACCTTCTTTAAGCACACTTCCTTGGCTTTAGTAACACCCATATATCTCAACTAACACTAACTACAGTAATCTGACAGATGACCTCGTCCCAAATGTTCCGGCGAGAGGCAATGCACACGCGTTGAAGGGACCTATTGATCCCCCCACTGGGTTGAGCCCCACGTAACGGGGCTACCTCATAAGGGGTTATCAGGCCACACACCCGGTTAGGACGAGGCGAGAAAAAAATTTACTACAGTAGTAATAACTATGTAGTAATAAGTATGACTCCAATAAATCCTTTGGACAAGTCAAGATACTTGATATTTATTAGCAGTATATATTTATTATTATCATTTAATATTTTTTTACGTTTATTACTTTTTCATTCATGCATACATTATCATAAATCATTTTATATATTTATGATACAATTAATTAATTCATTACAATTTAACTTTCAATGTACATGTTGATGTTACAAAGTTGAATAGTGGATAATTATTGAAAGATAGATCCTTGTGTTACTACTATCTAGATATAAACAAAGTAATAAGGTTATCGTATAACCTATATTTTACACTACTAAGAGAATTATTGCTACTTCTTTGTTGCTATACTGTATAACAAATCGATTGCAATTTAGAGTTAAATTAAAGATTATTTTCGAAATCATCATTTTTTGCCGCTCCAAAAGTAATGAAACGTTTTTGTAAAAATTAAGAAAATTTTCGTAACCTTCTACCTCTTTGTGAAAGGGTTTCATATTAAGAGTGTAGAAGTACTTATACCTCTAAGGGTTCTATCCTCAACAGAGTGTATAAAATAAAGAGAAAAACATTTTTTACACAATGTTCCCTCCTAATTAAAATAGTATTTAAACATTTTTGCAAGTAGTTGTTGGCCAATCTATAAAATACAGTTGTTTACATCGTCTTAGGCCTTGACTTGGATTAACGACTGCAATCTTATGACAATAACAGACTTTGTAATGAATTCATACACATTAACATGTTCATACGCAATAATCCCACAACCACACAGTAAAGATGAGTCGGATATATCATCATTAAAAATTCAAATATTCCAAGGGGCTAATGAATTCTGCAA
Organism: Orgyia antiqua; assembly: GCA_916999025.1. NCBI lineage: Eukaryota > Metazoa > Arthropoda > Insecta > Lepidoptera > Erebidae > Orgyia > Orgyia antiqua. The sequence continues at coordinate 30,974,218 of OU779866.1, forward strand.
TACGTATGCAAAATTTGTCCTTTGTCAATAAATTGCGACACTAAATAATAAACAGATTCGACAAATTCTTTGTTCTTTAAAACCCTTGAACACTGTAACGTCTCACTCGTGAAATTGGACATTTGCCAAAAGATACACAGAGTGAACGGAGTGCCCCAAATGATGCTTTCACGCAAGCGTTAGGATCCTTCAGACAATTAAATGGATATGTTGAAAGTGGAAATGCCATTCTACCGATGAGTAATTTTTCGACCTTACTACTTAATAATGCATCTTTGTCACAAAGACTTCGCTATGATGAAGGGGAAGCTATCCTCGCATGACTAGACTGGGAAAAACCGTTCAACCCTTAGTATATTCATGGATTCCGTTTGTTTCTATACCTTTTACGGGAAGTGATTTTCTAGTCTACACCAGACGTAAATAAAAGTGCCGTCCTTATTGGGAGAATAGATTCGACTAAATTTAGTTCTTTACGACTGAAGAATCCTTTAAATAACATTGAACCAGTTTGAATGTTATTAGAACAGGGACAGTTGGCTACTTGCCAATTGTTACAGACGTAATGGCGCCTAGCTAGGCTATATTATGTTTATAGAACTCTTCATGATAAGCTGCAAACGGTTTGTTAAAAGTAGCGTTCATAATGTTTATCTCTATTTTAAAATCAGACATTAGAATCGATAACATTATTCACAATCTAGTTTGACCTAATTCTGGTATCGTTGATACCAGAATTAGGTGCATGGCTTCAAGGCTGAAGTAATGAAAAATACATCAGGACTAACAATGTACATAATGTAAATTCCGATGACTCTAGTGAAATAGAACAAAAGTGTTATTTAAATGTTACGTGTTGGTTCTTTGCCTAAATTTTCTATCTGCCAATGCCTTAAAGTGGGTAAATCGACTTGTAATATGTTTAAAGATAATAATAGCTCAATATAAATAAGCTGTAGATACTAAATACCTGATTTATAGTACAAAAATTAGCGTAATAGTTGGTCAGTAAATTTTGCGTGCTAAAAACAGCTGTCTTCCAAGTTCATGAATTTCATCAATCGTGATTTATACATATGTACACATAGGAACGGTTCTCAAAAATCGTGTTACTTAGTTTCTTTTTTTAATTTAAGCGTTTCAATTAGCGAGTTCATTTAGCACCAATTTAAGTGTGATCCTGGTTGGCAGCCAACTGTTGATATCATCAAAAACTCAATGTCGATACTTCTGAGAAATATTTTATTCTGAACTATCATATAGTGAGAATTTATAACAAAACGATAACATTTACGAGCAATATCATGATTATTAATGATCATCAATCAAATCTCAATAAACAGGATGATTTCTGAGTGTTGTAAATACGGAGAGTACTATGTATTAAAATTAATAATATTTTTTTACACTCTCAATCTTCTATAGATTCTTTTCGTTATTAAATAAAAATAATTCATAACAAATAATGTGCATGATATTGTAGGTATTGATTGATATCTAAGAAGCAAAATCGAGCAGTAGTCAATAATATATATACTCTTGTATGCATTCAATAGTTTCAATACATTTTAATAGTGTCAACGCTTTGATTATTGTCAACATCTTCCGTTATATTTACATTCAACGAAGTTCTTTTTAATATATTTTCTAAGAATGTTTTATCTCCAAGAATTTCATCTTCAATATTGAATTTATTATATTAAATTTAAAAGCGATCTCGTAGAAACATAATTTTAGGTAACGTCTTTTCGTTATTATGCCTACATTTAGAGCAATCATAATTATTTTACATAATAAATTTTGATATTGTTTTTGCGAAAGCGCACAGTAATCTTGTCTGGTCTAATATTTATAGTAGGTGTTCGTAGGTTATAACAAAAAAAGCAGGGCCTACATCAATATTATCGTCGACACGTACATATTAACACAGCTAGTAGGTATAGAAAATGAAGAATTAGGGATATTTTTTTTGTTTACTCAAAATCTACTAAGTATATTTTAATTCTGATTTACGTGTTTCTATATATAATAGTTACTTATGTTTTGAAAGTTATTTCATTAGTTAATACGCGATAATAGACCGAAAAATGAAAAAAATAAAAAATTAGAGAGGTTGTTTCGCTAAGATTTTCTATCGAGAAAACTTTTTTCAATCGCGTTTCTGAGTTTATGCGATCCTAGATCATATATTGAAAAAACATATACTTAAAAATTAGAGCTCTAGCCATTCAATCTAAAGAAACAATGAAAACTTCGTACGTAGAAAAATGCACGAAGCTATTTTGGTATCCTCTTAACAATATTATCAAAACGAAGAATGTTGTTGACAATCATAAATTAATCGTCTTTGACTTAGTGGTTTTATTAAATTGCTTATTTTGTTTACCTGATTAAAACTACGCATGATATTATTCCGAATCAATATTTGTTTTAATAACAATAAAAAACATGTAAACAAAAATGCTTTTGATTCATTATACAAGGAATTTTTATATTTTTTAATATTTTTTGTATTGTGTAGGCCATCATTCACCTTCCACTTATTAATATATTTATTGCCAAGACGTTGTTAACGAAACATTTGGCCATTTTCCACGTGTGACCGGTTCTATTCAGAACCTTAAAATTTTCCTTTACAGAATTATCTTGTTGATTGAATGAAAAGCGACAGTAACATATTGTTTTTTTATAAATTCAGGCTAGAGAACTGCTGTAACTGAAATAGCCAGAACTTGTTGTCTTGAAGTAGCCATAGGCGTCCCGCGTTAAATCTCGCGTCTGGCCAGTCTACGAAACAAACTCATTTGAGGATTCAGAGTCACCTTTATTCCTTTTGCTGAAATAAACCAGATGTGGTGTCGTGGGACACCAGGTAGGAACGAAGTTCCTTCGTCTATTGTAGAATCGACACAATTTGCAAATTATGTAGGTTTTCTTGATTTTTCTCTTAAATTTTGCTGATTAGTTTTTATTTAAGTACAGGAAAGTATTTAAGAAATTCAGTATTTTAGGAAATAATAAATTACGTAAAATAAAAAAATTGGTCAAGTGCCAGTCGGACTCGGCAACGTTATTAGTATCGAGCGAGAAACGGTAAAAATATCATGTTTGTTGTATGGGAGCCCCCCTAAATATTTATTTTATTTTATTTTTAGTATTTGTTGTTATAGCGGCAATAGAAATACATCATCTGTGAAAATTTCAACTGTCTAGCTATCACCGTTCTTGAGATACAGCCTGGTGACAGACGGACGGACGGACGGACGGACGGACGGACAGCGAAGTCTCAGTAATAGGGTCCCGTTTTTACCCTTTGGGTACGGAACCCTAAAAATCGTAATTCAAATTATCAATTAAAATAACAAAATATGTATGTCTCTTTATTTTTGTTTGACAACATAAAATTACATAGAAATAGAAATAATTACAAAAAAAAGTTTATTATTATTATAAGTAATTCTTATTATTTAGTCTCAGAAAAGAAAGAAGGACAATGAGAAAGGATACACTACTTGCTTGTGTATACGACTGTCGCGCGGTTTTATTCCACGCACTTTTTCTTACGGTTTTTTTTCAGTTCGGTCGCGCAGCAAAAGTCCTCCTAGCTTGCCGTAAGGAACTTCGTTCCAAAAATACTATGTTCTGGTTTTTCGGCTAATCAGCTTAATTCTTAAGACCATTTATGTATTACACACTCCGTTAAAACGAACTGTTAGCTCAATTAATCATATTTATTGAATATTATCTAGGTCTTGTTTACTTAATGATTATTTTGACGAAGCGTCGCTGCTTTGTACCATTTCCAAAACTAACATTGTGTGTAAATTAATCGGTTAGTTATTTGCCAAGAAATGTGGAATATTGTACCGGACTATGACGCATTATAAATGTGTGGCGACGACCTCTTTACAGTGCACCAGGCAACAACCCATATGTTTTCTTTGTTTAGTTGAAATACTGATTGGCCGACAGCTAACTATGACTCATTGGATATCATATTCCTAATATCATTTATTCTTTGTAGTGGTCATTGTCCAATTACCCTTTATTTATATTGCTGCTGGGGCGTTAAATCTTTTGATTCCTCTAGAGGAAGTAAATATTATCTGTGGTGACGGATTAAGAATACAAGTGACATGACCCCATATCTTTCTTAGGGAGCTGTAAGAGTCAACTAAGGGAAAATATCACCAGAAAATATCGTCAGTGAGAGAAAAAACTTGAAACTAAACTCTTTGCCAACATCTCTGTAGACCAAAGTAAACCAGAATTCTCCTAATCTATGGTACATACTGTACCATAATAAGAAAATAAAAATGAAAAGTAAATATTATATAACGTTTCGATTTTGTTTTTGTATATTGATTTTATGACTAAAATTTACCTTCCTTGGAAATGTTTTTCTTACTGTGACTTTTACTTTTAAAAGGTAACTGACCGGAATGTCATTTAAAATATACATAGTCAATACTTGTCAACAGCCGCTTCAATGTTTCGTTATTTCTCGAATTATTAGGCGAAAGTTATCAATAATTCATTTCATTTATTTAACATATGATTTCCTATGCATTTACGTAGAAGTCAGAGTCTATGGTTTGCGGTTACAATCGAATGAAAAAACCACAAATGTAACAGTATACCTCTTGGTCTAAACATATTATCTTGGTCTGGCGTACTACAGTACTCCAAATACCCTTCCATTAAGGACAAGTGCTAACTAATAGGCGTATAAGATCTGAATACTAGTCATTACCATTTTGTCATATTTACGTAAACCTCAAAGTTATTATCCTATTAAAATTATAGCATACTCTACTATAGTAAGTCTCATTTTATGCCTTTGGCGTTTATAAGACGGACAAGGTCGAAAATAATATGAGTGAGTATTAATAGTTTTGTTTGTGTGTTTGTATAAAATATGTTAAATAACTAGAGATGCCATTGGTACCTATTCCATGTGCACAATTAAACTTAATTAAAAAATAAAAATTGATAATGTCAATAACACTATTCGGCATTGCCGAATAGTGTTATTGACACTATCAATTTACTATAAATTTAACTACAATATAAATTTAAGTTAGTAAGTCACACTATCAATTTAAGTTTTAACCCAACTTTCTTATTTAAAAAACTGTGTAATAATGTTATTTAATACTAGCTGACTTGCTAAACGTTGTTTTGCCATACAAATGTCAGGGGTGGACAATCCTTATCACTTAGGGGTATGAAAAGTAGATAGTAGCCGATTCTCAGACCTACTGAATATACATATAAAATTTCATAAAAATTGGGCAAGCCGTTTGGAAGAGTATCGTAACTAACACTGTGACACGAGAATTTTATATATTACATGAATGTGTATGACGCAGTAAAATTGGCCACATTGCCTTATAAAAATAATCTACATTGTATGCCAGCGCAAATAAACATAACACTAAATGTTATAGGTAATAAATTGTCATGATTGATTCACTTGATTAGATAGATAGTAATTGACTGTCTCGGCCGAGCTATAGGTCTATTACTGAATATGAAGACTAGGTAATAAGTGTAGAATGTGTAGATACATTATCTGCCCTACCTAACTGATCTCGGAAATGTATGGCTTTTAAGTCTCCATCATCTTTTTGTCCCTTAACGTGCGGTTTTGCGCCGCTTGCATTCGTCCGAATCCCAATCCAGTATGTGGTCTCATAGCGAAAGAACATTATTATGATGTTTTCTTTGGTACTTGGTCTATGAAGTCAGTTCCTAAATTTCTAGTTTTCTTTTTCTTATGCATAGAAATCAATTACAAAGACCGTTTTCTTATTTTTAGGGTTCCGTACCCAAAGGGTAAAAACGGGACCCTATTACTGAGACTTCGCTGTCCGTCCGTCCGTCCGTCCGTCCGTCCGTCCGTCCGTCCGTCCGTCCGTCTGTCACCAGGCTGTATCTCAAGAACGGTGATAGCTAGAGAGTTGAAATTTTCACAGATGATGTATTTCTATTGCCGCTATAACAACAAATACTAAAAATAAAATAAAATAAATATTTAAGGGGGGCTCCCATACAACAAACATGATTTTTAGGGTTCCGTACGCAGTATCTCAAGAACGGTGATAGCTACACAGTTGAAATTTTCACAGATGATGTATTTCTATTGCCGCTAAAACAACAAATACTAAAAATAAAATAAATATTTAAGGGGGGCTCCCATACAACAAACATGATTTTTTTACCGTTTCTTGCTCGATACTAATAACGTTGCCTTATGTTGCATAGATAATGGTACGGAACCCTTCGTGCGCGAGTCCGACTCGCACTTGACCAATTATTTATAACACGCTTTTATTGGCTTGGTAGATATTTATCAATGTATTAATCTTGGTAACGCAATTTTTGAAAGCTATTCTTATCCACTTGCAGTAGTCTGATTTATCTGAAATTTTGTACATATTTTGAGGACTGATGACAATGCAATAATTTTAAAAAATTCTGAATTTTCGTCTTGTTTTTTAGTTTTTGAACTAAGCATCTACGTATCTTTTCAAAAAAGGCATGTAACTCAATATTATTAAAAGGTTACGTGAGTTTCCTTACATACGAAGATTCGCTTCAAATTAGGTTTATGCCAACATAAGGCTTTTATTTGTATGTTCTGTATCAAAAGTAAATTAGACGTAATTGAATGACGCTCCCTTCTTTCATCACTCGCCGTACATGATGTTGTGAAAGCAAATTGGTTAAAACACCCTGTCATTTGGCGTCATGCCAAATTGAACAATTCTCACTAATCATAAAACATAGCTTACCTCTTGGTACAATTTGTGTCGTTTTGTGACTGAAAACCTTCAGTTTATAGAACATATTTTTACTAAAGATATGACGTAATGAAGTTTAAAGATCTGTTGACAGTAATTTTGTAAGAAGACATAAGTAAAGGCATTTCCTCTACTGTAACGTGTCCATGATCAGTCATGTTTCAAAGCCTTTCCAAGCGTAACAGCATTATTAGAACCTTTGCCTACAGAAAGGTCCTGTATTCGACTCGGAATGCGTGTATGTCTTTGAAATCTGGGAAAGCTGTCTAATACTGATGCTGACTTATAAAATTGTATTTTGATCATAGTTTTAAAATCGTTCGTTAACTGTCTATCATTTACTTCATGTATGGGGTGTAATTTCTATGTATCGTATTTTAAGGCCTATTAATATTTCCACTATCAACTGGGTCTCAACTAGAAATTCTGAAAATAAATATTCGAAAACGATCGAGTTCCTAGTAGCTTCGTGTGGGTTGCGAATGTTGCGATTCAATTAATTTAATGGACATGAATTTAGTCTCAAGATGAACCTCAGCAATGCGTGGGATTGGAACCTATGAGCACCCATTACATCTTCTATTTTGTCTTTCTACAAAAATTAGAGTTATAGCTGCTTAGCTGTTAGCCAGCTTAGAATCAATATATTTATTACGTATCAGTATATAATAAGCATCTTTTGATTACGATAATTTTTGAGTTTATCAATTTACGAAATATTAAATGTTTGTTGCAGGTCTTGGCTTTGGTATGATCTACCTTCCTTCGGTCGTAGCCGTTGGCTACTACTTTGAGACGCGGCGATCTCTTGCTACGGGCATTGCCGTATGCGGTTCGGGTGTGGGAACTTTCAGTTTCGCTCCTCTTGCCACGATTCTGATCCAGGAATTCGGATCTTGGCAAGCTGCTAATCTACTTTTAGCTGGTTTGATTCTTAACTGTGCTGTGTTTGGTGCACTCATGAGGCCTTTAGTTTATCCCAAGGTAAATTACGATTCTTATCAAATTATTAATAGGGTAATTATTAAGGGTATTAAACTATTGTGTAACTATTAACGTTTCAATGTTCATAGATAATCCTTACAACTAAATGTATATGGTAATAAGGTTATGGTAATTATTATCATGATTTTTATATAACCTAGTGTTCTACGTTGTATCTGGGATTGTCATAACATTTTTTATTAATTCTGGCACATCGGACGCATTTTAATGTTACATATTTCAGACAGCCGGTGAGAAGCCTTTACTCCAACGTATGGCTGAGGAAAAGAGATTGCAAATGGAGCGAGGCTCTATTGGTGGTTCATACTTTGTTGTCCAGTTACCTGATGGTACAATGGAGAAGAGGCTGAAGGTGAACGTTGTAGACGAATCTGTATGTAGTTGCTTCTTACTAACATTTTCTATGGTGATGGATATAGCTTAAGACTTTGGTTATCGCGTATTTGCCAATATAGTTTCCCTTAAAATCCCGAATACTGTTTCGCGTGTTTAATTTGTTTCATGTATGTCACTAATGAAGCCGTATATTTATTATTATTATACTTGGAAATATTACAAATAAAAAATATTCGTAAAAACAAAAATACAAGGTCTTCGGCTATATCTTGTTTGCGTGAATCCTTTTTTCTATCATATTGCAGTGAATGTTATTCTTATATCTTGTTGAGACTCACTGATCTTTATAACAGGCCTGATATTTTATTTTAGATCTTCCATTAGTGATTATTGAAAATTGTTTTGGTACTAGTTTTTCTTTCTTAACTTTCTAATTTTTTTTCTTAACTTTTATTTTTGAAAGTGATTAGTGCCAGTATTTATATTTTTTTTTTAATATTAACAAAGAGTATAATTATGTATAATGCTTTGTAGAATCGAAGTTATTTATTTTAGTTTTTTATTACATTTTCTAAATAGTAGTTATTTATGCTATTGGAGTTTTATTGATATTATTAATGACCGTTTGTGTATGACGTCATGCTTTTGATGTATTCTTTTACTATTGTCTTTCGCTCTTAGTAGTTAGTGTGTGTGCTAAAAACTAATAAACTAAATCATTGTTTATATTGTTGTATTAGCAATAAAATATTTTTATTGTTCCGTAAATAACATACCATTTTAATAAATAACCATCTATAATATCGGTTAAGGCAAGTAGTAAAAGTATTTATGGACTTTTATGAAGCTTTACAAATCCAGACATGCCATGTAGTTCGAAAAATAGGGTAAATAGTCTTCTTACATTGTTAGTACGCTTTACCATCAAAGATTCCATTGGATCAAGAATGGGAACAAGTAATTTATTTAAAAAAAACGTCGATGCTATTATCTACCTAAGACCTTACTAGAATTAAGTATGTACTAGCGTAATTTAAAATTGGTATTATGCGAAAAATATCGTTAGTAGACATAATTATGATTTGATCACGACATGTAATATGATAAAGTAATATGAAATAATGATAATATGATAATCTAAAGTTTGTCAATTGATTGTCTGTATAGTGTAAGAAAAAATATTTCGAGTCTGTAAGTCCAAGTTATAACTACAAAAATATCTGCTTCTGTTCTTTGAGGACTTTAGGAGTTCATGATTATGTATAATTTATTTACAGGCGCCATTAAACATCGACCCTGGAGTACATTCATCCCTAAACTTAGAGGCATTGGCGCGCGTACCTACGGTGCCCAATATGCCTGGTGTGCCCACCGTACCTACATTACCAACTATCACAGAAGCTAAGGTTATCGATGAAAAGGAAGAAAAGAAAAAGGTATAATATATCCTTAATTTATACTCTCTCTCTCTCTCCAGCCCATTTACGTCCCACTGTTGGGCACGGGCCTCCTCTACTTTGGGAGGGATTATGGTCTACTGTGCCACGCTGACCAGGCGTATTGACACAGGGTTTATTTTCGAGTTTTCCGTCTCTCACAGAGGGTGTTTGTTATCTGTGTGTAATATCCCTTAGCTGACTTTTACAGCACCCTTGGGAGGAGATGGGGTGGTGACACTTGTATTCTTAATCCGTCACCACACAAAATTTATACTATCTTCATGTAAATATTCTATTATATCTATTTAGTAATTTAAGTTAGACTAAAATTACCTATTAGCCTTGGTTGGCTAGATTGTAATAGTTTGATGAATGTGGTCTCCAAAGACCGGAGTCATCAAAAAGAAAAAAAAATTTAATATTGTTCCATACATACAGTTAAATAGATAGATGAAATCTATACCTACTAATATTAAAATGCTGAAGAATTTGTTTGTTTGAACGCGTATCTCAAGAACCGCTCTTCCGATTTGAAAAATCCTTTCAGTTTTGGGTTTAAACATCAATACTGCTGCGACTAATAGGAGCGAAGAATCAGTAATTTTTTTTTTTTGTAAAAGCGGGTAAAATTTTCTAAATTTCATGCGAAAGAAGGCACAGGCAACAGCTATATCCAAATAAGCAGAAAGTAATTATTCAGTAGGTACAATCCATTGGTTCCTTAGTGTTTGAAATATCAAGAAAAAGCAAAAAAAAAATGGTTGTGTAATTATGTACGCATGTAAAAATATGTACCAGACGTTTGTAACTAACTTCATGATGTCGACTTTTTGTGTTCATAAAATTTTAGTCAATGAAATTATTTTCCCTAACGAGCCATAAGAAAAAACTTCTAACATCCCATGATGTTGTCGGTAGGTATAGTATAAAAATATAGGGAAGCAATTTCTCACTCTGCTCACCCTGAGAAGAGAACTGGCGTAATAGATAGATATATTTATTTGCTAAAACACGTGTATACATACAAACAATAAATGTAAACAATAGAATGCATGCAAGGTGTTACACTATTTCAAGTTCAAACATGTTTTGCCATTCACATGACGTGCAAATATCGGTTAATTAAAATTATAATTATGCAATTTTTAAATGAGATTAGTTAAAACAAAATCGTAATTTAATAATAATAATTTTAATATAATAATAATTTATTTCATATACAATAACTTTTATACATTTTTCATATCAGAGTCTTCCTTTTAAGTATAAAGATACTTGTGCCAGGAAGGCTCCCTCTTCCATATTTATGAAATTAAATCTACAATAATTTAATCCAATGCAATACAAGACAACGAGCGAACATTACTAACAACTACCTACCTATTTTATGCTATGCTAGCTGTGTGTGAAATGTGTGAATGTATTTACTTGTAGATGAACTATGAGCGATTAAAGTGACGAGCGCGCGTGTGCGCGAGAACAGGGATGGACTGACAAGCATGTGAGACTAGTGTGTATTCTGTAGGTGCGCTTGATCTATTTTACAATTTAAAACTTTGGACATATAACTACATTATAATTTGTTTTGAATATATGCAATGTATATTTTAGTAATTAATACAGTTCAGAGTTAGTTCTTACTAATCCTACCACTATCATTAACATTTAAGTTTATACGAATGTGTGAATGGATGTATGTATGTGTATTATTGTGTCATGCAAAGAAACCAAATGGCTTTTTAGTAAAAAAAAAAAATCTGTGACCCATCTACTATAGGTCATCACATAAAGAAGAAGAAAGGAAGAAGGGAGCAGCTATAACGGATTTAACAATTATCATAAAGAATTAATTATTAAATAAGAATTAATTAAGATGTCAAAGATTATATAATAATAGTAGGTACAGCAGCGTGACAAAACTATGATGTCATAAAGATTAAAATAAATGTCAACCAAATTAATGTCAATTAAATTATATGTCAATCAAATTAAATTTCAAATTTTTTATTTATTTAGTTTGAAATTGTGATTATTTTCCAAAGCCTCTCCTGAACTGACCCAAATTTTTCCAAATTATCCGATAATATTCTGGTTTATTAATTTCTTTCCCAAATTTTTAATATGGCGAAAGTTAATAGCGACGAAAAAAATTTCAAATTACTTCAATTCGGGATCTGAGAGGAATTCGGTGACACTGTAGTATGCTTTCCCAAGTAAAAATGATTTTAGCCTTGTTTTCAATATGTTTGTTTCAAGGTCTCTCCAGTTTTTAGGAAGCCTGTTAAATAATAGAGGAGCCATGCAGAATACGCTTTTATTCATAAGGGTGGTGCGAGAATTATGCAAGCATAGTCTAGTGGCGTCTCGTCTGTTTCTAGATGCCACATCAGCCAACAATGGAAACATACTGGGGTTCTTTTTTACAAACATAATAACCTCCATAATATAAAGACATGGTACGGTTAGAATGTTATGTCGTTTCAAAAAGGGCACTGAACAACTGTCCGTTACCTTTAACGCAAACATGCTCCTAATACACCTTTTTTGTGCTCTAAATATAACAATAATAGTTTTTAAATTCAGTTTTGATTTATATAAACAAATTAAATATTTGGATAGTATTTTGAAAAGCATGCTCAGCGTTATATGAAAGCTCTTTACCGATGTTTATTTAAATATTTCCACATTTGTGTATTGATGGCGTAAGTTTTATTTTTAAACGGCGTGTTCTTCACGAACTGCGTCTTGGGTCATGGACTTTTGAATATTTACTGTAATGAATTCTTGGAAAAGTCCTTTATTCTTCCTTGGCGCAAAAATATTGTAAATGTGAGATCTCGAGTTATATCTTCGGTAGACAAAAGTTTAGTTTAGTTAAATCACATAACCTGATGATGACGGATTTGGAGTACAGAGTCGCCACTCCATTTCTTGCGCAGGCTGCTTAGCATCCCTTGCAAGATATAGAAAACTGCTAAACACTGAACACGTCTGGTCAGCGCCGCATAATAGATTAAAATTCCTCTCAAAGCTTATGTCTAACAGTATAATGTTAAAGAGCTACGAAGATGTTGAATCAAAGAACCATTTATTATATTTCATTTATTACTTTTTAGGGTTTCGTACTAAAATAAACCCGTAATTTTTTATTTATATACCACACCCTATAAAACAGCGCGGTGTAAAAGACCAAATACCTAACATATGTTAAAAAGCCAAGAAAGTGCGCTTAGACCGTAGCATATCTGCTACGGTCTAAGCGCACTTTCTAAAAACTCTATCGAAAATTCTATCTATTAATTAAAAAGTCTCTGCCTATCCCCATGGGAAAAAGACGTGATGGTATGATGATGATGTCAAGAGAAATACTCTTGTAATGTAGCTTTGTCGATGTTTATGGATGTGTTGGGTAACAAGGAAAGATAGAATTAAGAATGAGTATGTCAGAAGGAAGTATGTCAGAAGGAAGTATGAAAGTAGCACCCGTGAATGAAAAGTTGAGAAGCATGCGTCTGCCTTGGTGTAGACATGTGATGAGACAGAATGAGAGCGGAATTGCCATGAAAGTTTTAAATATGAATGTGAATTAATGATGAAATTCACAGATGACGTGTGACAGAAGAGTATGGAGAAAAAGAACATGTTGCGCCGACCCCAAATGATTGGGAAAAGGGCAGGGTATGATGATGAGATGTCGATGTTTACGTAACTAATAAAGCTATTATTTCTCATTTGATCACCAGAGCGAAAATGGCAACATCATAGTCAACCCCCAACAAATGTCACGCAACGTATCATCACCAGCCTTCAGTGCCCACGCACCAGGGTTGCCTAAGAACGGTTCGGTTCCATTCTTCGACCGTCAACGCAAACAGAGCACAGGCGACAGGTCCGGAGATAGGTAGTAATTAAGTGTTATTTATAGGTGGTGGCTACTACGAGGTGGAAATGCGACAACCCTACAGCATATGAGTCAAGTACTTTATAGAAAATGTTCTATGCTTTGTGAATTGGCTATTTAATTTGCTCTTTTCTATAATTATAATCTATAACTACTTAAAAGCTGGATGTTTTACTGTAGTACTCAGTACCCCATGTACTGAGTACTTTTGAAAACATCCAGTAGTCGGTACCTGAAGTACGGAAACTATTGTAGCAAACTATGTAAAGTGGTGAACAAACATAGTATTAGGGGTACTACCAATGGCTTATTAATATATTTTAATATAGCGAGAAAGAGACAGATATATCTGTCTCTTTCTCGTCTCGTCTTTTTTCCATATACATTTGTCTCTTTCTTGCTATATTAATATATCGTAATATGGAGTTTGTGACGCCCTGTAGTTCAAATTCAAATGTTAGTAGGTAGGAATAAAGCGCAATGCCACTTAACCCTTCAGTTATACACTAACCATATTATCTGGAGTCATATTTTAAATTTCACAGCGCTATAAGAAAGTTAAAATGTTTTATTTTTATATTTAACTTTAAGCAAGTGAAACTAGCACATTGAGCTAGTCTTATACTAAATTGCTTGACCGCCGAAAAATTCCATGTGAACTGTCCGCGTGACTTTATTTATTTTGATTAAGTATCGACAAATTGTATCAATTGTAACAATATAAATTTTCAAGGTACCTACATAATTATCAACACATGGAAACTGAATGGGGGCGTTCATAAATTATGTAATGTGTTTTTTAACTTATCAATCCCGTGACTCATTGTCATTTTTGTATTTATACTTTTAGTTATTTTAGAGAACGTTATAATAATGTTATTTTATTTGTTGATCTCCAGATTCAAGCCGTCCTTAGCTGCAATCAAGGCAACTTCTAAGACTTCAATGCACAGCCAATACCGAAACGCGGACGTAAGTACAATTTTACTAATTAGAAAGAAAATCTTTAGCAAACGTTATTTTATCAAAAAACCAAAAAATCCAGCTCGAAGGACCAAAATGATGGAACTGGTCGTCTGCCTTGTACTGTCTGAGAAGTACCTTCTTTAAACTTCTTACCTTACCAGGTCATTAATGTTATAATTTTGGCTCTACTATGCCGCGCTGACCAGGGGGCCAAGTCTGCTATTGAATGTTGTTACAATGATAGTTCGAACACAAGTTCTAGGCATAATTTGTTTCACATACATTCGCAGAACACTTTTAACAAAAATATATTCCTTCCATTACATGCCCATACACACAGACGTATACTATATTTATGTTCACCCCACTGAAATAGTTAAAACAATTTTTACACTTGGTAGGCGTTTTAGAAGCGGAAAACATATAGACTGTTAAATAAATGTGTTGAAATCCGTATTTAGTTCAAACCAATTGACCCAAATTTTATAGACAACAAATAAATTATTGTCAAGGCCATCTATGTACTTGGTATGTGTATGGTTTTGTGCCATAAAATTATGTCCGTGTGACCTTGAACTTTTCTCACAAACAGAGCCAAATAGCCCTTAACTGACTGGCATATATCCAACCACATAATTAAGAAAAGCTTATGTTTGCAGTTTTAAAATAACTTTGTTATTTTTAGCGGAATAATTCCATCAATACTAAATATATTGATATTTCTTTATTGGTAAAAACTCCAGTATTTAAAAAAAGACATTGTTATTAGCTATTGTATAAAGGGTGGCCTTATCACTAATGTGATTTCTTCCCGGTCACTGTATAATAGATAGAATAGACAATAGACATCGCAATGGTGCTATAGAATAATCATTATAATTCTACTTTTTCCCATTATTTGGAGTCTGCGCAGTATGTCCTTCCATACTCTTCTGTCAATCTGCGTTCACTCCTTTTTATTTTCTTATTCCACACAATTCATCATCTTTTCTGTGGTCTACGACTATACATAGACTGTCCTTACACATATAATTGCAAAACACCTAACAAAATTTTATTATTCTCGGCTCATCACCACCTTCTTGACAGGCCATTAATGGGCCTTCTTCGGAAGGGGATTTAGCCTACTTATGTACTACTTCCGAGTGGTGTTGACGATAGGACATTATGTGCCCATTCTATATTAGATTCTCAGTCGACAACAGGAATGATATCTAGTACTGCGTTCAATTGTATGTTCATACTATCCAACAACAGAAAACTCCACCGAAATCTGTCCAGTCCAGTCCAGTTAGGCCTTTTATCGGCTAGGTAACTTTATTTTATATTACTAACAATGTTTGTTATATTATTTTACAGGGTGATACTGAAAGCATGATGTATAATTCTAAACTATCCGTAGCTGGTCCGAAGGAACCCAGAATGGTTCGTCCCATGTCTCGTAAAGATATCTTCTATTCAGGATCTGTACTCAATCTTCCACAATACCAGAGTCAGAAGTCACTTCAAGGTTATAGAAACTCGGTGCTAAGTTTACCACAAAGTAGACAGACTGGTGACCTGGAGAGACAAGAACGTAAGTATACTTTAAAATTTATCATTCTATCTTTTTTTTAATATACGTTGCGACTTCTTCCCAGTATGGCCACATATGTATGACCACTGGCCATCTCCATTTCCAGAAGGTTTTCAGTCTACGATGTTACGATGACCAGTCGTGTTGATGTAGGGTTTAGTTTCGAGTTAACATCACGCCTTTTTTCCCATGAGGGTAGGCAGAGACTATAGATCGCCATCTGCTACGATTCAAACATACTTCCTTGGCTTCATCCACACGTACATCTGGTTGGTCAGTTTTATGTCACTCACAAAATATGTTATTTACCTACTTATAATATCCCTTAGCTGGGTCTAAAAGGACCCTGGGGAAGAAAATGGGTGGTGACTTAGTGAGTCTTCTTATATCTGTCGCCACACATGCGTTGCGACTTCGTTGGCACTAAATTATATTCAGTAAAGCCATTTAGAAAACTACCCGTCGCAATAAAATATTAATTGTTTTATGAAACCCAAAAATTTTTTTTGTCGAAATAGTCTGAAGGCGCTAGTCGATTCCTAACGACCCAAGACTGCAACCCGGGATGCAGTCCCGGGTTGCAGTACTGCAAACCGCTGATTTTGTATTAAAAATGCCGTTTGTTTCCTACGATTTTATTTGCATCGTAGTATGTTTGTGCTGGATAAAAAAAGTTAAAATACGAGTCGAGTTTCTTTATGAAGAAGGCCCTTGCTTTTGCTATAGGATCTCTATATGCTGTGAAAAAATTAATCTGGGTGCTATAATTGTTTTTTCTTTTCAGAATACGACTTATGTCCATGTCTGGGTTTACCCGAATCATTCAAATCAGCATTAGCGTCAATGTTAGACGTTAGTTTACTAAGAGATCCGGCCTTCATGTTGATCGGAGTATCGAACATATTCGGCATGGCTGGACTATATGTGCCCTTTGTATATATTGTAGATACGGCTAAAAGTGCTGTAAGTATACTGTTATCTATACTAAAAATATAAAGCTGAAGAGTATGTTTGTTTGAACAAGCTAATCTCAGGAACCATTTTGGTCCGATTTGAAAAATTATTTCAGTGTTGGATTGTAAAATTATCGAGCTCTGGGCTATATAACATCCCGCTGCGACCAATAGGAGCAAAGCAGCACTGAAAAATGTTGCAAAAATGGGGAACGTCCTCTGGTCCCAAGCTAACCTTATATGCTTGTGTTATGGGTACCAGAATACGGATATAATACATATACTTTTGTAAATACATACTTATATTACATAGTAAACACCCAGACGCAGTACAAACATTTGTATGACAATTTTAAGAGGGCACGATACCAAATTATGCTCCATACAAAAATATGGGCATCGTAGGGCATTCGGGTGGTCATATTTCTTTTAGTTGTTATGTTTTGTAAAAAGGACAGTGATAGAAGCATAGATATACTCTTCATCTATAATATAGCGTATAAACAATCAAAATCGGTTTAACTTTCGCGAAGAAAAAAGGGGGCTACGAAATGTCTTTTTTTTTCAAAGATATTGTAGGTTAAATCTGCTTCAGCTATATTTGTCCCTTTCAGCACGGCGCTCGGAAATAGGGATAGCAATACCTAAGGAAAATACCTAAATTAGGAGTACAGTACCCTCTTAAATAATCACACAACTGATTGTTCCGAGCGGGTATCGAATCCGTGACCTCGTGAACGGCAGTCCGTTACTTGAACCATTCGACCACGAACCCTGTCGATTATGGATTTTATTATTTTTTCCAGGGTATTGATCCGTCCTCAGCGTCTTTCCTTCTATCAATAATAGGTATAACAAATACAATAGGACGTATTGCTTGCGGCTGGGTGGCTGACTTCCCATGGATGGATTCACTATTGCTCAATAACGTTTGCCTTATTATTGCGACGGTAAGAGATATTACTACTTATTTATTACACTGTCATAGCCACGTAAATGCAGTCACTATCTTGGTACTTTTTATGTATTACACGTTTCAACTGAGAATAGGATTGACAATGACCTTTAGTTGTCAAAAGTGATTAGAAAAGTAATGTCAGCAACGTAACTTTATTTGCGTATCCATAATATTTTTTTTCTTTTACCTAAACTCAGTAATTTGCAGGGAAAAACGTCTTAAATTATTTAGTAATAATAGTTATAATATTATTAAAAAAGAAATACTATTTTCTTTCAATAGTTTCGTTATTGGATACTATGATATTAAGAGGATACCAAAATAGCTTCGTGCATTTTTCTATGTACGAAGTTTTCGTTGTTTCTTTAGATTGAATGGCTAGAGCTCTAATTTTAAAGTATGTTTTTTCAATATATGATCTAGGATCGCATAAACTCAGAAACGCGATTGAAAAAAGTTTTCTCGATAGAAAATCTTGGCGAAACAACCTCTCAAATTTTTTATTTTTTTCATTTGTCGGTCTATTTTCGCGTATTAACTAATGAAATAACTTTAAAAACATACGTAACTATTATATATAGAAACACGTAAGCCGGAATTAAAATATATTTAGTAGATTTTGAGTAAACAAAAAAAATATCCCTAATTCTTCATTTTCTATACCTACTAGCTGTGTTAATAGGTACATGTCGACGATCATATTGATGTAGGCCCTTAACTGAAAGATACGCTTAAATTATTTACCATGCATGCTTTTTGTTTTATTTATTATTAAATTTATATTTTACGTTACGCCCAAATGCGGAACATGAAAAAAAAAATTCGGCTCTAAGGAATGAATGAATCAATGAATGCTTTTTATTGTACACAACAAGGAATTTAACAGTGAAACTGAAAACTAAATTAGTTGGCACAATGGGCGGTCTAATCGCAAGCATTATCTTCCACAGGAAATAGTTGTGTAGAAATACATAAAAATTTAAAATGTTTCAGATATCCGTTGGATTAATTCCTTTTGCCGCTTCACATGCAGCATTCATCGCCATTGCTATTGCCTTTGGTCTCGCTTGCTGTAAGTATAAGAGTTCTTTTAAATTTTACTACTGAGGTTCTGCGTATAAATGTGGAAGGAAAAAAGTCTAGAGGAAGACCCTTAGGTCTCTTTCACACAGTCCATCCATCTTTTGACGGGCTTCGTGGTGTAGTGGTTTATATTGCGGACTGCCGATCACGAGGTCGCGGGTTCGATTCCCGCCTCAGACAATCATTTGTGTGATGTTTATAAATGTCATACAAATGTTTGTACTGCGTCTGGGTGTTTCTATGTATTATTTTAGTATTTATTAGTATGTTACATTATATTAGTATGTATTTACAAAAGAAAAGTAGTTTATGTATTCTATCCGTATTCTGGTACCCATAACACAAGCATAATAAGCTTAGCTTGGGACCAGAGGACGTTGTGTGAAATGTCTGTTAATATAAAAAAATATATATATAAAATCTTTTCTTAAAAAGATGGATGGACTGTGTGAAAGAGGACATGAAAGAAATAGGAGTTGACACAGACATGACGGCTGATAGAAGACTATGGAAGAAAAAGACATGTTGCGCCGACCCCAAATAATGGCATAAGGGCAGGAGGATGATGATGATACTGAGACTTTAAGCAGGCATTATTATGAACACTGTGTTATATAAACGATTAATGGTCTTATTCATAATGACTTATCGGAGGTTTAAAAGTTCGCTAAAATGGGTTCGCGAAAATTGTCAAAACTTGTTATTCATAATAGTCTTTTTACGATAAAACGTTTATTATCTCTCCGATAAAATCTCCGTTTAAAGCTCCGATAAGTCATTATGAATAAGGCCATAAATCAACACGCCTGGTCAGCGCAACACAGTAGACTGTATCTCTCCCAAAGTGGAAGCCTGTGTCCAACAGTGGGACGTTATCCAACAGCGCAAAGTCTCCCAAAGAGGAGGCCCGTGTCCAACAGTGGGACGTTAATGGGCTGGATAGAGAGAGAGAGAGAGAGAGAAAGAGATTAAAATATTTTCTTGTTTCAGCCGGCTACATTTCTCTAACATCCATTATCTTAGTGGATCTACTAGGTTTGGACAAGTTGACCAATGCATTTGGTCTGCTAATCTTGTTCCGTGGTGCTGCCGCTATAGTTGGATCTCCATTAGCCGGTGCTGTGTTCGATGCTACCAAGTCATATGATGCATCATTTTATATGGCGTCTGCATTCTTCTTAGCTAGTACATTAACTTCTTTTGCTGCACCGTTGTTCCGCAGGTAAGATTTTTTTAAGCTATTGCATAGCTTCTATCGAGGGCCTTGAGGGCGGGGACCGAATCCAGAAATTCCGTAACGAAAAAAACCTCACGCTCCCCACTCCGACGGGCACGGAGGTGTGGCTTGAAGGCCGTGCATTGTCTAACGTCTTTTCTTTTCGGCAGTCTTCGACACGGTGCATAAGTTGATACAAAATGCTATGTAATAGCTTTACCGCGGCAGTCCCCGAGTGCCACACGTCTTTTGTCATTATAATACTTTAAATCTTAATAAATAAAATTATAGTGGAAAAGAATTCATCATCATCATAACATCACGCCTTTTTCCCATGGGGGTAGGCAGAGACTATAGAGCGCCATCTGCTACGATCGCAGCATAATTCCTTGCCTACCCCCATGTGAAAAAGGCGTGATGTTAAAATTATAGTGGAAAAGAATTATCACCATGAGCGGGACTTGAACCCACAACCTCGGAATACCATTCCGTTGTAGAACGGAACGGTATTCCGAGTTCTTTAAAGAACACCAAGTGATCGATTGATCGAGTTGGTGCAAACCGCTCGATAGATGGCGTTGTACACAAAACATCGCACGATGTTTAACTCACATTGAGAAATATTGTAGTGGAAAATTTGGGTATCATGTGCTGGTCCCATGGTAGCTTCCATTTATTCCGAGGTCGTCCCGCTCATGGTGATCATTTTTCCACCATAATTTGATTTAGTAAAGGCATACCAAGTCCATTGCAAAAATTAATAAATTACTTTTTCCAGAAAACAAGCTGAAGTGCAACCAAATATAGATGTGTTAAGTCCGATAGATGAGGATCTTGAGGAAGATGAAGAGGATCCTGATGACACTCCTATAACAATGGGAGCGTTAGCAACTCGTCCACCAGCCATCACCAGAACTGCTGCATCACCATCCGATCCACCATCACCTAATAGTCATGATGCTGAACCTCAAAGAGAAAGTGTTTTGTAAATATTAACTTATAATATTTGTTTACAAACATTGTTTTAGTTGAATTATAATTACTAAAGTGTTATATAAAAGAAACAGCAACAATACAGAATTACAAATACTTACAGATATACCAGATGGCCTTGGCTACATCCCTCAGCTGACTTGAAGCTACTTACATATATATGTGTGCGTGAAAATGTGTCTATGATACAGGCTATACGTCATATAAAACGTCATTATGATTTAGCCAGGCTAAAGTTACTTGTCCTCAATTTTAAACGTCAACCCACCATCTGTTGTATGTGCGCAAATACTCTGAAAAAGTTGTTGTTGTTTTTTTTTGCTGTTGTCAATCAATCTTTGAAAATTAGTGATTTATTTCAATTTTTGTGGAGTATTTAAACAGCGACTGTTTGCCAAAGAATTTACGGTTATTATAAGAAAAACCTATGCCATACCAATTGCTCATATTAATACTCAAATATTAAAATTTACATTTAAATTAACACTTCGTCCAAAATAATGTCTAAGCTAACATAAATTTCGATAAAGTCTTTGAAGTCTGCATTTTATTTTAATAAATTGGAATTTGGAATCTTTATATTTCTTAACCATTCTATTTTCAAATTTCTCAAGCTT
Organism: Orgyia antiqua; assembly: GCA_916999025.1. Taxonomy (NCBI): domain Eukaryota; kingdom Metazoa; phylum Arthropoda; class Insecta; order Lepidoptera; family Erebidae; genus Orgyia; species Orgyia antiqua. Next base: position 30,996,067 of record OU779866.1, read on the forward strand.
TTGAATTTAGAATCACAATTAATATAAAGAATTCCAAATTCAAAAGCTTAAAATATACTGTCAAGGTGTAATTGATTTACAAAAAAGATACTTTTGTATGTGGAATTCACAACTGTATTAGGAATTAAAAGTATAGAATATTTTTTTTACAAAAACAATGTTTGTAGACAAATTATTTGTTTTAATTATTTAATGCCATTTCTGTAAAAATGTCAGCTAATCGGCTTAGTTACTATTACAAATATTTTGATATTAAACATCACATAAAATGGTCTGATGTTTTTGTACTTAGGGGATGTAAATAGTTAAAAAGTTGGACGGATTTATCCATCAATGATATGTTAAGGATTTTATTTAAGTTTTTACGATAATTTGAAGTAAATTCATTTATGTTTAACGAAATGAATTAAACTGGAATGAATTTGTACATGGGTTAAACGGAGAACAGCCTTTATTGGTTGTTCCAAATCCATAATCCTTTTGTATTTAAGCAATTAAATGCATAAAAAAAATCTATGGACTCAAATTTATTTGAGTTAATATGTATTGACGATAACGAAATTATTTTATTCGATTTTTGAATTTATCATGTTGTAATAATGAGAATATATCTTAGAGCATTAATCTAATGAGAGTTGACATAATAAGACGACCCACGCTAAAAAAGGTACGAGAGCAATGCTCATACTCAGTGTGTACGGACACTCGTCTTTTAGTATACGTGAGGCCATATTGGGCGAGGCGTGCATAGCAACCAATAGAATTACGTTATATTATTTGTGTGCGTTACCTCGGCTGCCGATGCAGTATTTATGTTTGTCAAAGATAACAACGGGTTTAACTGCTCCTATTAAATAATATTAATAATAATCTTTATTGAACAGAATAATCTTAACCTAAATTACAATAGTTACTTAATGTTAGTAGTTCCAATACAGAGTATAAAAAGAGTAATTTTGGCCAAGTACAAAAAACAGGGTTAACTGTGTTTAAATTAGGATGAGATCCTGTAATATAAACACAGTGCCTTCCACTACCTGCGATCGATAACAATGATCTGTTCGACATAGATTAGTAATGTTTAATGCTCTAAGATTGTAACGGATAATTCTACCTCCGATAAAAAAAAAATTATTGATATTGTATAGTAATTGACGAAGCCTTTGATTCCTCGATGTTTTAATTAACACGATCTCATCATTGGGGACGCTGTGATAAAGGTATAAAATAATACTTTTAGTTATTTATTATTAACGGAAATATAATGAATTATTTTTTAATAATTGTACAGTGCTATTAAATTTAAATGTTAATGAAGGTAGGAGTGAAATAAAATTATGTTACCGTTAAGATAAGTACTGGAATTGATAGCAAGCAATAAATAAGACGTGTGTACGTTTTGCATTTTAAAAATAAAAAAAAAACTATTCCAATGTGCCATAAAATCTTATTGGTATTAATACCATTGTATCCAATACTCTAGCGCTACAAATTGAGAAAAAAAAATTAGAAAATTTTGTACACAAACCTCTTCTGACTCGACAAGTTTTCTTAAAATATAAAACTTACTTAAATAGTATTTAATCTGTCATTGAAACCTGACTATATTTATCCTACAGCGCTGGTCATCGTTGTTTTGCGATCCCATTTGCCTTTTTTGTATAGATTGTTCGCAATAAGCCTAAGTTTAACTTCGTATAGTGTCACTTTTAAACCGAGATGTCATAATATCTATCTTCACTTGCTGCCAAAATTACTACGCGCGATGCAAGATTGTAAGATAACATTGTTCAACGCCATCTATTATTTGTGTTCCGTAATTATTTAATGCAACTATTATCCAACAGATGTCGTAAAACGTAGTAAACCGCGAAGATTGTCTCAGTGTATTTCTTTTCTTTTGAATAATAAACTAGATTCTATCTACGTCTTTACTCAATTTGTCTTTATGAATCACTAAAACATTGAAATTTCTTACTTACTTTCTACAGCTAAATCATAACACAAATGTAAATAAATGCACAGTTGTAAATATGTTTTAAAAATGAGAGAAAATATAAAAATTATGTGCAAATGATTTTGAAAACACGGCTTAAATTGAGACTTAGGTTAAAGGACTGATGATAAATTTATAGTCCTGTTTTATATTGTGTGTATATAATTATAGTGTAGCCGTCTTGAACTTGCTAGATATACTTTCGAGCTTAGCATTTTTCTGCTATAAAGAGATATGAACTATTATTTTTCTAACTTTAAAAATAGATTTGTAATGTTAAATGATAATATTCTAATACTAACAGAATTAAATAGCAGAGAATTGTTATAAACCAGGGATGTGCGATGTTAAATCGATATTTTTGTATCGATATTTTGTAATATAGCCATTACAAAACATCGATACTATAATCGTTTAGTTTAGCCTAGAAAACAATACTGTCAGTTATGTTTCAATGAATATCGATAACTTAGGTATCGATAGTTCAATTATGTAAATATTTTGTATCCCTGAGGTATACGAGATGTTGTTAATGCTTCAAATTCTACAATATTCATGGACATTTTACACAACGTCCTCTGGTCCTAAGCTAAGCTTATACGCTTTTGTTATGGGTACTTTTCTGTACAATGTCACAATGTTTTTAATTTCGTAACGATTTTATTTTCATGTTGATATCACACATCTATCTGTTAGCTTACTACATTCATAAACATCTCAATTTGTATAAAACCGTAGGCATTAAAGTACAATTCAATGGTCAGTAGTAATTCACTCTATAGACTAAGAGACGGTCTAACAACCACCTAACTCACGAACAGAGAAGTTAATTTTTTATAACATTTTGCTGATTTATAAATAGGCTTATGATAGATGACAATTTCAAAGTGCTCAATTATTTATAGATTAAACTTTCACTCAGGAAAATACTGCTGTAGCTTATCCGAAATAATAGCTTATCTTAGATTGATATGCGTATGTAAATTTAATTATTATATGTAAATTTTCTGAAAGTATTTATTATTTAATTTTAATTTATAATCCAAGAAAAATGGTGTAACTGATATCTGTTGTTGCATTTCGTAGCTATAAGCGTGTTTAGAAATCAATAAAATGTATTAAAACTGACTGCTTTGATTTACAGAACAGTGAAGGTTAACGTTAGACCAGCTTTTAGACGATTACCTCTCTTGTATATTCTGTCTTTAGTGCCATTCTAAATGAACAACTTTGTGTATATATAGTAATATTAAGATATTAGCGAGAGTCCTACGTTTGATTATGATTGAGGAAATAATTTTATCTTTAATTAATTAAGAATTAAGTGTCGTTGATGATAATTACTTCTGTGTTAGAATAAATACTTGAACCTATCACAAAGAACACAGGTTCGATTTAAAGAGTAGAATTTGTCAAAGTTTTTTACTAGTTGGTGCTGCAAGAATTTATAATTACAATGGGACTAAAATGTACGTGTACTGGGACAAAATTGTACATACAGTGGGATGTATATGTACTTTTAATGGGATCAATATGCCTACCTATCGTATGGTACCTACGTATAATAGAACGTATAAGATAATATGAAATTTATATTCAGTGATGTGATAAAGTAACGCCAAAGTTTGATAATGGTACCAATTCTACGTGCACAACTTAACTAAATAATGAAAATAACTGGGCTGTATTTTGATTAATTGCCCATTTCGTTGTACACAATTATATAAATGTGTTGAGTAAGCTTAACCCCAAAGTATCTTGGAAATGAAAAGACTTGTATATTGACACCAATTGTTTATTGTTAACTTATACACTGACACTACTACTCAGTATGGGGGCGAGACGCTTACTGACTAATAAAAGTACAGGCCATGCTTACGCCCCTACATCATCCCCCTTCCCATAAAAGAAAAAAATACATAAGAATATCTGATACAATTTAAAACTACACATTAATATGAAAAGGATATACATAACTTACAAGACTAACAAAAAATATGCACTGGTACTGGTGGTCACAACCTCTGATATTTCGATAGGGCGTGTAGTTTCTAAAATCTTGTCGGCAATGGCAGCCAATTTATCTAATTCTTTCACGTCACTGACTGTCAGTACAGCTCTCACAGCTTGCGGTAAGTGGCTGCACCACATTAGCTTCAGCGTGTCATCGGGTAGTTTATTACGTGCTAAGTCCTTCATTTTCCTTAAGAGCTGGGAAGGTTTTTGGTCCCCCAGCTGCATTTCCGACAATAGTTTCTGGAATTGCCGATTTTCTGACTCCTCATAGCACTGTAAAAGTCTTTCCTTCAGCACCTCATATTTTTTTTCTTCGGGCGGGCTGAGCAAAATGTCGCTAGCTTGTTGTATAATGTCTTTGCTCAATTTAGCCACCAACAAGTTATATTTGGTATCGTCGCCTACCTTTTGATTCGCTAAGACCGCTTCAAAATGTACGAACCACAGTCTTGGTGACTCTATCCAGAAGTATGGTATTCTTGAAGTGACGGTTATAGCCGCCAAAGAGAATGGGTCATGATCTTCACTTTTTACCACGGGGGCGATCTGTGTCGCGGGTTCTTGTGCCATCTTGTGTTATTATGTTGTTACAAAAGTCACTTATAACACACAAAACTTATAACGAAACAAGGCAAAAATGTCCGAAACTTTTTACGCGGGGTCACCAGTGTTGAGTAAGCTTAACCCCAAAGTATCTTGGAAATGAAAAGACTTGTATATTGACACCAATTGTTTATTGTTAACTTATACACTGACACTACTACTCAGTATGGGGGCGAGACGCTTACTGACTAATAAAAGTACAGGCCATGCTTACGCCCCTACAAATGTAACCTTTGTGGTGTAAGCCACAGAGGTCAGAGTTTATTTTTAAAATTTGTGATAGATATTTAAAACTAAATGTCACTATTGAAATAGAATTAAAATGTATTGAATATTTAAAAATATTATTGTATAGTCAAAAGGAAATAAAAACATTAAATGTTGTTTCTTTACATAATTTAAAGCACCGCAATATTGTTATTTTATTTCTAGTATTAAAATATATAATTATTATTATTTCATTATATAAATTAAAATCGTTATTCTATAACACATGTTTTTATATATGAAAGTTCAGTTAATATTACATAGTTTCAGTTAATATTACACAGTTAATATTGTGTTATTGACATAATCAATTTTCATTTTTTAGTTATGTTAAGTTTAGTTATGCACGTAGAATCGGTACCATTGTAACATAATTTTAGTTTTTAAATAATTTGATATTATAAACGCATTTTATTTAAATATTCTGTTTTATTTTTTGCCTCAATCAAGATCTTTATGAAGCCGGGTTTACAGCGCCTCTTTTTATGTACATCATAAAATAAGGGCGTGGTCTAGTTCCTTAACGTCAAACCACGCCCCATTTTTATGTTGTACATAAAAAGTTGTTTAGAAAATCTAAGTTTAATATCAAAAATAGGGTTTCTTTTTATAAACAATTAAAAAAAGAGGCATGGCCTTGTTAAAAGATAGACCACGCCCCATTTTTATGTTGTACATAAAATGTTGTTTAGAAAACCTGAATTTAATATCAAAGTTAAGGTTATTTCCTCATCATAATTAATAAATAGTGGTAAAATTATTAACGCAGTCAATTTTAAGTGCACCATTAAATACAAACATCCTTTTTAGATGTCGACAAAGGCTTGATTGTCGTACTTGCCACATGTGTATATATTAGATATATACATATATATTTTTGTCATATGCCAAGAAACCGCATAATTTAGCTATAATGAGTAGTTAATAGATGAATGAGAGTGTTAAGAAAAGTATATATGTGATAAAATTAAAAGTTAGTTGCGTGTATTATATTCTAACAATTTGTGTAAGTAATAATTTGTAATGATGTTTCGTTTGTAAAGGCTGCGTTTAGTGATAACTGATAAAACACGTCGGTGTTAGAAATAAAATATAAATAAATATGTTATTCTTTATTTTTTTTTTTGGAAATATACCTAAATACACAAATATTTGTGTAAAATGGGAACTGTATTAACGACTGAAAAGTCTCCTAAATGGCTAGAAGTGAAATACAGTATGTGGGTATTTTATAAAATGACTTTCAATATAAATAGAGAAAATTAAGAAAATTATTAAAATACCCTCATTTTATGTCCCATAATAAATAATCACAAAAGACACATAACCACTCTGTCCTATTCTTGACCATGGTGACAGATAAATCTCTAAAACTAGGATAGATAAAAATAAAAGGGGGCCTACATCAATATTATCGTATATCATCGCCGACACGTACATATTAACACAGCCAGTGGGCACAGAAAATGAAGAATTAGGGATACTTTTCCTATTTACTCAAAATCTACTAAATATATTTTAATTCTGATTTACGTGTTTCTATATATGATAGTTACTTATGTTTTTAAAGTTATTTCATTAGTTAATACGCGATAATAGACCGACAAATGAAAAAAATAAAAAATTTGAGAGGTTGTTTCGCCAAGATTTTCTATAGAGAAAACTTTTTTCAATCGTGTTTCTGAGTTTATGCGATCCTAGATAATATATTGAAAAAACATATACTTAAAAATTAGAGCTCTAACCATTCAATCTAAAGAAACAATGAAAACTTCGTACATAGAAAAATGCGCGAAGCTATTTTGGTATCCTCTTAACTACGAAAATTAATAGCATTTTTTTTCCTCTTTATTTGTTTAGGAGCTTTTAGTCCCAACAAGACTATGTCAGCTCCATAGTACCCTGACCATTACCACAATACTTATCTATCTACTAAACTCTTAAGAACTAACTTATACACTAAAATGGCAGCTTCAGATAGAGGACAATCTAAAATACTTATAATTTATTTATAATGATTTTTATAAAATTAATTGCCTTATGGTTAGGTTTCACCTGCGTCGTAACGCGCATATTATCCATCTCTTAGATATAAATGCAAACCGCAATTATATCTAAGCAAATACCGATAATTGCAGCACATGAAGCCCGAGCATTAGGCGGTCAGTTAACCACTAAATGCAGTCTTTTTGTATTATATTATGTAGTTACAAACTTGTATATTAAATTAAGAACCTAATATTCAAAATAATTATGGATTGATGTTACTGTTGATATATAGCTTTATGTAAAAACCAAGTGTTATTATGTTTTTAAGATAAATCAAATAAAAAAATAAGAAATTAGGTATCACTCGTAAACGTGGGCGAATCCAAGGGATGGTGTAGACAAAAAAAGGAGGAGAGGTGTTCAACAGAAAGTTTTACCGTTTGCTTAGTTTAATAAGTAAAAAGACGTGTCGCACTCGGGGACTGCCACGGTAAAGCTATTGCATAGCATTTTTTTATCAACATAAGCAATTATAATTATTTATTTATTTTATTTATGCAGTATTTTTTTCCTTTGTTTATTTTGAATATACTCCGATACAACCAATGCCACCTAGAGGCAACTTGCTGAACTAAAGAGACAAGCGTGATATTCAAAAAAGGTCAATAAAAGTTCTGATATTCATCGATAGATGGCAAAACTAAAAAGTATCACCGCTGTGCCGGTCGTAATGGAGGTGTTAGGTTATTTTCGTTACGGAATTTCTGCATTCGGTCTCCACGCTCAAGGCCCGTGTAAGAAGCTATGCAATAGCATAAAAACGCGTTAGAAAATTCTAAATATTTTTTGTAATTATTGCGTTGTATAATGTTTGTGTAAAATTTTTGATCTATCCGAGTATCACAAGTGAGCGAAAATCACTCAAATATTTCGTTGCATAGTTTGATACATACAGAGATTGACAAATACATACGAGCGAAGCTAAAAGCAAGATTTTACATAATTTCCGGCAGAGAGCCTGAAGAGAGAGATATACATTTGTTCTTGTGTTGCCTCAAGATTAAAAGGAATAGAAAATTAGTACCTTTCCGCGAATCTGAATCCTGGCTGCGTTCAAGCTCGTAAGATAGAATTATGAATCAAACCAATTGTTTGAAATCATTGTCATGTTCATTGAAATCATTCATGAAAATTAACTCATGATTATTTTTTGATATTTTTATGTGTACACATTTGACATGATTCATATAAGTATATTATGTAGTGTATAATTATATTATGTGTAATAAGCTATGAGCATATTTCCAAAGAAAAAAAAAATTGTTTAAATTGTTTTGGTTGAAAACGCATACATTAGTACCTAATTGAAATTATGTTAACTGTATATGTAAGTGTATAGCATATATGTATTATTAAAATTATATTAAGCCTGTTATGTAAACAGTATATAGGTAATGTTTTTAAAGAAATGTTATTTTTAATCAGAACAGCGCTACTAGGGTACATGATGCAAAGCTTATTGTTGAAAACTCCACCGAAATATTTTGTAAATAACAGATTCATTAAAAATTAATGATGACTGATATTGGCAGTTTTATTTGTTCCTCGTCTAAACTGAATAAAATATATACATATATCATCTTCTCTTCTCCAGCCCATTTACGTCCCACTGTTGGGCACGGGCCTCCTCCGGTTTGGGAGGGATTATGGTCTACTGTGCCGCGCTGACCAGGCGTGTTGGCACAGGGTTTCTTTTCGAGTTTTCCGTCTCTCACAGAAGATGTTATCTGTGTGTTTGTTATCTTTGTGTGTTTCTGTACCCTTAGCTGACTTTTACATCAGCCTTGGGAGGAGATGGGGTGGTGACACTTGTATTCTTAATCCGTCACCACACGGAGGATATATCATCTATGTTGACTTAAACCTAATATTATAAATGTGAAAGTTTGTGAGTATAGATGTTTAGATGTTTGTTACTCTTTCACACAAAAACTACTGAATAGATTTTAATGAAACCTTACAATAATGTACATACATCAGAATAACACATCGGCTACAATTTATAAAGACATTGTATCTCTCCAGCCCATTAAAGTCCCACTGTTGGGCACGGATTGCCTCATTGGGAGGGATTATGGTCTACTGTGCCGCGCTGACCAGGCGTGTTGGCACAGGGTTTATTTTCGAGGTTTCCATCTCTCACAGAGTGTGTTATTTGTATACAATATCCCTTAGCTGACTTTTACAACACCCTTGGGAGGAGATGGGTGGTGACACTTGTATTCTTAGTCCGTCACCACACGGAGAGACATTGTATGAATTGTCCAAAATGTGCCGATGTACAAAGTCGCATGCAACAGCTAATGTAAAGGAGTTATATAGAGTAACTTCGTCAATTCTTTTCCTCTACCTCAATGTCCCACTGTTGGACACGGGCCTTCTCCATTTCGGGAAGGGTTATGGTCTGCTATGCCGCGCTGACGAGAGCCGTTGGCAAAGGGGTATTTTGGAGTTTTCAGTCTCTGACACACAGATGTAGGAACCACAGATGGTGGGTTAACGTTTAAAATTGAAGAAAAGTAATTTTAGCCTGGCTAAATCATACTTCATAGAATGATGACGTAGGTATAGCCTCTATCATACATTCTACAGTACCCTAGAAAGGAAAAGAGTGACTCTTATTCAAAATACGTCGCACAGGCACCTTCAATTATGAAACCAATTAAATAAATCGTCTATTTAGTTTTAAAAGTTTTGTTCTCGAAATACAATACATAACATAATCAGCGTCTAGCTAGTTATGGTTATAACCAAGAGATCTAACATGCGTGGACCATAATAGCTCAGATGGGAGAGCGACGGAACGGCATTCCGAGGTCGCGGGTTCAAGTCCCGCTTATGGTTATCATTTTTTTCATTATAATTTAGTTTATTTAGTAAAAGCATAGCGAGTCAATCGCAAAATATTAATATATTAATGTAGATCTAACATACATTTAAAAAGATATCGATCTAGAACTAAACAGGATGGAGATCGCAGTATCGCACGGTTTGCGACTTTTTAATAACACATAATTGTGTAGATAATTCTGTTATGTAATATTGTGCGCATAACCGTGAAACTCCGAGGTAACAAAAACTTATATGAAAAATTACCCTTTATTTATTTAATATATTATGTACTTACTTAGTAAGGTAGGTACCAAGAAATAATAGGTTTTGAATAAAAATAATCCATCCAGCTAGATTATCTTCAAGAACTTGTGTCCTATATGTACTTCGTACTTCATAATATCTAAGGAACTAAACTTAGCGTAAATTTTGTCAGCACAGTTAACTATTAGAATTAAGAATCGCGATTCGCTTTCAATAGATAGTCTATTAGTAAAACGTTATACTACTTGCATAACCTAGCAGCAGCTTCCTAGGAACGCGCGACCTGCGTGTGGCCGCGATTTGTGCAACCTCTCTTGGCTTTGACCATGACTCATTCGTCGAGCCACATAAAAATATTCTTTTCTTTTAGCATCGTGAAGTTGCAAGTATGGCCAGAAGTCAAGTTTCTGGTCATACTTGCAACTTAACTGAAAAACTAATAATTTGGCTCCAGACTATTGTGGCATTGCAGCATTGGGTTAATTTTAATTTTCTATTTTTCAGTGTAAGTATACACTATACAGTATATATGAGCCAGCATAATGATTAAACTTGTAGATCAATGGCGTCATCGATCAACATAGACGGCTCAGTCATTAGTTGATAGTAGGCGCCTACATTACGTTCTCGCCATTCACAAACGAATTGTTCAAAAGCGAAGATAACGCCTGGACCCAGGGCTGGCATATCATTGAAAACTAATATACTAGTCGTATCGTGTGCCTTTAAAGGTATTTGTAGGGCGTTTTGGTACAGTTCAAAATTAAACATAATTATGGTCATGTGACCTTTGCCTTTTCTTGAAAAGAAGTATAGTTGGATGATTGAGATGAAAACGACTTGCCTACATACATAAATTAGCATAAGTTCAGGTGCTTTAGCAGGGCCCTGTATTTAGTATGTCTCCCAAAATAAAGCGTAAATTTCTTGCGTACATTTTTACAAATTATCACAGGATTATGTGTTGAGTTAGAATGCATAGGACAACAGCATTTCTAACGGGCAACTTTTGGATGGGTAACATAGATTCTTATTTTGAAAAGATTATTTCTACAGTAATCCATAAATTTTTGCTATTGACTTGCTATGATTTTACTCAATAAGTCAAAATAAAATGGAAAAATAAATCACTATCACAGGACCTCGGAATACCGAACGGTATTGCTCTTCCAACTGAGCTATCATGGGATCTGCACATGTTAACCGAATAGTGATAATTTTTGTCTCCATATTATGATTTATTAAGTTTAGATTTCATCAATATTTTTTTTACTGAAACATATCTTCACTTTTTGCACACCCCTAAGTACTAGTACCAACAGATACGCGGCCGATGTCTGTCGTACAGTTTACTATCAATCTAGTTTTAACAAATCACTCATACAATTGACCCATACAAATTGATGAACAACAAAGTGTCTACTGTAACAGGTTAACATATTACATCAGCAGTTCAATACTTTCAATTGTATCATTAGACCTCGAAGGGCAGTTATGTGTAAGCATTTATTAAGCTTATTAAACGCCCACTTTAATAATAGGTACCTTTTTAGGTTGAAAGTACCTACTATGAACGTTTTATTTTATGAATAAAATTAATTAATTAAAAAAATAAAGTAGATAAATGTTTTAATTAGGCACCAGTGCCAAAATAAACTAACTAAAAAATAAAAAATTATATTGTCTGAATCACAATTCGGCAATGTTAGTTAAGGGCCTACATCAATATTATCGTCGACATGTACCTATTAACACAGCTAGTAGGCATAGAAAATGAAGAATTAGAGATATTTTTTTTGTTTACTCTTAATCATCATAATATACTCTCATTTTTTTATTTTTTTAGAAATATATTTTAATTCCGGTTTACGTGTTTCTACATATATATAACAGTTACTTATGTTTTTAAAGTTATTTCATTAGTTTATAAACGATAATAGACCGACAAATAAAAAAAATAAAAAATGAGAGAGGTTGTTTCGCTAAGATTTTCTATCGAGAAAACTTTTTTCAATCGCGTTTCTGAGTTTATGCGATCCTAGATTATATATTGAAAAAACATATATTTAAAAATTAGAGCTCCAGCAATTCAATCTAAAGAAAAAATGAAAACTTCGTACGTAGAAAAATGCACGAAGCTATTTAGGTATCCTCTTAAGGGCCTACATCAATATTATTCAATATCATCGCCGACACGTACATTTTAACACAGCCAGTAGGCCAGTAGGCACAGAAAATGAAGAATTAGGGATACTTTTCCTATTTACTCAAAATCTACTAAATATATTTTAATTCTGATTTACGTGTTTCTATATATAATAGTTACTTATGTTTTTAAAGTTATTTTATTAGTTAATACGCGATAATAGACCGACAAATGAAAAAAATAAAAAATTAGAGAGGTTGTTTCGCTAAGATTTTCTATCGAGAAAACTTTTTTCAATCGCGTTTCTGAGTTTATGCGATCCTAGATCATATATTGAAAAAACATATACTTAAAAATTAGAGCTCTAGCCATTCAATCTAAAGAAACAATGAAAACTTCGTACGTAGAAAAATGCACAAAGCTATTTTGGTATCCTCTTAAAACAAATTCTCATTATAAAAGCTGTGTATTATAAAATATTTTAATAATGTCTATAACGATACCGCCAATTATTTTAGTTAAGGTATGTTAAGTTTTTGACGCATTAGAATTGGCACCCACTGTGTCAGGTTATGCACTGAATACTACGTAAAATGCTATGCTGGGCAAAATCCAAATAAACACTTAAACTTAGAACCATATAAAAATTGGGGTAGTGATTTAAAATGCTCAAATGTTAGGAAAAGAGCAAAATATACAGCTTGGTAAAATAGATTAGAATAGATTTATTTGCATAAACAAATTGGTCCAAATTGGTAAACATCAATTGCTGTTAATTTAATTCTATATTAAAACATAAGAAAACTTCAACACAGCAAAAAGCATGACGAATTTTTTATAGCGATCATGTAATGCAGTTAAAGTAGGTATATCTTTGTCTTCCACAATAAATTCCAAGAATACGATCATAGATAAAATATGGACTCTGTTACGGAATTGAAAGTAGGAAATAAATGGAACCGGATATATGTAATAAATACTTATAGGTACATTGTTTATTATACCATATTTACCTACTTAACTCTTTTGATATATGTACTTTAATAAAAGTGAAATATCAATTGTATATCTCATATCCTCACTTATATTAAAATACGAAGTTACTGATCCCTAGTATTTTAATTAAGGGCCTACATCAATATTATCGTCGACATGTACATATTAACACAGCTAGTAGGTATAGAAAATGAAGAATTAGGAATTATTATTATTATTTATTCTTTAAATAATAATAATAATCCCTAATTCTTCATTTTCTATACCTACTAGCTGTGTTAAATTTAATTTTTTATTTGTGTTAAAGAATTAGGGATATTTTTTTTGTTTACTCAAAATCTACTAAATATATTTTAATTCTGATTTGCGTGTATATATAATAGTTACTTATGTTTTTAAAGTTATTTCATTAGTTAATACGCGATAATAGACCGACAAATGAAAAAAATAAAAAATGAGAGAGGTTGTTTCGCTAAGATTTTCTATCGAGAAAACTTTTTTCAATCGCGTTTCTGAGTTTCTGCGATTATAGATCATATATTGAAAAAACATATACTTAAAAATTAGAGCTCTAGCCATTCAATCTAAAGAAACAATGAAAACTTCGTACGTAGAAAAATGCACCAAGCTATTTTGGTATCCTCTTAAGCCATCACCCGTTATAAACCATATTACGTTAGCTGAATTAGGGAAGAGAAGATTTTGTGTAACATGTGCGTGAATATTTTATTATAATTATTCATAATATATTAGTGAAAGAATGTGAGCCTTGAATCTTAATTCCCGCAAATAATTAACATATTAATCATTCCTGAATACCGTTACAAGCAATTAGTTCCAAATACGAATAGTTTTTAAGAAAATTAATTGAACAGAGATCTCATTTACCGCATTTTATTTGCAATTGAATCAGACATTACCATAAACTAATTAATATACCTACAATTTCTCTTAACATTTAAATCATTACAACTAGATCTTAAACTAACGAGGTTAAATTGATTATTATACCTTGTCATATTGCCCTGGTTTTATTTTTTATAAGAATCTGCGTACCTATAAATGCACATAAAAAACAAACAGTACTGTTGGTTCGTATTTACTTAAAGGTATGTCAAATTGTCACTTATATGCGAACATTAAATTTTATATCTAAATGCGTAGGGTTACCACATCTTTTAGCTAAAAAGGGGAAAATCTGATGCGTGAAAACTTAACCAAACTAAAATAAAAACAACTATGTACATAATATTTTCTAACACTTGCGCGACTCATCTGTTTAAATAAAACTACGTTTTACGGATTTAGACGCGTATATTTGTTTTAAATTTTGGCCCGACGTTTCGGAGACTTCGCAGTCACCATGGTCACGGATGAGACTGTCATCCGTGACCATGGTGACTGCAAAGTCTATGCAAATATACGCGTCTAAATCCGTAAAAAGTAGTTTTATTTAAACTATGGTGTAATTTGATTAATTGGTTATTTCGCTATATTCATTCACAATAATTAAAATTGTTAATCTATTTAAGAGGGTACTGTACTCCTCATTTAGGTATTTGCCTTAGGTATTGCTATCCCTATTTCCGAGCGCCGCGCTGAAAGGGACAAATATAGATGAAGCGGACTTTACCTACAAATTCTTTGAAAAAAGACGTTTCGTACTTCCGTTTTTTTTTTCGCGAAAGTTAAACCGATTTTATTAGTTTTTGCGTTATATTATAGATAAACGGTCTAATTCATAATGACTTATAGGAGGCTTAAAATTTCGTTAAAAGCGGATTGTCAAAAATTGTAATTCATAATAGTTATTTACGATAAAACGTTCTATATCTATCCGATAAAGTGACATTATTCCGACTACGGTCTTATTCGTAATGACTTTTCAGAGGCTTAAAAGTTAGCTATAAGCGGATTGTCAAAAATGTAATTCATAATAGCTTTTTTACACTAAAGCGTTCTATAACTATCCCATAAAGTGACATTATTTTAAACAAGCTCCGACCCTACTTTAAGCCTATATTAGTGAAAAAAATGGCGTATATATTCATCAGCTGATTATTTATATTGACGTTTGCCCCGTCATTTGCAAAGGTGTTGTTCATAGAGTCACAATAATTAACCAAAAAGTTATTAAACTAACGAGGTTTTATATTATAGTGATACGTGCATAAATCACGATAAATATCCGACACGGAATTTGCTTAATCATATATGTCTTATGAACCCTGCAAAGCATTGCGGCATTAACAATCTTGTTAACAATCGGCGAAGAAAAGTGTACCGCTAAAGAAGTAAGATATTTTCTTTGGAAGATGAGGAATTCTGAAAGTGGTATTTTACAATGCGATGGAGGACAATGAGCCCATTATAGAAGGGCTAATGGAACAGCCAATTAAAGTAAATGCAAACCATATGTGAGGTAGAAATGCCGCAATCTTGAAAACTTTTATTGCAAGGCCTTGTAATGAACAAAGTTCATCCTACTTGCAAGTAAATAAAACAAAATAAAATTATTGATTTAATAAATTTATTGTTTTTCATTTACCGAGTTACGGGCTATTTCTATTAAAGAAGAAATTCTTTAATAGAAATAGCCCGTAACTTGAACATCGAAGAACACCGGTGTGAGTGGCTTGGGGTGTAGATATTCTATTTTATATTTGAGTGATTCTTGCTCCAACTTAAAATTTTCAGATTTTTTATTCTCATCATAGCTATTATGTTTGTAGGTTTTGGACCCAGCGCTTGCGAATCTCAAGACATTAGTGGATCCAGCAAATCTGCAGGTGTTGGATGAGCTGGTGCCTCTACTGTATCATACATTAAAGATTACCTGATTTTCACTTTCCTGCTGTAGTTTATTTACTACAATAACACTTCATGTTTGTTTATAAACGCTATGTCAAGTTTGACAACTAGTACTTAAGATTTTTTTTTCTACCATCCATATTTCACCATGTTTCTACGAAATGGTAACATTCTGTAAATTAGAGACATTTTAGCTATCGGAAGTTTTTTAAACGAATATGAATTAGGATTTTTATCTGACATCTGATAAGCTTAAAAGACCTTTTAACTAATATAGGATTATGCTTTAATTTTTGATTATGCTGATCTTCATTATCTAGTTATTGATGTTTGCAAAGAAGTTGAAAAGAAAAGCCATTAAAATTGTTACATTCAATTATAATTCTTAAATATCAAGCCTTACAAATCCTACACAGTATTGGGATTGTCCATAATTTTTGACCTGCTGTTTTTATATTTTTTTTAGAAAATATAGACTATTTTAAGTAACTAATTTCAATATTATTGAAATATTCGCTATATAGTTTTTTTTTTAAATGCTTAAATATATTATTTTAAATGTTGTGACGTCATCGTTATACGCAGTCTTTGTGTTGCCTTTTCCTGATACACTTAAGACAGATTGCAATACATCTTTTCAAAGTTGCCATGTTGAAATAATAGACCAATTTCAACTCCACCCCAGAGTAGTATATCCCTAAGAACGCCTTAACAATTTAAGTCCTTTATTTCAAGGGCAAATAGAGATCATTTCCTTTTTTGGAAAAATAATAGCAAAAATAGCAAATTTTCCGAAAAAAAAATTGTGGATCATGATCAGAAACTCGATTCCCCGAAATGGTTTTCGGATAAAGAGTTTTAAAAAAATATGAACAATGCCAATTGCGGTGATTGAAAGTCTTGCTTTTAATCCGCGCTGAAAAGTGAACGTTACGTTTACGAAACTACAAATTTTCTTCTTATTTTATGGCTTTCCCTCTGTCCAGCCCATTTACGTCCCACTGTTGGGCACGGGCCTCCTCCACTTTGGGAGGAATTGTGGTCTACTGTGTCACGCTGACCAGGCGTGTTGGCACAGGATTTATTTTCGAGTTTTCCGTCTCTTACAGAAGATGTTATCTGCGTGCAATATCCCTTAGCTGACTCTTACAGCACCCTTGGGAGGAGATGGGGTGGTGACACTTGTATCTTAATCCGTCACTACACGGAGAAATTTTTATGGCTTTGTAATTTGGAAGAAACATACCACCAAAATGATTCATAAAACTAAAATAACTAAGTGAGAAAATAAAAAATTATACTAAAAAGAAATAAATCAAGAAAAAAAAATAAGAAGCAGAAAAACTAATGTAATGAATGAAAATCAAAACTAATAATAGTTTATAATAATAAGATTATTAACAAATAAGTTTGTTTACATTTACAAACAGCGTCAAAGATGCATTTTGTTAACTTGTATCAAAACCAGGGATAAAACTCATAACGAATTTGAATGGTAGAAAAATGCTACCATTCATATTTCACCATTTTTCTACAAAATGGCAACAAAGACATTTTATAGTTATCGGAAGTATAATAGACGAATATGAATAAGGATTTTTATCTGACATCTGATAAGCCTAAAAGACGTTTTAACTAATATAGGAATATGCCTTCAATAAGCGTTTCAATATGAATAAGACTGAAAGAGTATAAATCTATGCTCCTATCACTTTCTTTTGTGGTTATACTTTACCAAATTTGTGTGATAGACGCTGCAACTTTATCTAAAGAAAACCGAAAAAAGTGGATTTTTCGGATCGTCATATTTCTTTTAGTTATTATGTTTTGAAAAAAAGAAAGTGATAGAAGCATAGATATACTCTTTATCTATAATATAACGCAAACACTATTAAAATCGGTTTAATTTTCGCGAAGAAAAAACGGAAGTACGATACCCATACTTTTGTATGGAGCATAATTTGGTATCAATTAACACATCAAATATAACACAGTTTTTATAATAAAAGAGTTCAGTTAATATTACTAAATCGTGTTATTGGCACTATCAATATGCATTTTTAGTTAAATTTACTTATGGACGTAGAGTTGGCACCAATAATAAATATTTTTCTTTTTTTTTAGTTCGAAGTAATGCGCGTCCATAAGATCTAGATTACTTACTTAATATAATGGGTTAGTGATGTTACTATAATTTCTAGTTGGCTATAGTTCGTGCTTGAACGCAAGGTCGTTGACCGGCGCGTCTGATGTAACTTGCGCGATTATTACATCAGCCGGCCTTGCCCGACACGGAACAATGACAGTCATTGCTGTAACGTTATGTTATGTCTAATATCCGTACTCGTTTCAGCTACCCTATGCACTTTTGTAGCATTAATTATTTAATCACAATAAAAAAAACATAAATTTTCTTCAAAACCATAGTCACCCTACACAAGGTCAAATTATGTTATCGTCTCGGCCGATTCAGTTCATCGGAAGTCACGTGCTTACTAAGCCGACTCTATGACCACACTTTTTGTATTACTTAGGACATGTTATTACCGTCACTTGTTTCCGTTGGGATATTCAAAACCCTGTTTCGATGTTCAATTAAATACGACCTTAAATATAGGTCTCAAGAATTTATTAAGTCGTCCGTGACTCAGCTGATATACCAATTAATAAATATGGCATCGCTGCATGACACTTTCTGCGAAACTGGTATTTACTGGATTTTAGTATCACTTATTTGATTTTCTAACGAATAAAAGTTTTCAAAACCTAACTTTGAAGCAATTCAATAACACTAAATATAAATTCTAACAATATTATAATTTTTTTATATTTGTGAGTATTGATTTTGGATGTTTGTTACTCTTTCACGCAAAAACTACTTAATAGATTTAAATGAAACTTTACAATAATGTAGCTTATACATCAGAATAACATATAGGCTACTTTATATCCCGAAAGATTGCAATGTTCCCGTGGGAAAATAAAAATCAAACACATTTTTTATCCTTTTTACCGCGGGTAATACCGCGAGGCACAGCTAGTACAATATAAATACAAGACAGATCTAGACCAGTGAGGGTCCGTGGGCAAGACCAATGCAATCATACATTGTAACTACTCTAAGTTAATTTGTACATAAAGTTGTTAAGTGATTGTATTTTGTGAAATAAAGATAATTTTAATTACTTATATTATTTTAATTTAATTTAAATACAAAGGTTTGTTTGTGTTTGTTACTTTCCGTGAAAATTTACTAGATGTAAAATTTGATTTATGATCTAGCTTCTTCTTCTTCAGCCCAATTACGTCCCCAGCTGGGCACGGGCCTCCTCCACTTTGGGAGGGATTTTGGTCTACTGTGCCGCGCTAACCAGGCGAGTTGGCACAGGCTTTTTTTTCCAGTTTTCCGTCTCTCACAGAGGATGTTATCTGTGTAAAATATCCCTTAGCTGACTTTTACAGCACCCTTGGGAGGAGATGGAGTGGTGACACTTGTATTCTTAATCCGTCACCACACGGTCAGCTTACACGGTTACATTGTTAGCTACTTTAAGTTAATTTGTACTAATAGTTGTTAAGCGATTGTATTTTGTGAAATAAAGATAATTTTAATTTAATTTAACTTAAATACAAATTTAACTTAAATACAAACTTAACTTAAACAACATTTTGACGGGCTTCGTGGTGGAGTGGTTTATGTAATGGACTGCCGATCACGAGGTCGCGGGTTCGATTCCCGCTTAGGACAATAATTTGTGTGATATCCATAAATGTCATACAAATGTTTGCACCTACTGCGTCTGGGTGTTTTCTATGTATTATAAGTATGTATGTATTTACAAAAGAAAAGATGTAGTCTATCTGTATCTGGTACCCATAATACAAGCATAGAAATATAGCTTACTTTGGGATCAGAGGACGTTGTGTGAAATTTCCTGAATATTTATATATTTATATATATTATTTATATATTTATATATTTATTTATATATTACTTGTAATAATACAAAGGTTTGTATGTGTTTGTTACTTTTCATCCCTGAATATTTTTATTTTAATAGATGTAAAATTTGACTTATGATCTAGCTAGACTAACATTAATGAAAAAGTGTGTTGTTAAATGGTTCAATATGATTTTTAGTTAACCTACCAAAAACATTTAGATGGCGTTGCCGCGTCGGTGTCGTTGATTCGGAAGTCATTTTTGCTACTGCTCTTTTTCCCCAATTTATGGCAGTTCAAAATAAATAACTAACTCTCGAATAATTTTCTAGTCTATTAAAAATCTGATTGAATGCATTTAACGCTATATTTTAATATCATTGTTTATTTATAACTAATTACTTTTTCCGTCTATTCTTCGACCTTATGTTTTTCCGTCAGCGGCTTATGTAATTTTCTCATAATTTGAACAAAGTACTTAGTTTTTAGGTTTTTCATGTAACAAAAAATAGCCTTCGAATGGAACTATTCAATCATTAAATAGTGTATCATGTAATATTATTACGAAATTACATCAACTTGCAATAAGAATAGCAATGATTTATGTTATTACCAGCTGTACCCCGCGGTGTTACTCGCGGTAAAAAGTATAAAAAATCTGTCAGCAAAAGGTGCTTTAGGAAACAGGTTATTCCACAGGACCACTGTGTTCTTTCAGGATAAAAAGTATCCTATATGTTAATCCGGTATATACGTTACAATATTGTAAAGTTTCATTAAAATCCATTTAGTAGTTTTTACGTGAAAGAGTAACAAACATCCATACTCACAAACTTTCACAATTATAATACTGTTAGGATATTAGAAATACGTGGATATTCTAGAGAAGGTAAATTATTTGAGGCGATACTAATACAGCATATTAGCTTAGGAAGCGCAATATTACCTGTGACATCATTGAGAAATAAATCATTGTGTGACATACACACATACAAATTTGAGTATCATGTGCCCGCATTTTAATACCACATAAAATGACTAGGCTAACAAAAATGGGCACAACATTATATCTTACATCAACAATGCTGGGATAAAATTACAAATACCTAGTAGTAAACAAATGAGAACACGCAACATGATGCCAAACAAGCGTAGGTACCTATACATATAACTGACCATCGAATATTAGCATCAATGATGATCGAAACAACAAACACATCTTTCATTGAACTATTTCGTTACACATGAAAATCTAATTATCATACATCAAACGCAATGAATATAAAAATAGTCAAAAAACTATTAATTGCAGACAGTGGCGTAGCTAGCATAGGTGGCACCCGGGGCGGATTTTTTGGGTGTCACCCCAAAATTCAATCGAAATTGTTAAAATAAAAAACTTATAATGATTTACGTTTTATTCAAATAAAGTACCTATTACAAATGTTTGAATAATGTATGTAAATAATAAAATAAATAATTTATGTGAAACAAACGGAAACACCTACTCTCCTTAGGGTGTTGGGCCACTCATGGACAGCAAATATTGATTATGCTTTGTTATGCTTTTCAAAATCTTAAATGTATCAGATATCTGAAAAACATATTTAAAATCCCGCCATTATTTTAAAACAAGTAGAAAATATAAAAAAAGTTTCAGGTTTAACAATGTACAACAAGGAAAGTCAAGTATTAATTTATTTTTATGCTTGATAAGTAAAACATGGTAAAAAAGGGTTTTTAACCACATTATTAATTACGAAATACATATTTTGTGCGTGCATAAATATTTTTATAAAGATAGAAAACTCAGGATAAAGTTTTAAGCACTAACAACATTTTGCTACGCGACTTTTGCAAGGATTTTCAAACAAAAATACTTATTTTAAACGAAACATAAATTGTTTCAGTGGCGGGTGTTTAAATATTATGTACGTAAAATTCGGATGATAATTTTTTTATATTCGATAAATTTGTTTTATTTATTTATCTACAATATTACAATCTAGCCTGCTAAGGCTAATAAATAATTTTAATCTAACTTATGGGCCTACATCAATATTATAGTATATCATCGCCGACACGTACATATTAAAACAGCCAGTAGGCACAGAAAATGAAGAATTAGGGATACTTTTCCTATTTACTCAAAATCTACTAAATATATTTTAATTCTGATTTACGCGTGTCTATATATAATAGTTACTTATGTTTTTAAAGTTATTTCATTAGTTAATACGCGATAATAGACCGACAAATGAAAAAAAATAAAAAATTAGAGAGGTTGTTTCGCTAAGATTTTCTATCGAGAAAACTTTTTTCAATCGCGTTTCTGAGTTTATGCGATCCTAGATCATATATTGAAAAAACATATACTTAAAAATTAGAGCTCTAGCCATTCAATCTAAAGAAACAATGAAAACTTCGTACGTAGAAAAATGCACGAAGCTATTTTGGTATCCTCTTAAATTGCTAAATAGAGTTTTTTATAAGAATATGTCCATTGACAGCTATCTTATCGATTTATGATTAAATAAAAAAATTTATGTACTATATCTTTTCTTGCTAAAGTGGTGTTTACTGATGGCCCACAATAGGCTATGCCTTTTAGTTTGTTAAAAAATAAAATTTCTTTTTTCTAGCTTTGAAATCGAACTCCGAAATCACGTCTTCAAAATTTATATTTTGTGTTGCTTCATGTTCTATAGTTAAAATACTAAGATTGTTTAATCTGGTTTCAGTCATTGTAGACCGCAAGTAATTTTTAATTAATTTAAAATTGCTGAAACTTCTCTCACATGAAGCAACTGATGCACATATTGTTACAAATAATTTTAGTGCGACCGTTAGATTCGGAAGAGATTCTGTAAAGTCCCATTCTACAATAAATTTCAAAAAGTCCAGTGTCACCCAATTAGAGACAGTAATATTAGCCGCTTTTAAATGTCTTCTCAACCTTGGTATTTCTAAAAAAGTTTTGTTTCTGATACTTCATAAAAATGGCTGTAATTTGGATATATCTTCGGAATGCGTAGATCTCAATTATTGATTGTATCTTTTGCAGCAAGGGACCGCATAGATCTACATTTGGTATAAGTTTCATTTGGTATAAGTTTCAAATTGATACCTTCAGCCGTTGCCGAGTAAAAAAAAGTTTAACGGGCGGATAGACAGACAGACGGACACCGTAGTGCGACTATAAGGGTTTGTACGAAGCCCTAAAAAGATAAAACTCTGAGATATCATTTACTAAAATGACATTGGGGCCATGTGTGTTACTTCTTTAGAATTATGCAAGAAAAGAAAACCAAACTGACGATTTATTAATTAGCTGTAAAATGGCGTTATTGTTAGTTTATTTAATTTTTCGTTTCTAAATTCCACGCGTACGAAGTCGCGGGCACTGCTAATAACGAATAATTAACAAACACATTGCACTAGACGTTCACACGTTCACGTAAGAGAGTATTGAAATGAATGCGGTTGGAAACAAAAGAAATGGCCCAATCCACAATACAAGTGACGAGACCTATATCGAGGGAATCCCCTGGTTAGAACTGCGCGTACCGGGGTATTAAATTTTGGGGGAATCCCAGATCGATTGACAGTGTGCACATTGTTTTTTTTCTAAATATCAATTTATTAAACTCGTGGTACGATATTTTAGTTACTTAAATTTATTAGTGGCAGTTATGCTCTCTGTCACAGATTTACGATTTTTTATAGGTAGAAAGAACTACAGCTGATGGTCATAGTCGAGCTCGGGTGTCACCCCTAAACGGGTGACACCCGGGGCGGACCGCCCCCGTCGCCCCCCCTTAGCTACGCCACTGATTGCAGATAATATACCTGTATGATGTAACATCAAATAAACTTGCAACAGACAAATTCTGCTTAAGGATACATTTGAAATTTCTTATAAAAAATTCGACGTATGCACCAAGAACCTTGCAATTTACAAGACTATAAAATTGGTAGCAATTATAAGAATTATTTACTGCAAACAAATAAATATAAAGGAAGTGTGTGATATCTAATATTAAATCTATATATAACGTAGCACTTTTTACTTTTTAATAACGGGTTGATAATAATCTGTGCCTTTATTTCTGGGTAATAAAAGACGCCTAAATGCACTCCTGATAGATACTGCCTATTCATATTCATTTATTCATTGCAATCATGTTGTTTACAAGGTGTTAATATAATTAACAGTATCAAACATGAACCCAGCTACGGCACAGCAACACACAGGGCTAACTACACATTAACACTTTTTTAGGAATTAAGTATAATTGTCTATTTAGTTTTAATTGTGTTTACTATCTATTCAAACTAAAATAAATAAAGCAGTAATACATACTATTGTTAAGTAAACATGTTCTTATGATTAAATAAAACTACTTTTTACGGATTTAGACGCGTATATTTGTTTTAAATTTTGGCCCGACGTTTCGGAGAATTTGCAGTCACCATGGTCACGGGTGAGACTCACCGTGACTGCAAAGTAAAAAGTAGTTTTATTTAAACAGATGAGTCGCGCAAGTGTTAGAAAATATTATGTTCTTATGATGATTATCTCTAAAACATAAGCAGTGTTTTTCTAAACTAAAGAAACGTGCAAATGTCGTATGAAGAACGTATATTATATTCATACTCTTCAGGTTATTATATTTATACTTATTATATTAGGTTATTATATTATATGTATATTATATTTATACTCTTCAGGTAAATACATATTGTTTCACCTGTTGAACCCGTTTCCAAGGAAAAAGCAACTATCCTTCAGGATTTGTTAAAAATTTCCTTCCTCGTCGAAAATTTCCTGTCTCAGTCTTTTATTTATTTATACGTTTAATACAGTGCATGTACTTTTATAGTGCAGTCATTTGTAATAATTAAAACATATCAACTCGGTTGATTAATAGACTCTTCAATTTAATTGACACACAATTTGTTCAGTCTAGAATGCTCAGATTCGTATCGAAAGATTTTTACACGAAGTGGTTAAATCGGCCAAGGCTTGTTAAAGGAGGTCATTTAAGTACCTGGTACTGCTACTATTACAGGTAAATCTATCAGTCTGATACTGAGAGATTAACATGACTTTATTATTTCTACTTCCTAACTTGAGTTCCTTTTCAATGAATAGTTTTAATACTTCCTATTTGCCATATTTTTTACAACGAAAACTAATAAATGTCGAGAGTATAATAAATAAATATTCATGGACATTTAACACAACGTCATCTGGTCCCAAACTAAGCTTATATGCTTGTGTTATCGGTACCAGAATACGGATAATATACATATAAGTATATACTACTTTTCTTTTGTAAATACATACATATAATACATAGAAACACTCAGACGCAGAACAAACATTTGTATGGCATTTATAAAGATTACATAAATGATTGCCCCGAGCGGGAATCAAACCCGCGACCTCGTGAACGGCAGCCCGTTGTTTAAACCACTCGACTTCGTAGTCGAGTGGTTTAAATTATTATTGACGGGCCTCGTGGCCCGTCAATAATAATTTAAATAATTAATAGCGAATTTTTGGCAATCCAGCAAATTAAATTCATCATTCCCAGTTCGTATCTACCTAGTTATGTTATGTATTGTATAACTCAGAATATTTTTATCAGAAGTTTTTAACTCTTACACTTTTTTCAGCGTACATGTACCAAGTACACTAACTGCTTTTTTGACTACGTATCTATAGGACACATCTTTATATATATAAATCTTCTGTACGTGTGTTTGTAATTAAACTCCTCCTAAACGGCTGGACCGATTTTGATGAAATTTTTTGTTGTTGATTTTTACACAGAATTGTATGGCAAAACAACGTGTGCCGGGACAGCTAGTAAATAATATAAATTCTGGTACTTCATGGTAAAACGACAAATAAAATAATTAGAACCAAACTACTTCTGCTTCACCGTCTTATATTGAGTTCCTCCCGAAATATTCGGAATAATTGGTTGACATTGATCTTGTATATTCATTTTATAATTCCCACAGAACTTGGTCAGCTATAAATCAAAGATTTTACAAGACAATAGTATTTACTAGGATGGTCATAAATATATCTGTCTGTTGTATACAGAGGCCCACCGGAACCATAGTTCCGATCACACGAGCTATCCATACCATTGTTATTCAATAAACAAAAGAAAAAATTAATTACGTAGTTACAAATCACAATAATAATATGTATTTGTCATGACTACTCATGACGTAGGTAAAAACGTGTGGAATTAAGAATACTTTGAGATTTTCGAAAATTTAAAGGTAGTGGTTAAGACAAAATCACCAAAACTGCGTCTAAATTTTTGTTTATTAATATCACTATCCAATTACGTACACATTATTCTCTACCTTTGCCGATTTCTACAACATCGACTCTACGACCATATTATTATTTGTTTTTTTTTCTCCTCGCCATAACCGGGCGTGGTTATGTGCCCTGAGCCCGACCATGACTTAGCAAGGGGTGGCTCTATTGCGTGGGGCTCAACACAGTGGGGGAACATAAAGTTACTTTTGCTTTAATTATCACGTTTTATAAATGGTTTTAGATGTATATCAAACATCTGATTTTATAACCTTTTTTGGATGGTACTCTGTTTTTTGATACTCAATCACCGGAAATGACGACAATTGTGTCGTCATTTCCGGTTCTCTATTCACAACGATTACTTGTGATTTGCGTACAACGCGTGGCGTCACGTTGATAAGTATCAACTATGCTATTGTATGTGAGTATGTCTTCATATTGTCTTTAGGGAAGATCTGTCACCTGTCTATATATTAAGCGATCACAAAGCTGACCAATCTTAACGTTACAGCTAAGAAATGTTTTAGATAAGGTAATGTTTGTACGTACTATTACCGTATTCAATCTGGCCTCTTCTAGAGTTTTGCTCTAAAAGTAAAGTTTGTAGGTAAAAAAAGATAGAGTTTGTAATATGTATTACAAACTCTATCTTTTTATTAATCGACTTTTCTATTTTGATCTAAGAAGATCTCCTACATACATATGTAGGAGATCTTCTCGTACGGCGCTGAGACGTGGATCCTAAAAGCCGCAGACCGCAAACGCATAGACGCTTTTGAGGTGTGGTGCTGGAGAAGGATGCTCCGTATACCCTGGACGGCATTTCGAACTAACGTCTCCATACTACAGGAACTCCACATTACATCACGACTGCCATCCGAATGCCTGCGCAAGATACTAGAATATTTCGGCCACATTGCTAGAAATTATGACAATAACCTTGAGAGACTCTACGTGACTAGAAAGGTGGATGAAAAAAGGCCTCGTGGACGCAGCCCGATACGGTGGTCTGACCAGATCCGCAAAGCTCTTAATTCAACCGTGCACAACGCCCTACACACCGCCAGGGATAGACACAGATGGCGAAACATTGTGAAGGCAAGGATCTTGCAGAAGGGTAATCATGACCCTTAACCTTGAGGAACACTATGCAAGGAGGAGGATGTAGGAGGTAGCTTTAAAAGTAAGGACCTGATTATATCTGATTCAATCATCGGAATTTACAGTCTACGAGAGTGTTACATCCTGTTACAGGCTATATTAGTATGAAAATCAACGGACAAAGACGCAGTCAACAGCTATTTCATAAGTTAAATGTAGTACAAGATTTTACTTTATTGATTAGGTGCTGTAAAAAATGCCAAGGCTACTCTAGTTTTTCGGTGTGGTGATTGATAAAAAATAAAGGTATCACCACCCTATTCCCTTATACATCGTACAATAATAGAAGTGATAACACTCTATCAATAAATCCTACAATTGTACACATTGCATCCACAAGTGATTTATTGTATTTGATTAATATAAAATGACAATATATTAGACTATTTCCTACACGTTACTAGAGGAAACTTCCGACCATAATAAAACATCAAGAATTGTTAGTTATCAATCAAGGCATTACAGACTGTAGTTCCGTACAGTTTAAATACCATACATTACTGTCGTATCAAGCCATTTAATTGGTATATAATGAATTAATAGTAAATAATACTGAGTGTAGTAAAATGTGATCAAAGGGAATTGTTTTGTTGAATGTATGACAAAAAGATATTTAAAGCTTAGCATTAAACTGCTTGCATAATCGTAATCCACTTGGTAAGTTCGTTTGATTTTTGATTTGAACAAACGGCAATAAAATTTAAACTAGAATCATTTAGCAGATTCCCGTGAGTAAAAGACGACGTAAAGAAAAAAATAGTTTAAATGGAACCATGTAGAATACAGTCGAAACATCTAATAAAATAAACACTTAGGATAAATATCCAATACCCAACTAATCAACAGTTTTTTTTAGTAAATATGCCAATTCCATGGTAAATTCAAGTTATTCTAAGATGCTGTTTTTAGTGTAAATGTTGATTAAAATAAAGAGAATTTCAACCTTTTCCTTTTCTCAGATCATGAATGTGGGCACTGGCCTCCGTTAATTCGGGGTTTGTTGTCTACTATGTCTATAACACGCTGACCAGGCGTATTGGCACAGACTTTACTCTTAAGTTTCGTCTCTCACAGTTGATGTTAACTGCATAAAATATCTCTTAGCTGGCTTTTACCCTGCGTAAAAAATGGGGTGGTGACATTTGTATTCTTAATACGTTACCACATGGACAAACTATACCGTGCTTGTTTGAAAATTTTTTAAAACAAAGCAAATAAATCATCCGTTAATCTTAAATTATCTGTCTGAGCTGTATAATCTACGGCTCGAAGTATTTCATCACCCGTTCTATTTTTAAATTCCCATGCATTATATCTACAAGTTTAAAGCTGGAATGTAAGATAATGCGTTGTCTAATTAACAAAGACGAAAATAGAAATGCGCGTGCATCGGGGAACCGGGCCTGGATTCCAGGAATACACACATTAATGGAATCCAGTCCCGGCATGAACATAAATTTTTATTTTCTTATTAACATTTTCTACACTATTGCTTATAGGTATTTGCAATAAGCTTTTTTCAGAAAAAAATTTGGGCAGATTTTAGTTAAAATGAGCTTCATAATCATTAAAATATAGTGCAAATTTAAAAAAAAAGTCCGTGTGATGACTAATTAAGAATACTAGTATTATCAACTCCTTATTTTCTTGTAAGAACCTGCTTAACAGACAATATCTTCTGTCAGAGAAGAAAATCTCAATACTAAAACCAATTCCCAGATGCATGGTCTCTCGCGCCAAATCTATGAATCTATTTAGTTTAGTACGCAGCTATCTAAAGCCTTTTAAAGGACGTTGATACCAATTCAATAAATATGAAATTTTATAGTATCAATAACACAATTCCGCAAAGTTAACTGAACTTTCTTATTTTAAAACTGTCTAGGTATTATATACTAAAGATTATCTAATCTTCTAATATATAAAATACTCGTATCACAATGTTTGTTCCCATACTCCTCCGAAATGGCTTGACCAATTCTTATGAAATTTTTTATGCATAATTATGCAGTAGGTCTGAGAATCGGCTACTATTTATTTTTCATACCCCTAAGTAATAAGGGTTGTGCACCCCTACCATATTGCAAAACAACGTATGTCGGGTCAGCTAGTAATTAATATGCAAAAGAAAATAGACAGTTAATCAAAATATATTTTAGACTTTTTTTTACTTTTATTCTTTATTCAAAAATATACAAAAAAAATTACATACAAAGCAAAAAAGAAAAAAAAAATTACAGACATAAAAGAAAGATCATGTACAAAGGCGAGCTTAATTCAATAATGAATTTTCTTCCAGCAAACCTCAATGATGGAGAAAATTGAGGAATATGGGCATATACAGTGCACAACAAAATTACTAGCTTAAAAACTAAGATTCTTATTATCTAACAACATATAAGTACATACATACCACTACCAACATACATACAATACGTTACAAAATATATATTGATACTTTTTATAATATACTACATATACATACATAAATATAATATTATAACAGTGATAAGAATAATATACCATAAATATACCATAGTTGTTTTCATTTTTAGGGTTCCGTACCCAAAGGGTAAAAACGGAAACCCTATTACTGAGACTTCGCTGTCCGTCCGTCCGTCCGTCTGTCACCAGGCTGTATCTCAAGAACGGTGATAGCTAGACAGTTGAAATTTTCACAGATGATGTATTTCTATTGCCGCTATAACAACAAATACTAAAAATAAAATAAAATAAATATTTAAGGGGGGCTCCCATACAACAAACATGATTTTTTTAGCGTTTCTTGCTCGATACTAATAACGTTGCCTTATGTTGCATAGATAATGGTACGGAACCCTTCGTGCGCGAGTCCGACTCGCACTTGACCAATTTTTATTTAAGTATAGTGGTGCACGTAGACTTGCACTTGCTAAGTTTCATTGGTACTCAAAGGCTACATACTGCAAATGTAAGGATACATCTCAACTCAAATGCCACCAAGTTTGAATTAAGAATACTGATTAATTGCACCTTGACATTGTTTTTTTAGCCAAACTTATATCCGCAAAACATGAAATGATCGATACTATATTATCCTTATCGTGTATATTATTTAGTCGCTTTCCTTTCCTTAAGGGCCTACATCAATATTATCGTATATCATCGCCGACACGTACATATTAACACAGCCAGTAGGCACAGAAAATGAAGAATTAGGGATACTTTTCCTATTTACTCAAAATCTACTAAACATATTTTAATTCTGGTTTACATGTTTCTATATATAATAGTGACTTATATTTTGAAAGTTATTTCATTAGTTAATACGCGATAATAGACCGACAATAGAAAATAATAAAAAATTTGAGAGGTTGTTTCGCTAAGATTTTCTATCGAGAAAACTTTTTTCAATCGCGTTTCTGAGTTTATGCGATCCTAGATCATATATTGAAAAAACATATACTTAAAAATTAGAGCTCTAGCCATTCAATCTAAAGAAACAATGAAAACTTCGTACGTAGAAAAATGCACGAAGCTATTTTGGTATCCTTTTAATTCAACGATTATCGCAGAGCCATGGCATAACAATAATAAAATACCTACCGCATCTGGTGTTCCATTTAAATAAATAAAAACTTTAATACTTTAAAAAGTAGTCTATATCCTTTCTCAGACTAAACTATTCGGTGCTGTCGTTTTCATATGAAAGTGTGACAGACAGACAGAGTTATCTCCTTCCATGTATCCATCAGCCTTCCTCCTTCCTCTGCTGAACATAAACCTCCCCTAAAGAACGCTACAATACGCGGTCCGCCGAGATCCGCAGAGTTAGGACCTGCTTTCGTGTTTATAAATTAATTAATAAGGATGTATTTAAGAGGGCACGATACTAAATTATGCTCCACACTATATGGGTTTCGTACCCCCATTTTTTTTTGCGAGAGTTACACCGATTTTTATTGTTTTACGCTATATTATAGATGAAGAGTATATCTATGCTTGTATCACTTTCTTTTTTTTTCAAAAATTATAACTAAAAGAAATATTACCATCCGAAAATCCGTTTTTTTTTCGGTTTTATTTAGGTAAAGTTGCAGCGACTATCACACATATTTGGTAAGGTTTTACCAAAAAAAAAGTGATAGAAGCATAGATATACTCTTCATCTATAATAAAGCGTAAAAACAATTAAAATCGGTTTAACTTTCGCGAAGAAAAAAGGGGACTACGAAACGTCTTTTTTTCAAAGAATTTGTAGGTAAAATCTGCTTCACCTATATTTGTACCTTTCAGCGAAGCGCTTGGAAATACGGATAGCAATACCTAAGGCCAAAATACCTAAATTAGGAATACAGTACCCTCTTAATCGTAAAAGACAAAGAAATTCTACACATCGTCAGTTACTGACAGCAGCATATAAAATTTTATAAAAACATTATTACTAAAGTTTATGTAATTTATTTGTAATAAAATTGTATAACATATACATAATATCCTTTAATAGTTTGGAATTTTTCCTATTTTATTACAAAATATTAAGTTATCGGTATTTTTTACATTGTTTAGTATATTTCCTTCGATAACGTAATTAAATTCCATTAGTTTTGTTGTAATTTATAAAATTATTACATTACGTTAGTTGTTAGTATACGTATTGAGTTTGTAATGATAACAATAACGTGACAAAACGTAGTTAAATACCTACTTATTAATTTATTACAATTTGCGTCAGCCATTTTGTTTTCAATTTCACAATCAATTATTTTGTAATTGAAAACAAAATTTTAATTAATAGATTTAATAATAATTACAATTTTGAATGTAGTTTTATTCTCAGTAATACAATAGTCTCTTGAATGTCGTAAAAACAAATATTTTGTAAACTTAATTTATCTATGAAAGTCACGTTTTAACACATTCTTTTACATCTATTGACTTCTTATCGGAGAGGTCAGGTCAAATTTAATAAATCACTGTTATCAGTCCAACTAGTCACGTGTTGCAAGATTGACAAGTCAAAGTCGTTTTATTAAATTTCTACAATAACATTTTTTTTTACCGACTTCAAAAGAAGAAGGAGGTTCTCAATTAGTCTGTATGTTTTTTTTATGTTCATCATAATCTCATAACTTTTAACTGGAGCAAAGCGATTTTAATGATTCTTTTTTTATTTGAAAGCTGGTGGCTCCCGTGTGATGCCATTAGCACCAGGTCAGGATCTGATGGTTATTTGCTGAGAAATCCAGGAAACCTTTCAAATTTCAAAGGCATATGAAGTCGGTTGAACTTTTTATTTTAAAGTACTCAATTAAAAATACATCAAATTGCGGTCGGTCGTCATATCGCATTATTTCTGGCCGAGTTGCTGTTTATTGGTTCATAACTTAGGGCATACAATGGAGGTATGCTTTACAATATTCCAAAGTCAACTGCCAGTAAAAATGTGGCATTAACATTTTCTCAGTAATGTAAATAATTTTTTTTTTATTATACCACTACGGTGGTAAACAA
This sequence comes from Orgyia antiqua, assembly GCA_916999025.1. NCBI lineage: Eukaryota > Metazoa > Arthropoda > Insecta > Lepidoptera > Erebidae > Orgyia > Orgyia antiqua. The sequence goes on from OU779866.1 coordinate 31,028,992, forward strand.
GCTTACGGCCTGCCTGATGGTAAGCAGTTACCGTAGCCTATGGACGCTTGCAACACCAGAGGTGTCACTCGCGCGTCGCCGACCCTGCAGAAATCTTTTAATCCCTTTTTTGAAGAGCCCCATGCTGTAGTCCAATGGAAAAACTTCGGCAGGTAGTTCATTCCACAACCTAATTGTACGTGGTATAAAATTAGGGAAAATTATAAGGAAAAGTTGAAACTAATGACACAACTAAAATGATAAAAGTGGCATCGTTTATGTAAAGGATTTCTAAGTGGATTTATAGAAAAAGTAGTGCTAATTAGCGTAACAAAATTAACATCATCTGGGCAATATTTTATGGAGATAACGTTTACGTTGACTATACTTATCACCTCTTAGGGTAGACAAATTCAGAAAATAGGTGGAATAATAAAATGAAATACATAGGTGCCGATTCTACGTGGATTTATAACTAAACTCTAAAAAATGAAAATTAATAGTGTCGGCAACAGAATTTGGCAATGTTAACAGAACTGTTTTGATTAGAAGATCTGTATGTTATAGAATAGACTAAAGATTTTAATTAATAAAAATATGCACAACGAAATAGCCAAATTATCAAATGTGCATAGTTAGTTAAGTTTATTTGTGTATGTAGAATTGATACAATAGTCATCATTACGTCTCAAATCTTTATAATCATAGTTTATTTAGAATTTTGTTACAATGTAATTTTATAACCATATTTCGAAATAAGTAATAAATTTAATGATAGCACTTAAATTCTAATAGGCTGATTTATGTGTTGATCGCATGGCACCCATGAGGACAAAATGATATACGTAGAAAATAAAATGATTACAGCATACAAAGCAGTCACGAGCCATGGAGACCTTTGCGTATGAGCTGTAAGGACGCGCGCATACCATACCAGATAACATCGTTACTTATGGTAATTTATTTATTCGATTGCACGTAGGGTCACTACTTGATATTTAACTAATATTTTTTTGAAAAACACATTAAAATATTAAAGAAACATTACAGAAATACTTAACTACTCTTGCATCAATCTCGAAGTTTAATTTCTGACACTGAATACCCAGGTCGCTGAAAAAAAAACGCTTTTCTGTTGAAAATTCTCCCCGTAGCAATTGAAAACTTGTGAATGTGTTTGAGAATTTATACCATACTGTATTGACATTCATATCTAAAAATACTAGTTCTGGTTATATACTAGTAATGTTATGGTTCCATTTTAGATCTTGAACCTACTCTTTAGTAGTTACGTTGAATTATTATGTCCATCCATCCAGCAACCTTTCTCCGTTCACTGCTGCCTATGCCTCCCCCATAGAACGCCACAATGCGTGATCCTATGCTTTCTGAATCCAGCGGCTCCCGACACATTTGACGATATCATTAGTCCACCTTTTTGGGGGCCGCCCCACGCTGCGCTAAACGCTGCAAATTTTATGTATTGTTCAAATATTAGAAGAACGCGATGTTTATACAATACGTTGGACAACCCTATAGTTTCATCGTCATGATACCACCAAGCTATACTGAGATTGTTACTTACTTATTTTTTTTCTTCTATAAATACATTTAAAAGTAAATCTTCAAAAATATTAAGATGGTTAAAAATTTGCCGAACTTTGCTTGTAATACATGAGTGTGTGTCTAAATCAAGATACAACCACGTAAACAGAATAACCAAAATATGATTTTTAAATTGTTTTTATATTATTTATGAGCTGTAGAAGAATTTTGCAAGAACTGTTACATTTTACAGATTAAATTTTCGTAACAAAAGACATCAACGAGCGACTTTAGAATTTTTAGTTCTGTATATTATTCAGTAAGTAATAATAAAACCATAATAATGTTCACACCTGCAGCTGTGTTGTTGAAAAATCTAACTGTACTCATAAACAGATTGTATTTTGTATTGTATATTTGGATATTTGACATCGATATAGATCATGACATATAAACAACCTTTTCACAGTTTAATATTATGATGGATGAGTCTATTTATATTCCATTGTATATACCATATCGAGACGTGGAGAAGGACGTAGCCTAAAAACTAAACTGGATTACCCAAATTCTCTGAATAGAGTGTATCAGTAATGCGCAAAACATTTTATAGCACGAATGAACTATTTTTACACGAAAAAAGACCTAAATTTTGGAAAATCTTCCTTTTTGGCACAATTTTTAAGTTGAATCCCTAACAGACCCACCGGGTTATGCCCATGGAAGAAAGGGAGAAAAATCGAATGAATCTTAGTTTTCCTGGTGGTTACTTATACTCAGTAACTGAGCACTAAGAAGTTACTACTTAACTAACTGCGTCTATCGTTTATTTTATACCGGGTTTTTAACGACCTGATATTTTGTATGCAGAATTGTATTTTTTTAAAGTTTAAAACAAAATTTTAGACAATCCAGGACTGATCTGGCCTTCCAAAGAAGGAAGGATCCTATTTCACAATTAATTAATTATTTATTTAATTACTGTAATTGATGGTCAAATTATTTAATGTAATCAATTAACCTCTTGATAATATTTTATAATTATTAATAATAATAGGATATCAAGTATATTTAAATGCGAATGTCAATTATAATTCATAATTATAATTGACAAATAATACGAAAATTTTTAACGTATAAAATCATAAATGTATATTTATTAGCATTTTACTAGTTACAAGCTGTAGCGAAGACTTCGCTCGCGTGAAACAGTGACTTTAGTTAGCATTTTCATTTATGATTATGTTGATGGTGTAATTTTATGTTATTTGGGGATAATGTTATTCTAAATCAGTCCATAGTAAAAGTAATATTTATATCAAACCAGTACTTTTTGACTTTATTTGTTACAAATTTACAAAAATAAAACTTATACTCTTTAAAATCTAATATATAAAATTCACGTGTCACAGTGTTAGTTACCGTACTCATCCGAAACGGCTAGACCGATTCTTCTCAAATTTTGCATGCATATTCAGTAGGTCTGAGAATCGGCCAACATCTATTTTTCGAACTTTTTTTTTAGTATGGCAAAACAACGTTTGCCGGGTCAGCTAGTATTAGTATAGAAATAAATAAATGAATGTCAATTAAAGTTATAAAGATATATAAAGTGAATGAATGAATTAAAATTTATTAGCAATAAATTCATTATTGTTTGTAAGAATAAATAACAAAAAGTCATATAAACTTCCTGCAATTAGACGTTAAAGTTAATTATAGTATTATAATTAACTTTAACGTCTTTCTAAAATATTATTGTCACATGTACTTATATGTGACAATAATATTTTAGAACTCAAAAAAACCCAAACAATAATTTTTTTGTCGTAATTTTACATTCAAAACTTTGCAATTACGTCAATTAACCCATGCGTAACAAAGAAGTAAGCGTGTAACGCTTCACGGTTTTGATGGCTATAACATTAATGTGGACAACAGACAACAGTGTGGTGGATAGATTATGGATACAGGTGTTACCCCATGTACATTTTTTAATCTTTATCTACTATATAAAAATAAGTCGGGTTTTCCTTCCTGACGCTATAACTCCAGAACGCACGAACCGATTTCCACGGTTTTGCATTCGTTGGAAAGGTCTCGGACTCCGTGAGGTTTATAGTTCTTTTTTTTTTTATTGAACTTTTTTGGTATGGCAAAACAACGTTTGCCGGGCCAGCTAGTTTATTTATAGAGGATTTCGTTCACAGAATAGGGAGCGATCATGTCACCCAGGATTTTACATTCATTTACATCCATAAAGTTTTTCGTTCTATGCGTTCCGAATAATGGAGTATGCGTACAAAATTAAGGGCTAATTCCAATATTTTATTTATCCGCAATTGTTATTACTAAAGTCAGAGAAATCTAAACTTTTGTCGTTACTTGCTTTGCAATAAGTTAATGACGGATTTCAGTTTTTATTGAGCTCCCTCTTTCCCGCCATCACCTCCCTGGCGAAGGAGGCGACGGTGGCCCAACACTATTCGCTCTCGGCCATGGACGAAACGACGACCGAGAGCGACAAGACCTGACCCAGCACACTGACGAGCTCAGCGCGCTGGGCATCTCAGGCCGTGCATACGGCGAGGGTGTGTTCCGCCGTATCCACGGTCCCACTTCCACAATTGGGCAGACGGGATCCGACTCGATACCAAGCACCTCCCACAGGTACTTGGCGAAACAGCCGTGACCTGTGAGGAGCTGGGTAAGATGATACGTCGGATCCCGATGCCTCGCCGCAACCCAGTCCCTCAGGACTGGGTGGACTGCCTCGGCGAGCCGTCTGCTCGCGGAGGGGTCCGCCAACCTCTCAGCCCATTGCCGGAAGAGATCGTCGCGCAATTCGCTCCTTCAGCGAACGATCTCTTCCGCAAGAGGCTCTACTCCTGAGCATCAGGGCCCTCCGATGGTAGACCTCCGCCAGGACCCCACCTTCAAGTTCCCACGGGAGGCTGCCCGCGATAACACAAGCCGCCTCGTAAGAGACGGTGCAAAACGCTCTAGAAGCCCTCTGTGCCATGACCCGCTGCGGACATCGCAACAGGGTCATGTTCTCGGTGCTGAGGGCCTTCCTATTGAAACTTGGATTTCATATAAAAAAATCTTACGGATAAACGGATTTAACAATCTATTAATAATAAAAAAATTACAAAAAATATAAACAATTAAATTAATATTAAATAAATCTATTATTAATATTATTATTTACTTTTTAGCACGAAACCCTATTTACAGTCGGAGGTGCTTTACTAAACATTATCATACTCTTAAAATAAATCGTAGATGATAACTGCTCACCTGCGTGAACTAATTTCTTGTGCCAAGCGTAACCAATGTACTAATAATAGACTGTTTGTGATATGCACATGCGATTTAAATGCAGTAATCTGTCATTACCTTCACTACAAAGGTCGTAGTAAATACGACAATATTTCACCCTAGTTATGTCCAATTAATGGGCTCTCCTCCACGATAGGGGAATAATTTACCTCCTTCTAAGTTTCCTACTTCTGTAGAAGATATTTACACATCTCATATTTCAATCGATGACGCGCACAGCATCTAAAATCATCAATATGGTGAGACCCTTTACGCTACAAAGAACTAAACAAAGAGTCTGTAAATTTTACCTATTGAAAAATTAGAAAATTGACAGATTGCAGATTCTTATCTACTATATAAAAATAAGTCGGGTTTTCCTTCCTGACGCTATAACTCCAGAACGCACGAACCGATTTCCACGGCTCCGTGAGGTTTATAGTTCATTTTTTTTTTTTAACTTTTTTTTGGTATGGCAAAACAACGTTTGCCGGGCCAGCTAGTTTCTCTTAAATAAAAATCGTATATCGTAATTATTTATTTTTTATTATCTAGGTACAAGAAAAGTTGGAAAATTCTAAAATCTTCGCTTCCTGCAATTAAGCCTCGACTCAACTATAATTATGGTTGTTGTTGTTTTTAAATTGCTCAGAATCCTGATTTGATGTTAAATAAACTAGACAGAATATTTATTAGTATGGGAAGTACCTAATACAGCCAAACTACCGAAGTTCACTGGAAAACATTACACAACGGAGATACGAAACCGAAACGATAAGAATGTATGTTTACCAATGCTTTGATAGCGTCTGCTTCCGTTTTCATATCAATTATTGATTAACACATACATTTTACAATTATGTCACTTTAGTTTCAATTTGATAACGATATGTAAGAAAATAGACCGTTTAGACAAAAGCACACCACTTTCTATTAGCAGTATAACCTAATTTTATCGATTTTCCAAAGCAAGGTTAGCTAGTATGAAATTTGATTCAATTTCATACGGGGCAGACTGCACTGAGCAGAAAAAATGCTTGCTGTTATTTTAACATTTTTTATCTATTACAAATATGGGTTTTCGAAAGGAAAATATTTAATCATATTTTATTATATCCGTATTCTGATACCCATAATACAAGCAAAGAATATTAGCTTAGGACCAGGGAGCGTTGTGTGAAATGTTCGTAAATATTATCTTATTAAAATGGTACTAATCTATATATTCTTCCCCTTTACCATAAGATTCAAATACAGCCTTATAGGTCTAAGAATATTCGTTGATTATTTTGTAGTTCTAAATATCAAAATGTAGGGGGAGAACCTACAAAGCATTTTCCTCATATAAGATAACTAGTTTAGTAAACGTTCGCCGCTTCCGAGACAGTTTAATAGAGCTAAATTGCAGGATCTGGTGGCGCCAGAGAGCTAACGCACCTATGTATTCCTTACGTAGTATATTTGTAAATAAACTGCACTTTTTGATATGTGGTTAGTATAAACTAGTATAGCAATTGTTAGACCAGTCCTGTATTATCTTTAATTATGTAAACACATATAGGAAAATTTTACAAAAAATATCGCCCGGACGTTGGTGAAAGCTAGATTTATACGTGGGGCGTATAGATTAGAAAATATTATTATTTTTTGTAAATAATTATTAGATTAGTTATTTACAATTAAAATAAGAATTGACTTCTCGCCTCGTGCGAATTTGCATTAACAAAGATGTTCTTTGAATATCAGAGTAGTGATGTAACAATAGAATTTTCTATTTCAGTGAGTTGGGACAATTTGGGTCTCTAAAATCTTTATACCAAACCAAGATTTTTTGGAAACGTGTGAAGAAATAACATGGCTTGAAAATTGAATTTATGTTCCAAATTTAAATAGTGCTAGAAAAATTGGTCAAGTGCGAGTCGGACTCTCGCACGAAGGGTTCCGTACCATTATCTATGCAACATAAGGCAACGTTATTAGTATCGAGCAAGAAACGGTAAAAAAATCATGTTTGTTGTATGGGAGCCCCCCTTAAATATTTATTTTATTTTATTTTTAGTATTTTTTGTTATAGCGGCAATAGAAATACATCATCTGTGAAAATTTCAACTGTCTAGCTATCACCGTTCTTGAGATACAGCCTGGTGACAGACGGACGGACGGACGGACGGACAGCGAAGTCTCAGTAATAGGGTCCCGTTTTTACCCTTTGGGTACGGAACCCTAAAAAGCACGGACTAGCATATATATTCGTCAGTTTCTATTAAATGAATAATTATTTTAACTTTAGCATGAACTTGAATAATACAAAAATAACTTATTTTCGTTTCTTATCAAGTTCCGTTTCACACACATTTTGTATTTACATAAATAATTCAACTAGATAATATCGTCTGTTTTGATAACAAAGTTATACCCCATAAAATGCGGACCACAGTTTGGTGATAAGAGCTTGTTTGAAAGGCCAAATACAAACTTTATTGACAACCAGTAAGTATCTATAACTTTTTTTGGATTAAATTTCGATTTTTGGCCTAGAAGGTCATAATTATAACAAAAAACTTACTTTCTCTCAAACGAAACACAATACGGGCTATTCTCCCGGTTGTACTCTTTCCTATGCACCAATATAAATTATTACCATCTTTTGTTGCACTTGGTTATAAATGCCTGCAATAAACCACTGAGACAGAATACAAACTTAAAGATCCTGGATGTTTTTTGTAATTATTGCATTGTCATCGGTCCTCCATAGGTGAGTAAAGTTTCGAGTCTATTTGACGCTGAAAAGTGGATGAAAATCGAAAAACGAACGTAATAAAAGCGTGTTAATTAATCATTTCAACAATACATTATCGTAGTCTACAATATTCTAATCTAAGTTAGGTATACAAAACCGTTACACGCCATTACTTCCAACACGTGTTTAAACCTATATAAAACTAAGGTCAAAACAAAGACATAGACGTTACTGTTTCTTTTATTCATTACTTTAATTTACTTTTACATATATGTATTATGTATTTATACCTAAAACGCAAGTACCGCAATATATTACGATCTAATAAGCAAATACTTTCACAGTATTATCATAAAAATTATGAATGATGATAACTAAATGTTGGATACCAAACCATCATTATAGTATTCTGTAAATATTATTCAACTCTACGCTGAAATACTGATCTTTTTTTATCGAGCTAACCCGACTAACTGTGTGCTTTAAACATGGTCGTCGACCGGCGCTGAGACTCAGTTTACTCGCAACCGGTGACGAGGCCACGCGTCAACACGATATCGATAAAAAATTGCGGACAACACTAAAATAAAACTGAACAATACAATAAAAGTGTAGTTGAAATTCGAAATTTAAAATTTTGAGTGTTCTAACACAGTTATTTAAAAAGCGCGGGAGTGTGTGTTGGACGCGTTCGTGTCGATGTTAATTAGCCGGCGTTACGGAGTACTCCAAATTAAGTCGAGTTGGTCAAGGTTCGTATTAATTATTGATATATTGATGCAAAATTGTGCACTTTCTTCTGATTGGTTATTCATATGATCCTGGGTGAGTGACATCTCGTGCAGCTAGTCTTGCCCCGGCTTTATTTTTACACACGACAAGAACGTTAGGATGCGCGAGCGCAACTATTTTTGGTTCACGCCTATGTTCTAAGCTACATTCTCATGTTACAAAATATTAGATTAGTGCAATATTTTCACAAATAACGTGCTGAAAAAATTGCACTATTCGAGCGCTGTTGTTATGTAAAAGTTATACATTTTTAAAATAAAACTTACACACGTGCATTTATAAATTCAGTGACATTTCCCTAATAATAAACAGACATGTCGAATATTTACTTACATACACGCTAATAAATAGCTGATAGGGTAGAAATAGAAATATTTATCTATAACTTCTGTACATCTGTAATTTCATACGCCTATTTTACACATTTTATTGATATCCAAAATAAAAATACACCAAAAGTGGTTTTCATTTTTAAATTAATTAAGGTTCAGTCGTGCACATAAAATAGATTTGGCACCAGTGTCAATAATACAATTCGGTAATGTTAACTGAACTTTCTTATCATATTTAATGTGTATTATAGATTAAATATTTTAATAAATAAAAATGCGTGCAACAAAGTAGCCAATTAATGAAAATAGTTAAGTTAGGTTACGTTTTTGACGCATCAGAATTGGTATCACTGGTACCAATTCTACGCGCACAACTAAACTTAACTTAACTAAAAAATGAAATTTAATTGTATCAATAACACAATTCCGTAATGTTAACGATTCTTTCTTGTTAGCAAATCTGTTTAATATAGATTAACGATTGTAATTAATATAAAATTAAACAACAAAACAGCCAAATAATCAATATACAGCAATAGTTGTTTTCATTTTTTAGTTAAGTTAAGTTTAGTTTTTTAGTTATTCGGACACGATTTAGAATTTAAACAAGACTTTATTTTAATCATTAAAATTTTCTATCGGCGGAGTAAGTATACGGCATTTTAATTTGTATAAATTTAAATATATTTTACTGTTTATTTCACGTACAGAATGTATCCATTCATACAAATAACAATATTATGTAACACCACAGAGTATTGTAATACTGATTGTTGAAATACAGAATAGACCTATTGTGAACAGCCATGTTAATATGACGCGTCCGGTTCTGGGTGGCGCCTTAGTAAATTAAAAATAGGATTTCCTTTAGATGTAACTTATAGTAAAACTAGCTGCTGCTCGCGACTTCGTACGCGTGAAATTTTGAAATTAAACCTTAACAAACAGAAGTTTACCATATCACTCGATAGATGGCGTTTTACAGTTCTATTAAATCGCACTATGGTTTGGTTACACACATTAATACTTAAGCTCGTTTAGATTTTTAGTTTTTAATTCTGATTTTCGCATTTATAAATTAGTAAGATTAGTAAGAAGAAGACTAAAAAACTCGCTTGAAAATCTTGAATATTTTTTTATATATTTGCATTGTAGTAGGCTCTTATTATGAGTGCAAAATATCAGATCCAGCCGACTAATTACTGTAAGTGAGTGGAAATCACTTTTAAAGATTCCGTTACAGAGGTTAATAAATACATACATAGATAGATAAGTAGGTACATTCGAAATCTTATATATAAAAATCAATTGCTGTTCGTTAGTCTCGCTAAAACTCGAGAACGGCTGGGCCGAATATGGTGATTTTGGTTTTGAAATATTCATGAAAGTCCAGGGAAGGTTTAAACGGTGACAAAATATACGGGAATCTAAAATTCCACGCGTACGGAGTAGCGGGCATCAGCTAGTCGTAATTTAAAAATGGATACAAATTTAAGCCATTTTAATATATCTACAAAAATTCAAATAACAAAACAATAAAATTAAATGAGATACCGCATTATTACAAGAATGCGACAAATTATTTATTTAATAGTGTACTACATATTACGTTTTTATAGATTAGGAGATAACACACTAACCTAGTGTAAAAATACGCTTACGGGTATTGTTTAAGACATTTGTCAGATCTAAATACCATCGCTGACATGTTAGTCAGTTGACAGACGTCATTGGCGAAATCTGTAGGCCGTGCCAATGTTTTTTTTCCTACAATTTACACACATATGACGAAATTTGAATGAATATTCGTTCTGTGTAGCTCTATCTTTAAACTATCCTATAATTAGTAGCCTAACTAGACTAGTCATTGACCTGAGCAGTAAATCATAGCTCAAATATCGGACTCGAGTTCATGTGAACAAACATCAAAAAAAAAGTTTTACAGATAGACAGACAAACATATAAGTAGACAGAAAGATGGACAGCGCAATTATCCTATAAGGGTTTCTTTTTCATACGATACCCTAAAAATTGGTCAAGTGCGAGTCGGACTCGCGCACGATGGGTTCCGTACCATTATCTATGCAACATAAGGCAACGCTATTAGTATCGAGCAAGAAACGGTAAAAAAATCATGTTTGTTGTATGGGAGCCCCCCTTAAATATTTATTTTATTTTATTTTTAGTATTTGTTGTTATAGCGGCAATAGAAATACATCATCTGTGAAAATTTCAACTCTCTAGCTATCACCGTTCTTGAGATACAGCCTGGTGACAGACGGACGGACGGACGGACAGCGAAGTCTCAGTAATAGGGTCCCGTTTTTACCCTTTGGGTACGGAACCCTAAAAATGACAGTGCTATATCTATTTAACTGCAATATACACAAGTTTAATTTAAATTTTCAATTATGTAAATAAAATCGTCTTAGTGTTTCTGATTTTAAATTTCGAATAAATAGTTTTTAATAAAGTCAATGAACTATTTAAATAATTCGTGATTGGAAAATTTACGTTAATTGAATTTTAACAGTTTGTTGTTTTTAACTGTAAATGATAATTTAAGTGTACCTATTAAATAAATCCTTAAACTAACGCAAGAGTCTTGACCACTTCTTAATCATCGCCAGTTACCCGCCAATTTAGAGCAGAGTCTATGCAATATTCTGTAACTTGCTAATGTAAAATCTTTACTTAATATAAAATAAAGTCATAATTTTTGTATGTATGTCCCTATGTGAGCTTATATGTTCGAAAGCAAGCAACGGATTTCAATAGATAGACTGGTTCAAGAGGATTGCGTTTTCCTATAATTTGTTTAGGTTTGGTTTCTATATTTTACGCGTAAGAAGTTGCGGGCGATAGCTAGTAATACATAATATCATGGTAGGTTTCGTATCAGCTCGTAAATTTAGTTTTTGGGCCACAGAAACAAAAGACTTTCAAATATAGGCAACATGGTTCACTATGTCATCAAGATATGAAAACAATTTATGTAATATCGTAAAACAATAAATAAGCCTAACAATAACAGAAGATTAAATATCTTATCAACAAAATATTACCTTACCTACTAACATATACCTGTTATTTAATTATCGGCTAGCAGAAAACTTTATTATTATTCTGATATAACTAGTTATCTATTAAACATATAGTTTTCTCGACAATGGTACCGATTTTACGAGCACAACTAAACGACGGGCTTCTTGATCTAGAGGTTCATGTAACGGACTGCCGTTTACGAGGTCGCGGGTTCCATTCCATTTCACAATCATTTGTTTATAAATCATATGTTTATAAATCTCGTACAAATGTTTGTTCTGCGTCTGGGTGTTTCTATGTATTATAAGTATATATTTACAAAAGAAAAGTAGTATATGTAGTATATCCGTATTCTGGTACCCATAACACAAGCATATAAGCTTAGCTTGGGACCAAAGGACGTTGTGTGAAATGTCCGTGATATTTATTTATTATTATTTAATTAACTAAAAATGAAAATTGATAGTGTCAAAAGCACAATTTGCAATGTTAACTGAATTTTTCTGTTACAAAAACGGTGCATTATAAAACTAACTAATTTAATTAATATGAATGTGTAACAGTGAAATAGCAAGTAATAGATATATTGACTATCGCTATCAATTTTAATGCTTTAGTTTAATTTAGTTTTGCTCGTAGAATTGGTACCAATATTTATTTAATTATTATTAAATACAAATATATTGTAAATATAAAATACTGATATTCTGTGATTCGTAACAGTGAAGTCACGTGGTTATTTCTCTGTTGGAAGTACATACGTTTCGACCTTGAGTTAAAAAAATAAAACTAGTTTTTAGTGAATGTACTAAACGTGTGGCTTTTAATCTTGTGGGTGCGGCTCACATATAACAATGTTTGCATACATTTTGAAAATATTATTTACATTAATTGTCTTAAATTTAAGAAATTTTTGTATAATATTTCTTAGATATTGGTCATAATAAACAAGCGACCATTCCTTATTCGCATTATTCCCCAAAAATATTTTTGCCCGCCAATATCAGCATTGTTCCGAAAGTTTTAAAAATGGAATAATTGATGCTCAACTTTTATGTAAACAAAATATTTACTGGTGATATTTACCGTTAAAATAATACCTATTGTTTATTATTTTAAGCGGTTAGTTTAAAGAAAAAAAATATTAATATTAAGATAACGAGGCTATTATCTAATTAAGACTTGTAATTAAGGAAGAAGAATTAACTGCGATAGTAATTAGTATGATTGTCATTATAATTTGGAGGAAACAAAATATTCACACGATGACAATATGGTTGTTTTAGTTTTTATTTCATCCACCTATCTATCAGCATTTCTGTCGACTGCTGTACATCAGCCCCTCTCATAAAACTCATATTTTTTGCAGTCTATGCTATCTTACTCTTTAAAATTTCGTATTATTTCTTACCAGAGAAATAACAAGGCGTCAAACCTACAGGTACAAGAAACGGTGAAGTAACAGTTAACTGATTTACTCGTCATAATTCAACATAATAATATGTATTAATATTAAAATTAATTCAAATAAGAACAATAAATACCTAAATACAAGAATAAATGACGGAAAGAATGCACGTGACCTTAGTAAGAAACAGCCTGAGGAAACAGCTACGGAATAATATCATCAAACGAAAAATGGGATGACCAAACGAACTTGCCAAATGAAGTTCGATCTCAATTAAATATTGACATTTTTGAGTTTATGTTCACATTGTGTAAGACAGTAATTCAATTACACAAAGTGAAGTTATTAAAAAAATGCCGAGAGAAACATAGTCTAATGTCTTTGCCAATTTTCTTAAAAATGCGTGATACTTACAGCCGTCGGGCCTATAAGACCAGATATATGAGTGTGGTTGAAGTCAAAGAAGTGTGAATGAATCGTACCAGATCGCACGCGAAAGGCTTAAGCCATATTCGGGGTTGTAAGGTCCGAAAGGCTTAAGCCATATTCAGGGTTGTAAGGTCCCTGATCTCCGCCTACTTCTAAATAATATACTAAAGGAATAGAGACGGAAAAAATGCAACCAAACTTCTCAATAGTGCTGCAAAATATTTTAATTTTTTTTAACTTAATATGAATTATTTTCGTATTGAAATTTTCGTGATTTTGAGTCATATTAGAAATATTATGATACCGGCTAACACTCACTGTTATGGGATCGATGATGTCGACCCAGGGCACGCCGGAAGGTCGCAGACACCGCTGCGCACTCGTCCTGAAGATGAGCATCGGATATGCTCGAAACGTACATCGATCCCATAACAGTGAGTGTTAGCCGGTGACATAATATTTCTAATATGAATTATGACGAATTATTGAGGTAAGAGTTATTTGGCCATAAAATTACAGGTTAGTTGATAGGTTGATCTGACGCCCCGAGCCAATTTAATTAGCATTCCTATCAATTAATAGAGATAGAGGATAATTTTTAATTTTAAAGCTTTCGCCGCCCTTTTCAGGCTGGCCGCCCTGGGCCATGGTCTCTTTAGCCATAGGGTAAATACGCCTCTGAATAGGTAGATTAGTAATATTGTGTGATAATAAATTCGACTAGGGTGTTAGTCTGAGAATTTGAGAAGAAAAGTAGCATATTCTTCTTCTCAAATTCTCAGACTAACAACCTAGTCGAATTTATTATCGCATCGCTTACACAGTTTATTTTTATAGTTACACTGTACATGTAATTTTGTTGTTGGTTGTTGATTGTTGATAATATAGTGACCTACAAAGATAAAACATATTATTATGTTCGAACATTTCAAAGTTAATTTTAACAAAATGTCTAGGAAATCGTATTCGTCTTAAAAGTCGCATATTATATTCTAGGGGTAAAGTCTTTATCGTGATTTTATTATAGTGCTCCCAATCCACACATTCTCCGTGTGGTGAAGGATTAAGAATACAAATGTCACCACCCCATCTCCTCCCAAGGGTGCTGTAAAAGTCAGCTAAGGGATATTGCACACAGATAACATCTTCTATGAGAGACGGAAACTTGAAAATAAACTCTGTGCTAACACGCCTGGTCAGCGCGGCACAGTAGACCATATTCCCTCCCAAAGTGGAGGAGGCCCGTGCCCAACAGTGGGACGTAAGTGGGCTAGAGAGAGACTAGCTTAGCTTGGGGCCAGAAGAATAGACTAACGATTTTAATTAATAAAAGTGCACAACGAAATAGCCAATTAATCCAAATACTCAATAGTGGTTTTAATTTTAACGATAGCAATTCTTGCGAATTTGTTTTAGTATCAACAAACTTATCTTTACATGAAAGAATTTATATTTTAATCATATCATGTATCGCTCTGTATAGAATTACTAGCTGTTTTCACGCGTATAAGATTTCCGCGTTTTGGCAACATTTTTCACTAATGCTTCGCTCCTATTGGTCACAGCGTGATGTTATATATCCTATAGAGTCTTTCGATAAACGGGCTATCCACTACAGAAAAAAAGTTTTCAATTCGAAGCAATAGTTCCTGAGATAAACGCGTTCAAACAAACCAACTCTTCAGCTTTATCTTAATATTATTAGCAGCTGTAGATATCGTATCTGACCATATGGCTACAAGTTGGAAATATTTTAGTTGGATATAGGAACTAATGTACCATCTTTCTTTACTTAACAAAGTCTGTGCTCATATCTTTAAAAATACGTAATGAATTTCGATGTGGTTTTTTTTAATAGACGGAATGGTTCACGAGGATTGCTTTTTAGGGTTCCGTACCCAAAGGGTAAAAACGGGACCCTATTACTGAGACTTCGCTGTCCGTCCGTCCGTCCGTCCGTCTGTCACCAGGCTGTATCTCAAGAACGGTGATAGCTAGACAGTTGAAATTTTCACAGATGATGTATTTCTATTGCCGCTATAACAACCAATACTAAAAATAAAATAAAATAAATATTTACGGGGGGCTCCCATACAACAAACATGATGTTTTTACCGTTTCTTGCTCGATACTAATAACGTTGCCTTATGTTGCATAGATAATGGTACGGAACCCTTCGTGCGCGAGTCCGACTCGCACTTGACCAATTTTTATTTATAATTTTAATTTGTTATGTTTATTTTTATTTTCTAAATTTCACGCGTACGATATTGTAGACAACAGCTAGTGATCTTTATGATCTTCTTGTCTTCGACTATTATTTGAAACCTTGCGCTGTACACGATTTAGCATCATATTAACGTACTTAATCTGACTTAAACTCATGCGCAAACAATACATAGGTACTATGTTCAGGGTTGTCATTCGCGTTATTTATTTATTTAATTAACAAATATTTTATTTTATACTAAAGATTAAATTTATTTAAGATTAAATTGAATTAAATTTATTTGTATATTGTATTAAGTTTGTCAATATAGGCGTTCTTGGTGCTTTATACGAGCCCCGTGGTTGAGTGGTTCATATAACGGACTGTCGATCAAGAGGTCGGGGGTTCGATTCCCGCTCGGGACAATCATTTGTGTGATTTTTTTAATTGTCATACAAATGTTTGTACTGCATCTGGGTGTTTCTATGTATTATAAGTATGTATTTACAAAAAAAAAGTAGTATATGTATTCTATCTATATTCTGGTACCCATAACACAAACATATAAAATTCCACACTAACAACAAACAACAAACATTTGTATGATATTTATAAACATCACACAAATTATTGCCCCGATCAGGAATCTAATCCGCGACCTCGTGAATGGCAGTCCGTTACATGAACTACTCAACCACGAAGAAACTACTAAACTAGTTGATATAGTTTTAATTTTAGGCGGCAACCCTGTTTATAATGACAAGCCAGTGGCCCCCTTATCTTCTACACTTAATTAGTAACCGCACATGTATATTTACACACATTTTAATGAACTAAAGTTGAAATTCTGGTGTGGAATTTACCTTATTAATTTACTTGAAATATTTATAACTTGTTATTACCTACGACTTCCATATATTTCCTTTTAGCAATAGGTTTATTAGTTAAAAGCAGCATTTTGTTCCATGTAGATTTAGATACAAATTAAACATGCATACAAACATACATAAACTCTAAAAGCAACTCTCTCTCTCTCTCTGTCTGTTCAGCCCAGTAACGACCCACTGTTGGTTACGGGCCTCCACTATTTTGGTAGGAATTATAGTCTATTATACCGCGCTGACCAGGCCTGTTTACATAGGGTATATTGTCGAGATTTTCATCTCTCACAGAAGGTGTTGTCTGTGTACAATACCCCTTAGCTGGCTTTTACATCACCCTAGGGAGGAAATGTGGCAGCGACACTTGTATTCTGAAATCCCCACGATAATTAAATACCATTAATAGTGGTTGTCTAGGATTAAATTCAAATGCACTGATAGGACTCACATATGTTTTCCTATATCCCCTAAGTATTTGTTATAAATTTTGTTCTATAGAGTCAACGTCATCATAGACCTTTGACAAATGATTTTAGTATAGTCTTGTGGCAATTTGGGACACTTTTTTCTATGACTAATCAATCAGCCCAATCCTGGACCGACAAGACCTTCTGCAATCAATACGTACAGGAATAGGTTGCGGTAGATGGACAAGGACAGATAGATTATAGTAGTAAAATTGCATTTTACTTAATTGTACTATATATAATGTAAAATACTTACTACAATAACTACTGTGGTAACATTGTTGATAGTTAACTGTACCTAATAACCTGCCTACAATTCAGTAGGTATCGATAATTTCAGAGGAAAACGCGCTGTAGACACTACAAGCCATAAACTTCCTGGCATTGCTATTTAGTTGATACGCCACGCATAATTGCATATTCAAAGATAAACAAAATATGAAATACTTTTGGTCTTACTCATAATGACTTATCGGAGGTTTAAAAGTTCGCTAAAATCGGTTCTCGAAAATTGTCAAAACTTGTTATTCATAATAGTCTTTTTACACTAAAACGTTTATTATCGCTCCGATAAAATCTCCGTTTATACCTCCGATAAGTCATTATGAATAAGACCATTTGTGTTTTAATGTAAAAAAAAACGGTCACCATTAAAAGCACTTGAGCTATCATGGTTCCTGCATAACTTGTTATTGCCTATGCCTTTTCTGCGCTCAGTCGGTAGAGCGACGAAACGGTATTTGGAAGTCGTGTGTCCGCTCATGGTGATAATTTTTTCCACTATAATTTAGTTTATTAAGTAAAAGCATAGCAAGTCAATTGCAAAAAATAATAAATTGATGTTCTATTTAATTTTTAAATTAAATTTTACACCTCCTACGCACAAAAATTAAAAATACACTACATCTCACTTGAACACTTACTTGAACCATCTCTCCTCTTATAATCTAGGAGTATAAAATTATATATACCTACGTAAATAAAACGACTTACACCAACCCGATAACAACCAACATAAAAATCGGTAGAGGCGTTTAGGAGGAGTTTAGTAACAAACAATTAACTTAGACAGTAAACACGAAAATTAAATCAAAATTATAACAACAAAATATATTTTTATACTCCTACTATCAACACACTCGTCTAACTAAATAACGTTTTCAATATGAGACTAATTCTGAAATCTTAAATGTTATTAGTATTATTTAAAAAAGCTAATATTTGGTTTCACAATATTATGTAACACATAATTTACTTTGTGTTAATACGTATTATGTTAATTTGTAACCTGTTTAAGTTGTACTTCCTTGATTTTATTAATATTTTAAATGTTTACCTATCTTAGTAGGTACTAATTCAAAATGCCATACACGAACATTAAAAATGAATTTAAAACTATATTTTTTGAAACTAGTATCACAATTCTAGTATGTCACTGTAAACTAAGTATGTAACATATTTCCACTTACCCCTTTTCTATCTACAAAACATTAGCGTTTTCAATTACATATTATACTTAAATAATATTGTAGAAATAATAAAATCAATGTGATTCTTAAAAACTCCAGATTCTTTAAAATCATTCTATTGTTATCGGTCTTTTTTAAGTGTGTAAAATTACATACTCGTACCAATCCGACGTATTTTGAGGGGTGGAAATCGTGTTTAAAGTTTCTATTATAAAGATACATACATAGATACGAATAAGACATTTAAAAATACAGGAAACTTTCAAGAAAAATAACAGAGTAATATCATATCAATTTTCAATGACATTTGCCAATTGATTGTACGATAGCTTTGCCCGTGACCCCAGCAGCAATGTTTCGTCTCGACTCTATATAAATTACAAACACATAACAAATAACAAGAGAGCTTTTTATCTTTGATTAATTCATTTAATTTATGGTTATTAAATGTTTCAATAATTTTATTTAGTAGTTTAGCTTAGTTGGTCGTGATTTTTTTAGTATTTGCGAGTTCATACCGGATTATATTATACATGCATAAAGTGATTTTAATGGGGCTTAACAGTAACCGGGTTTTTGTCTAGATTTGGGTGTTAAAAATCTTCCGATATATTTCACGTAAACATTCGCAAAATATGTAGGCACAAAATATTCTGTTTCAAAGAAAAAGTTCTTTCAAACATATAACAAAATAAATAAAGGGACCGCCGCTCATTCATAATGAAACGAAGTGAAAAAAAACCTTAACCCCGAAACCATCTATGACGTTAATTCTGGGAAGTGACGACCCTATTGGAGGCAAGAAAAAAAAATACTGTGAGAAAAGTTATGGCGCCAAATTCTAGGGATGCATTAAGGCCATAAATTTTAAAACTATTGACTGCCCATAGGTGAGAAACTATGGAAATAACTATTATGTTTTAAGATTCCTTTTTTTTATTTTTTCGGTTCAAGAAACCTTTAATAAAAAAATCTCTTTTTACATTTTGCTGTGTTTACCGCCTATTGTATCGCAATCATGAAACTTTAATGACAATAATATTATTAAGGATTTACGTATAGCACCACACAAAATTGAAACCTATACTAGTTATCTGACATTTTCAATAGGTTAAACAGTATCATCACAATTGATTTAATACAAGCTGTTCACATGACTTCATATGTGTCAAATTTGAAATTACTACAGCAGTAAAATGTTGCATTCTAATGGTGGAAGAATCATCCAAATACGGTCAGTAATCATTGAGTTTATTCGATACAAAATACTACGTTTCCTCTCATAGACATTTCACACAACGTCCTCTGGTCCCAAGCTAAGCTTATATGCTTTTGTTATGGGTAATAGAAAACGGATATACTACATAGACTACTTTTCTTTTGTAAATACATACTTATAATATATAGTAAACATCCAGACGCAATACAAACATTTGTATGACATTTATAAATATCACACAAATGATTGTCTCAAGCGGGAATCGAACCAATAAGTAGGTACCTAAAAATAAACAGCATGTCTATAAATATAGATATTAACAATTATATACTATATAATAATAATAACGCAAATCAATCCAGTTTGTTTTTGGATTCTCATCGTTGTGTAATTTATATCGGCTGTTAAGCGTCTCTGACGTACTGACACAAAAGTGATTAAAATTTATTAATTAAAGATCTATCCCGTTTACAGTATAACTAGACCTAAGTATTATTAAGGTTTTCTAACACTTGTGCGACTGATTTGTTTAAATAAAACTACTTTTTACGGATTTCGACGCCTTTATGGTCAATGTAAAATTAAAATCGAACAGCCGTAAGTCATCATTATTACTGTACTAGCTAATGCTCGCGATTTCACCCGCGTTGAAATTTATTGAGAGCCTTACCCCAATATACACTAAACCTTAACAAATTGTCCAAAAAAGCCACCCTCTTGAACCACTCTATCTATTACAAAAACGACATCAAAATCCGTCTTGTAGTTCGGAAGATATAAGCTCACATAGGGACATACGTACAGAAATAACGACTTTGTTTTTTAATAAGTAATGAAGTATGTATATTGTTACACACCATATTTAATTAGTTATTGGCGTACTTTAATTTAATCCATTTTTACGAATATGGCAAGTATTAGTACCTATTAGCATACAGTACAAATATATCGAAGCAAAACATGAAAATTTTGGAACGAGACAGTACCTACAGACATTATTTTGTATTCAAATATTTTTATACTTTCCAAATAAAAGTTGGGTAACGATCAAGACTGGAATTTGTTGTAGAATAGATTGGTTTCAAAGTTAATTGAGATTTTGATAAAAAAAAACATACAGAGGATTTGATAATCCACTTCTTTTGGAGTCGTTTATAAACTAAGTTTTTTTGTTTAAATTTTAAAATGTTCTCAATGGATGGGTTATAAGTAATAACGGAAAGTTCCAGGAATGTGTAAGAAACTTTTAATGGCAATCACAAGATAAATAACTCTGATAACCGCATCATTATAATAAATAACTTGTATTAATAATATATTTTATACATATGCATGGTAAATGACATTGCTTGCCAGAATTCCGTATTATAGGTAGGTGCATACAATTTTTAATGATGTAATTAAAATTTAGAACTAGACGAGTAATACGTTTCAATAAATCCACTTTTTACGGATTTAGACGCGCGACTCATTTAATTTTTCTATTTAAATAAATGATTCGCGCAAGGTTTAGGGAATATTATAAGTAATAATAATAATAATACTTTATTAAAAGCTTAAGTTATCACTTATCACAGACGAGGGAAAGAAAATAGA
Source organism: Orgyia antiqua (assembly GCA_916999025.1). Lineage (NCBI taxonomy): Eukaryota > Metazoa > Arthropoda > Insecta > Lepidoptera > Erebidae > Orgyia > Orgyia antiqua. The sequence goes on from OU779866.1 coordinate 31,050,424, forward strand.
GCTACCAATAGCTACATGGACAACCAAAGATATGAAGCGAGCACAACTTAAACTCCACACAACCCAGAACAAGAATTCTCTAGCGCCAAAAAAAAAACCAGAGGCCCGACCAGCCGGTGTATTATGAGCTTTTTAAAATCATTCAAATTCCAGGCGCGCCGTAAACTGCATGGCTAAATTAGGTATTATGGCAAAAATAAAACTTTTAGTTGAAAATTATTAGTTAGTACTTTAACTTTTAGTTGTACCTTCTCCTTAAACATATTAATGTATGACTGGTTTAGCGAACTGACTAACTAATAATTTGTTCATAATACGAATTTGCCCGACAGTTCAATTCACGGCGTAAACTGCCTGTAAATAAAAGCTCATAATACGGCCGCAGTAATAGGAAAAGGCAAGAAAGAAGAAGACTTATGAATTAGAACTGTGTCTAAGTTTATCTTATTAGTATCTTATGAGTAGAGATATTTATATCTATTATTAGTTAAACTCAGTCTCTTTATCAGGTCTCCAGTATTTTAATGATAATTTGCGTGTTGAGGTCAAGAGATAACACAAATCTGTTTAATATAAACAAAGAATACAGGATGCCAGTTATTAAATCGTTTATCGTGTAGGACTTTGCGGTGTCATCGGGTTATAACATTAACACAACACACAGAGATTAAGGTTATTTATTTATTGCACACACTAAAAGATAAGTAAATTAAGTACAACTGATTGAACTCATATTTTAATTTTTTTAGGTTGTTTGTATGTTTGGGTTCTTGTCTTGTTATATAACATTAAACTTATGTAAAAGTTATACTGTCTATTAAAATATAGCCTTAAACAGGACTTGAACACAAGACCACGGTAGGTATACTGTTCCGTCGCTCAACCAACTGAGCTATCATAATGTACGCAAGTGTTAGTCAAATTTTCTGCTAATTTTTCTCAATTGAGTCTACATCGCATCGATATAGTTAATCGTTTAGATATATAGTTATATATCCCAAGTACTATTTATTTAATTATGTAAACTCAGATACGTATCTACAGGTAAAATATAATGTGTGTGAAAGAACTTTTGATCTTACAGTATTTGTATGATCCAACCAACTTACCAAGAGAAGTTCGATCCAAATAATCTTGACTTCAAAAAGCTTTAAGCTTATAGTCGTCTAGAATTTCTTAGCTGTATTTTTTGAAATATAATACGGAGTGTATACGACATAGGGGCATTAGATTAGACTATGTATAATAGAGGTGTATAGTATTAATTCGATACAGTATAAAAATAAATAGCACCAAAAATGAGATTTCTTTTCTTCAAACAAACTAAATAGCTTTTAACTCCAACCACCCTGTGTAAATAATCTAAGGTACAATAGCAACTTTCTATCTCTTTTAAGCGCATCTTTTTTGTTATTTTGGTCACTTTCGTAATAAAAGTGCAAGTGATTTGAATAGTGAAGAATGGCAGCTTGCATCGTAAAATGTATCGTAATTTATCGTTGTAAGAATGTAAGGTAGACGACCTTTGTCTATAAACTTATCAGCTGTAACGCGAAATTTACATCGTGTTCTTACAGTACTAAAACTTTTAACCTAATTTGCGTCTAAACTAATGCTTGTATTTATTAGATTTTTGGTACAGAGCTTAAAAAAGGTTACCTAGTATATCCAGTTCAAAAATATACACCGACACAATACGGAATGGAAAATTACGAGACATTCATTTTACAACTGTTCAAATATTTTCCCTTTCAGTGACATAGCGGTAGTTCACATTATATTTTTAGTCTACAATATGAATTATGTTGTATTTATATTAAGTGTTCATATTGTTAATCTTTTAGCTTATAATTCCATTGAATATACGCCGAAGTTCCTCTTTCCTATATGTTTATATTTCATAATACCAATTTCTTAATCTTTTCATTTTAAATGATTATGTTAATATGGAATTTATAATCAGATCGGATTATTCACAAGAATTTTATTAATCTTTACTTATTATACAATAAAGTCGTTATTTTTATATGTATGTCCCCGTGGTATGTCCCTAGAGCTTATATGGAGATTAAGATGTGGTTTTTTTTTAATAGATAGAGTGGTTCAAGAGACTGGCTTTTTGTATTATTTGTATTATGCTTGTGTTATGGGTACCAGAATACGGATAGAATACATATACTACATTTCTTTTGTAAATACATACTTATAATACATTGAAACACCCAGACGCAGTACAGAAATTTTTATGACAGTTAGAAAAATCACACAAATGATTGTCCCGAGCGGAAATCGAACCCGCGACCTCTTGATCGGCAGTTCGTTACATGAACCACTCAACCACGAGGCTCGCCTCTGTTAAGGTTTGGTTTTTAATTCCACGCGTACGAAATTGGAGGCAACAGTTAGTCCATTAAAGAGTATACAACTGTAAAGTTTACACAGTACAGTCTACAACATTAAGCCAAATAACTAATTATTAATAATCTAACTAAAGCAATTAACGCTGTCTTTAGATAATATTAGAACTGTATTTAAAATGTTCGGCTTTGACTTCTTTTATAGTTTACTTTTAAAGCGTATAGCTTTTTTTTTTTCTAACACTTGCGCGACTCATCTGTTTAAATAAAACTACTTTTTACGGATTTAGACGCGTATATTTGTTTTAAATTTTGGCCCGACGTTTCGGAGACTTTGCAGTCACCATGGTCACGGGTGAGACTTTTAGCCAAAATTTAAAACAAATATACGCGTCTAAATCCGTAAAAAGTAGTTTTATTTAAGCGTATAGCTTCTTAAAGTATTTGATAGTATACTACCGGGTTCAAAATACTACGAATATCTATGAGGATTCTTTAGATTCTTCGAACCGTTTCGGGCCAATTGTAGTACACCTCTCATTAATGTCGTCTCCTAATTTACTACGCATCAAGCAATGACCTGATTCATTTTCTTTCACATTCAGACTATCCTAGTAAGTCAACTATTTTATTCAATGGAATTTATTATCATATATGCTCAATAACTAATCAATCCTACAACTTCTTTTCCTACCCTTATTTGGGCTCCTTTCCTGTTAAGCGTTCCACTCACTCTAATCCCTTTTTCTTCTATACACCTCGCACACAATCTATCCACCTTTTCTCTTGTATTCCTTACTTTTTGTTTTTGCCAATTTTGCGATGACCACAGACTTCTGATTGGGCAGTTTATGCCTCGGGTCTCGTTATTACAGTTTTGTTAGGTGTCGATATTTCAATAATTTTGTTAACAGAATATCTACTGCAAATACTTCTTATAAGGTCATCTCATAGTCTTCTCTTCTACACAAAATTGCAGAATGTGTTGGAAATTGAACAGTGACCAAATTTCTTGTGCAAAAATGCAAGCATTGAAATTTTATCTTGTTGTATGTGCGTCACTCAAGCTCAGGCCAATGACTCAAATCTTTGTAAGACTTCCGCGTTGTAAGTAATTATAGTGTCTCGTTCTAGACTAAGGTCGTGTACATCTATTACGTATGTACCTACCAGGCCTACATGAAATGAGACGTATTTTTAAACGCTAGTCACCTGGTAATTATTTTTAACCACAGGCCAGGTCTTCGTAAAAATAATTTGCGTCAATATGCAACGGCTATCTAAAAATAAAGAAATTTCAAAGATTTATTCAATACTTGAGTATAAACAAAATTAATGAATATCAAAACAGCTTCTTAAAATAACAAATAAATTATATTTTTACATCAAATTATTGTACAAAAACAAATACATACAACATTGATTAGTATTTCATTACATAACACAAATTACACGTTAGTGTCTGTGCTAGTATCAACTGTGAGACAGACACCAAAATCAATTGTTTAGGTATTCTTCCGTAAAGTTTTAAAAAACGTACTAAAACATACATAGATCAATAGTTCAATACAATATTTCGTCCCCCTTTTAACATCACAATACATAATAGACACATTTTCTAAAACTTGCGCGACTCATTTATTTTAATAAGATCATATTTTACGGATTAAATAACCTATAGCTTTAGATATCTGTGTAACTTTCCTTTCAATCAGTTTAGTAGCTTTCGTTCGACTGTGGGACAGACAGAGACACATTTACATTTATTAGGTATATTACTAGTTATAGTGAAAAACTTTATGATGAAATTCTATTTTAAAAGTCGATTAGCAACCACCTATAAACTAGACAGTAAATAAAAGTAATGACTATGTAAGACGTTACCAGGGTCTTTACAATTCATAAACCAGTCGGTACCGACAAGGATTCTTTACATTGCCATAGAAGGCTAAGGACTGCTTATACAATCCATGTGAGACAACTTCGTTATATTTATTGCCTACAATAATAATTTGTAATGCTCTCATTACTTGCTGGATACTAAGACAGTGTTCTCTTAAGCGCTTTTTACATTTTGCAAAAATTAACAAGCTAGATATTGACAAATTTATAGGCGAAGAACATCGGAAAGACTAGCAGCGATATCAAAAGTGAATTTCATGACTGAATGGTACGTACGATTTCTACCTAATTTAGGAGACGTTAGACATTAGGATCAGTATTATACCTAAACGCAACATTTAGGAATTATGTAGAATAACTAACGTACCTACCTTAAAAAGTTAGTTCGTACTGCTAATCAATTAATTGCAGAAGAAAATGAAGCCACTCTAGGTTTTTTAAAAATCAAACGAGGGACTTACAATAACGCTTTAATGTAAACGCTCTATATCTATCACCCTCTCTCACTTCTCTCTCCTCCCTTTCTCTCTCTCTCCCCCCTTTCTCTCTCTTGTAATGTTCTAACTTATATAAAACATATCGTAACCGTGTAACTAACCGTTAACTTTAAACCTAGACCAAGCATCCATCCTTGGCTGACTTCGCATTCCAGCTATGACAAAAACATTTGATAATATCTTTTGCTTTTTGTGACTTATTAAAATGCCTTCATGGCCAAGGTCATAAAGTAATTATTTTTAATTGTAATAAAATTTAATTAATTTGTAAATAAATTAAACTATCCAATTAATTAAGGGCCTGCATCAATATTATCGTGCATTTTTCTACGTACAAAGTTTTCATTTTTTCTTTATATTGAATGGCTAGAGCTCTAATTTTTAAGTATATGTTTTTTCAATATATAATCTAGGATCGCATAAACTCAGAAACGCGATTGAAATAAGTTTTCTCGATAGAAAAACTTAGCGAAATAACCTCTCTCATTTTTTATTTTTTGTCATTTGTCGGTCTATTATCGCGTATTAACTAATGAAATAACTTTCAAAACATAAGTAACTATTATATATAGAAACACGTAAATCAGAATTAAAATATATTTAGTAGATTTTGAGTAAACAAAAAAAATATCCCTAATTCTTCATTTTCTATACCTACTAGCTGTGTTAATAGGTACATGACATGTCGACGTTAATATTGATGTAGGCCCTTAAGTAATAATTGGCATTTATTTTTGTTTACTTGACATTATTTTGGCGTATTATTATTCTGTTTTAAGAAGCAGCTTCTCGTATGTCTTTATAGTAATTCTATGGTTTTTAGGGTTCCGTACCCAAAGGGTAAAAACGGGACCCTATTACTGAGACTTCGCTGTCCGTCCGTCCGTCTGTCACCAGGCTGTATCTCAAGAACGGTGATAGCTAGAGAGTTGAAATTTTCACAGATGATGTATTTCTATTGCCGCTATAACAACAAATACTAAAAATAAAATAAAATAAATATTTAAGGGGGGCTCCCATACAACAAACATGATTTTTTTACCGTTTCTTGCTCGATACTAATAACGTTGCCTTATGTTGCATAGATAATGGTACGGAACCCTTCGTGCGCGAGTCCGACTCGCACTTGACCAATTTTTAAGTTATAATACCGAGTTTTTAAAATAAAGTTATTCTTAATTGCATCTATTTACAGAATCTACTTAAACATCACTCAACGAATGTATGCTTTATATGCTTTGTATTTTTTTTCCAGACTCAGCCAATGTATGCGATGCTAGTATCATAAACAGGAAAGATTAACTACTAATGTGAATTAAAATTGATCTAAGTATGCTTATTGATTTAATTTGCAAGTAAGGACAAAAGTTTAAATTAGTCTGACTTTGACAGCAAGAATTGAGGAATGATACAATAATGAAAATGGTCGTTATTATCTAAAGATGATTTTAAGAAGCGTTATCAAATCAAATCATTTATTGTCATAAACAGATTGAACACAAAAGAAATGGATTCACCTGGTTCCTGTGCTAGTTATTACTGTGTTACAGGAACCAGTGTCCTTACCTAATAGGTTACAAGTAGGTATAAGTTAAAGCATTGATATCGCAAATTATGTTCAAATTAAAAAGGATCGCTCTTTCGCTTAACTCTTAACTTACAAGGTTAGTTAGAATTTATTCACTTATTTGGAAAGCAATGACAAACTGTAAATAAGACTTTATTCTTAAAAAATTACATTGACACTATAACTGGTTTGTATATAAAGCAAAAACTTGATAAAAACTAGCTAGAGGTGTGACTGATACAAAAAAGCGACATAATGATAAAAACTGAGACTTGAAGGAACATAAACAATTTTGTTATTAATTTTTAACCAATGTCAAGAATATGAAGGTTGTAATAATTAAACCTTCATCTTGGCTATACTCCTATACTTAAACCACACTCCATACGTTTCTATAACAAGTAAAAATTTCCGAAATTATGTAGAAAAGTTGTGGTCTTTCTAGTCACGGTCGCGTAGCTTGTAGCACTTATTTCTGTTGAATAAAAAGCGCGCACTAAAATACACGGTATAAAATTTTATATTATGGCAAATACTAAGTGCGTCTTTTCCGCTTGAAACATGCCCAGGGCCTCGCGATTTTTAGGGCCACAGTCTCTACTCCATTACGAAATGTTATTTTTTTATTCTTTTTATTTATTTATTTGATACATTTACATAATAATCTTAAAATGAATTGAGCACAATGACTGCACTAGTATAAACTTTTTTATTTAGTAATTTTTTTATTAAACTTTTTTATTTTTTATTTAGTATCGAATGCGTCCCCTCATGGAACTTGCGAGTGGTCGACCAAAATTGATCGACTTGTTGGCCACTCCTGCTATAGTGCCTAGGGCCAGGCATGTGGAACATAGGCCTGTAAGACACCCATACTGTGGCGCTAAACACGTGTAATAGCCACTGTTATAGCGCCATCTTTATTTGTATTTTCAACTAAGTATTTTAAACATATATATCTATTCCAAAGCGGGCAATTTTTTTTGGAGGTGTGGCTTGTTATATAACAGCGTCTACAACAAGTTATCGTCACGCATACTGTATGATAACTTTGAATATTTTCAACAGGTTATGTTTCACGGTCACGTGTTTACACACACAAAGCAAAGTTTCACATACAGACACAGACAATGGTGTGGTCACGTGCGACACCGTGGGACCTTTAATTATGTATTGTGACACTGTTTTTAGAATAGGGAGTAATATTTGTTGTCCATTATTTGGGTGATATTTGTTTAAATTAATATCTAAGTTTTGTGAATTGGGTAAAGTTTATATATTACAATATTTTCATACTTATGTTATTTGGTATAAAAAAGAAAATTTAAAGTTAGAAATAAGGTAATGAATTTAATTCGTTAAATAAATAAATCTAATCTTCTGTTACTAAAAAGCTTTACTTAAACGGACATATACTTTATTAAAATCTCAGTAATAAATCTCAGTAATAAATCTCGGTGATAAATGTTCATAGCTAGATACTTGAGAGAAACAACATTAAATTTGCTATACAAAAGGTAATAAAATATAATATTATTGCTTATTATGAACTTAAAACTCTGTAGCAATAAATATGTCATATTGTTACATACCTGTAATGATACTTTACAAGTGATATATAAAGGATGTAACTTAAACTTTGATTAGGTATTACTTACTAATAATATAAATACACAAAAACTATCTGTCCGTTGCTCTTTCACCTCAAAAGTGGCAAATAATATTCTCATAGACTTGCGCAGCCTATTTATTCAAATAAAACCACTTTTTTATTTAGATGCGTTACTAGCCCTGAGTTTCGGATTTTGGAAACGTCAGACTAAAATTTAAGACCAATAGCTAAATCTGTCTAAATCCGTTAAAAGTGGCTTTATCTACCTAACCATTTCACTAAAAATTTAATGTTTTAGGTTTAAGATTGAAAGAAAAATCGTATACTCAAGAACTTAATAGCCAATTAATTGGTCAGTATTTTATAAACGACTCCATTCTTAATAAAACTGTTGCTGTTTTTGGGTTCCTTCACCTACATAAGATTTCACTAACCCCATTTTGTTGTGTAATTTTATTACAAAATATTACGTAACATTGATTTTTACAAAGACAAAGCCTTAAAGAAAAAAAATTCTATTAAAGACCTTTTAAATCCCCTGGAAAGTCTCTCAATTTAAGAATGTCCTCATAACTATTACACATAGATTCAAATTAACAATTTTCTTTGTCATATCCGAATGCAATTGCTATTTGTAGTCCATTTATCTACAATAATATATTGAAGGCATCCAATTTACAAAACCTGCTTCACCGGTGATTTGAATGACATAGAACTTGAAAATTAACATATTATTATGAAGATATAAGCTATACACAACATTTGTATCGTTATTTAACACAGTTATCTCCCAAGATACACGTAGGAACTAATTCTTCCGTGAAAATTCTATTGTGTGACTTTGACAGTGTAAGAAACATAAATAAAGATTGAATATTTTTGAACATCTTTGCAAATACAAGTTCAAGATCGTTTTTAGGTATGTATCGAGGCTATATTTAAGCAATGTGTAATAGTTTTATTTATAATGACTTATCGGAGGTTTAAACAATAACTTTATCCGACAGATAATAAATATTTTATGGTAAAAAACTATTATGAATAACAAAATTTTGGCAATTTTAGCGAACTTTTAAATCTCCGATAAGTATTATGAATAAGGCCGGTTAGTCTTTTTCAAATATGTTTACCTTTAATGTTTACTAATATATAATAACTCAACTAGGAAACTCGTAGGTACTACTATCTGAAACTCATAAATGTGCTACTAAAAGCTTAGTTAAAATCGGTTTAGCTAATTTCAATGGATCAACACTAGGGGCCACGTTCTTTGAAGCTTCTAGATCAATGTGTTGTTGAAGTTAAAGCTTCTTCTAGCTCTTTTAATAACGCTAATGAAGATAAACTAGTTCAGGAGCCCCAATAAAAAACTTGAAGAATGCCCCACGCTCACTTAATCCGGCACTGTTCAAGATGAATCTGGAATCTTGAGTACGAAAACTGATGGGCCTTGTGGCATAGCCTATAGTGATACTGATTTCTTTGCACAAGTATTTTCCCAAAGTTTCAATTGAACATATTAGGAGATGTGTCGAGCACATTATTTGTACTGAGCCTCCAACACTTCAAATCAATTCAGTTTGGGATTCTCTGAGACAACATCCTTCTATTTTCGAACTGTTTTTCTATTTAGCCATCTTCTATCAAACATTGCGCTTACAAACAACATGTTAGACAATCTGGCATACTAAGAATTAACCTCAAATAAGACAACTATGTATATTATTATTATGAATGTCCAGTCAGATACTGAACATTCATAGCCTTAAATCATATTTATTCTAATACTTAGATAGATGTATAGATTAAAAAGTAATCAGTGATCAGTCATTGTTTGCTTGGATATTTGATGATTGTTTAAATATTACGTCATTCATAACTTTGCTCATGCCATAATGTTAATTACGAGTACCTACATACGGTTATATCCAGCTTGTTCAAATATTTGATATTAAATTACATACATATTAAGGCTAATCTGTTTAGAGTATCAGACTGACTGAACGCTTATACATATATACTAATATTGTTAAGCTGAAGAATTTGGTTGTTTGAACGCGCTAATCTCAGAAACTACTGATTCGTATAAAAAAAATATTTTTGTGTTTAATAGTCCATTTGTAGATAAAGGCTTTTTAAAATCACGCTGCGATTAATAGGAACAAAACATTAGTGAAAAGTGTTGCAAAGACGGGGAGTATTATACCTATATTATGACTTACGAATCTGGCGAAGACTCCAATCTTATTACGCGCTGTAATGTTATGATACATAGTGTACGAAGAAACCATTAATAAGGTTTTTTTGTTTCATCTAAAGCACTTTAATATATACTAATGAGTCAACAGCAGGTCTTAATTAATAAACTTCAAGTTTTTGTATTTTCGTAAAAAGACATAATTAAATGTATTGTTTTTTTAAGTGCTTGATGCAATGCATTAACATTTTTTGTCAATTAAAATCTAAATAATTTAATTTTTTGGCTACTTACGGGTTAGTTAATTATTATTATGTAGGTGTATAGTTTTAATGTTGTCAAACTGAAATAAATTTTGGATAATGTTTTGGTAATAAACACAGTTCGCTTATTACAGATCACATCATTTTGGCTAAATAAGCCAAAATGATGTGATCTGTAATAAGCGAACTGTGTTTATTACGGTTTATCGAACTACAAGGGCTCTTGCATTTAAAATATAATAAGGTGTAAGACAAGAGACTCTTATTTAGTCATGTAAATGACTTTTAGGTTAAAGATTGTACACAAATAACATATACATTAAAATAAACGTAAATAGCCTGGAAAGAGAGAGAGAGAGAGAGGAGAGATAGAAATGATTTTTGTTTGTGACTTTCTCAGATTATGGGTATATAGAGTTCTCTTGCAGGCTTGACAGAAAGAGGTTGGTAACGTTTATATCCCTAATCTGAACACTGACAACCTAACTATGTCGATATCATTATTAATTGTGAAAATTCGCAAATATTTTTCAACGCTCATTATCCATTCTTTCATTTTGACGTCAATTATATTATAAACATAACATATTGTTAAAATGATTCATTAAATCTGAAATATAATTATGTATTTGCTTACGCATGAAAATATTACACAGTTATTATAACACATAAAAAAAAGTTATGTTGAAACAATACTGTATGTTACGGCATAATTTTATAAATGTGTTAAAAGATTTTGTACGTTGTGTGTATACGCATAAGTATTATACAAATACAATACTTTATTGTACACCATGGAATATAATTAATAAAGAAAAATCTTAAAAATAAGTATAGTAAAAAGGGTTATCGTTAATAGCAATGTCTGCTGAGCAACCCCTCTCTCAGACTCTCTCTGTCTCAAAGATGTTCCAGAAGCTAAATATTCTATTGCTGTTTACTAAAATCATATAATTATCATATTTTTTAAAACAGCTTGCTTCTTTTTAAAACATATAGCTTGCTTTTTCATGAGGAAGTGCAGATCAGTTCCTGAAAAATGTTTTACTAATATATTCATTATAACAAAACCTTCTTATTTGAATAATTGTATGTATGTATTGCTAATGTAGACTGGCCTTCGATACTTCCTCGCCTCTCTCCGAAGGATTCGGTGTTGGCGTCGTAGTTATGGCCAGCGTGTCTTCCTTAATACCGTCCACCATTCTCTTACTATGCCACTACATAAAACAATAAAGCCAATTTTACTCACCAATTTTATTCAGCGAATATGCAACGTAATTAGAAGTTCGAACTTTAAGAAAAATGTTCGTCCAGACATTTTTAAGAAATCGTCTTTTTGGAAGTCGATTTAAAATAGCAATTTGAATTAAAAGTCACCAGATTGCCACAATAATAAAATATAATCACAATATATTATTATATATTGTGATTACATTTTATTATTGTGGCAATCTGGTGACTTTTAATTCACGTGCATACCACGTGCATTGAATTCACGTATAGAAGCGAACTTTGAACAATATATTAGCATTTTTCACATGTGAGCCGAATTATGTCCAAGAATGTAAACACGTGTTTAAAGACTTCAACGAGTCATATACAGGATGTGGCGTAAATGGTGGTCCAACGCTAAGGTGGTTATAGTTCAAGTATTCACCTATCATATAAAAAAAAATTAACCATTTTTAGCCATTTTTTTAAAACACAAAAAATAATGTCATTTGTCGAAGTTACATTCTCATTTATAAAATATTTATCGATTTTTAACAAAAAAATAGAAAAAATCATATTTCCGAAAACAATGGCTAAAAATGGTAATTTTTTTTTATATGATAGGTGAATACTTGAACTATAACCACCTTAGCGTTGGACCACCATTTACGCCACACCCTGTATGTATATTTTACTAACTGTCCCGCGCGGTGTTACCCGTGGTAAAAAGGATAAAAAATGTGTTCGTCTTTTATTATTCCAGGGAACATTGCTTTCTTCTGGGATAAAAAGTAGCCTATATGTTATTCCGATCTATAAGCTACATTATTGTAAAGTTTCATTAAAATCCACGCAGTAGTTTTTCCGTGAAAGACTAACAAACATTTAAACATCCATACTCACAAACTTTCACATTTATATTATTAGTAGGACTTGTAGAAGAATCTATACCTAATCATAATCTATAAAATTTTATAATCTCATATTCCAACCTTGATAGTAGCTATCTTCATGTTAAAGTCGCACAATAATGTGTTAATTTAGGGATATTAAAATATTGGTCAAGTGCGAGTCGGACTCGCGCACGAAGGGTTCCGTACCATTATCTATGCAACATAAGGCAACGTTATTAGTATCGAGCAAGAAATGGTAAAAAAATCATGTTTGTTGTATGGGAGCCCCCCCTTAAATATTTATTTTATTTTATTTTTAGTATTTGTTGTTATAGCGGCAATAGAAATACATCATCTGTGAAAATTTCAACTCTCTAGCTATCACCGTTCTTGAGATACAGCCTGGTGACAGACGGACGGACGGACGGACGGACGGACAGCGAAGTCTCAGTAATAGGGTACCGTTTTTACCCTTTGGGTACGGAACCCTAAAAACCGTGAAGTTCTGATGATATTTCATAGATAGAATTCCCTTTATTAATGAGGTTCTTAATAAACACTATTTATTTCTTTTTTAATATTATAATTAAACTGCTAGGCTAAAAAACAAAAGAGTACGATAAAAAGAAGTTTTTTTTTCTAATTTTAGTCTAGATAACATGGAGTATTTATTACTAAACTGAGGTTACATAAAATTACATAAAGGTCACAATCACAATCACAATATTTCAATGGTCGCACCATTGAAATAATTTTCCCTGTGTAATTTTAACGTTATCTATTTTTTCCCTGTACGTATTTGTTTGCGTCATTGGTTTATAATAATATTATACAATGATATTGTTTAAAATTTTACAATTTAACGATGAATTTAGACAATTTTATTATATTTATTTACAAAAATCAATAGAGAGGACATAAGTTGAAACAATTTATAACATAATTTATCTAATATAGTTTTGAATACATTAAAAAGTCGGCGACTGATATTGAAAATAGTTAATAGCTTGGGTCGATTTAATGTCATACAGACAGAGGACGTTGTACATGTATAACTACCATGTATTATATGTATATTTTATACCTATTATATAACTATATACTTATAGCAATTTATTTATAACATCTGTGGCGTTTACATTGGTTTTGTTTGTTGTATTACGTGTTGTTTTAGGTAGATAATAATAATAATAATAAATATTCATGGACATTTCACACAACGTCCTCTGGTCCCAAGCTAAGCTTATATGCTTGTGTTATGGGTACCAGAATACGGATAGATTACATTATACTACTTTTTTTTTGTAAATACATACTTATAATACATAGAAACACCCATACATGTAGGTAAATTATCGCCTGCGTGCTGACCAAGAAGTCACATCTAATCTTCCAAGGCACAGGTGTAACCAGGGAGGGCTGTGGGTTTCGAAATTTAAACCTGGTATTCTAAAGTTTGAACGCCCCACACTTCTCTTCGTCTCCGAACAATGGGGTGTGCGGGCACTGCGGGCAGGCATTTGCCCCGCTGTAAGTAAAAGAAAGGTATTGTAAAGTTAGTTACCAATGTAGGATATCGTGTGATATTTTGGAGATTTCTAATACCAAATACTTCTAACTCCTAAAACTGTAATTACATATCATCTAAAATGAGTTAATGCCAATGGGACCACACGGAAACCACCAGCTTTTAATTAAAAAATTGGTCAAGTGCGAGTCGGACTAGCGCACGAAGGGTTCCGTACCATTATCTATACAACATAAGGCAACGTTATTAGTATCCAGCAAGAAACGATAAAAAAATCATATTTGTTGTATGGGAGCCCCCCTTAAATATTTATTTTATTTTATTTTTAGTATTTTTAGGCAATAGAAATACATCATCTGTGAAAATTTCAACTCTCTAGCTATCACCGTTCTTGAGATACAGCCTGGTGACAGACGGACGGACGGACGGACGGACGGACGGACAGCGAAGTCTCAGTAATAGGGTCCCGTTTTTACCCTTTGGGTACGGAACCCTAAAAAAGAATCATTAACATCGCTTTATTAGGTAACAAATATAAAAAAAAACATACAGACGAATTAAGAACCTACTCCGTTTTTGAAGTCGGTTAAAAATAATATATTTCCAACCAAAATAAAATGCAAAATCAAGTTGTGGTGTGCAAAATCAAGAGTTATCTATGTTTTAGCTAGAATAGATAAAATGTAGTTTTATTAAAAAAATCAAGTAAGTGCGTATGTAATTCGTTCCATATAGGTATGTTAAATACTTACTAATTACGACCTAAGAAATGTAAACACAGGATCTAAGAAATAAAGAATTATGCGCAAAAAGCAAATTCTTCGAGGTTATTTTAAATCACATTATGAATGTTAAAATAAACTAAATTGTAATTAACGACGATATTATAAAATATTTTAAATTTTATTAAGGGCCTACATCAATATTATCGTATATCATCGCCGCCACGTACATATTAACACAGCCAGTAGGCACAGAAAATGAAGAATTAGGGATACTTTTACTATTTACTCAAAATCTACTAAATATATTTTAATTCTGATTTACGTGTTTCTATATATAATAGTTACCTATGTTTTTAAAGTTATTTCATTAGTTAATACGCGATAATAGACCGACAAATGAAAAAAAAAAAAAATTAGAGAGGTTGTTTCGCCAAGATTTTCTATCGAGAAAACTTTTTTCAATCGCGTTTCTGAGTTTATGCGATCCTAGATCATATATTGAAAAAACATATACTTAAAAATTAGAGCTCTAGCCATTCAATCTAAAGAAACAATGAAAACTTCGTACATAGAAAAATGCACGAAGCTATTTTGGTATCCTCTTAAAGTCAAGGTTTTTTTTATTTCAGTAATAAGCCAAGAATTTTATGTTTAAAATCAGTCAACTTTGATAAATAGTTGCGCAAAATAACAATAACATTATCGCTAACTTTATAGAAAGACTATAAACACAAATCTTATTGAAAATATCTGTACCTACTGAAAAAAGAAAACAAAAGAAAAAAGAAAATGGCGGCAGAACATAGGACAAGTTCCTATGTTAGTAGTTACAAGTACTATAATATAATACACTAGCTGTTGCCCGCGACTTCGTACGCGTGACATTTAGAAATTAAACCTTAACAAACAGAAGTTTACTACGACAGTCGATAGATGGCGTTGTACCTTTTTTAAATCGCGCTATAGTTTCGTTCGACACATTAACACTTAAGCTCGTCAAAATTTCTATGGTGTTATCAGCTCGTTTTCACATTTATAAATTAGTTAGAATTAGGATTAGGATACTTATGTATGTTTAAATAATACTCAGTTTATGACTAAAGATAGTACTTAGACACAGTACTTAGGTATCAAAAAATTCGTAAGTAAAGTATGTATTATATTATAGTACTTAGACACAGTACTTAGGTATCCAAAAATTCGCAATAACTTTTGTAAGCATGTGTAATAAAATAAAACCAATATAGTTATACCATTTTATCAAAGATAGTATTTCCGATAAAGAGATAAAAAAGTTGTTATTAAAGCTTCCTCTGCTATCTAACAATACAAAAAAGTTTCGTATTTGACTAAAATACGCGCGAATTCACACCCACGTTTTGCTTACACGTGGCAAAGATTCACTCCAATCAGAGAAAATAAATACGTCACATATTTGTGTCTGTTGAAATATAAGTACAGTGCAGAAATTATTCGAAGAGTCTATCTGAATGCAACACAAACGCGATCTTCTTGTGTTCAAAAATTATACATATATAATAAAATAAAAAAGTTTCCAGTGCCAAATAGGATCTATATCTATCTATCCTACTAATATTATAAAGGCGAAAGTTTGTAAGTATGGATGTATGTATGGATGTTTGTTACTCTTTCACGTAAAAACTACTGAATGGATTTGAATGAAACTTTACCACAATATAGCTTATACATCAGAATAACACATAGGCTACAAATTGGCTGGACCGATTTTGATGAAATTTTATTTTATAGAGAATTGTATGGCAAAACAACGTTTGCCGGGGCAGCTAGTACCCTATATAACTTTAAAGAACTATTTTTTTTTAATAAATAAATAAATAAATTTTTGGACATTTCACACAACGTCCTCTGGTCCCAAGCTAAGCTTATATATGCTTGTGTTATGGGTACCAGAATACGATATAATATATAAACTACTTTTCTTTTGTAAATACATACTTGTAATACATAGTAAACACCCAGACGCAGTCCAAACATTTGTATGACAATTAAAAACATCACACAAATGATTGTCCTGACCGGACCTGTATTGATTTATTTAGGAGTGAAAACCTAAAGTTTTCACTCCTAAATAAATCAATAATTTTTTGTTTCAATATTTTTACAATTCATAATTATGTACTTACATTTCTTCGAAGTAAACAGTATCATGACATCAAAAGGTCACAGAGTCGGTGTTATCAGTGCGTTATCAACGACCACTTGACGTGATTTATGTCAGCATAATTACAGTTGGGTTGAAATGTTAAATGATCACATGATATCAATAATGAAGTAATGTAAATACTTATGATGCCATCGTCATCATTGCAATATCTTTATTTTCCTGGTATTTAATGATTTTTGTGATGTAAAATTCATCAAAAAGCAGAAAAATATTACTACTACAATTGGGATTGGAACTCATAAGCTTTGAATACCGTCCCATCGTTCTTTATTTAAACATACAGCAAGTCAATTCCAAAGTAACTATACGTTAAATTTAAAAAAAACGGACAGCACAGATAACATAATAGGAAGGAAGGAAGAGAATAAATGCACGAAACAAAATTTTTATTTATTATTTTTATTTGTGCCGTATGGCTTAGGTACTCTGAAAATTGAGTTCCAGTGCCAAAAAGTATTTCTTATTCCACGCAGTCGATATTGATAACAATCCTAAAATTTCACCAATTTGCGTATAGAATTCTAGTCAAGCAAAGCCTATAATTTTAATAACTAAGTGAATCTTAAGAAAACGGAATAATGGATACTAAATGCGATAAAAACTTTCACGTAAGAGCATAATAAATTTTGCTATCAAAAGTTCATGTAAAATTTTAGTGATATACAAAACCTGGTATCAAAACGTTATATAAACACTGCGTTCTATTTTAAATATATCATAGTTATTCAAATAATAAATAATAATAATAAATAATTTATTTGCCACAAATTAATCAGTTAGGAACATAAAAGTCCTTAGAACATATTTAAACAAATCGTTGCAAATGTGCAACGATTTGTTCCTTTTTATTATAATGATAATAAAAGAAAAGAAAAGGCAAAAAATCTCTTTCCTTCCCTCACATAAATCAATCTAAGGAGTGCGTTGGCATTATTAGTAGGACACCCTGTGCCTTCATCTTCCCTCGACAATAATTCCAAAAAAAAACAATATATATTACATTACACATTGATTAAACCATTTTTTTCGGATTTAGACGAGCGTTTTAAATGCTGGGTAACGTCTAAATCCGTAAAAAGTGGTTTTATTCAAATAAATGAGTTGCTCCAGTGTTAGAGAAAATTAGATCACAGTTAATTTATACTAATTGATAATAACTAAATGTCTGCTATGTACGTACCTACCTTCTGTAAGAAATTAGGTAGTTAACTACCTTCGCATAATACAAATCTTTCCCAAGTTCTACGTTATTCGCCAAAGCCAGAGATGAAAATTTCATTGCTTAGTTACATCAGAATTTGGAAAGTAATATCATGCTTAACATTGGCAAAATTAGCAAAAATCTAAATTGAACCCAACCACAGTTTCTTGGAAGAACTCAGTGGAATTACGTTCCTACATTGAAAATCTCTAAAGCACATTAATAGTCCGTACAGCTAACCAATTGTGGCGCCTTAAACAATGTATTTCTAGATAGACAATGTTCAAGCCTTATACTGAGGCGCGGGCGTGCGAGCCGAAACGCGGGCCGAATTGCAAGCAATCAAACAGATTGTCGTGAGATTTAAGTGTAGTGAAATTGTATTCATTCATAAAAGAATAATGATGACCAATCTTACTTTTCATGTACTATATTGCAGTTTTTATTACTCACGATAGTTTAAAAAAAAAACTTAAAGAAATGAAAGGTTTCAATATACTAATTAAAACAAAAAGTATCTATAAGTTTATGATAGAGTACCCAAGTATAGTAAATTTGTAGAAATATACAAATTTTGCAGTATTTTGTATGAATTTCATTTTAAGTAAAACTCCAAAATATGAAGCTTGATCAAAATATTAAGCTCAACATATTAACACATAGTGATAAAGTAGGTGTCCCCTGTCTAAAACCGACATGCATGTTTTTATAATGAAGTTACAGCACTTTTTTAACTCACACAAGTATAATATTGCAACTTGTTTTTATTTTAATATTCTTGGTAATAGGTGTAATTGCATACCTTGTTATGTCCACTACAGTCTTATTACTTTTATTCTGTTCCAATACTAAGAAATGTTTATACTAAGGTCGGATATGCATATAGGTACGAAAATAATATTATACCTAAGTCGGTATTTATACTAATATGAAAGAGGTAAGGTTTTATTAAAATGGAAAATCTCCGAAAGTAATGGTCATATCCTAAAACTTTTTGTACTGACAGTTAGCTACATTCTTCCTGAATACTATGGCTATATATGATTACAAAAATCATAGTTTAAATGGACAAAGTTACGAGTAAAGGTAATAATGTTACAAATTTATTGCAGTTCTTAAGATAGAGATCGGTACTGGAGTGTGGCTACAAATAAATAACACACATTCCTTATTCTTGTGAACATATTATTATTCCGAAATATTCGAGAATAGAATGAGTCACAATTGAGTAAGTATGTACGTTTTTTTGTAACCTTGATCTTGCTTTTTATATATAGTCTTATTGCATCACGTACGATTCGGCATTTAATCTAGTTACAGCCGGCTGAATCGGAAATTATAATATAGTTAGAATATATATACGTTTCCTTCTCATCATTTTTCTGCCCTTATCCCTTATTTAGGGTCGATTCAACCCATCTTTTTCCCCCCTATAATCTTCTGTGCTATCAGTGCTAACTCGTCTTTCTTTCATTATTCTCTTTCACATAGGCACAGAGTACTTATGACTGAATATTTATTCACAGAGTATATACACAATACATCGATCTTTTTTTTATTTTCCTCTAGACATAATTCGTTTCTTCTACAACTCTTTTATCTAATTACAGTATCAATTAAGTTAATTGCCTACTTCTGTAATACTTAAAAGATTAATTATCACAAGTACAAACAATTTAGTGCCACTTATAGCCTAGACTGGCTATAGTAATACGATTCAAACAATGAAAAAAAACTAAATAAAATCAATTATTTTCATTTAATCCAGTTTTAACTGGAATTATAACTTAAATTAAAACGTATGCGATATAGACTTTTGCGTCATCAGACTCACCAGTTAACGAACTTATTGTGAATTTGTATTTGTGTGTGTGTCTATACTTACGTGTGTTTAGTTTATATTATTATGTTGAATGTGTGAGTACGCATTTATATGTGTACGTAGTAAATATGTGCACATGTGTTTGTGGAATTTGTGTATAACAAAACGTAACCACGTTTTAATACTCACAAATTGTTGTTGAACTATGAATCTGATGTTAGGTTATGAACGATATCCGTTTGTGTTTATAAACATGTTTTTATTCTGTTTAGATAAAAGACCTATTTAATTAAATAATTAACGTAATAAAAAGTCGTTAGGCTTGCGCAAAATTTGAATCAAGTAGCTGTACCTAAAATACATTGTAACATTTTAAAATTTTGTTCCTTCTAGTGCGTTAGAAAAAAATAAGAGTTTTATACGATGTGCTAACACACTGGCTTACTTAAAAAAATCCGACACCATGAAGTTCGGCACAAATGTAGAGGATAAGGCGCGCACACTGTCAGTCTGAAGCTATTTTCAAATATAGAATAACGCAAAAGATATAGAAATACCACACAAAAGAAATAATAATAACTCTTTCTATAGCGTTTACTGTAAAAAAAATGCATCGTTCGAATTTTAATAGTAATGCGGACATGGCTTCATAATAATAGACACGTCAAATCAAAATATGTATATTAAATAGCGCGCAATTCGTTACACTCCGATACACATAGTTTTTGCTAGGTCCTATCAAATTTAAATACTGGCAACACTACTTTATTAAACATACTAAGTAAATAACTACGCACAACTATATAATAATATTTACAATTATTCATGTTTATTTAATGCTGAGTTACTGAATTTGTATAATTATTTTATTATTAAAATTAGGTTAGGGCGTTATAAAGTAAATAAACAACTGCAAAAAATAGTGATTATCGAGAAGGTCACGGCTTTATTATTTGTATCAATAATAGCTGTTGCTCGCAACGCGTGGAATTTCGAAACAAAAACCTAACAA
Organism: Orgyia antiqua; assembly: GCA_916999025.1. Classification (NCBI taxonomy): domain Eukaryota; kingdom Metazoa; phylum Arthropoda; class Insecta; order Lepidoptera; family Erebidae; genus Orgyia; species Orgyia antiqua. The sequence goes on from OU779866.1 coordinate 31,071,421, forward strand.
TGGTACCAATTCTACTTGCACAACTTAACCTAACTTAAGTAATTTATTAAATTATTAATTTTGCAATTGATTTGCTATGCTTTTACTTAATAAATCAAATTGTGGTGGAAAAAGTGATCACCGCAAGCGGGACTTAAACCCACGACTTCGGAATACCATTCCGTAGCTCCGCCAACTGATCTTATTGCGGTCGTGCTAACAGTAACCAATTAGACCACCACAATCGTCACTCGATTGAGTTTACGTCGTATTTTGACGTACAACGCCATCTATCGAGAATGTTTTGCAACAAGAAGCACGACTGCAATAAGCTCAGTTGGCAGAGCTACGGAACGGTATTCCCAGGTTGTGGGTTCAAGTCCCGCTTGCGGTGATCACTTTTTCCACCACAATTTGATTTATTAACCTAACTTAACTAAAAAATTAAAATAATTATGCTGTATTTTGATTAATTGGCTATTTCGTTGTGCACATTTTTATTAATTTAAATTGTTAGTCTATAATACACAAAATTTCTAATAAAAAAGTTCTGTTCAAATTGCCGAATTGTGTTATTGACACAATCAATTTTAATTTTTTAGTTAAGTTTAGTTGTGCACGTAGAATCGGTACCATTATCCATAAAAAGGCATCTTCTAAAATCGCTCTATCATTTAAAAAAACCGCATCAAAATCCGTTGCGTAGTTTTGAAGATTCGACCTCTTATTGATTCTTAAATACTACCCGTTACCCACGACTTCGTCTGCGTGATCTTTAAAGAACATACGCAAGAGCCAGTAGTAAAGTTCTGTCAACAATACGGGCTTTCGGGAATTATTTAATATAAAAAAAAATGTTTCGTTTCGGTGTTAGTTTATGCTCTTAGATACCCTTGTACGCTTTATTTTAATAAAATAATTAATTATGTTATTATAATTTTGTTACAGAGACTAAATCAAAATGGTGACGAGAGTCGCGACTGATGAGCGTCCATTTGAGTCGCCGTCTTCGGACGAAAGTGGACTTGGCAGGAGTGACTCTCCCAGCGAGGATACTGAACCAGAGGCAGCATTAGTAAGTATATTGTACCTATACTTAAATACACAAAAAAATTACACTCTAATAATATGCTATGTAGACAATGTTACCAATTCTATTGCGTCATGAACTAAACTGAACTGAAAGTAACCAAATTAAACCACTTTTTACGCATTTAGACGAATATACTCGTACATAATAATATTTTGTTTAAAGGGTGATTTAGTTTAAGTAAATGAATCGCGCAAGTGTTAGAGAATATTAGAAAAATAAATCGACTATTGTGTATTTTGGTTTAATAACTATGAGATTGCAATAAAATAAATATTATTTAAACTATAGTAAGTACACATTCTTATAATAAGAAGGTTTAGTTAATATTAAAGAACTGTGTTATTGACACGAACTAGAACTCTAATTTAACAGCTTACGTACATAAGACTACGTGTCTACGCGCTAAGATTACAAACACCATCTCAATTTCTAGGCCAGCTACCAAGATTCTGAAGACTTCGAATACAATGTCTATAGCCAGAGAGGAACTCCATCTGGTTTTCCCGTAAGGAAATGTCTTGTTACTTTGCAGAAAAGCAAACCTATATTAGTAAGAAGCAACTTTGTTTAAACTAACTGGATTGCTTAGTAACAACCAAAAAAAGGAATAAATAATTGGCTATAAATTCTATTGGCATAAGGTACAGTTTGGAGGCTATTACAAATTATTTTAGCAATAGGTATAATATCTTTCTACTTAATGTTTCATATCATTTTGTTGCCAAATTGTTAGCAGAACTAAAATCTCATTTATTCCATACTTTATAGCATATCTTCTTAACCTAGGAGAGGTCTCGCCCTGCAACTGAATTCTAAATACGTAATAGTTACCGAATAATTGCTTATCTCAGGAGGAGTTCAGGCACATGGTTTACTTTCGAGTTTTCTGTTTCTACAGTGGATGTTATTTGCGTACGATATTCCTTAACTGGCTTTTACAGCACTACGGAAAGGAAAAGGGGTGGTGATACTTCTATTCTTAATCCGTCACTACACGAACCACCACAGAATAGATAGAAGATATGCCATGTGATAGATATGTTATATCTATATTATTATACTCTTTGAGATATGCGAACCACCATAATGACTTGATAATATTGTCAAGTGAAAAAATATTAAATTAATTATGAGATGAAACCATCGATTGAAACTAATACAAGAAGGAATACTATATTACCGGCTAACACTCACAGTTTTGGGATCGAAGATGTCGACCCAGGTTCCAGGTTCAAGACGAAAATAATACAAGAAGGTTATAATAGTATCTATATTAAAAAAATAAAATAAAATGACATTAATGACAACTAATGTCATCTAAATTTCCCGGTGTAGTTTACTTTACAGTATTTTTAAACAAATTATTGATATATTTTGAAGCATTTTTCATGAAAAATCTACAAGAAATATGACGAAACGAAATGTCCCTATATAACATAAGTATATCCAGGATATGCAATTAGTTTATATTAATACAATAATATCGTTGACTGTGGGGCTTCATATATGCTTAGTTTTACTTGGTTTCAAGCCCCTATGTTGGTCAAGAAATGCCTACAATGGACGCGGTATACGCTCAGATAAAATGTCTAACAAATCACAATGCATAAGAACCTGCAATTGTACTGAATAATTCAAGAAAATATAATTTAAAAACATGAAATAATAATGATGAAAGTAACACGGTCGTCCAAAAATACCATAAGAAGCAAAATGACATCGCCTACCATATCTACAACAAATCTGAAACCGATAAAGAGGAAATTGATAAAAGTTGTTCAAAATGTTGTACAAACATGGGTTGTTGCCACACTCTCCTTTGCATTCGCTGAAATTGTATTTTCAGTACTTATTTTAATAATATAGCCTTGTACTTTATGCCCAAATACAGTATGTCAAGTCAAGTTATTGTAGCAAAATCTTTAATTCTTATAAAATGAAAACCACTTAGTTTTAACAAAAATTACATAAATATGAATAAATAGACGTGATAACCTTGTAATTATAGTTATTTGTATAATCATTCGACACATTCCTATAAATAGAACTGTTGTCTAATATTTCTTCGACTCTGTCAGCCGCTTGGATACTAACGTGTACTAAACAACCTGGTCAACGCTGCACAGTAGACCACATTCCCTCCTAAAATGGAAGAGGCTCGTGCCCAACCGTGGGACATCAATAAGCTGGAGACAGGGAGAGAGAGGTGCCAATTTGCTTCGAGTGGCAAATTTTCAGAGGCAACAAATATTTACCCGGAATATTTATAGGAATTTTTACAATGCCCGGCGGCGCTATTGGTAAAATACCCTCCTACCTAATAATTTTACAGTTTAGATTTATAATTTATTTTAATTTGTAATTTAACCAATAAATCTTTGTAATGTTCGCCGTTGACTGTGCCCGTTGATTCATATCAAAAGGTCGCAAAGATTACAAAGTAACTAAATAGAATGAGCCTTCACCTCTCAATAGTATAATAATATAACGATTTATGATGACAGATACACATTATAAGAACTTGTAATAAACCTGATGATTTATTAAAAGAAAGTACAATCTCATACATTGTACCTTTATCATTGCGTAATTGACCGAAGCTTAATTAAGGCCCATAGCACACGGCGTATTTTAAACGCGCGTTTCAGGAACGCGCGTCTTCGGCGCCGTAAACGCTGATTGTTGCGTTTGCATTGATAAAAGAAACGCGCGCATGAAGCGCGTATACGCGCATTTGAAGCGAAACAAACGCGCGTACAAAGGAGCGGGGTACGGGCAGAGGGGGGCTGGGATCAGGGTTGCCAACTCTACGTCTTTTTACGTAGATCTACGTATTTTAAGCCTTTCCTGCAAACCTACGAACTTTAGTCCCAGAATCTACGTATTTTCTATCAAAATTGTTCAAATTTGCAAAATAGACTGAATGGGCATAAATTCCTTTACTTTCGCTAAAAAAAGTTAATAAATGTTCCGTTTCATACTAACACACACTCGCCTCGCCACTCAACACGTCGCGCCATTAATTTTAAAAACAAAGTGTCCATTCTATAGAACTGTGACTCATGTCACATGAGTCATGTGACTGTGTAAAATGAAACGTCTTGCCGTAAAAGTGAATCTTAAGGGCCTACATCAATATCATCTCCGACACGTACATATTACACAGCCAGTAGGCACAGAAAATGAAGAATTAGGGATACTTTTCCTATTTACTCAAAATCTACTAAATATATTTTAATTCTGATCCACGTGTTTCTATAAATAATAGTTACCTATGTTTTTAAAGTTATTTCATTAGTTAATACGCGATAATAGACCGAGAAATGAAAACAATAAAAAATTAGAGAGGTTGTTTCGCCAAGATTTTCTATCGAGAAAACTTTTTTCAATCGCGTTTCTGAGTTCATGCGATCCTAGATCATATATTGAAAAAACATATACTTAAAAATTAGAGCTCTAGCCATTCAATCTAAAGAAACAATGAAAACTTCGTACATAGAAAAATGCACGAAGCTATTTTGGTATCCTCTTAACCTAAAAAAAATATTTCAAACTAAGACTTCGAAGGAGTTGTTTAATTTCGATATTTTTCAACTTCCTGCTCAATTTAATTAAATTCAATTATGGAAATAAGCAGTGACAGTGAGGAAGAGCAGAATGTGACTCTTACTAAAAAAAGAAAGCTACATTGAAAATGATAATAAAAATTGAATAATTTAAATAAATTGATGATGACTCTGAAAGTAGCAAAATTCATAGATTTTTTTGTTTGCTAATGGTAATTTTTTTTAAGTTTATTATTTGTCTGCTGTCTACTACTTTTAGGGTAATATAAATTGTCGTTTTATTCACTTTTACCTACCCTACTCTCTTCAAACGCAAAAGCTACGCGTGACTACAGCGCGTCTGTACAGCTGTACCTGCGCGTATACGCGCAGTAGAGGCGCGTTTTACAATCGCCCCGTGTGCTTAGGTTACAAGGTTGCGATCAAATCTCGTTTAAACCACGTATACGCGCGTCGTCTGCGCGTTTAAAATACGCCGTGTGCTATGGGTCTAAGATCTGTCAATCTTATGTGAATAAATCATAGGGCGAAATGCGTCGTTATAGGCTAACTAAATTCCATTTCTGATCGAGGACATGCCAAAATGATGATTATGAGTTTAGAATTATATCCAAATAGATAAATTATATAGAAAAACAAATTGAATTACACACACACACTTTTGTAACCGAATAAGGAGGTAAATTTTGGATGGGAGCGTATCTGTTGTCCATTATCCATATTTAAAATATAATTATTAAGGAAGAGCATAGGAAGAGTATGCATGAGTCTAATATTTCAAATATGTAAATAAAATAAATAAATATTCATGGACATTTTACACAACGTCCTCTGGTCCCAAGCTAAGCTTATTATGCTTGTGTTATGGGTACCAGAATACGGATATAATACATAAACTATTTTTCCTTTGTAAATACATACTTATAATACATAGAAAACACCCTACAATCCTTTGTAAATACATATTTACATAATATATTTAATAAACTAAATTATGGTGGAAAAACTGATTGCCGCAAGCGGGACTTGAACCCACGACCTCGGAATACCGTTCCGAAGCTCTTTCCAACTGAGCTTATTGCGGTCGTGCTTGTAGCACTCAAATTTACCACCACAATCGTTACTCGATTGAGTTTATATCGTAGTTCTACGTACTAGTTTATTAAGTAAAGCATAGCATGTCAATTGCAAAATCAATAAATTACTTTACATAATATATTTCAAATATAATCGTTTCTTCTTGCAGAAAATATCGGATACATAATATGTATATAGAACAGTATTCTGAACTTTTTAGTCACAAGCAAACAGAATCTATGCACAAGCCATTGAAAAAAAGACCATTGATATTCTACATTGTTACGTATAGCAACATGATATTTATTGAATATTTTCATATTATTGCTAATAAATTGATATACTATATGCTCGTATTAGCCAATTACATTAATTTAATAGATAACAGACAGCCGTGTGGGTTCATCGTTCAAGATTATTGATAATCGAAGTCACGGTGTCTTACAGGGTCAAGGTGAAGTTCTCATTATTGGCTAATACAACAATAGTTGTTTATCTTTATTAATATAATAATTAAGACTTACTTATTAGGACTTACTTGACTTAATTTTAATAAGTAGATCAATAATAATGACCAACTAAATGAAACGTCTACTTAATATTGATATTGCTTCGTCCGTTCGGGAGCTATGATGCTACGCACAGAATAGATAGAAGATACTACGTATGCTACGCTACTACATATATGTTAAATATGTATGTAGTTCTTTTGTAATTAACAATCTATGGAACACGCTAGTTTACTCTATGGTTGGAAGAGAATGTACCAATTGTCAAATTAGTAGATTAAAATAAGTTCTAACAATAAATGGATGGCAGCATTCACCTAAAATTAAAACAACTGCTTTTTTCTTGTGATCCCCTGAAGAATCAACACCTAATAAATCACAACAATATACACCCACAGACAGACACGTCAATCTTATAACACCCCTCATGTTCGAGGGGTTAAAAACGAACATATTGAGGAAAATGAGATCAGACATTATGGATAAAATACTATAAACCTCTTTGGGAAATGGTTAAATTTTAAAGCTTAGCTGTCAAGACTATGTCAAAGATTAACACATAGTATCGGTAGACTGGAGATAGATAGATATAGATAGATTGTTTGACGTTTTGCTACTTACGAAAAAGCGATTTATACAGGTCTAAAAAAGACATTATAACTTCCATGAGACCATGAGTTATTTTCCCCAGGCTATACTTATACCACATAAATATAACTTATCCATTCGTTCCATTCGTCTTCTTTGCTAGGATTAATTGTGCCCTGTCTATTAATTCTAAGGTCTATAGGTCCTATGGTTTAGAAAAAAGTAAAAAAAATATTATCTATGGTTACAATTCCAGGAAAAGTCAGAAAAGTACACAAAATTATCATGAAAATTCCCAAGTCCAACAAAGTTATGAAGTCAGTGATGTCTCCAAAGCATATTAGGTTATAAATAACAGCAATTTCAGATTTTTTTACAAATTCGAATAATGTCGTTCACAAGTTTTATTGAGGATGAAATTATTAAGTATGAAGTGGATGCCAGCCAATGCGTGAAGTATCTTTTCCTGATTTTATGTAAACGTTGCTTAAATAAAATTAATAAAACAGTCCAAGTCAAAGATTTTTATTTTAAGTGGGCAAGTTATACAAACATGCTCTTTTAAAAAGTCAGAAGCTAGACGTCTGTTCCAACAGGGAATCCTATTGAAAATAACAGACAAGAAACTCCATGGATATTTTATTGTTTCATTGTTATTTTTTTTTTTTCAATTAAATTCATATTTACAACGAAAAAGGGGTGTGAGGATAAGGCAGGGTAGTGCAGAGTGCACCAGTATATGACGAATATGAGGGCTACGGCTACCCCAACAGAGCAAATTGACCAGTCCCAGCAGAAGACACCCGTTCACGAGTATAACGCAGACATCATCCCCGCCCAGCTCGACCACTTTGTACGTTGTGCGCCTGTCGGGTTGCACAGTTCCCACTGTGCGACCCGACAGGCGACATGCAACGCTATCAACTTCGAGACATTGGAGCGAGCATGACGAACTTACACCAGAGGGGCAATACGCAATTAATTAAAGAGAATTACGCTAGGGCCGGCGTTATGCTCACACCACACACACAGACACAAAAGCATTCATATATAACTAAAGGCACAGATAGCTTTCAATAGATAGCGCATACGCGATCTTTGTCAACGACAAAACACCAACATTGCCGTTGGAGGAAGCGGGATTCAGCCGTAACGCCGTAGGTATACAAATTACACATCGACTGTAACAAAATTTTCAGTAATCATTTTTTAGGTGTTCGTTGATCGCCTTGCATGCAAAATCTACTAGGAGTAATCTGTAAGCTAAGGGCATACCTATTTTAGTATTTTTTCTAAAATAACAAGCTATTCGGCTAATAAGTTACCGCCAATTATAATAGGCATGAATAATTAAACATAAATGGCCTTCGCTACACCATGTTATAATACATTATAAAATAAAAGAAACAAATAAATTTTCAGGACAGGTTAATATTTGTTCGCATATTTAACTGTTTAGTCAATGTATACATATTTAAAATCTCACTGTGGCCATGAGCCCTAAGAGTACCAGACCTAGTTTGTACATTCTGTGAAATATCGAAGGTAGAGAGATACTTTTTAAAATATTGTTTCGAAAGGACAGCACAGATATAAATTCGATGTCTTTCTTTGCACGGAAGGTAATTGAATGATATTTTAACACGTTTTTATTAGCTCAGTACGTATCTATCACTGTATTTATCTGCATAAAGACATCTTTAAAAGTGATTTTCACCTACTTGTATTTGTTGGATTGTTCTAAATTTTTGCACACATATTAAACTACAAAGCGCCGTTTGCTATGATACAAACATACTTCCTTGGCTTCATCCACACTCATACATATGCTCTTTAAATCGTGTTTTTTAGTTTTTCAACTAAGCAACCTAACAATTAGCAAAAGTTTTAATTAACAAGTAAATAGATAGACTGTTGAACTACAAATTTTTCCCCTCTTCTTGTCACGCTTTCTTATGTTTCATACCTTGAGTATGCTCTGAAATCTTCAGAAATAAAATGTATAAGAAAAACCAGTTATCAAGATACTTATCGATCATGTTATGCCACTGACCATTCTAAGCCAGCTGTAATTTGCAGAAGCAACAAAGAATTTTGTAATTTAAATAACGTTTTTTTTCCAGGTGGTTCCCCCGGATGGTGGATGGGGTTGGTTGGTGGTCTTCGCATCTTTCATGTGCAATGTGATGGTGGATGGCATTATCATGACATCGGGCTCTTCCGTGTCGAATGATATCATGACTGATTTCAAGGTAAGCTAACATTATACGTTTATACCATAACAATATTTACATACACAAATATTTGACGTTGATGGTTTACTATTCACTTACTATTTGGCGTTGTAGTATTTTCTATACAGATTTATTTATCTGCATACCACTACAGATCGGTAATATTTGATACTAAAACTCTTCTTTACTTATTACGAAACAAAATAGTTATTTTTGTATGTATGTCCCTATGTGAGCACATTTCTTCCAAATCACGCAACGGATTTTGTGCGGTTTTTTTTAATAGATAGAGTGGTTCAAGAGGATAAATATTCAGGACATTTTACACAACGTCCTCTGGTCCCAAAGTAAGCTATATTTCTATGCTTGAATTATGGGTACCAGATACGGATAGACTACATATACTACTTTTCTTTTGTAAATACATACTTATAATACATAGAAAACACCCAGACGCGCAGAACAAACATTTGTATGACATTTATGGATATCACACAAATGATTGTCCCAAGCGGGAATCGAACCCGCGACCTCGTGCGTGACCGGCAGTCCATTACATAAACCACTAGACCACGAAGCCCGTCAAAAGGATGGCTTTTCTGTATAATTTACGACATGATAAAGTAGCGGGCTACAGCTAGTAAAGATAAAACATTGCTTCGAAATAGCCATTTGTTAACCGAACAATAAAGAATCTACATTTCTTTACCAATTAATAAAAGTACATGATTCAGCTGTTTTAGTATTTAATACGTGATAAGATTTGCTGATGTTATAAAACAAATAGTTTATAAAGTAATATGTTATAGTCCAGACGAGACAGCCGTCTGAGGTGCATATCTATTTTAAGCTTCCTACAACCACACCCTAACATCCACATTAAATCGGCTTGCGTCAGAGACGTGCCTCCGTCTGCCATAATAATGCAACCAGCAGAAATAGAAACTTCTAACCAGTAATTCTCTTACATTCGTGTACCGATCAAGGTTCTTTTAAATATGGTCACTTTGAATTTTACTGTAATACCAGATGTTTGCGGTATCGAAGATCCTTATATTCCGTATGTGACATCTTGTTGATTCTTTTAATTGTTTCGGAATTTACTCTCATTTACACACGATGTCGTATTTGCAGGGAAGCTCGTGTAATTCCTTGACTTCCTTTATCAGCTAAGAAATTTTATAAACAAACTAGCTGTCCCGGCAGACGTTGTTTTGCCATATGTACTAAAAAAAAAGTTTGAAAAATAGATGTTGGCCGATTCTCAGACCTAGTGAATATGCATGTAAAATTTCATAAAAATCGGTCAAGCCGTTTCGGAGGAGTACGGTAACTAACACTGTGACACGTGAATTCTATATATAAGATAATACCATCTGTTCCTGATAACTTGAAATGCTATCATACCAGTTGTAAAGCGTCGGCAACGCGCGAGTGGTACCTCTGGTGTTGTAATCGTCCATTGGCTACGGTAATCGCTTACCATCAGGCGAACCGTATGCTTGCTTATCACCATTGTAGTATAAAAAACAATGCCTGGCCAGCGTGGCACAGTAGACCAGAAATCTCTCTCTTAGTATAGGAGTTCCGTGACCAATAGTGGGCGTTAATGATCTAAGAAGGGCAGGAAACAGCCATACATGTAGGATAAATACATCGTGCATCGGCAGCTGACCCTTTTGAAGGACGATAAGATCAGAGTAGGAATATCGGGCGTCTCCCTAATTATGCTAACTGAATACTGTATTACATGATGTGATTAACGGTATTATCTGATCTTCAAGGCTGTCGCGTGCTGATGTGGGTCGACAAGAAAACGAATACTTATTAACAAGTCTGTGTTAAATGGAATAACATTTTTGGTAACACCCGCCGATTCGTGACGTGTTATTGTAACGGTTTTAATTGCATTCACACCTTATAAGCTAATATTATCTATAATAACGTTAAATAGTTCGTGTGTTAAATTTAGAATACAAATGAGACTATCATATTTAAAAGTCACATTGCGGAAAATTTAAGCTATTTAAACCCAAACATCAGGCTAAAATTTATTTATTTATTTTATTTATTTATTTAATAGATTTTACACAAGGAAACAATAATTAATACAGTCATAAGAAAAGTAGTAGTGTCGGGATCTATTTCTAAAAGAAATCTCTACCTGTAGACCCGCGAGAGGAAATTGTGAAAAAAAAATTAACCATGGGTGTGTAGTGTAGGGCGACAGAGATACGGTAAGCTATTTATTAAGTTAAAAATTAATTTATACTAAATACATAAACATACATAGAGCCTTAACAAGCCTACATAATATATATATATATTTATGTGTCTGAATTCGCAAAACGAGGTTTTCTTACTTAATATAAAACAAAGTCGTTTTTTTTGTATGTATGCCCCTATGTAAGCTTATATTTTCCAACCACGCAACGGATATAGATGCGTTTTTTTTTAAATATATAGTGTTGTTCATGAAGGTGTTTTTTTGCGTAATTTGTTAATTATTTTACTCTCTAAATTAATAGTATAAATAAAATAGTCGCTCAAGTACCTATTACAGAATATCAAATAAACTATATTTCGCGAGAGACGAAGTATTCCCTCTAAATCTTATCACATAGTTGATCATCAAGCTGAATCCATAAGCATTAGCATAAGCATATCCAAAGAGCCATATCCTTGGAGCAAGAAACCATATTATCTTCAAGGAGCAAATTTTATATTTTGGACAGAAGATTAAAAACATTCCTATTGGTGGCTATTGTAGAGTATAGTATAGATTCTGGAGTAGTAAACCGTATGTGTTTAATAGTATATATTCGGTCTGTGTGTTCAATGAAAAATATGTCTCAATTTATTCAGTAAATTTATGAATTATGAAAAAGGATGTTAAACAAGGATTTAAAAACTTCATTAATTAAAAATGTAATTGATATGATTACGCATTTTTCATTGCACATTAATTAGTAAAAGTAATACCTGAAATTAATTGTGTAATTATTAATTTAATTATAATGCAAAGTACAAACTTTTTATTTAGAGTAAAATACGTGTCAGAAACATACCCACATATTAAAATATATTATTATTATATCGTAGGTTTTACATCCGTCCGTGTGGTGACGGACTAAGAATACAAGTGTGACCACCCCATCTCCTCCCCAGGGTGCTGTAAAAGGCAGTTAAGGGATATTTTACACAGATGACATCCTCTGTGAGAGACGGAAACCTCGAAAGTAAACCCTGTGCCAACACGCCTGGTCAGCGTGTCACAGTAGACCATTATCCTTCTAATCCTTCTAATCTCTCCTAATGGACTGGAGACAGAGAGAGAGGTTTTACATTACATTCGGCCAATATATCTGCCTCCGTGAAATAAAATGGTAACTTATACCTTCTTTCTATTCGCCTATCAAATTATATTTTTCTCAGCAACGGTTCAAGATATCTAGTCAAGAGTTATAGCGTATGTAGCTCTGTAGAGTCCTTTACTGTAAATGATCGTTTCTTGAGAGTGGAGAAGGTTTACAATCAATCTTTTAGGTGTAGATAACTGGAAAAGACAAAGACTTTGGATTAATTGGAGTAGTAGATGAAAGTGTCTTTGCTGCTCTTTTGGCAACAAGTAAATATAATAGATACTACCAATGATAGAGCGACGCGGCGACGACGCCTAAAAACATAGAGCAAGAAAAGACATTTAATTGAATTCGTCAAGGCGCCTTGTTGACATTAGAACCAATTATATTCATAAGTGTGCTCCTAGTTCACTGTGGACACTTAATAAGTTTCTTTAAACATTGTTTTAGGCTTGTTTCACAACACAAACGTGACCAGCATCTTAGTGTTTTAGGTCTAAGTAATGCTTTACACGTCTGTTTCATTATAAAAACTGCGGCCTCATTTCGAAGTCAAAGTTAACTATACATTTTGTACTTACACGGTCGCCATTTTAAAGTTATCCTCCTATCACCCATGCTATTACTGTTTACACAACAAGAACTTATCACATACGTAGAGATAGACTTTGAAGTATCTGTGTCAGAGACACTCTGTGGCGTTGTAGCTGAAGATTATTGCTTCCCAAAAAGCGCTTTTTCATTTGAAAACAGGTTTTCTAGCAATGTTTGTTAGTTGTTTTATCAAAATCATAATAAGCAGTGTACGTGATATTATTATTATTGTATTTATTTCACTCACAAATGTTTACAAATAGAATAAAATATACAGTAACAACTGTCAGAGACTCATTTTGTGAGATAGGGGAGGTAAAAATATGTTTTATGAAAAAAAGAAAGAAAAGAAATTTATTAGCGATAAGACAATACACACAAAAAGAGTAAAAAATAAATAAAAAATATTTATATATTAACAGAAAAAAACATAATAAAAATAATTACCTGCAGAAATAATAATACAAAATTTAAGTGTATTGCTCCATCACTAAACGGCCACAGCTCAGCATAATGCTGGTTAGAACCTGTGCTGGTCTTCCGCTGGGCCGCTTAGTGACGTCACAGACTACAAGAAAATAAAATAAAAGAACACGAAACAAAATAAAAACAAAGCATTTTATCTTTTATAAGATCAAAATGATGATTGCAAAACAGAAGTTTTCATTTCTAGTATTAAAAATATACTTAATGATGACATTCTCTTATCTGCTTATGATTATACCTTCATGGTTGGTGGTATTGTATTATAAAACCACGAAAGCAATTAAAATGTAGACTTGTTGTGGATAGTAGACCTCGTAAATGTTATGTTCTAATTGTAGCCACATTACCATAATGTTAAGGCCAAGGTTCATGTCTCGCTTGTTTCATTCATTCAATACGGGCAGACATTGAATCAATTTCTCTTATTGTTAAATGTTTCAATTGTATAGTACTTTATGATATTGTCATCGCGAATTTGTTTCAAGTTTAGGCATACTACTTTTATTCGCTCTTTCCGCGACTTCGTACGCGTGGAATTTAGCAAAAAATTCCCCATTTCTGCAACATTTCTCACCGATGCTTCGCTCCTATTGGCCGCAGCGTGATGCTATATAACCTATAGCCTTCCTCAATAAATGTACTATCCAACAACAATATTTTTCAAATCTGACCAGTGGTTCCTGAGATCAAAAACAAACAAACTCTTCAGCTTTATAATATTAATAATATAGATGACTAAATTTCAATAGTAGTTCGGATTCAAAAATTTTTATTTGTTGATGTCAAATCTACCTATGCTCAGAGTATTACCTAAACTAATGGAAGTTCTTAGGGACGCTCTTCTCTTTGACAAATTTACTGCCAAGTCAGAGGCTATAATAGGTTAGGCTTATGTATTTAATTGAGAGCTTACAGCAGCATTGTAAGAACTTTGTGCTCTAATAATAAAAATGTAAGGACGGGCTTCGTGGTGGAGTGGTTTATGTAATGGACTGCCGATCACGAAGTCTCGGGTTTGTTTCCCGGTCAGGACAATCATTTGTGTGATATCCATAAATGTCATACAAATGTTTGTACTGCGTCTGGGTGTTTACTATGTATTATAAGTATGTATTTACAAAAGAAAAGTAGTATATGTATTCTATCCGTATTCTGGTACCCATAACACAAGCATATAAGCTTAGCTTGGGACCAGAGGACGTTGTGTAAAATATCCGTGAATATTTAAAAAAAAAAAAAAAATTTACCTCGCGTTTTTCTAAATAACCTACAACTCCATCTCTTAATTTTTATTGGCAACGCAAATATTCAATAAAACTCTTTATTGATACGTCAACAGTTAGACACTTGAAGTTAATTTATTGTGTGACGTCACACAGTCCCGTCGCCTTCACGAAAAGCGGTGGCAATTAATTACAAAATTTACACAGTTGCACGGCAAATCGATGTCAGTTTATGGAATTTGCCGTGATCATTCCTGGTTAGGGCTGCCACTCAACTCTCAAGGATTCGTACAATATTTTAGCGGATATCCGTGTCAATAGGAAGTTATGCAACAATAATTATAGTCGTATAAAATATAATCCACATACCTATTAATAACGTAAAGCTAAAAGTTCATGGCTCATAATAGGGAATAGTGAGTGAGCTTCTAAATCATTATTGAAATACATATAACAACCAGATTGACTGATAGAAAAAGCCTAGTGGCATAAGTCCGCCTTTGTGCATATTGTATTTATTATGCACAAAGATTAAATAAATAAATATATTTATAATAACTTTTTTGCTTACCTCTCTAACTGCTTTAAAATCACTATGTGATCGTAAAAAGTAAAGACTTGTAAAACATGATTTAAAAAAAGAAATATGGCCAAAGCATGCAAGCTCTGCCGAGTTTCTTACGCTGGTTCTTCTGAGTGAATTGCATGTCCTGAACCGGTGGTAGGGAAGAATAATTCGGACTTATCTTATAAGTGAATTGTTTTATAAAAAATTATACTAATGCGCAATGCAAAGTCTACTCAGTTGTATGCAGTTATGTTACTCTAACAATATAGAGAATAGCTTTCAGGTCAAGTAGGAAAACTTTTCCACTATCGCTAGTGCAGTAACCCTTGCAACGCTAAAGTACATAAAGTTCTCACATAACATTGCGAGGGCAACGAACGATCTCGGCCTCGAAACGCCATTTAAGCTAAACAGGTTGCATTTTTAATGTATTGCGTTTCGAACCAAATTGATAAAATTGATTAGCTGTACTCCTGTTTAAGTGAATGCGTATGGATGTATTCGCGAATCGCGCGGTGCCCCGGATATCTAAACGGTTAACTGCAGCTAATGAATGCATGAATCTCGTTCGATTTTTTTTCTAGGTATGGTTTTTTTTTTAATTTACTTATTAGCATTTAAAAATTAACCTTTCCGAGCTTTGATAGTTTTCTTAATTTTAAGCGGAGAATGATAAGAATTTCAAAACTAGTTTTATGTAAGTCTTCTAATTGCTAATATTTCTTCTCTTTTTACACAAACTTCGAGGAATTATAATTAATATCTAGTCACGCCTAAAGAAACTGATGGTGCAATTTTATTACAAGCTTTCCTATTGCCAATATAGGTAGAAGAAGACTTTACACCGCAATAAACTTTCTCGTACTAATTTTCTTTTAACTATATTGGTAAGTAATAAATAAGCCATAGATTTATGTTTCATCATATCAGTTAATTGATAATTAAATGTACGATTAGGTGTTCCTAAATAAAATCGTTATTTACTCCTAAATTAAATTTCAGAAAACATATTTCATGCTTTATAATGTAGTCTTTTCAACAACGGAATTTTCAACAGTCATCAAGGTCCGATGGGAAAGAAGAGTCCCTGCTAGAACAGATTTCTGTTGTTTTTTTTTTAGTTTTATATAAAGTAACTTAATATGTTTGCAGTGTAATATAGAATGTTGACATACAAAGACACGTGCAGTCCTATTTAGAATAATTACTAGGTAGTAAAAAATTTGATCTTCTAGTGGCCATACTTGTAATAAACTTTTATAACAAGATGTTGGTATAAGAGCTAGCTAGCATATTTTTTTAAAATTAAATATTGCATTATCATGGGTCCTTAATATGTGTGATCAAATTTCAGATCAATCCGACTACTGCAAGTGAGAGAAAATCACTTTAAAAAATTCCGTTACATTGACAGATATTTAGAGTATTGAACCAAATTGGATTAATGATCTAATGATAGATACGTACCGAACTAATAAAAACGTTTTAAAATAGTATAACGCCGCTTGCGCTATTAAACAGTGCGACCGTGATAACATAACATGTATTGCGTTGCCAAAGTTTAATATTAGGTAATCTAACATTCAGCTTTAAAAATAAATAAATGTGTCTATGAATATCTTTAAACAAACCACAATCATTGGATATTAGCCAAAATAGTGAAAATTATGTTAACTTATTACATCATTTTGTGTTTCTGTCTGACGCAATTATACTTTCGATCTTATCACTATACTACCTACGCCCTGCGGTTTTACCTGCTTACTCATTTCTCCGGAAATATTAAATTTTTAGAGGTAAAACTAGCGTATGTAGGTATTATATGTTAACCAAGGCCGAAAGCCAATAGCCTAAATAGAAGATTTTATGATAATGCTCTCAGACATATAAGCAAAGATATCTTCAATTCTGAGCCAGCAGTTTAGCTTTTTTAATTCCGGGTACTTTAAAGTGGGTAAAAATATTGTAAATAGACCTAGATTAGTACGTTTCTATTAATATCTATCTGTAACCAGAAAAAAAATCAATGGACATCATTTGTACAAATACGTTTTATAGCGTTTATACCTATATAAGTTTCTAATTGAAGTATCAAGTATCTTTAACAGCGGTTACAAATTTCTAAGAAAATCTGTGATAGAATTTCTTTACGTTTATTGCCAAGGCTAAATATGGAAAAGCAGAAATTATACCGCTATGAAATCTACAGTTAATTTATATTGCATTTGTAATTGAAAGAAAACATGTCGTTTTTGAAACTTGGCAATAAAAACGATTAAGGTTGGCACAATTGTTCCACCTATGGATTTTTTTTTGTATATATAATAAGTAGTGCTACCTAATAAAGTCCCTAATAAAATTAAAAGTATATATATGTTAGAAGTGTTAGAACCTAGTAGGAGAAGCTTAAGTTCGATACTATGATGATAGTCTCTGAAATTAGATACATCATTTTTGTGTGTGTGAACATGAATACGTAATGTAACAGCACACTCATGACATTATTTTGCATACTTCACAGTCCCGCTTGCAGTGATAATTTTTCCACTATAATTTAATTTATTACGTAAAAGCATAGCAAGTCATCATCATCATGATCATTAATAACATCACGCCTTTTTCCCATGGGGGTAGGCAGAGACTATAGAGCTCCATCTGCTACGATCGAAGCATATTTCCTTGGCTTCATCCACACTCATACATCTGGTCATACATGCCCGACGGTTGTAAGTGCTACGCACTTGCCCGTTTTGGAGTATCCCGGCGATGACATTGGAGTATATTTTTCTCAGGCCTCCTCTCCCAGCATTTCCACTTACTTTCGCCGTGTATATGCCTTTCGTTAAGCGTCTCTCATCCATCCTCTCCACATGACCAAACCACCTAAGCATACTTTTCTCCACCTTAGTCACTACATCCTCTTTCAGACCGCAACGTTCTCTTATAACTTCATATTAAAGAGTTTTGAAAATCGGTGTTTCTTTGAAACGATGATAAATAGTGACGATAAATAAATAAATTTTCATGGACATTTCATCACAATACAGTGTCCTCCGGTCCCAAGCTAAGCTTATGCCTGTGTTATGGGTACCAGAATACGGATATACTACATAATACTGCTTTTCTTTCGTAAATACATACTTATATATACATAGAAATACTCAGACGCAGAACATTGTCCGGTGCGGGAATCGAACCCACGACTCCGTGAACGGTAGTCCGTTATATGAACCACTAGACCACGAAGCTCATCGTTTTTAAATCGTTTATATCTAACCATTGCCACTGATATAGAAAAGAGGTACTGTATCGATTTTTAGCTTCTATTTAATGATTACATGAATAAATTCTATCCCAGATTTTATATATGAAATATGCCATGCCGTAATTGAAATTAGTAATATATAGGTCGTTTAAAACACAACTAGCAACCCTATTATACTATTAAATTGATACATTATGCGTAAATATATTATAATAACTATGAATTATTAGCCCATGCTGTATCCGATGTTAGGATATAAATGTAGTTATCCGGTAGGATTTCTATCGTTAAACTGAATTTAATAATACCTAATCTTTACTTATTATAGAATAAAGTCGTTATTTTTGTATGTATGTCCCTATGTGAACTAAATTTAAAATAAAATAAAATAATTGGCGAACTACTTCAGACTTAATATTCTCTAACATTTGCGTGACTCATTTAATGAAATAAGACCGCCTTTTACGTATTTCAAGTCTCTGAAATGTTCTAAATTTACAACAAATATGTATACGTATAAATCCGTAAAAAGTATTTTTGCTTTTAAATTCACTACGAAGCTTCGATATACGAATGTACAATGCCCTTTGTAGAGGGCTTCATTGAAATTCAATATCAATGTATTGCGTTAGTTTGTAGGACCGTTATGCTAACAAACATGAATGGCTTAGAACTTGGTTATGCACCATGGTTAAGTAAATAGGACCACACTTGAGCTAACCCCAGAATGTGTATAGACATAGCAACTAAATTACGGTACTTAAATGAAAGGGTAATGTGATGTCTTTTAAACGAACTGTTTTAAACGAACGTAAAAAACATAAGTTATAAGATAACTTGCTTACAGTTCACAACTTGGGCCTCCGTTTAGACTAAAGTCGTACGAAATGATTAGTATTTGCCTCCTTGAATTATAGAGCTACCAATTACCGAATCTTTCTAGTGTGGTTTAATGCAAAATGCAGCTAATGCAGCCAGAATACAAACACATTATTGATATATTTAGTAAAACCACAGGTAAAACTATGGACTAGTTAATCCGGAACTATCGATAATTTTTTGAAACTTATGAAATTTTAATTGATTTATGGAGGGAAAGGTAGAAAGGATTTATGTTTATTTTGTATCATCACACAAGATATACGCAAAAAAGATTACGAAATGTAGTACAATTTGGCGTACAAACAAATTTACAAGAGCTAGGCCACGGCTTTTCCAAATGCGTCAACTTGGCACTTAGAACAGGTTTTAGAAATTTAATTCTAATAGCTTTGATTTAGCGATGACTGCTACCTTCACTGTCACACAGCCTACTATACAAGGCTTACTTTCCATTTAATGTCAATTTAATTAAATATATGAGTGCATAATGCGTACGAGATCAGCCATAAGTCGTCTTGTCGTATTTATTTAAAATAAACAAGGCCAATAGGCCGACAAGATGACACTGATTAAAATATGATTTGGTTGAAGGAAGTGTTCGATTTTATTCCACACTGCATTTGTGTCACTAATTTGCTATCATATTTATTTAGATTAGGTCAGTAGTAATTTATGTACGAATAAACATAATAATTATATATTATTGTATTTGCTAAACGTCTACGCTCACTTTAACCATCTTGCATATCTCAATATTGAAGTGGCATCTCAAGCAACTATTGCTGTCTTATTCAACTTAAGTTTTGGTTTGACACATTATTATAAAAAATATTCATATCTAAGTACCTATAAAATAACGTTAGCATACCTACTTTTCGTACACGTGAAAAAAGACATGAAAAAGCATGTACTTATTCGAGCTTATATGCTACATACATGAATTTTATTTAGGATAATATTTATGTACTTGTGACAACTTTCGAATACTTAAAGTAGGTATTTTAATATTATGATGGCAATTATAAATAATTTCGAATGGAAACACATACCAAAAATGTCTATCATTTTTTTTTCCGAGAGTTATTATGGATTTGATGTGAACAGTGTTGCCGCCATATATCGGCGCAATTATTAATCACTCTTTTTGTAGGTAGATCTATTTTCCTATCCGTTGCCCGCGCCCTCTCCCCGACCTAATTGCGTACTGACTCTCGTTCAAACCGCCGCCCGGGAGCCACGCTATGCTCTCGTGAGAAAAGAAGTCACGTACTCGCCGCGACACGAGGACTACGCTCTGTTCTCGTGGAAGAAGACTCAGAAGAAGTCGCTAACCGCACCACGGAAGACCGCTACGTCTTTCCGTGGAAGAAGAAGACGCGCCTAAGGTCATTGTCGGACCAGTGTGTGTCGCGAACCGCACGAAAGACATTGTGTCGTCGTTAATAAACCGCGAGTGTTAAATTACTAAAATCGCTGCAATATATGACGTACGTCGTGTTGCCTAAAACCCCGAATTGTGAACTATTAATGATATTCGCGAGTGCATGTGTTTAGACCAAACCGTGCGCCTATAACCGCAAGAATTACCTGTCCTGCCTTACAACCAGGACTGTGGAGATCAGAATAAGAAGACGAACAAGAGAAGATTGTGGTGAGTCGCATGTCTCCATTTAATATCCTTCCTGTTTCCGTCTATAGGGCAACGTAGTTTGATCCTCCTTATCTGTATCTTCTTATAATTTAGATCCTAGTAAGACCTACCACAAACCTCTGTGGCTTTATACGGCAAGGGTCTGGATTCCGCACCGCCAAACTCTAGTTCTTCTGGACGAGTTTTGTACCCCCCGCGCACCTCTGTCTTATATAGGCAGGGGCGCTAACATCTTTGGTCCTTTCGAGCCGGACCTGGTTCTTCTGGACAGGAACTTTATGTCCTGTCATTTGTTCCATAGAATCGGGTTACTAGAACCCTCATACTTCGGGTTCCCCCCCCCCGCTTTTTAATATTTTCTAAATATAAATTCATATAAAACCCCATAAATTCATATAGGTACATATTTAACTTAAACTATTTAATCAATTATATACTTTAACGTTAAAGATCCCGCTTCGTTAGTGCACCTGTTTACTAACGCATGTTCATTTCATAAAATCTATAAATAGATCGCTGTTATTACCTTTATTCATTCAAGGTTAATCATTTGTTATAACTTTGAAATAATATCGCATTCCCCGTGGTTACATTTTTATCAAACTACCCGCATTTCAAGCCCCCGCGATTTAAATATCGCTCGCATAGATTCTAGAAACTGATTCTAGAAGTTTCTATTTTTAAATACCTTCAACTTAAATCAATAGTTATATTACAAATACTATCCGCGTATTGCTTATGTATGTTTAGGTATAATTGCGTAGATATTACAATAAGTAAGCTGTAAATCTATCACTATTCATATTTTAGAAATAACGCATTATTTTTCTGTCTCGTTTGGTTATTATAAATTAACATGGAGACTCGCGCGACAAAGGAACGCGACCACAAAGGGCCATCTACTTTGTCAGATGAAATTAGGGATCCGCAACTATCGTTATTGGAAGCGAAGCGAAATATTCTATTTGAACGCGTACAAAGTATATACGATTGCGCTAAAACCGCAAATACTTCCGCATTTGATAAGAATTCATTTCTTAGTTCTTGTATGACAGTCGATGAGATTCGAACTAGCTTTCATAAATTATTAGACGAGTATAATATAAGGTTAATGACCCTTAATCCTACCGCAAAGCCTAATTATCAAGCATATACCTCATTTGAGGATTTGTATTGTTACATAAAGAGGCTAATGTCCACTTTTATGACAGAACCTTCATCTAAACATCGCAATGAGGTCATGACATCTAGTACTCTAAGATTACCCGCTTTAGAGTTAGTCTCATTCGATGGAGACATTCGCAACTGGCCAATATTTTATGCCAGCTTTAAAACTAACGTACACGATAATAAATCGTTAACAGACGCTGATAAGTTGTATTATTTAATGGGTAAACTGTCATTTAAAGCGCAATCGGTTTTCGCAGGCATCACCGCTAATGCGCAAAATTATCCAATAATATTTCAGTCGTTAGTAGATAGATACGAAGATACGCGTACATTAGGTCGCACTTATTTAGATCAAATTATATATCTTAAATTATCAAACACCGCTTCTATTACAAACTATCAATCCTTTGTTGATCAGTTAATTACCGCAATCGAGTCGCTGAAAAATCTACGATTAGATGATCTCGCTGATTTTATTTTACTGCATATCGCTATAAATAAATTCGATATTGACACAGTCCGTTCATTTGAAATGTCTGTACGTCATAATAAATTACCTACACTTAATAGTTTCGTGTCATTTATTAAAGATCAATGTCGAGTGTACCGCAATACTCCAACTGTATCACTTAACAATAAAACTGTGATTAATAATAATATAAAAACTTCTAAAAATAATTACAGTCAACCTCCGAACCCGCGCGCTTATGTAGTATGTTCGGATACCGCTAATAATAATTCGCTAACTTGTTTATGTAATAATATTTTACACAAACATTTATTTAAATGTCCCGCTTTCAATAAATTAACTCCCATGAATCGCTTTCAAATTGTTAAAGATAAAACCGCGTGTGTTAATTGCCTAAGCATTAAACACTTAACAAACAAATGCATCTCTAAAAATAGATGTCGCTTTTGTAACCGCAAACATCATTCTTCCTTACATAGAAATAATATTTCACCGCACCCGCTAATTAATAATAATATTCGCAATCCTACCGTTCCAACCGCTGAGCCTTCGCCGCCGCAGCAGCCGGTCGCATCGCACGCGACATGTACTAGTTCGAATTCTCAACGCGAGGTCTCGCTATGTTCAACATGCATTGCTCGCTCGATGCCAACCGCGCCGTATAATATCGAACAAAACGCGCCGTGTACGACGAGTATATCTACTGTCTTGCTCGCCACGGCCCAAGTAGTTATATACGATAATTACGGTAAGCCTCATGTCTGTCGATGCCTTATAGATTCCGCCTCGCAAAGTAATTTTATTACTTATGATTGTTTTAAACGCCTAGGATTATGGGATAATTTTCAAAATTCTTCCTTACTAGTTAGAGGAATAGGTGGCTCACAAAAATCGGTTAAAGGATTGGTAGATATTAAGATATATTCGTGTTTTAATAATAATATTTGTTATGATTTATCCGCATTAATAGTGGAACAAATTACAGATAACTTACCGACTGTTCAAGTAAATGTTTCCGCGCTTGAACATTTTAAATCGTTACAGTTAGCTGACCCGTCATTTTCGATACCGGGCAGCATAGACATACTACTAGGAGCTGAGCTCTTCCCGCATCTACTGTTGTCTGTCGCTGGACATAGTAGACAATTAAATATGCCAACCGCGATTGAAACAACTCTTGGTGTCATTGTTATGGGTAGGGCACCCATTTTTAATAACGTTATGCATACAGCCTCGTATTGTTCTACCGAGAGCGATATAGATGCGCTTCTCAAACGTTTTTGGGAACTTGAGGAAATCTCCGTTCCTCTCGCTATGAGTTGCGCTGACCGCGAATGTGAAGAATTCTTTCGTGAAACTACGACTCGTGAGGATCAAGGACGGTACATAGTAGCCTTACCCTTCAGTGGTGATCCGTATTCTTTAGGTGACTCTTACGTCTCCACCCTACGACGTTATCACTGCTTAGAACGTAAACTCGACGCGTCTTTAAAGTTACGCAACGCTTATAACGACGTCATGCGCGATTATATAAATAAAGGATATTTAAGTCCTGTGATAAGAGACAGCGACGTTAAGCCCGCGTATTATATTCCTCACAGAGCAGTTATTCGCGACGATAAAATTACTAGTAAACTTAGAGTAGTGTTAGACGCAAGCAGCCCAACTAGTAGTGGTCTGTCGTTAAATGATATTTTACATACTGGCCCTAACTTACAGGGTGATCTATTTAATATTATACTTATTTTCCGCCTGTTTAAAGTTGCGCTCACGGCTGACTGCCGTCAAATGTTTCTCAATATAAGTGTACGTGATTCCGATCGCAGGTATCAACGTATATTATATAGATTTGATAAACACGAGCCTATTTCTGTTTATCAATTTAACCGCGTATGTTTTGGATTAACTTCCAGTCCGTACCACGCATTGCGCGTTGTACGTCAATTAATCGCCGATGAAGGTGATAAATACCCCGCTGCAGCCCTAGCGGCGTCTTCCGCGTTATATATGGATGACATCGCTTATAGTGTCATGTCCGAACCGCAGGCCATAAGCCTTTGTGAAGAGCTTATACAGCTTTTCAAGCGTGGTCAATTAGACCTCGTCAAATGGATGAGTAACTCAAAGGTGGTTCTCGAGAACATACCTATGTCACATAGGGCCTCTCCTGACATTGTGTTTGGAGAATCCGTACCGCAAAAGGTCCTCGGTTTACGTTGGGACCAATCGCGTGATAGTTTCCGCTATGACGTCACATTACCAAATGACAAATGTACAAAGCGCACAATGCTTTCCCTTGTGGCTCGTTTGTGGGATCTGATGGGTTTTGTGGCCCCCACTATTTTATATGCTAAACTCTTAATAAAAGACCTTTGGCTAGCTAAATGCGATTGGGATGATACACCTCCCCACCATATCGTAGTCGCTTGGAAACGGTTTTGTGCCGAGCTTTCTACACTTAACGAAATCATTATTCCGCGTCATCTTGGATTGGTTGACGGATGTTCTATAAATATAGTGGGTTTCGCTGATGCTAGCGAACGCGCATACGGTGGTGTCGTCTATATGACCGTAGCGTCCAATAATAATATCTCCGTGAGATTAGTGTGTGCCAAATCGAAAGTCGCACCGGTAAAAACCGTTTCAATAGCGAGATTAGAGCTATGCGCCGCGCTCCTGTTATCACAATTACTGTGTAAGGTAAAAGACACAATTGCGTGCCGTTACCCCATTGATAAAATAATCGCGTTTACTGATTCAAAAATAACACTCGCTTGGATAAATTCATCTCCGCACCGCTGGCAAACTTTTGTAGCCAATAGAATTACAAAAATAATAGAACTTATTCCCGCTTCTTGCTTTAATCATGTCACAGGTGTAGATAACCCCGCGGATTGTTTATCGCGTGGTGTCACTCCCGCTCAACTCATAAGCCATCCGCTATGGCATCACGGTCCTACGTGGCTAACTTACCCCTATTTTCAGTGGCCGATAACTGTTTGCGACCTAGAATTGCTGAGCGCGGAGGCACCCGAACAAAAGACCGTAGCATACCCTGTGACGTCATCCGTTACACGGCCTACGATCTACGAACTCGCGCTACGTATGTCCGCGTTTCCTAAGTTGTTACGCGCCATCGTTTACGTTTATAAATTTATTAAAATTTTATCCCGCGTTTATATTCAAGTTAAATTTATTCAAACCGCGTTGTTAGAAGTTCACATTAGCTGTGACATTCTAAACATTAAAGATAGTATATCTCATTCGCCCGCGTTAAATAAACTTAAGACCATGCTTATGCAAAATCAAGTATTGGTCAATCCGCGACCGCTTACCGCTTTAAGTAGGTGTCCATCGAAGCTTTACGCTTTGGCTCCGCCTGCAACTCTATAAAGCCCTTATAGACAAAGCTAATTAGTTTAAGTATTTAGTTATAAGTTTTAATAATATTAAATAAACCCGCCATAAAAATTAATCACCTAGTCTAGGTACCTACCGCGTCCACCGATGGAGTTATTCAATTAAGAATATTCCACTTCCGCTTAATTTAATCATTAAATCGCTCCGCTTACTTAAGTTGTATTACCTATGCCGATTCGTAGTCGCATAGCCTGTTGGCTAACTATTGCTAGTATTTGTAATATGCTTAAGTTATTTTCATATTTTTCTCTAAAGTACCCTTTAGGCCCGGGGGGATGTTGCCGCCATATATCGGCGCAATTATTAATCACTCTTTTTGTAGGTAGATCTATTTTCCTATCCGTTGCCCGCGCCCTCTCCCCGACCTAATTGCGTACTGACTCTCGTTCAAACCGCCGCCCGGGAGCCACGCTATGCTCTCGTGAGAAAAGAAGTCACGTACTCGCCGCGACACGAGGACTACGCTCTGTTCTCGTGGAAGAAGACTCAGAAGAAGTCGCTAACCGCACCACGGAAGACCGCTACGTCTTTCCGTGGAAGAAGAAGACGCGCCTAAGGTCATTGTCGGACCAGTGTGTGTCGCGAACCGCACGAAAGACATTGTGTCGTCGTTAATAAACCGCGAGTGTTAAATTACTAAAATCGCTGCAATATATGACGTACGTCGTGTTGCCTAAAACCCCGAATTGTGAACTATTAATGATATTCGCGAGTGCATGTGTTTAGACCAAACCGTGCGCCTATAACCGCAAGAATTACCTGTCCTGCCTTACAACCAGGACTGTGGAGATCAGAATAAGAAGACGAACAAGAGAAGATTGTGGTGAGTCGCATGTCTCCATTTAATATCCTTCCTGTTTCCGTCTATAGGGCAACGTAGTTTGATCCTCCTTATCTGTATCTTCTTATAATTTAGATCCTAGTAAGACCTACCACAAACCTCTGTGGCTTTATACGGCAAGGGTCTGGATTCCGCACCGCCAAACTCTAGTTCTTCTGGACGAGTTTTGTACCCCCCGCGCACCTCTGTCTTATATAGGCAGGGGCGCTAACAAACAGTTTAATTTTTTCTAGTATTATCTGTCATATATAGCTGTTGCCCGCGACTTCGTATGTGTGGAAAATAGTAAATTCATCTAACACCGAAAGACTTTTTTCAAATCGTACCAGTGCAGTAGTTCCTAAGATTATCGCATTCAAACAAACAAACTATTTAGCTTCATAATATTAATATAGATTTTTGTATCTCCTGTATGTCAAAACATTTTTTGCAAGGAATATGTATATATGTAAATTTATCTTTTTATTCACAGATATCGGAAACTAAAGTGGCACCTGTCAACTCGTTGCTGGCTGGCTTCTATCTTCTAGCTGGTCCTTTTGTTTCGGCTTTAGCAAACAAGTGAGTATTATCTAATACTATAGACACCTAATAATCATTTGTCGGAATTAGGTAGAATTGGAGCCACTTTCATTGATATTGGACAAAGGATAGAGCCCTACGTAGAGACTTAGGGCTCTATCCGTCCTGGTTAATACCAGGAGTCAATCAGGAGTATCAATGTAGTTCAGTACATTAATATGTACTGAACTACATTGATATCATACAGTGTAAGGATGAAGTGGATAGATAGGTCTTAAATACCACATTCCAAGTTACCGTAATTTATTAGATAAATAACTTATTTACTTTTACGCAATTGAAATAAATAACCAACACACACTTTGTTTATTTGTTGGATTGTTACACGTGTATAGTTTTATTCAAATTACTTGATCTAAGACTACTTATGTGTGGGAGGTCAGTACAGGTTTATTTAAATAACATAAAAATATCATAAATCATTTAAGGTACCTATGCATTTATGTTTGAATATTTATATTTTATAAGATCTAATTACCCTATATCAGGATAAGAAATTCATAAACAGATCTCTTAAAGTGACCTCTTAAAAGGGCATGACACCAAACTGCACTCCATACAAAAATATAGGCATCGCGATCCGCTTTTTTCTTCGGGGATATTGCCTCCAGAGCAACGAATTTATGTCACAGTATCTAGGTCTTATATGTATTCTTCTATTACTTTCTTTTTTCATAACATAATAACTAATAGAAATATGACAATCCAAAAAACCCGTATTTTCGGTTTTCTTTATATGAAGAAAGAAAGAAATGATTTATTGCCACAGTACTAAACTATACAATATTAATAATTAATTACTCAATTAAAAAAATTGAAAAAAAAAATATATGTAATAAACATTTATACAGTAAGCAAGTGTTAGTACAGCAGCAATGGGTGCCCATTTCAGCTTATGTCAAGTCCAAAGGACTTGACGCTGGTTTTTAAATGGGCTCCCTTCCTGATGTCACGGATGCCCAACAACCAAGTATAAATTGATAAACCAGGTTGCACACTATGATACGTTACAAATTAAACTAAAAACTATAATAATAATCATAATAAACACACATTATTTATGCCTATATTAAATTTCCATTTACAATGTTGAGACTTACAAGTTATTATAAAAATTTATCCAAATTAAATTTAGTAACTCATTATTAATATTGTATAGTTAAGTACTGTGGCAATAAATAATTTCTTTCTTTAATAAATCAAATTATGGTGGAAAAAGTGAAATGCCGCAAGTGGCCTAAGTAAAAGCATAGCATGTCAAATGCAAAAATTAATAAATTACTTTAATTTCTTTCTTTCTTCCTTTCTTTATATAAAGAAAACCGAAAAAATGGGCTTTTTGAATATAATTTATATATATGAACTTACAATGTCTGTCACACAAATTTAGTAAGTTTTTACCACAAAAGAAAGTAATAGAAGCATAGATATATTCTTCCACTATAAATTTGGCGTAAAAATAATTCAATCGTTTTAATTTTCACGAAGAACACAGTGAACTACGAAACATCTATTTTTTTTCAAAGATTTTATAGGTAAATTCTGATTGAACTATAGCTGTCCCTTCCGGCGCGGCGCTCAGGAATAAGGATAGCAATGCCTAATACAAATACCTAAACTGAATAAGTAACAAATATGAGTAATGATGTTTAAATTTATTATTTAGACCTACTGCCATAATTAACATTTATGTTTCAGGTACGGCTTCCGAGTGGTGACTATTGTTGGTTGTCTGATTTCGAGTACAGCTTTCGCGCTTTCGTACTTTGCCAATAGCGTTACATACCTTTATGTGATATATGGAGTCATTGGAGGTTAGTATTAATAGCTATTTTACACGTAATAACTACAAGGTTTGAATGCTAGTTCCATATACACTGTCGCCTAACACAGTGTAAAAGCAATATTCTGAATTTTTTTGACTCACGAAACCGTGGCCAATAAGCTAGTAGGTAATTAAGTAACTATATTTTATTTAGTTAGACCTTTATAGATTAGATTTAGATTAGAATAGTTAAATTAAGTTTTGAGTCCAAATAAAAAAATAACAATTTAAAACTAATGGAGGTTATATCTAAATAGATGGTTTATTTTGTTTTCCGCAGGAATTGGTCTCTGCATGATCTACATGCCAGCTGTACTGACTGTCGGATTCTACTTCGAAAAATGGAGGGCTTTGGCCACTGGACTGGCGCTGTGTGGATCTGGAGTGGGTGTTTTTGCCATGGACCCCGTCACCACTTGGCTCGCAGCTAACCTTCATTGGAGATTGACTATGATTGTTCAAGCAGGTTACTTGATATTCATTATTTTTGTACGCTACAAGGGCTACGATATAACTAGCCAAAACAAAAATTTTATAGATAAGTTAAATAATTACTATATTATATAGTATATAAATTACACTTTGCTTACGCAAGATTGCCAATTTTTGACAAATTCTAGATAGCCTAAACTTGTGTAAAATCCGAATGTAACCTTAGTTTTATCAAGTGTTTAATTTTTATATCGTGTGACCGAAACAGTAATATTTCTTCTTTTCATTTTTAGGCATGTTGCTGTCCTGTGTAATATTTGGTGCAATATTCCGACCAATCAAGCCAATTAGAGTAACTCTTTCGGATCAACCAGAAGATGAAGAGGATACAGCACGTCGCCATGAAGAGGCTGTTGAAAAATTAAATTCAATGCTGAAACTGCACAACAAACTTGATTCTGGAATCTCTATGCCGCCAGAGATGAGATTCACCAATAAAGTTAGCCCTCACACTTGGATGGGTGTTGCGAATAACCAACGTTACCCAACTGCTGAGGAAGTCTTCCGTGGAAGCAATTCTCACTTAACCAATATAAGGCGCTCTTCCGCTAATGCCAGTGCAATCAAAAGCACTCTTAGCAACAAACCCATGTTTATAGACCTGCCCGTTGCTGAGAAGGATGAACAAGAGGACTCTAACATTGATAACACTGAACCTTTAATTGGAACAACTGTTAAGGTACAGATACCGAAGAAGAATGAGCATCACTATCGTCGCTCACACGCTGACTTAATAGCCAGACCT
Source organism: Orgyia antiqua (assembly GCA_916999025.1). Taxonomy (NCBI): domain Eukaryota; kingdom Metazoa; phylum Arthropoda; class Insecta; order Lepidoptera; family Erebidae; genus Orgyia; species Orgyia antiqua. The sequence goes on from OU779866.1 coordinate 31,102,042, forward strand.
CTCTACCGTGATGACATTTTCTTTGGAGCAAGCTTGAGCAGACTTCCACAATATACGTCTCGAACATCACTTGGCTATCATTTAGCAGTGACGCATGTGCCAACTAAGGAAGATGCTCGTGAAGAAACCTCTGGAAAATGTCGTATTTGCCCTGAAGCGGTTCGACGAGCATTGGCCACTATGTTAGACGTCAGTTTATTTAAATCTCCCACATTCGTTGTCTTGGCTTTAAGTGGATTCTTCACAATGTTAGGGTTCTTTGTTCCGTACATGTATGTGAAGAAACGAGCGCTTGAAAACAATATGTCACCTTCTGCAGCTGAATGGTTGGTGCCTATTATAGGAATTGCAAACACTGTTGGACGTATTCTATGTGGTATTGTGTCTTCAGTGCCAAAAGTATCGCCTTTATGGGTTAATAATATTGCTCTGACGGCTGGAGGAATCGCATGCATGGTAGCCGGACTCTACGACCACACTATTTACCAATATGGCATCTGTATTGTATTTGGATTCGCAGTTGGTATGTACTATTATAGCGAAATTAACCTTTATTTTGGTTTAGACTAATCTATAAAACTTACACAAATAAAAACTGTTGTTACAGCTTGCTTCGCGTCTCTCCGCTCTATCTTGGTCGTGGAATATCTTGGTCTGGAACAACTAACAAATTGTTTCGGACTTTTCTTATTGTTCCAAGGCCTCGGAGCTCTGTTTGGTCCACTTATTGCCGGTAAGCTTTATTTAATTTATCACATTTTTCATCAATTTTATAGAGTTCAATAAATGGGTTGTCAATCAATAATTTTATCATAATTAGGCAACAGAATAATTTATACTTATTAAATTTAATATATTTTTTATTCATGACGACCAGGAAAGGTATTCTAGTTCCGCACGAGTATACATTCGAAAAGAATTTCACGTCATTCTCATGGGTGTTTCTGGGCAAAGGTTCTCAACTTTGCGTCGACTAATACCCCTTTAAAAGAAAAGCTAATAACAAACGTACGTAAACTACGTATTGACTATTCCAAGACTATAACAATGTTTCTTTAGTTTTTTTATCTAATAAAAATTACCAATAAGACATCACTCTCTCCATACTTGTGGCTGTTCAAAGGTGGTTACGGTGGTCACGTAAGCATATATATTTGTGATCTGGAAAAGTAAAATAAAAGTGTTTTCCTTTTAGACAAGTCTTCAATCACCACGTTTTTATTTTTTCCTCAAACTAAAAATATCTTGTGTCGGATTCCAACCCACATACGTGCCCGCATTGTTATTTAATGATAACTAGTCTCATTATATTATTAATGTTCTTTAACGTTATCTGCAATAGTTTTGCATATAGCAGGTATTGTAAAAGCGGGTCATTACCGTAATGAATATCTTCTTTTAGTCATATGATGGTTATATGGGTTCTATTTATCTCTAGTCCCCATATGTATTACTGATCAAATTTGAGGCATCGTTGCCTGATTTTATAGTGTATCACTCTATTTATTCATTAGCAATTTGTAATTACTGAAGTTATTTTTTGGATTCATGTGGATTGATAATATAAATAAATTAAAACTTATAATTTTATCTATGCTTGTAACTACACCACTTCCGTGTGCCCGTTTAGCTGTAGTGTAAATGTCAACTGATGAACATCACTGTGTTGGATCACTTGTGTGTGGATAATATAAAAACTTTAAAATAAACACTATTATGCACTTATTAGGTAACAAGATTGGTTAATTGCGTTCATAATTTAATTTTAATTTCTATATCATTATTTCCTAAAATAACTTTTTTTTTTCACAGGTATCCTGTATGATAGCACTCAGAGTTACACAACTGCGTTTCAAGTATCCGGTTTGTTCCTACTGGTATCAGCTATTGTCTGCTATCCTGTTGACAGAATTAGCAGATGGGAAAAGGCACGTAACAAGACAAATGCACAATCAAAGGCTTAATCATTAAATTGTCAGTGAAAGGACATACCTATTATTGAGTACAACACTGTGTCAAAAACATTATGTTGAAAAATAGTGATGGCCATTGTACTGTAGGATGAGTGTTTGTAATAAAATGCGGCTGGTATTCAAACTACATACGTATGCTGAAGAATGTTTGAATTCTAGCTATATTGCCGCATTCATGGATGACTTAGTGATAAGGAAATACCTTAAGACTCGTTCATGAATACGATAATTACCTTTGTTATATTTGTAATTTCGATTTATACATTTGTTTTCAGTGTCGCATTAGAGATGTAGAATTAGGTATCATTTTTGTGAGATCATGTTTCATGTAAAAAAATGTTTTTGTCCCGAATATGTACCTCGAATACAATTATAAAATTAATAACATTCCCAACAGTGAAGCTTAGACAAAACTGCAATGGATTGTTGTATTTGCGATTATTCAGCAAGTCAGATAAATGCATTTATTGTAGGTTTAGAGGTTTTAAGTACAAAGACTTGATATATAAAATAATAGTAAGCAGTTTTGTCGAAGTAAAAATTTGTAATGAATAACGTAGATGTACCCTGAAGCCAAAATGTACCTACTTTAGTTTAGTCTTTTAGAAATTAGTGTGTGCCTAGTTTATACTTAAAATTGGTGCATAATATGACTAGATTAGATATAATTATATAAGATTAGATATGTTGCGAATCAATGTATGAAATGAGTGATATAATGATGGAAATATATGAATTTAAAAGTTATGTGCCTTAATGTGCGAATTGCATCGCTATATCGTTAGAGATATTTTTATTTACATAAATTTATTTTAGTAAGGTCTTTAGCCCTTGTAAGGAATTGTTGTGAATGTGCCAGATTTATCATATTTTGAGACTTAATTTTATTATGTCTACTGCATCTAGCAACAATTCAATGCATTAGGTATTCGATTAACTGATTGTTAAACTAACAAGTTAGAATAATAGAGTAAGAACTACTACTGTGGCTGTGGTCTTCTAGCTAGCGTATATGTATCGTTTTAAATTGTAAGAAATCATAGTCATTTAATTCGATAAAACTTATAATGTCATAAATTCATTCTCATAGGAAAAAAAATCATTTGTAACCATTTAAATTAATTCTATCTATATTTTTGTACATTGTCCTTATTACTTTAAATAAAATCATGAAATCAGAACGTATATGTCAATACTAATTATTCGTTAGCTAAGTAATCATAGTTTATGCGAAACAATAAGTACCTTGTAAAATGTGGGGGCTAACTAGCCGGAATGACATCCTACTAGAAATTAACAAGGGCATTTTAAAGGGGACAAAAAGATTTGATAAAATAGACAATGTCTAACGGCCGTTTTCAAAACTTTATCTATCCTCGATTCTTGCTACAAAAATCAGACTAATCTAAACTTCTGTCCTTACTCGCATATCAATAAACTATTGATGGCAGTATTCGTTATTGAAAATTTGGCAGGAGATATTAAAATCTATTTGTAATTGGTTATTTAAAATGACTTTAAATTGGATTTTAATTTACAAATTCCATGACACATATTTGCGCGACGCCCTTGCCAATTAATACAAGTATAATAAAACATTTTCATTTAATTAAAGGTCATTTTATTGAATATACAATAATTAGTCTTAAATTGGATACTGATTCATAAAAAAAAGAACAACATATATTTTGTTAATACCTACAAGGTTACTCTTACTGTTAAATGATCTGAATGACTAATGATGAAATTTAAAATTATATTTTATCAAATATTTTAATGTTTTATTTTAATGTTAGCTGTTGATAAATATTTTTCTAGACATAATAATGCAATAAGTATTAATTTATACTAATACTGCAATAATTATTTCTATCATAATGCAATATTAGTTATTTATCAATCTTATGTAGAATAATAATACTCGAGATCAAAAAATATGAATTTATGTTAATTTGCCATATTACAAGTTGTGAATGAAATGTATCGAATGTTTTAATGTGTATAGAATTTTGTTGTAAAAAGTTAAATCAGTGTCAATACAATCCTAAATACAAGATGTTGTAAGTTATAATGGTAAAGTTAAATAAAAACTTAATTTACAAAATAGCAATTGTAGTTTCGTATAAAACCCGGGTCTAAAAATTTTAACATGATTTTTATAGATGACGATATTTTTTTTTTATTTTCCTCGACTAATTGGAAATTAAAGTCCCTTGCCAAAGCCGGGGGCAAAACGATTGTCCCCCGTTCCAAGATCGTAAGGGGGCGAAATTGTCGAAAAGGAACACTGAGAAACACAGTTCTATAAACTCATAATGCAATATCCAAAAGATGTACTTAATTGAATTGTTAGCATTATAATTACTATACTGATATAAATATCAATCCATTTTTTCATGAAGAGTAATCCCTCCATGACAATCTACTGCCAAAATATTGAGTCTCAACGTGTTCACTTACTTAAATTCCATAGCTCAACTCTCATGTAACTCCTATTTAATATAGATAGTATGGTTATATACTTACCTATATAAGTGTTTAGAGTTGCATATTGCGACGTTAGTACAGATTTATGGCTTTAACTAGCATATACAACGACCAAACTAAAGAAAATTTAATGAAGATACAATATTGTATTAGCAAAATTTTTTCAAACAGTTTGGTACAAAGTATTTTTTCTCTTCTGTCTATTGTTTTATATAGTTTAATAAATCAAAGTAAGTTAGTTTTAGGGGCATTCACTGTCCAGAATTTTTTATTCAGATCAGGCTTTAGTTAATAAAAGTAACGATTATAATCATGTACTTACTTACGAAAATCGTTCTAAAAGGATTGTCCAAAGGCTTCGGGTTTATAAAGTTTGCGGATTACGAAGCTCAGCTGCGGGCTTTAGGCCGACGACATATGATCGATGGGCGTTGGTGTGACGTACGTATCCCTAATGGCAAAGACGGTGGTGCTAGCGCGCATCGTAAGGTCTTCGTGGGGCGATGTACCGAGAACCTGACAGCAGAGGATTTGCGCGAATATTTTGCTGCGTTTGGACAGGTGACTGATGTGTTTGTGCCGCGACCATTTCGTGCTTTTAGTTTCGTGACGTTTCTAGACCCCGAAGTGGCACAGTCACTATGCGGTCAAGACCACATCATCAAGGGCGTATCTGTGAATATTTCTACCGCGTCACCGAAGCGTGACCGCAGCAATGGTGGAGCGCGAGGCTCACAGCTGTTAGGCTGGGGTCTGGTAGACGCAGGCAGTGGAGCTACGCGTGTGTTCAACTGGGCGGGTGATGCATGGCCACAGCAAGCCCCGCACACTGGTGCCGCTCCTCATGGTGCCCTTGATAAACCCTACCTCAAGTATGAGTGACATATTTGTGTGAGCCATGTATACTAACCCCATGCATGGTTTCCTGTAAGGCCCTCCAGCGTATGCTTGCTATGCTGTTTGTTGATCATTCTATATTTTAGTCTATATTTTAAAGCTATGGGGTCAAAATTATTAACACCAGCATTTTCCGTCCTGCCATTCATTTTGAGTTCCTAATGCAAATTTATTAAAAATTTTAATAGTAAAAATTAAAAGTTGCAAACTCAGATAAAGTAAAAAAACTTTTTTTAGTTTATCTGAGGTTGCAAATTCAGGACATTTCACACAACGTCCTCTGGTCCCAAAGTAAGCTATATTTCTATGCTTGTATTATGGGTACCAGATAAATTACAAATAAAATAAGAAATTACAAAGTCAATAAATCTCCGAGACTTTTAAAACTTAAGATATTTTTTGGATGTGTTAGGCTAAGTAACTGTTTGTTACGACCATTCGGCTTAAACTTAGGTACCTCGCATTAGCTTAGTAAATTTTTTACGCCATAATTTAGTTAGAGTACATTACATCGAGCTATTGACGGTCGCCTCTGATTTACACACATTTTATTGTTATTGTATTTGTGTCAAGACCTAAGCTGATGTGGTAGGTCCTATATCCTAATGTAATTTCTTAAAACAACAATTTTATTTGTATTTAATAAATGCATGTACTTTGTTGACTTATTGTTTAATTTATTATTTGAGATAAGTACAACCAACCATCGTGCATCGTGCGCGCATTTCATGGTGCTCATGCACTACACAAAAATATTCAGAATACAAAGCCTACATATTTTAATGCGTCCAGCCGCACTACGTGAGTTTTTTATGAACCACCACGTGAAAAATTTTCTGGACGCACATAAGCGTTTACCGCACCGGGCTAATGCGACTTTTGTTAGCGTTGGGTATAAATTCGCATATTTCTCAGCAGTGAATGAGTTAAGCGCCATCTAGTAACGAATAGAGCAACTCTGAACAGCGTCATCTAGTGAATAATAGAGAGGCTCTGAAGACAACGCCATCTATTGCAAATAAAAAACAAGCCTTCGCCCGTAAGAAAATAGCAGTAAAGCACTGCCTAGTGGAATATTGTAAATTTAGCTGCGAAGGTACCTACTCATTTTATAAACATACTTTTAGGTACCTAATTAAGGTATCACGAGCTCCTCAAGCCTGAAGAGCTTATGTAGAGCCAATACACCACTACTATTGCGACAGTTGTGGGCCTATAATACTAGACTGATGTCTCCCCAAACTCATTTCATCAGTTTTAAAGATTTATCAGTGGTTTAGTTAGGTTTAATACTCTTCTCAAAAACTATCTCGCAAGTTTTGCTAGACTGTGCACAAATAAATTCTCCACAAGTCATTTATGATAGGTATATGACCATAATGTGCCAGTTTAATATGGCATAGTAGAAAGTAGACTAAATGTCCTTCCAAAAAGGAAGAGATATTAAAAAGGTACTATTTAGAAGCAAATAATTATTAAAACACATTTTTGGTGCAAGAAAGATGTTATATTTGCATGTTATTTACAAAACATAAGTCTACGAGTTGGAGTTAGGTCCGCGTCTGCGTCCGAAGGTCTGCACAACATTCACGAATCTGAAACAAATAAACATTTTTCATTAAACAACTGGTATTTTTAATAAATTAAATTGTAGTGGGAAAAGTGGACACCGGAAGCGGGATTTGAAGCTTCGACCTCGGAATACCGTTCCAAGGTCGTGGGTTCACTTTTTCCACTACAATTTAATTTATTAAGTAAAAGCATATCAAGCCGATTGCAAAGTTAATAAATCACTTTAACTGTTATTCTGTTACTGAAAATAAAAATCCTTTCTAAAACTAGATCAGATACATAAACTAGGAAAGGGAAGTTTTGAAGGCCATATTCTAAAACAATAAGTTACTTTATCAACAACAGCTCACATCAGATATTAAAAATTTTATATTTTACACTAATTGTTGCTGAGACACCGTCTCAGTGTGGTGACGGATTAAGAATACAAGTGTCCCATCTCCTTCCAAGGGTGCTGTACAAATCAGCTAAGGGATTTTGAAGGCCCGTGCCCAACAGTGGGACGTAAATGGGCTGGACTTTGTATGCGTAGAAATAAGAAAATATTTCCCATTTCTGGAAAATTTCTCACTGATGCTTCGTTCCTATTGGGCACAGTGTGATGTTATATACAGCCCAAAGCCTTTCTTGCTAAATTTACTATCCGACATATCCCTATCCAAATGTGTGTACATTTTAAATTGAACCTCCCATTGAAGTTCCCGAGATTAACGTTAAAACAAACAAACTCTTCAGGTTTATAATACTGTGGTTTGAAATAAGACTATCTGTAATAATTACCGTCTGTTGTATTGGATCCTACGCTTGGCACGGCCAGTCTTCTTCTTCTTCTTTTGCTGTTTCTCTACTTTGGGGGTCTGACCCTTGACTTTACCTGAAATTCAATAATAAATTCACATATAAATAAGATTTTTCTGAGAATAATTGACTTAAAACTACTGCAAATCTATATTAATATTATAAATAGGAAGTATTGTATTTTTGTTGATTTATTAAGAATTAACTCTAGAACTACTAGACGGATTTCAATATTTCATCACTTTGCAATACTACATTATCCATTTCTGAGTCCATATAACCTATATTAAGTAAATATACCCCGTTTTCCAATCAGCGCACAATAGCGCATTATGCGGCACAATGCTCAACGTTGTGTGTTCCAATTACAGCATCGCATCGCACAATCGAGCACTCTCAAAAGTGATGCGTGCAATCCATACCAACTTCAGCGACAGAAAATTAACAAGTATTTTTTCTTTAAATTGGCATTGATTGAAATTTTATTTATATATTATCGTTAGTAATATTATTTATTGTTAAAAAAAATTTAAGGCTTACTTTTCGTCGGAGTTTTCTGGAAATATTCAAAGTTAATTCAAGCGGTGTTAAAAAATAAATAAATATAAGTATGGATGAAGGTATAAACAATGACTTTTTTATATTCCACACATATAATGTGAATACAATGTTTATTTTAGAATTTTTTTTTCAACACTGAACTTAACGCACTCTGCATTTTAAAACTAATTCACGTTCCAATTAAGCGTCAGCATTGTGCGGCACTGAGTCGCATTAAGCTCTGCCATTGGAAAACGGGGATATTCTAGTGATTTCAAATAGCATATAAAATCACAAGAAATATCTAATAATTAATATTAATTCAAACAAATATATCACACAGTGAAACAAACTACTATTTTTTATTATTTCCAAACCGACGTGTTAGCTTAGCTTTGTTCTACACAAATTTAATCACAAACAAATAAAAATAAACATTAAACAAAACAAAAATACCATGCCCTAAAAATTTTCATAACATTACATAATTAGGACTAGTTCTTATAGAATAGTATCTAGTAGAATAATTACTATGGATTTTTTGTTTAAATTTTTTTTTGTTTAAATATTCATGGACATTTCACACAACGTCCTCTGGTCCCAAGCTAAGCTTTATATGCTTGTGTTATGGGTACCAGAATACGGATATAATACATATACTACTTTTCTTTTGTAAATACATACTTATAATACATAGTAAACACCCAAAACATTTATTTACTAAATAAATATTTAATTGTGACAATGAGAAAAAAAAAACTAAAAAAATGTTGTATTATTGTTTGACTAAGTAACTTTCTGTCACATTACAAACACATGACATTCTTACAAGTATAAAAATTATTCATACTAATGTAATTCTGGCTTTACCAAGTAAAATTTTAATTGACAACCAATAAGAAAAATATACCACAAATTAAAAGTAGAACATGGAAATTATTTCTCAAAAACGTTTTTGTTACCACAATAGTGGATTAACCCTAAGTATTGGGAGGTTCATTAGATTTGATGCAATAATTAAGAAAAATACCATGACCTAATTTGTAAATAAACTAACGCACATAAAAATATTAATTTATTCCTTTTTTTGATAAAAATAAAAATTACCACTTAATAATAAACAATCAGCTTCGTTTAGTGAACTATAAAATATTATCTTTGATTAACTTTTATGCTATAGTTATTCCTACTTAAAAATATTGTTAAAAATTAATGTCTACATTAATATTTTATAGTTCACTAAACGAAGCTGATTGTGTTCTAAGGTAAATATGAAGAATAATTCTTAGTAAAGAATGAAAAACAGTCTAAAAGAGCAATAGTAACTATTATCAGATTGGAAACCACAAGATTGCAAGTTTCCATAACATACCAAAAAAAGTAAATCAATAGATACTTACCGGCACGAGCCAAAGAACCGTGCACTTTACCACCGAGCAGTGGCACTGTAAGGTCAAGTTCTACAGAAGATAGTTCAGAAACCAAACAGGAATCTTCTAGGGGAGCACCACATACTGAAAGAGTGAGCTCCTCTGCTCCAACATCAGCAAGAGACCGGAGGCGATCCTAACATAATACACATTTAATTAGCATACAACATAGACAACAAAGTTTGATAAGAACCTAACCTATAAACATTTTATATTTCCTTAAAAATCTAAAAAATATATCATTATACAAATATAACTACTAAATCAAAATAGTAGATTTATTTGTAATAGTAAAGGAAACAGACAATAACAGCAAACAAGGCAGAGAGGTTAGGAAATTATGAGATACTCTAAAGTAAAGGCCTTGTCAAATTTTGGTAAGTAAAATTTGGGAACTCACCTTGATCTGGGCAATGGTCTCCTCACCATTGACGTCCAAGACGTGCGTTGATTGTCCTCTGATATGCAGCTGCATTTTGAGATTTCTGGAAACGTAAACGCAATATTCAACACGGCGTGGTTAACACACGACTACACGAGTAAAGGAAGCGATAACAACTAATGCACTTTTAAACACACAACTAACTTAAATCACAACTTGTTACTTAATGACAAAAACACGGACTGTAGCGTATTTTATATTAATCCGGGCAGATTGAAGTAACAAAGCAAAATGAGTAAAATACTAACCTCATCAGCCAGGTCTGACAAACGAAAGAAAGAATAAGAAACAACAATGGGGGGCGGGGCGGGTAGCGCGGGGCATGGCGGGGATACTCGGAAACGGAAATGTAGTGTAGAGTAATAACAATTTTGTCTATCGGTCAAACCATTCTTTTCTCTATGGTTTGCACTAAAAAATTAAATGAACTGATTCACGAAGAAATTACCACTGACAGTGGACCGATAGTTAATTCCATTTATAGCGGCTTGTTTTCCAATAGAATTGAGTAAAGTAATATAAGTATGGAATAAAAAAAAAACATTGTTTGTACCTTCATCCATACTAATATTTATTTTTTAACACAGCTTGAACACCGCACCCATGGGAGGAGATGTGGTGGTGACACTTGTATTCTTAAACCTAAATTATTGGTATAATTCCTAGGAATTAGAAAAACGTTATGGAAAATATGTTATTATTTTAATTTTTATTGTTTACTTAGTTGTTAGTTGAATCCGTGACGTCCTCCAAATACGGCCCAACGGAAGACCAGCGCTGGTTTTTAACCAGCATTATGCTGAGTTGGGTCCGTATTTGTGACTACTCATATGGTTATATTGTTATGTTAAGTGTGTTTGTGTTATTTTTTACCTTTGTTTGTGTTATTTTTTGTCAATATTTGAGTAGTTGCAAATAAAATATTTCTTTCTTTCTTTCTTTCTTTCAAAAAATTTGATAAGACAATGAAGCTGTCGGGCAGCCGTGTATGGTAGCCGCAATGGTTTTCTACAAAACGTTGGTAGCGCAGGTATGCTGTCCACCACAGATTATTGTCCACACTGAAGCTCGTGATTGGTTGACAGAAAAAAGCGGCTGATTGTGCCGTGACTGTCGTGCTTGTGATCTGTAAAATCCAGAATTTCATTTGTGAAAAAATGGTTAAATAAGTTAATTTATGCTAAATTTTGATAAAACACTAGTGTCCCATTATCATGCTTTCACGCGTCCTTCGCCAGATTTTGTTTAGAATAGTACATTTAGTGGTAAATATACTTGTTGCTGTTCATCATGTTTATCACCGATTTTGGCCAAAGAACAATTTTAATTCACCGAATCAGGTGACGAAAAGTGATTTAAAACTTATATTAAAACAAGTGCCAACAATCAGCGAGAAATTAAAGCATTTAGTGATATTAGTGGATACAAATCACCATTCCTTGGGTGATTTGGCTTGTATGGTTATTTGGAGTCTAGTGACCGGAATATCATACTTGAGCTTTTATGATATAACAGGTAATAATATACACAAGTAACATTTCTATTCTACTAAGAAAATTACTCGTTATTTTATCGATTTGTATCCCAAAATCCAATTTCTACACAGCTTATGAAATTTACTAATATGAACAGAAATCACAGTTATTTTGTTTTATGACGTTGCATTTAAAGTGAAGATAACTGTCATAGATAAAATATGTAGCATTCATTTATTTACATTTATTAAAACACATAATTCTGATGTAATCTTATGTAAGTGTTCAATTTATGTATTGCAATCTCGCTTACTTAAAATCGTTACTTTGAACATGCCTCTTTTTATTTTAGGACAACTCAAGGAAAATGAAGAAAAATTATTTCTAGAAATAGAGAAAAAAAAGAAAGGTGTACCAGGTTGTATAAAATGGTTTAAAAAACCAGATTTAAACGGATATACAAATGGAATACAGGCTCATACAATATTCTTGAATATATTCACATACAAAGATGGACTTCCTACAATAGCACAATGTATACAGAAAATAGCTGATGATAGAATTATATGTCGTAAATTATCTGATCAGTATACTGCAGATGAATTTGATAAAGCATTAAAATTGTTGTATCCATGCATTCCTGATCCCGATCTAGTATTATATTCAGGGCCTGTATGTTGTACACACGGGCTATTACCGTGGCAAATACGACTTACAGAATTTATACAAATGTCATTAGATCATAGTGTTAATATAGACAATTACGTAGGTGCATTACATAGGTACAATAAATGCAATCAGAGATTCGGTAAGTAAAACAGATATTATAAATATAGGCCTAATATAATGTTATGTTAAGTATGATTCATATTTATTTAGTCACCAATGATAGTGTAAATAGCTGTTTTTGATTTTAAAAACTTATTACTCTATGGCCTATGTAAAATATGTTATCTAATATTTATAAAATGATAATTTATTTACGCACAGTAACTTCTTAGCACCAAAAAATATACTTAATAATACTTGAAATATATGCTGGTTTGTAAATTTGTAAACTAGTAATTGGTGCAATAGCTGGATTAAATGAATGCTCGTTAATTAATAATTAGCAAAAATATATGGGCCGTGACCAGTATAATGTGTAGTTTTATTTATCAATATGAGGTACCCAATTGAAAATTTATTATTTATGGCACAGATATAGTAATCTATGGACTTATTTTAATTACTGCCAATTGGAATGCAATACGGTCTTGCTGTGATGAGGATCAACAAATCTATACTAATACTAGCTGACCCGGCAAATGTTGTTATGCCATAAGGGCTTGTACACAAAACGGCGATGCGACGCGATGTGAATTCGCAACGCAGAAAATTACGACACGAATTGCTGCGATGCGATTTCGTGCGGCAAGGCGTCTGTCAGGGTGATCATTCCCTCGACCATCGTCAACCGTACTAAATGCATTTTAAATTGAATACTAGATCGTGACATGGATCGTAAAAAGAAGTGTGCACTTTTGTTATTGCTTAGGAGATACAGGAAAAAGAAACAAAGAAGATTTTAGGTTCATCCATTTAATACTTTTAATTCGCAAGTTTTCGCGACGCGTCGTGCGAGCTCACGTGTTTTTACGATGTGAAGTCGCATCGCAGTTTTGTGTACAAACACTTATGGCATAACAACATTTACCTTGTCCAGAAGGGGCGAATTCGTCGCGAATCGTATCGCGCGAATTCATACGCGCGTTGTCGAGGTACTAGACATCAATACATCGCGTCCACAAGCGTCGCGCGAATTCAAAATACGCGCGTAAATCGCGTGCACTACGCCAGACTCTCGACTAGCGTTATTGCAACATTTTTCATTGAGGCTTCGCTCGTATTAGTCGCAGCGTGATGTTATGTAGCATATAGCTTTTCCACGCGTCCTGAGTCGCGGGTAGCAAATAGTAATTACTATGTTAATTGACCCAGTCTAATCTAATGAAGCTTTTAAAGGACTAATTGAACGAATAAATTAGGTGCGCTATTATTGTTGACAGATTCTAATCAACACATTACGATAATATTCTGTATGCCTGTATGCATACAGTTCTCAACATTTAACAGGGCTTTCCTCTCTGTACAAAAGTTTTTGCGACAGCAGGTCATTGGCTATATGATTGCTCTTCATATGAAAAACCGGTCAGTTATGATTTGGACTTGCACACGAAGGGCTCCGTACCAACCAATAGGCAATAACATAGTATATTCGTCATCATAACTCAATTTTGTATTGTCCTACAACTATTTTATGAAATAAAGTACATACCTATTATTATATAACGACCGCATCATCATCGTGGCATCTAAGGATATCTATCATCAAGTTACACTGAAAATTATTGTTGTATGGGACCTCCTTATATATGTGTTGTATTCTGGTTTTTAGTATTCGTTAATATAGCATCAACAAAAAATTTCAACTTTCTATGCTATCACCGTTCCTAAGACACCGGCTGTTGATGACGGACGGACAGACAGTGAAGTTTCAGTACTAATATGATACCGTTTTACCTTTTGGCACGGAACTCTAATAAAATTAACGATAAGTACAATCCGACATTCATTCTGGTAGAACCTGAGAGTACATTATACATGCCATGCCATGCCATGGTCTTTTTTTAAACATCACGTGGTATATTTAAAAAAAAAATTCGATTTTTTGTGCTATTATTTGAGAACCTAGAACCTACAGCTAGACTTTTCGAATGTTATTTTGGTTGTTTGGGGGTTGGGCGACAAGTCTGTCGCCTCTATCTTAAAAACCCATACTGCAAAACGCTTTACTCACGAATCTCGCCTCATTTTCGCCAAAACCTGATCTTAATTCTATAACTAAACTATGGACCAATGATGTAACTATCATTGATATCAATATAAATATTCTTATCTATTGTGCATGAAATCAACCACTATGTAATCTTATCATTGAATGCCAAGAGTAAGAACATAAATCATAAGTCGCCTCGCCATTAATGTGATTTTTTTTCAGAAAATATTTTCTAATAATTTGAAATAATTGTGCTCGAAGTCTACGACTTTTAACGTAACATAATGGCCTAGACCTTAAAATGCAGATATTTGGCTGAATCTTCTTGGCTGAAGCCTAGTTAGGTACTATCAGGCCTAAAACTTGCAAGGTGTAGTAGGTACATCCAATATATAAAATTCACGTGTCACAGTGTTAGTTACCGTACTCCTCCGAAACGGCTCGACCGATTTTTATGAAATTTTACATGCATATTCAGCAGGTCTGAGAATCGGCCAACATCTATTTTTCAAACCTTTTTTTTTAGTATGGCAAAACAACGTTTGCCGGGTCAGCTAGTCTTATATATAAAATTCACGTGTCACAGTGTTAGTTACCGTACTCCTCCGAAACGGCTTGACCAATTTTTATGAAATTTTACATGCATATTCAGTAGGTCTGAGAATCGGCCAACATCTATTTTTCAAACTTTTATTTTTTTTAATATGGCAAAACAACGTTTGCCGGGTCAGCTAGTAATCTCTATAAACAAAAACTGTTCGTTAACATATTGCGCTTACTTTTCTCCGGAATCGATCCTGATTCCACATTTATAAGTAATCCTGTTTATCAGTCTCACGACCTACCAACTGCTGAATTTAGTTTATTTTATAGGTAAATATTCTGCAAATACAAACAGATATAGTCACGCCTTTTCCCTTGAGGGTAGGTAGAG
This sequence comes from Orgyia antiqua, assembly GCA_916999025.1. Classification (NCBI taxonomy): domain Eukaryota; kingdom Metazoa; phylum Arthropoda; class Insecta; order Lepidoptera; family Erebidae; genus Orgyia; species Orgyia antiqua. The sequence goes on from OU779866.1 coordinate 31,117,408, forward strand.
CATGTACAACGGTTTTATATGGGTTAGTAGGTATATAAATGAAAACGAACAAGTCTTAAAATTTGTAGTGAGTTTATTAAATACGCCGAATATAAGTGCCGACTAAAATACTATACACAAATACTAATATTTACATCTGACCGAGTTTTCTGTGACTGCCCCCAATCTGTAAGAGAAAAATTTACAAATAAATCACAGCCTTTATTTTATAGATGTCAGAAATGCATATTTTTTTTCTTTTTAAACTTATGCCAGAGACAGACTAGGAACACAACTAATGAATTCAAATAATTGATATGAATAAAGAAAAATAATCTTTTTTAAATAATGAAATATTTTTCTTATTGAAATTTTTTTAAAATTATACTTCCTTTAAAATTAAATTAAAGTATCTAGTGATAATTTTTATGAAACATTACAATACAACAAAGAAACTATTAAGGCCTTGAACTTCAAGCCAATAGAATATTTGCGTAATATATTTTGCCAAATAAAATTGCATTTCCGACAAACTTTTTAAGTCTTAAATATAAGTAGTAGAATAAAGATACTGAAAGAACTTATACTAAATCACTTAAATCAATATTTATTTCTCTAAGTCCAGTTAATTCGGTGGAATTACACCGAAAAGACTGGACCGATTTTCATTGCAAGTTTTTGTCAGCTATATTATATGAAAATCAATCCTGTCAATAAAGCATTAGTTCTTTTTTAAAACAGTAATAATTTTTTTTACAAATCGAATAAATATTAGAAATAATCTAATATATAAAATTCACGTGTCACAGTGTTAGTTACCGTACTCCTCCGAAACGGCTTGACCGATTTTTATGAAATTTTACATGTATATTCAGTAGGTCTGAGAATCGGCCAACATCTATTTTTCAAACCTTTTTTTTCTTTTTTTTTTTGTATGGCAAAACAACGTTTGCCAGGTCAGCTAGTATTATATAAAAATAAAAAAATTGTTACTTTCTTACACATAATAAAATAAATAAAAGTACAACCTGTCATACTGGTAACCTGATGTTCACCGTCGGTGTCGGTTATGGCTCCCACTGCGTGATCGCCTCCGGTCGTAGACCCTAGACCGCTCATACCTATCGTATTTGTCGTAATCCCGCCCCGACCTGTCGTATGACTTATCACGTTTAGAACTCTCCCTGTCGTAAGATATTTTGTCCCGACGCTTATAACGATCTTCGGACCTATCCCGCGATGACCTTCTCCTAGAACGCGACTCGTAGCTTATTGAACGCGAGCGCTTCGAACGCTTTCTAGGACGATCATCTTCAGAGTCATCCCTATATCTATCTTTATGTCTATCATGATCCCTACTTTTAGAAGACTTCTTATCATAATTTTCATCTTTTTTTCTAGGCTTCGATTTATCAGATTTCACGTAATCACCATAGTGTTTAGACTTAGAAGTTTTATCGTCAGATTTATAAGATTTTTCTTTTTTATATTTTTTCGATTTTTTTCGAGAATCACTTGAACTGGAAGTTCTACGTTTCCGTTTGCTTGTTTTAGTGTCAGATTTCACTTCTGGTTCACTTTCAGACGATTGTTCACTAGAAGTAGATGAGGAATCATTCGCGGAGTCACTTGATGTTGACGAACTGCCTTTATTATTTGCCCTAACCGCTTTGGAAATAGGACTCGGCGTATGATTCCTTTTGCTTGATTTCCTGGATTTCTCTTCTAAGATTGTTTCTAATTTTCTGCCTGTATCCACTTTATCTACAGATTTATGACTATTTCTCCTATCTTTAGAAATACGACGTTCAGGTAACTTGGTTGGTGTTTCACTGTCAGGTGGTGGTGGGGTTGCCGAAGATCCTGTAACAAAATAAAATTGCTGTATTTCGAGCTTTGGCAGTTATCTCAAATTAATTATGAGATAGTGATCTTGCATGTTCATATAAAAAAAATTGACAGCAAATATTATATATGATACTAGCTGACCCGGCAAACGTTGCTTTTGCCATATTAAAAAAAAGTTTTGAAAAATGTTGGCCGATTCTCAGACCAATGAATATGCATGTAAAATTTCATAAAGATCGGTCAAGCCGTTTCGGAGGAGTACGGTAACTAACACTGTGACACGTGGATTTTATATATAAGATAATATTTGGTATATTAAACTTTTATTATGTTTCGAGTTTTGATAAATTTCTTAGATTCAAGGACAGGGATTTTTTCTTTCACTAGTGCAATTTTTAGACTTCTTTAGAAATGAATCTTATACATTATCACAAAATTATTTCAAGTTGAAATAAATGATAATTATGTGTAAAACAGTGAGGCAACTTATAGAAGAATATAGACGTAGGCTATCAGCTATGTGTTGTAAAAAGTGCATAATGAAAATAAAAAAATGGTTTAAATAGAAAAAAACGCTACTAAATAAATAAATATTCATGGACATTACACAGAACGTCCTCTGGTCCCAAGCTAAGCTTATAGGCTTGTGTTATGGGTACCAGAATACGGATATACATATTACTTTTCTTTTTTAAATACATACTTATTATACCTACATAGAAACACCCAGACGCAGAACAAACATTTGTATGACTATTATAAACATCACACAAATGATTGTCCCGAGCGGGAATTGAGCCCGCGACCTCGTGATTGGCAGTCCGTTACATGAACCACTATACCCCGAAGCCCGTCAAATATTAATTTGCATAAACGATTTTTGAGAGTGACCTTTCTGTTTCTATTATTTAATCCGTGGCTATACTAACTTGATCGCCTGGGTCTCTCTGGCGTAGCGTGTGTAGGTGTGCTTGGTTGTTCTTCAATCTCTCGAGCCTCAGCGCGTCTCACTTCCGCCTCAATTTCCCGCGAAGTTCGCTCGAAATCCAGCCGCTTCCGTCTGATGATCTCCTGTTTAGAACACTTGTTTTTAATCCCTACTAATATTATAAATGCGAAAGTAACTCTGTCTGTCTGTCTGTTACGCTTTCCCGCTTAAACCTCTCAACCGATTTTGAGGATATTTGGCACATTTAATCTTTAGACCCTGAGAAAGGACATAGGCTACCTTTTATTGCGAAAAAATAATTTCCATATTCCACGCGGACTGAGTCGCGGGCAACAGCTAGTACGATATAACTAGATCATAATGCTCATTCTAATAAATAAAATTCTCTTGTCACGGTGTTTGTAATTATACTCTTCCGAAATGGCAAAATTTTCGTGAAATTTTGTGTACATATCCGTAAGATCTGAGAATCGGAAAACATCTATTTTTCATCCCCCTAAATGTTAAGGGTAGTCCATCCCTAACATTTATATCGCAAAACAACGTTTTCCAGGTTAGCTAGTATCATTATAATGTTATAAAATAATCTATACAATGGTACCGATAGCGATACTACCGATTTTACGCGCCAAACAATACCGCAAACGCTAAACCTAACTAAAAATGAACATTGACACAATAACACACAATGTGGCCAAAAAGACTCGACAACACTCACGCACTATACAGTAAGCCACTGTATGGGGAATATGAGATTCCACTTTTTCGTTTCATTACGCTTAGAACATTAATCCAAAAGGAGTTGCAATGTAAAGCGAACCCCGCTAAAAAAGACATGAAAAACTACCACAGTTACCTGCAATTGATGGTCAGAAACGTCATTTTGTTCCTCTCCATCATCGTCTTCCTCGCTGCTGCTCTCGTAAGCCCCAAGACCTGTGTACATATCACACATCATGATAATAACCCATTCTATGATTATGTGCGATTTTTAAAACCCTATGTCCTTACCAATGGACACAATATAGACGTTATTACGCGACCGATTTTAAAAAACCTATGTCCTATACAACATACCTAATACTTACGTTAATACATGCACGATTATAAAAAAAATCTATGTCCTCTCCGGTGGACCTATGAGTAGGTATAGACGCATATACGTGAAGTATTTAAAAATATATGTCCTCTCCAGTGGACCTAATATTGACGGATATACATGAACGATTTTAATAGCCCTATATGTCCTCCCGAGTGGACCTAACACTGACCATAATACACGAACGATTTCTATAAAAACTATGTTCCATCGAATGGATCTAATATGGCCGTTAATGCACGAATGTTTTTTTTTAAATTCATTGCTTCGAGTGGACCTAAATATAGACGCTTATCTATTTTATAAAAAATAAAATTTTAATTGTTATTATTACCCCATGCTTTTAACTATACTTTATAGACCAACTCCGAGAGAGTATACATATTACTTTAGGGTGAATTTAAAATGACAGAAGTAAGAATTTTTTCAATAAATAAAATCGACGAATTCAAATTCATCCAATAAATACATCTTCATTGCAATCTAGGTATATTCCTCAATAACAAAATTAAAATAGTAAACGTTTTTTTTTTACTAAATCTAATAACGTAATCGTATAAAGATAGCCACGGTTTTAAAGTTATTACCGTACTTCTATTACGACATATACATATACATACTCGTATTATGTTGAACGACTGACGCAGAAATAACATCTATAATAAATTCTTCACGTTTCTTACCAAATAATCCAAAATAACACTTGTGCAAAATTAAACACTTGTAATATTTACTGCCAATTATGTAAATATTTATATACTAAATATGTCGCTGGGTTGCTGAAAAGAGAAACTCATGTAACACAAATGGCGGTTTAAATAACCTTGAAGAAAAACCACCATTTATGTGTAAATATCGCGCAGACTTTTTCCTTCAATAAAATAATCATTTTCCTCATGTCCAACTGTGGACTTGTGTTAGGAATATGTCGATAGTGTGCGAGATATTTAAACGTGTTCGTCATTAGGAAGGCAACTCACCAAGACCACTGGCGATATCGGCGAGTGCCTTGGACTTGCTCGCCTTCATAGCGTTGAGTCGCGATGCTTTTACCATATAAATAAAACCAATATTAATCACAACAACACCAAATGTATTTTGTCAACTGGCAACATCTGAAATAAGACTTTATTAGCAATAAAATTATACAATATTGTTTCACAGCACATTTTGTTCATGTCCACTTTTATGTCCTATATAAAGGACATGTCACAGTATAGATTATCACAGTAAAGTCAATACGCGACAGTTTCTTGGGATGTAATGTATTGTCTTGATAGACACCGATCCTTTGCGGTTAAGCTTAGATGAATGGAAATACCTTGTAGGGCGGTATATCGGGCCAATTCTTCCTGGCTCACCGTATGAATCTCCTGGTCAGTCACCTCTAGGAGTATTTCCGTCAAGGACCGTCGAACAGCAAGCATCTGTCAGGAAAATATTGAATTATCCTTGTATACATAAAAAGCTAGACATCTGAAATAAATGTCTAAAGCTCTATTAATAAGAAATTGTGATACAACATTGAAAAGAAACCTGATTTCGAAAAATAAATAATGAAATGGCGATTAGAATCGAAAATTGATTGGAATCAATAATCAAAATTAAATACAAGGAGAAAACCTTATACTAAAAACAGTAGTATTCGATATTACCCCGACTCCTCTCCAGCCCATTTACGTCCCACTGTTGGGCACGGGCCTCCTCCACTTTGGGAGGGTTTATGGTCTATTGTGCCGCGCTGACCAGGCGTGTTGGCACAGGGAGCAGTTCCGAGCTTGATGTAGGTTAAGAACTGAGATTTTAACTCTCTATCTCACCACTTCTTGCATGATTTCCTCTTTACTCCTCTTGATTAGAGGTGGTTCCTTCTTCTCATTCACTTGTTCCTGATCTTCATCTGCCTTCCCTGGACTTGAACCGCTAACTTCCTTATCACCATCTTCTAATTCTTCCCCTTCTGAATCCGATTCCTTTAGAAAAATAATAGGTATGTCATAAAAGAATTTTATGTTTTAAAAAGTCAGATATTCTCTCTACAAGTTAAGAGTAATTTCTATGTTAATGTAACCTTCGAGCGACATTTTTTGATTTCAAATAAACCCATATTTCTGTGCTTGTATTATGAGTGCCAGCATTAGAATTATGAGAGATTAAGTACTGACATAATTCCATAATAATAAAACAGATATTATAACTGGGTCCCTATCTTCTTTCTCTATAACATAAACTAGCAGGTAAGTTTATGTGGAGAGAATATGATAGCTGAGAGGAGAGGCTGGAAGGAAAAAAACATGCTACTCCGACCCCAAGTAGCTTGGGATAAGGGCAGGAAATTATATTATTTCAAGTCTTACAATCACTTTCTAATGGTTTAAACTAAATACTAACAAATTTGCTCTTAGCTGGTAGAACAGGATGGCCAGACGCTTCCGCTTTCAACCTCTGTAATTCTTCCTCTTCTAATCTCTTCTTTTCTTTCTCTGCTTCTTCCTGCGCCTTCTTCTCTTGTTCCCTTTCAATAGCTCTTTGTTTTTCACGTTCCATTTTTTCTAATCCTGTAAACAAGAGGTACAAATAACCAGGTAAACTCTACATCACACATTTATGTCCCTTTTCATGTTTGCTAATATAACCCTCTTTACTTAATAAAAAACATAGTCGTCATTTTGATTTTGATGCGTTTTTTAATAGATAGTGTTGAATGATTTCCGTAACGAAAATAACGTAACCTATCATTAACGGTGTTACTACGCATGCGCAGTAATGCCGTGTCGCTGTTCGCCCCGCAATCTCGTGACTCGTTTCGGCGTTAGTTTTAAATATGAATAAAAAAAGTGCATTTATTAAGGGCCTACATCAATATTATCGTATATCATCGCCGACACGTACATATTAACACAGCCAGTAGGCACTGAAAATGAAGAATTAGGGATACTTTTCCTATTTACTCAAAATCTACTAAATATATTTTAATTCTGATTTACGTGTTTCTATACATAATAGTTACCTATGTTTTTAAAGTTATTTCATTAGTTAATACGCGATAATAGACCGACAAATGAAAAAAATAAAAAATTAGAGAGGTTGTTTCGCCTAGATTTTCTATCGAGAAAACTTTTTTCAATCGCGTTTCTGAGTTTATGCGATCCTAGATCATATATTGAAAAAACATATACTTAAAAATTAGAGCTCTAGCCATTCAATCTAAAGAAACAATGAAAACTTCGTACATAGAAAAATGCACGAAGCTATTTTGGTATCCTCTTAATGAAGAAAGTCACGAAAAAATAGTAAAAGAAAATGAGTTAGTACTCTATATACATACATTTCATTATTATTATTAATAGTGTGATATATATAATTAATAATGTGATAGTTAAATTTTAAAATTTGCAAGTGAAAAATAACGCAAGTGCAAAATACTGCATAAAAAAATAATTATAATTGCATAAGTTGATAAAAAAATGCTATGCAATAGCTTTACTGCGGCAGTCCCCGAGTGCCACACGTCTTGTTTTTTTTTTTCTATAAGGTATAATATGTTCAAGAGGATGGTTTCTATTTTGAATATGGATGGTTTCTATATGAATGCTAACATTACTTAGTAGTAAATAAAAACACCATCTATTTATACTACTAAAGCAGCCATTAAAGAAAAAGAATATATTCATACCTTCCCTGATCCAAGCTGGTAGCTGTCTTCGTTTGGCTGCATCTATCGTAGAGGTAGTCATAGTTGATGGCATCACAATTGGTTCTATTACTGGTGGTATCACTGGTAATTTTTCTCTGAAAGATAATTATGTACGATTGTTACTTTCGTTAGATAATAGAATAAATAGGAAGGGAAAACCATAACCGAATAGTTTCGAGACAATTGAATTTGAATTCTAGACAAAAAACATTGGAAAATATTCTGTTGAAAGATATTCATAGACATACACAGACACAAGCCATAGCCACTTTAGAAGGATATGGGTCTATGCTGCAAAGACCAGGCGTGTTTTTATAGTTAGTTTCGAGACTTCTTCTCTTTTTCTCTCATTGTTATTATCCCTTAGCGGGTTCACCTTGAAGTGGAAATAGAATGATGACACCTGTATTTTCATTCCATCACCACCCGGATCATTGGTCTCTACATTCTAGCATTCTAATATTTCTCTACATAATATTAAATTACCTTAGAGGCCTTGTTATTCTGTTAACTTTATTGTCTCTATTTTTGCTCTTAGATCTTCTATCTCTACTGGAACTGCTGCTACGACTGTTTGTATGTTCTGCTTGTGGTGCAGTCCAGTAGCCATGTTGGAATGTCGGAGCTGGGGTACCGGTTGTATAGCTGTAAAAATATTATTTAATTTTTTATGTTATACAGATTCAATAGTTTTAGTTTAAAATAGTATTGATTGATTTTTAAACTTTATCTTTAACAATCAGATCTATATTTGCGTAATAAATACTGAGTTTTACAATTTAATACAAAGAAATTTTGTTAAAAGTATCGCATCTTGAAGAATTATATTAAGAATATGAATAAAAAGTAACAACTTTTTATTCATATTCTTAATATAATTCTTAAATTAGGCCTTGGTGATATAATTTACTAGCTGATAAGCCCGCGAACTCATGGAATTTAAAAATTCGCAGCGTGATGTTACAGCCTTCCCGATAAATGTACTATCGAACCCTTTTTTTTTTATATATCGTGCCATCGGCATAAGCAGATGTTTTGGGTGTAATTGTCGGGCAAGGTTATGGCCTTCCATTAAAGGCACTCCTTTCTTTTTTATTTATTTTTACTATCGAACCCTGAAAGAATTTTTCAAATTGGACCTTTGGTCCTTGAGATTAGTGTGTTCAAACAAACAGACTCTTCAGCTTTATAATATTGGTATAGAAGTATAGATTTAAAAAGAAAACATAACTATCAGATGAACAGTAATTATTAGTTTTCCATTTAGAGTATGAAGGGCAGGAAAATGATTGTGTACAATTAGTTTGTATTTATCACAGGTTTATTACATACATTAAGTTTACTTACCCAGGCATTTGGTTTGGTGTATCAGATGGGACATATCCATCTATTATAGGTGGCATACCCATACCGGGATCTGGTGGTAATTTTGTTTCTACAGGACCTGAACCTGACCATCCCCAACCTTGGAATAACATATTGCTTTTAGAAACATTTTTATCAGCCGAAAACCCTGCCAAAGATTGCATAAAAATATTTACAATTGTCTTGTTAAAGTTTCATGTCTTTTAAAAAGGACAATGAAGTTGGTCTCATATATTAGCTATAGTTTGACAAGAAATTAAGAGTGCATTGAAATTACTTGTTATTCTGTAATTAACATCTAAGTTACATGTCCTATAAAAAGGACACTGAAGTTGGCTTCCTATTATTACTGTTGAATTTGTGTATGTCACCAAGAAAACACACAATTATATTTTTAAAACTTAATTTAGTTACTTGATTTGTTGCATACTGTTGAAGATATAAGCTAACATAGGGACATACATACAAAAATATTAACTTCGTTTTATAACAAGTACAGCTAATACATTTATGATAGTAAGGTCTAGAACAAATTATCTTATCTAGTTATTAGATTTACAATGCATATCAATTTCTTTTTAAATATTTTGGTATGTTTACACAACATCCTCTATCCCCAAATTAAGCTTAACTTTTAAGCTTGTTTGTTATTTAATCAATATTAAACTGTACATAATTCCTAAAACATATTTGTAAATTTACATTACTTGACTTCAAGGTTATCCTTACTAATTTATAATTGCGAAATCTGGATGATAACGCAATAATAATTTTGACCAGCTTAAGTGTTAATGTGTGGAACGAAACGATAGCGCGATTTAAGACGTACAACGCCATCTATCGAGCGGAGTAGTTAACTTCTGTTTGTTAAGGTATGATTTCTTAATTTCACGCATACAAAGTCGCGGGCAACAGCTAGTTGAATAATATACTACAAAAATACAGCACCAAATTAAAAATTCTGATACTGTTAAAAAGCTACATCATCTTTGTAGAACATGGACTACTTTAATTCATAAATAAAGATACCAAATAATCAAATAAAAAAAATACATACATCCAAATCCGTACAACGTGGTTTTATTTGAACAAATGTGTTGCACAAGTTTTACAGAATATTAGGTTACTAGTATTTTAAATATGTTGCAATCTCAACAGTCTTAGACATTTTAATTGCGCCATTAGACTTTGGAGGTTAGATTGAATTTGATAAAACATAATATTGACATAGTGCCAAGAAATGAAACCATATTACTGCAAAACTATTATGTTGTGAACTTTTTTACAACTGAAATGATTTGAATCTTTGCCAGTTTAATATCTTCATTGAATCATAATATACATAAAGTGTCTGTGGCTACATCACTTAGTCGCTTGAAGCCACTTACATTTCTGTGTGCGTGTAAAAAATTCTCTATTTGTGTCTATAATACAGGCTATATGTCATTATTCTATGAAGTACAATTTAGCCAGGTTAAAGTTACTTGTCCTCAATTTGAATGTCAACCTACCACTGTTATATCTGTGCAAAATCAGTGTAATGATAAAGACAATCAACATATTTCAGCTAGAGCCTAGAGAAAATTTACTTTATTCAAATGAATTGTTTTTAGAGAATTTTTAGAGTAAAGATTTAGAGAAATTTTTAGAGAATTTTTAGAGTAAATTTAGAGAAAATTTGATAGTCTCAACAATAATATGTCTGGTCAGCATAATTCAACAGAATAAAGACACTTCTGTTTGGAGGTCAGTACCAAATATTGGGTCATGAGTCGAGTAAAAGCAAACTGTACTAAAAATAGTATTTTTATATTGTTTATAACATTGATATGTACCCCATTGACTATTCCATCCACCCCATGAGTTTGTAGATGAATTCCACTCAGCACCTGGGGGCGTTGGTCCGTCAGAATTGACATCAGCCTCAACTTCCATTGGGGCCTCTCCCTCTTCTTCGGCCTTCGGTGGAGGTGCAGGTGGGGGTGCCACTATAACAGCAGCCTCCTTCATAGCAATCCATTGTTGAGCCAGGGCTGCCCAGTCTACTTCACTCGAATCCATATTTTGATATGCAGTGGGATTTAATGCCCACTGCGTTGGATACGATGCATTAGCGGTTTCTTTGCCGGAGTACATGGTTGCAATTTTTATGTCACACTTTTATAAATAGCACTTTATAAGTTGAACACTAACTTCATTAGACTTAAAATTTCCTTAAACTAAGTATTTACGTTAACATTAATGCAATATTTATTTTAAAATCGGCTTTTACCACATTTTTCTTTTGCCGCAAGCCATAGATTACAGAGGGACTATAGATTAATACGTAGGTAGGCAGGAACAATAGACATAGAGTTGACATAGAGACAGATACAGGGTAATGAATCTACAAAAAATATTTCTAATTAAAAAATTAAAGCTCCAAAGCGCTAAAATGTAATTAATGATGAAACGAAGTATTGTTATATTTTCGTTTTATATTATAACTCTTATTTCCGTCTCAACAAACTACATAATTTATAAGTTTGGCTACTTGAAGCTAGATGGCGCAATTATTGAGTGGTAGAAATAGTAGTGAAACACGGAACAGAAATCAAGTGGAACTGCAATGTAACAAAATTACTATAGAAACCAGTGTCGCCAAACGCACACAATTATACCGATAATCTTATAATGTACTACATATAAACAAATCGTTTGATTGGTCGTTTACATTTTATACTAAACTAGCATAAGCCATATAACCTACATCTGAAAATAAACCTTCTTATTCTGGAATAGGGTTCAATTCGCTGTAGTAGGAAAAGTATTTAACACCTTTTGTAATCTAAAGTCAAACTAAAATTGATTGACGAGTAAATTCCGCTACTTGACGATAGATGGCGCATTTACCAGTGGTCGCAAATAGAAACACAATTTCGTTAAGAGTAAAGGTGACAATCGTGTGCACTAACGTGTCATTGCTGCTATTCCATCAAGGCCGTACCAACCCGAATCACATTACCGATATCGATATATGTCATCATCCTCCTGCCCTTATCCCATTATTTGGGGTCGGCGCAACATGTCTTTTTCTTCCATAATCTTCTATTAGCCGTCATGTCTGTGTCAACTCCTCTTTCTTTCATCTCCTCTTTCACACAGTCCATCCATCTTTTCTTAGGTTTACCGATTATTACCGATATCAATATATACCTACCCATTTCTTATTTTTTTTTTGTTTTTAGTTTCTCTATAAGTACAACATCATGTCTAGTTTCCTCAAAGCGTAGGCTTTTTAACTACTGAAATATTGGTGTACAAGAGGGAGAAAGAGTGTCGTTGTTTTATGTGATAAAAATATACACATTTATGCGCGGTTATGCAGCCGACTTACGATCACGAGGTCGCGGGTTCGATTCCCACACAGGACAAATATTGGTGTAATGAACACAGATAGCTGTATTACGTCTGGGTGTTTTCTATCTAGTCAATGTATGTACAGTAGAACTTCGTTAAGTTAAAGTCCAAGGGAAACACAAAATATTTTCAGTTAAAGATTGAGGTTTTAAGTTATCAAGGGTCTATGTCAGAGATACCCTTGTTCCTAGTTTTAATCGAATGCGTCAGATGAATTGGTTCAATAAAATACAGAAATTAAAATAATCATAATATTTAATAATTCACATTGCACATTGCAGGTTTAGTCTACTTAAAAAAGTCTGTGATTTCCTTTTGTTTTAAACGCTTCACAGTTTCTAAATCGATTATATCGAATCAAAAATAAATTATCTTTTATGTTGTTACGTTGCTCTATAAATGATCGTACAGTTGTTAAAGCTCTTTGCTTTGTTGAGTGATACGCTTGTAGATGGCGTTTGTGGCTCGTCGTTAAAATCATATTTTTTATCACTTTCAATGCAGTTCAGACCGCCTTACATTCATATTGTAAAGTTACTTAGTAAAATAAATAGTAAATTACAAATTTTCTAATATCGGCATTTATCGATAAACTGAAATCTGACCTAAGTACATCACTAATTGAGTAGCGAAGAACTTTTAAGAACGAAATAATGAATATAATCAATGTAAAATAAACTTTAACTAAACGACATAAGGTTGATTTTAGCGAGACGTTGCAATAAATTATTAGTAAATTGGAATTAACTAAAATTTTATTAGAATCAAATGATATTGTACTTACCGATGGTACGAAATACCTCCATTTTTAAGATTTCTTCTCCTACTATTATTCTTGCACTCCAAAACTGAACAATACGGCATATCTACGGCGAAATGAGCTTGTCGCGATACTAACAAAACGAGTTAACGTTAGAACAGTCTGAATACGACTAAGTAAGTACTTGTGCGACTGGAGATCAAATAAGCGCAACAGTGCTTAATTGTGACACGCGTGCCACGCCTACTTCACACTTCCATTGATCTCTGTTCCGTGTAGTGAAACAACAAACAGATGCAAATTTAAATTACAGAGTAGACTTTAGGACTATTTATTTTAGTCCTAATTATTATTAGGTATAGATCGCGTCATGTAAAACGAATGCTGGCGGTCAAGCTTTCAATAATAATTTTAATTTCAATTCACTCTTAATTTTAAAAATAATAATATTAGTTGCAAATTTTAATATTAATTGAGGAACTAGTTTGACTACTTGACGATAGATGGCAGCAAGCGAAAATAATTTCAAATCGATTTGTCTCAAATTGCACTAATTATTATTATAGTTGTATAGTACGCTGCCTTGCCTCGAAAGGCGGCGGGACGCACTTATTATAATATTATTATAATTTTTGTATATTAGTAGAAATCGTAATAAAAATGATAACCAAGTTACCCTATTTTATTTACGGTTTACGTATAGAGATACTTGTTTTGGCTGCAGTAAATTTGATATTTAGGTCATTCCATGCAAAGGTTTCGCCAGCTTACAACCGTCGAGCATGCGTGACCAGACAGATGTATGAGTGTAAATGAAGCATGTGTGTCTACGCCTATATTTTCAAGCTGCCTCTCTCTACTAGTACGGAAATACACTGGTTACTCTAATTAGGCGTGTTGGTATTAAATGAATATCAAACTTCAACTCTTTCGCAGAAAATATGTGTTTAGACTATCTCTTAGACTCCTCATGGCTCATGGACTTCTTAAAGATCCTTAAAGTTTCCAACCATGGACTTGATAATTATATCATACATAGAATAAGCTCTTAACAGCAATTTGGGGTAGTCAAGCATTTTACTACTTATAAACTGCAGGTTAATGAGTGCAGAGCAGAGATGCCGATTGCAAAGAGCTCATGGACCTAATTTGGTGAAGCTCGCTTATTAGCCTTCTTGTATGTATTAGCATAGTTTAGCACAACCTTAATAAAATTAATTTTCAGTGGGAATCGAACCCTGAAAAACTCTTATCTATTGGTGATTTGTTTTTAGTAGGAATAATGAAACAATAAATATAATTGTTTAAAATTTAATTTATTCTTTGTCATATTCATGCAACAACAAACTCTCGCATCCAATTATTACAATATACATACACCTTTTGAACCATTTACACAATTTCTCCACAAACTTATTCTAAATTATAATTAAGTTTAGACAACGAGCATTATTCAACACTTGAAGTGCTACTTCGTATGTCAAACGGAGCTTCTACTGGTAGGTATTTCACTCACTTACGTAACGCAAGTCTTTGTAATTTCACTAAATTTAGCTTAACGCTAGTAAAGGTTCTTCAGGGTCATGTTTCGGGCTTAAAAATTTTGAATTTGTCTTCTTCCACTGTTCCTTCTTATTCAACATCTTTTGCTTCGTTATCGCCAATTTAGCTTTGGCTTTAGATAATTTAGGTGCACTCGTCGTTGTTTTGTCAATACTCTCTAATGTTTCAATTATATTTTTAGGCTTCGAAATTACTCTTCTTGTTTCTTCGCTAATTTCATCCATCGTCGAATTTTTATTCGCGTATACTACGACGTAATGGGAATAGGCGGAGTTAGAAGGAGTATTAATATCAGCGAAATCTCTGAAGTTAGCGAACTGATCCTGATTATAGTTCGGTCTAGGATTCGCTATATATCCCAGTTCGTAAGACGGTCTGCCGTGCCCGTTATTATAATATGAATTAAATCCATCCAAATCATCTTCATCATTTTGAGCGAAGAATGTACCTCCTCTGATGATGCCAAAGTTGCCTGAACCGAGAACACTAGATGTTGCCTCTACTAATGGTGCAGCAGTTACAGTACTTTGTTTAGCAAAGTTATCTATATTCTTGTATGCTCCAAAGAGTGGATAGTTTAATAAAGATCGGTAAGAATTTGGTCTTTGACTGTAGGCTGCTTCTTGGTTATTAAATCCATTTCTAAAGTTGTTTTGCTGACGTGGCTCGAAGAGATTGGCAAATGTGGGGAAAAACGTTTGTGATCTACCCACTAGTTCTATTGAATGATCCGTATGATCATCTGTAGCAGCTGCTAGTGGTTCTATGAATTTTTCTACGAGTCCCGGTGGTGGCGCAACTGCTTCTGATATAATTTCTGACGATTCAGCCATCAAGTCCCTTGTGTCAACTGAAACAAACAAATATCGAAGTTAATAATCATATTCGACTCCAAAATTCTGCAGTTATTTTAAGGTAGTGGCGAATATTTCGATGGAATAAATAGAAATTTACTTCTATTTATAAGAAAGTTCATCATCTGATGTAGTTAAGTAATTAGACAGCTCATAATTAATATCAGAAAATTTTTCTTAGATGAGTAGCTAACAAACGATATATACTGTTTAATGAACTTCTTTGATTTAAATACAGTCATAACAGGGACATGCAAATATGCAAACACGCAATGTACTTAAATGCGCTAAAATCTGGCGTGGTCATGACGGTGAGTGAAAACTGAGCTATATATTATGTCACATACAAGCAGACACTCACGTTCGTTTGTGGTTTGCGGTTTCAGTTTTAAGTTTCCTGTTTAAAAAGCTATTGCCATTTGAAAAAGGGGCACAAAATCATGGCACGTATCTGCTAATTGTTTACGAGCTGTCTGGTTTTATTGGTTTCTATTATTATTGGATACAACACTGCCTTGCCTCGAAAGGCGCCAGGACGCAAACCGACGAGGTTGGCAACAGTCGGCCGGAGTGGTGGAGCCTAAAGGTAGTGAAACCGACGAACTATACGGGCATTGTCTGTGTCTATATTATATTGTATTGTATCTATTATAATATTATCTTGCTGGCTTGCTAACCTTGAAGTAGCAATATTTATAATGGTTTAAGATTTTTTTAATATTCGTAAGTATAGAATATTACTGGATTACTAATTTCTTATAAAAAAGATGAGAAACTAAACTGATTTATAAAAAAATCTTTGAGCAGACTACAGATAAGATCAGGACAGATCTAAAATGAATGCCAGGTCAACTAAGTAACATAAATAAATCTCAGGAATCAGCAGTATAAGCAGTTCATTTGGATTTGTCTCTTCCCTGTTTACAGTATGCATATTATGTAATGTTAAAATCTGAATTTCTCTTCACTTTGAAGATCTTTAACAAGTAGATACCTTACATGGTAGTTGGCAATAAATCATTGCCAAGGAAGTTTAACGTAAAATTTAACGAAAACTTATGTAATATGGAAATGATTCGCATCCGAATATAGGTATCAATCGAATATTGTTACATAAAATACCTGTATGCGATTACCAAAGACACGAAATCTATAGACACGGTACACGAACAACCAATTATTTTACTCATCTTTAAATTATAATCCATTTTCGTCATACATGTTTGCAACATAAAATTTTACATATTACGTGTTTACAATAAAATCTTACATGTGATCTCTAACCTCTAACCTACTAACATGAAGATGTTCCATAAATAATATTTTTGGAGGGAAACTGACGCAAAAGTATTTAGTAATCGTGTCGCACAGGTCGTTGAGTAGAAAGTTGGGGTTAAAAATATGAAATACAGTTTTAATTTTAATTTCCGCAGATAAAATAATGTTATTTAGTAATATAGATTTCTTATGTAAATATGTTTTGCATTCTTAATGTTACGGTATATTTATCTCTTCTAGAGCATAGGATTCATTGTGTAGTAGTTAGACTCTACAGGTACTTGGACTAGTTGAGAGGGTAAACGTTAGTTAGTCAAAAGCTAATAATCTTTACGAAATATGGATATGAAAAACAAAGTCGAATAAGTGTATTTCATTTCCTGGTACTCGTATATTGGCAAGAAGAATGTCTGCGATCTGATTTAAGTAGCTCTTTAGACAAATATAATATGGTCATACATACATATTTACAAACATACAGAATACAGATATACTAACATTCATAAACTATTTTGGGTCCGGTGTGTCCAGAACGATAGCGGAATTAATTTCACACGAAGGTGTTGACGTGCTTGGAAAGAATATTACTTCGTTAATTTATAAATATTTTGCGATTGACTCGCTATGCTTTTACTAAATAAACTAAATTATAATGGAAAAATGATAACCATAAGCGGGACTTGAACCCGCGACCTCGGAATGCCGTTCCGTCGCTCTCCCAACTGAGCTATTATGGTCCACGCAAATGTTTACCAAATTTTCCACTACAATCATCTCAATGCGAGTTTTAACATCTGGCGATGTTTTTTCGTACAACGTAGTGGAAAATTTGGTAAACATTTGCGTGGACCATAATAGCTCAGTTGGGAGAGCGACGGAACGGCATTCCGAGGTCGCGGGTTCAAGTCCCGCTTATGGTTATCATTTTTTCCATTATAATTTAGTTTATTTAATATTACTTCGTTTTAATATTTATCACCTTTCGTAATAATGATACTGCTTACTAAAGACATTATAAATTCACAATAACAACAAAAATAATTACTGTAATAAATAAAATTATGTCTAATTTAGATTGATAGCTTTTTAAGCAATCCTTATTACTTGTTAAGATTGGTATATATAGATATTGCAAAAGTTATTGATACATTTATATCTAAGATATTATATACTAGCTGTAACAAAAATAACGACTTTGTTTTATAATAAGTAAAGATATATTGTGTAGCGTACGTGCTACCACTGAAAACAAATATCAAATTTGTGCAAAGAAGAATAGTGGCAAAAAATAAAAACAAAAAATTTAAGGCCAATCGGCCCCGTGTTCTTTTTAGATTACAAAGGCCTTTAGTCTCCAGTCCCAGTACTATTATCAAGGACTTTTATATATAAATTAGAGCCCTGAGACCAGCAAGACTTTGTTAAACAAATATTCCACAATAGCCTGCTACGGTTAATTATGTAATTATGAGCCAACTTATTTGCTAAATGGAATATTTTTAAGACTACATTCAGGCAATATAAAAGTTTAGACATTTCATCGTTGTGTTCTTTGTAAAGTGTCTATGATATAGACATTCTAGGTGTGTATCGGTTAGGTCGGAGAATTGGTCAACTTTGAAATTTTATACCTTTGGATCCTAGCTATTCCAGTAAGTACACAATTGAAACCACTAGCCTGATTTGAAAACTTCTTACAGTGTTGGGTTCGGGAGGAAGGCTAGGCTATATAACATCACGGTGCGACCAATAGGAGTGAAGCATTAGTGAAAAATATTGCAAAAATGGGGATTTTTTTTAAATTCTAAGCGTACGAAGTCGTAAATAACAGTTAGTAATTATCTTCTTAATTCGTAAGTTCACATAGACGTCAGGTAGGCGGCCTTGGTAAAAATCAGACCAAATCCCAATATATTATGTATAAACAAGTAGCCATGTTGCGTCAACCCTGAATAATGGGAGAGTACGAGAATATTGATAATTAATTCCTAAATTTACGTATCATTTGACTAAATTGTTATATCAAAAAAAATCAAATGAAGCACTGAACTATAGTCTGGGCAATGGCTTGCAGGTCATAATACACTCACGATTTGACCTTACACGTCTCAGAATTGAATGATATTTTGTACATCTATATTATAATAACGGTACATTTCTATTTACTTTTTCAAGAGGTCATTAAGTAATAAGCAATTAAGATATTTAGATAAGTATAATATAAGATGTTTCTATTTAATTCGTGTGTATCAGTAAAGATTTACGAGTAGTTAGATGGATTTTTCAGTTAAAATGTCTATTAGGTTGTAGATACACATTTTTACAATGAAAAAGTTTTATTAAAAGTAATTCTTTGATAGATATTTTTATAGGTAGGAGTTTAAATTGTGCAAACAGAAAATATATTTATGCTTGTGTTGCAATATTTCCATTCCGCTAGGTTGGCAAACAAGCGTAGAGCTCGCCTGATAAGCGGTTGCCCGTAGCCTGTAAACATCTGCAACCATCCCTTGAATTTCTATAAAAAGCTCGATTCCCGTTTGACACAATTATTTGTGTGATATTTATAAAATGTCATACAAAATGTTTGTACTGCGTTTGGATGTTTTCTATGTATTTAAGTATGTATTTACAAAAGAAAAGTAATTTATGTAGTATATCCGTATATTGGTACCCATAGCACAAGCGTATAAGCTTAGCTTGGGACCAGAGAACGTTGTGTGAAATATCTATGTATATTTATTTAAAAGACAGTCATTACTTAATTAGCAATGTGGACACATCATTTAGTTACAGTGTAACTTGACATTTTGGTGTAATTAAGTGTACCTACAATAAACAACTAAAATTACTTTTGTGCAACATTTAATTTCCCTGTAGGTAGAATAATTATTTGGGGCAGAATAATTAAACGGCTCCAATGGTTGGATTTAGTGGTTTATGGGTAAAAGAAGTGTGTAATATTACTTGCGACATACCTTTCCTAAAATGCCCATGGTCATAGAAGTGTGTTATTATGTTTTGGTATTCATGGTCAATTTTGATTGTATCGTAAAATATTTTGCAGTTGTTATAAAAATATAGATTTTGGGATTCCGTACCCAAATGATAGAACAGACCCTATTACTAAGACTTGTTAAAAGAATTTGACTCTCTCTCTTTCCAGCCCATTTACGGCCCACTGTTGGGCACGGGCCTCCTCCACTTTGGGAGGGATCATGGTGCATGTGCCGCGTTGACCAGGCATGTTGGCACTGGGTTTACTATAGCGTTTTCCGCCTCTCACAGAAGATGTGTCTAGTCAAATACTTTTTGAAATAGAATTTTTAATTCTTTTGTCCGTGTGGTGACGGACTAAGAATACAAGTTCTCACACGCCTGATACATCTATGTATAATATTGTTGAAAAAAAAAGAAAGGAAAGGAAAAAAAAATATTCCATGAAGCTTCTTGTCTGTTCTTCTCCATAGGATTCGCGTTTGGAACAGACACCTAGTTTCAAAAGAGCTTGTAGAAAATGCCAACTTGAAATAAAAAAAATTGACTTTGACTTTGAATTGTCACCACCCGATATGCTCCTCAGGGTGCTATAAAAGCCAGCTAAGGAATATTTTACACAGATGACATGCTATGTGAGAGACAGAAAACTCGAAAGTAAACCCTGTGCTAACTTGCTGGTCAGCGCGGCACAGTAGACCATAATCCCTCCCAAAGTGGAGGAGGCCCGTGCCCAGCACGTGGGACGTTAATGGGCTGGAGAGAGAGAGAGAGAGATTATTATGAATGGTACAAAATTATCTGTGCACGGGCCCAACTCGTATGTAGCTGACTTTTTAAATACTTATTTGGTACGCAAGAAATAACTCTAAAAGCTGGTTATTTTTTTTAATATTCTTTGCACGATGCATTTTATTTGCATAGGTACCTACATGATAAGTCCAGCTTCAAGGTAATTCTAGTGTTAAGAATGTAAAAATTAAAGGTCTCGCAGTGGCAATTACATTTTGCAATGAGGCAGTAGATTTTATGTTATCTAAAAATCATACTGGGAAATATGACCGATGTGACTGAATTATCAATTGATATTACGCGAAATTCAAGAGTTAGAGAAAGAAAGAAAGTTTATTTGTAACTTGTCTCAAAGGTATTACATTTACAATCAAGAGCAAACGAAAAAGAAAGTAAAAATAAGATTTGATGAAGTACATTTCAAATTAAGTTACAAATACGACTAGACTCAGCGTTATGCTAGTTTAAAACTAGCGCTGGTCTTCCGTCTAGCCGTTTTTATTGTTGGCAGTTACCACGGCTCCAACTGTCACATTATATAAAATGAAAACAAAATAAAAAAATAAAACAAGGCTACATAAAAAAAACTAAAATAATTATAATATAAAATAAATAAAAATAAGATACTAATAACAAAATATTAACAAAAAGGAAAAAATACATCATATTTATAAGAAAATAGTAAGAATTTAAATATATAATAATAAGAAAATAAATTATAAAAAGATTTTTGTAAGATAGTTAATTATAGAAAACCCTATGAGTAAACCCTAATTTTATTTAAAATTAAAGAAGGTATTAAATTACAGTGGTATTACATAATATGCATAGGTACCTACATGATAAGTCCAGCTTCAAGGTAATTCTTGTGTTAAGAATGTAAAAATTAAAGGTCTCGCAGTGGCCATTATATTTTGAAATGAGGCAGTAGATTTTATGTTATCTAAAAATTATCTTGGGAAATATGACCGATGTGACTGTATTATCCTTACTAATATTATAAATGCGAAAGTAACTCTGTCTGTCTCTCTGTTACGCTTTCCCGCTTAAACCTCTCAACCGATTTTGATGAAATTTGGCACAGACAACCTTTAGACCCTGAGAAAGGACATAGGCTAGCTTTTATTGCGAAAAAAAGGATGAAAAGTGTTCTAAATTTCACGCGGACGGAGTCGCGGGCAACAGCTAGTCAATTAATATTACGCGAAATTCGAGAGTTAGAGCAAATTTTAGTTGTAGTATCGAGCAGTTATAGTTAAGACGAAATTCTAGTTACAGTATCGAAGAATTTATAGTTTTTCTGTTCAGTCCATTACTGTCCCACTGCTGGGCATGGGGCTCTCCTACTTTGGGAGGGACTAAGGTCTACTGTGCCGCGCTGACCAAGCGTGTCGGCACAGGGTTTAGTTTCGAGTTTTCCACCTCTTACAGTAGACGTTAACTGCTTACATTGTCCCTTAGTCCCAGTCTTACAGCACCGTGGGGAAGAAATGGGGTGACAATTGTATTCTTAATCCATCACCACACGGACCGGATTTATATATAGGTATCAGGTATTTAAGTAAATATTTTACTGGAATGAAAATAATGCTTACTTATGGAAAATATTGTGAGAAGCCTCGTGGTTGAGTGGTTTATGTAACGGACTGCCGATCAAGAGGTCGCGGGTTCGATTCCCGCTCGGGACAATTATTTATGTGATTTTTCTAATTGTCATACAAATGTTTATACTCCGTCTGGGTGTTTCTATGTATTATAAGTATGTATGAAAGTAGTATATGTAGTCTATCCGTATTCTGGTACCCATAATACAAGCATAGAAATATAGCTTACCTTGGGACCAGAGACGTCGTGTGAAATGTCCATGAATATTTATTTATTTGATTATTTATTTACTATAAGTAAATAATGATGCTTTACGAAGCTCATCATGTTTATAATGCAAGAAGCTGTGGTTATGATAGTAAATACTTACTTAACAAGAATATCACAATAATATATTTTCACATTTCCGCATTAGTGATTATCATAATCATAATAAACATAAAATGATTACATTACATTTGTATAAAATATCCACAGTATTTCTGTAATTCCTATTAATGACTTCCCTTTGCAAATGAAATTACTATGTCATTATTTTCCTGATGTCTCGAGGCAATAAATATAATTTGTTAGTGATAATGTAATCTTCTTGCAAAAATTTCCGTTATTTACTAGTAATGGCTACTACGAGTATCAGTATGTAAATATTGATCCGCTAAGCGAAAAGCTATCGAGCTTTTATCGGTAAAAACGTAGGTTCATACCGTCACTCGCAATTCCCATGGGTATAGATAAAATACAGAGCGCCATCTCTAGCCCTTTTAGGGGCCGATATACTCGTATGATTGCTTATTGTGATTATTCTATGCTGGTTTTTAAAAAATCTTACTACAGTGGCAACTTTCTTAAAATTTTTTATTTCAACTGTCTAGCTAACACCGTTCCTAAATTTCAGTATGGTGACAGAGGGACCGATGAAGTTTCAACTCATTATAATAGGGTCCAGTCTTTCCATTTTAATACGGGACCCTGAAAATAATATACATTATTTCGACCCCAACACAAGTATTATCAATAACTTACTGGGGTGGTCCTAGATACTTATTTTATTGTAGTGCTTTGAGACGAAATAAAGATATTTTTCATTTTTTCATGTGTTATGTATTAGGCATATCATCCCTACTAATATTATAAATGCGAAAGTAACTCTGTCTGTCTGTCTGTTACGCTTTCCCGCTTAAACCTCTCAACCGATTTTGATGAAATTTGGCAAAGACAATCTTTAGACCCTGAGAAAGGACATAGGCTATCGTTTATTGCGAAAAAAAATTTCCAAATTCCACGCGGACGGAGTCGCGGGTAACAGCTAGTATGTCATATATTATTATTTGCATTGTCAAGCATACAGCACTTACCCAGTGAACATTAGATATATGGAGTGTTAAATCAATTGGGTATACAAATTATTTTTAACTATAGTTCTATTCTGTACCAGGATTTTTATGTTACCATTTACGTGAACCATTACTAAAGTGTTGAAACGTTAGATACATTTGTCAAATTGAATATGTATAGTAAGTGTAGTTAAATGAGTAGGCATATATCACGTCTGTGAAGTAATAATATACGGCACATACCTAGCTAGACGAGCTAGGTATGTGCCCGTATTTAGACTGATATGTAGTGATCTAATAAAGATTTATAATGATTATATTCAATCAGAAGCGTATTTTGAAAATTATCGAACGGTGCCATTTGATTTGATGCCCCGGGCTAATTTTATTAGCCGCCCTAAAACTAATAGAGATAGAGCTAAATTTTAAGCTTGAAGGCTTTCAACGCACTTCTCTGGCTGGCCGCCCTGGGCTATGGCCTCTTTGGCCCTAGGGTAAATACGCCCCTGTCTTCAATAAGACTCCTGGATTTGTCGACATTACAATTTAAAACTGTGATTTGGAAGATAGTTGTTGAAAAACTGAAAACTTCTGTAGATCTTCTTCTACCTTGCAGCAGTATCTTGTAATTATTACTTCAAGAACATAAGCCGTACTAAGTTATGTCTCGATAACCCCAACATAACAGGCAACCCTGAATATAACCCAAACAATTGTCTTAAAAACTTAGTTAAATGTATCTTTGAACTTATATTCATAACAAGAAGATTGATCTAGAATTTTGTGAACAATTAAAGTAATGGATTATTTCGCGAACAGATGGTTGTTACGATTAGCGAAGCGAGCACCTATTTTCCATGATCTGAGCAGTTTTGTTAACATTTAACAGAAAAACTGTCACGCCTATACTGACCTGACTTGTGTTGTGATATAGTAGGTACTTTAAATGTGTGTCTAGATGTGTTTTATGTGGAATAGAAATTATGCCCGTTATCAAATGAACTAAAACGCGAGCACACACAGAGCACAGCTATTTGCTATAGTATTTAAATGATTCTTTAGTTCGTCCTCAACATAGAATAAATACATAATAAATAGAGAACAATAGATGAAGCATAACATTCACATATTGCAACCTTGTCATCAACATCTCAATAAAAAATTATAACTTCAACTCTTCCTGACATCTTATATACATTAATTATATACCTACGGCATAATAAGTTATGTGGGCAAATGATCACGACATTTCAATGTCTTTTAATATGTTTCAAATGTATAAAAAATGACAAGTACCTACCGACCTTATTATATCGTACGTACACTCAGCATAAAATAAGATCATTTATTTCGACTAAGAGCAATTAGAGCTCCCTGATTCAGCATAAAATTAAATGAGCAAGTGTACATTACTCAATAATTTCTAACAATACCCATAAAATTTATAAAATATGTATGTTTGTTTGCTTTATTCGTTTGTGACTAACTTCATGATGTTAGTATTTATTGACGCATTGTGCGCCGTTGACATTACATACTGTTCTCTAACGTACGAAAAGAAAAAACATATTAAACTTGTAACAACCTTACCCTATTTAATATTCCAGTCTATGAAGTATTTGTACTCGTATATACAGGCTGTTACTGTACTGGTAATTATGCAGATTAAAATATATATTAGGCTTTTTGTATAATTTGTTAGGTTTGATTTCTAAATTCCACGCGTACGAAGTTGCGGGCAACAGTAAGTAAGAAATATAGGCCCCTTTGAAAAAAAATTAGACGACATCTGTTGGCTTAAACAAGAAAACAGTTACATAATTGGAACTACCAAACATAATATCCGTTTGTTTTTATTCGCTGTTTTGATGTGTCAATGACATGTAGGCAATTTTTTCCACCTCATTAGTTTGTTAGGTAAAACGACAGCTTATATAATGTACAGCGTCACGTATATAAGACTACTGTATTATTATGTGTGTACTATCTCGAAGCCGTTTCGTATTCGATTAGGGACGCGTACGATTGCATATTATTACGAATATTGTTGTTTGTCTGTTTATTTGTGAATAATGCATTAGTTCGGTTTTTAGCAGTGTTAAATTTCTAATGATGCTTATGTAATTTTGCGTAATATAATAATAGTCGAAGAATTCGGGACATTTTAAATTGAACTTAACTTGGCAAGTTATTTCCATCATACAATTAAAATAACGCATTCGTTGCGTTATTATCCTTTGCATTTGCTGAAAGACTATTTATATCTATATATTAGCATTGAATAAGTATAATTTATTTCTACATTAATTTATTTTTTACATTAATTTATTTGTTTATAAGATTTTACACTTTTAGATTGTATAATGGCGCATTTAGTGCCATCGCCATTCTCTACCAGTCGACCAACGACGGTGCTGAGATATTTAGGGCAGTTGCTAAATACTTTACGCGCGGCTCTTGCCGTTCTAGCTGGGGCCGTGGGTGGAAGGATCGGGGACGCTAGTCCGGCCACCCACAGTAGTGCCCAACGCGCAGTGTGTCCGGACATCGTCCGAGAGAGGATGCTCTCAGAGCAGCCGCTGGATGGGCAACCGATGGCGGAACCACCGCAGTACTGGTGCCCAATTCCCAGCAAGCAAAAAAAAAAGGTGATATTAAATACTAAAATAAATAAATAAATTAATAAATATTCAGGACATTTCACACAACGTTCTCTGGTCCCAAAGTAAGCTATAATTCTATGCTTGTATTATGGGAACCAGATACGGATAGACTACACATACAACTTTTCTTTTGTAAATACATACTTATAATACATAGAAAACACCCAGACGAAGTACAAACATTTGTATGACATTTATGGATATCACATCACATCACATTAATGGATATCACGTTAAAAAAATGAATAGTGAACTAACACTCTAAAACAAAAATTTCTAATAATTGGTATTTATAATAAGATAATAAAGTTTTTTGGCAGTAAAATACAAGTACCTATACGACTAAAATAGCTGTTTTTAATATAACAAAGACAAACGATATAAATTATCTAAGAAGTTTGAAACAGCCTGTACATAAGATTTTTTTTTTGTACTTTGCTTAGGACAAAAATATTTCTTTTTTTATTTCTTGAATAGATATAATCTATGGAGATGCATAATCGTGAAATTAAAAAAATATAATTCAGTTAATAGGATTAAGATATTTATATCGGAAGTAGTTAATCCTTTAGAGACGTGTATTTAGATAAATATCTTATTATGTATTACAGAAAAACTTAATACAGATTTGTGGGTTTCGTAATTTAATTATAAATCCTTATTATTAAGACTATACTGTCCGTCCATCCGTCTGTCATTAGCGCCACCAGGCTGTAAGACCAGAACTGAAATGATAGTGAGTTGAAATTTACACAGATTATGTATTTCTTTTCCCGCTATAACAATAAGTACTAAAAATAAGAATAAAATAAATTTTTAAGGGGGTGTAACATTTCTTATTTTTTCTACAAACGGTAGTATTGATATGGTATGTAGGTATTGTACCTGTAGTTTTTATCGTATTTTCTTGATGTAAAAGTTATTGGGCTGGAGCAAATATAAGGCTTACGAAAGCATCTGCGTTCAAATGAATGTAACACCTAAAATGCTTTTCTACGTTGAAATTGGAAAGTAATAATTTCGTTTGTACATATAGTAGAGATAATTGTGATCATATAATCATGACTAAAATATTACGATTAAATTGGCACTTCTCACGCGATTTTAACTTGTGTTTAGCCGATTTTTGTCTTAATTAGTTACATAACGATATAAGAACTAAGTGACAAAGTTTTTTTGACAATCTGTTAAACGCTTGTCAATAGTTAGTTGACGTTTGTCAATTTTAACAAATTGTTGATTATTCAATCACAGTACTGATTGTTGCTCTCGATTAATTAATATATCCGGCCATCAACAAGAGAGATTAAATCTGAATAACAAAATAATAATAGGTAATAAATATAAATATTCACGGACATTTAACACAACGTCCTCTGATCCCAAGCTAAGCGTATATGCTTGTGTTATGGGTATTTAACTAAATTTCTACATCAGATAAACGTTATAAAAATAAAAGTACTTTAAAACATAATGATAATTAATTTTTATAGCAATTAACTTAGATTTTGTTCTGTAATAAACATTAGCACGCGCAGGATATAAATGTAAGCTTTAGACGTAATAGTTTGAGACATATTTTATGTTGAAATTGTATAGAAAACTTGCACTATTGCACAGCTTAATATTTAATAGCCTAATTTTTGGTTAATATTTCCTGCTTATTGCGAAACTCTTCCGTTTGATAGAAATTAAAATATTATGTAATCGATTTGTTACAGTTTAGTTTTATGACCGATGTTGTGATGCTATCTTTATAGAATTTCGTCAATCTTGTAGTATAGATTGACAGTTTTATAAAAATATTCATTCATGGACATTCACACAGCGTCCTCTGGTCCCAAGCTAAGCGTATATGCTTGTGTTATGGGTACCAGAATACAGATATACTACATATACTACTTTTCTTTTGTAAATACATACTTATAATACATAGAAACACCCAGACGCAGTACAAACATTTGTATGACATTTATGGATATCACACAAATGATTGTCCCAAGCGGGAATCGAACCCGCGACCTCGTGATCGGCAGTCCATTACATAATCCACTCCACCACGAACCCGTCAATTAAGGGCCTACATCAATATTATCGTATATCATCACCGACACGTACATATTAACACAGCCAGTAGGCTCAGAAAATGAAGAATTAGGGATACTTTTCCTATTTACTCAAAATCTACTAAATATATTTTAATTCTGATTTACGTGTTTCTATACATAATAGTTACCTATGTTTTTAAAGTTATTTCATTAGTTAATACGCGATAATAGACCGACAAATGAAAAAAATAAAAAATTAGAGAGGTTGTTTCGCCTAGATTTTCTATCGAGAAAACTTTTTTCAATCGCATTTCTGAGTTTATGCGATCCTAGATCATATATTGAAAAAACATATAAGTACTTAAAAATTAGAGCTCTAGCCATTCAATCTAAAGAAACAATGAAAACTTCGTACATAGAAAAATGCACGAAGCTATTTTGGTATCCTCTTAATACAATATTTCAATGGTACCGATTCTATGTGCACAACTAAAAAAATGAAAACAACTACAGCGTATTTTGATTAATTGGCTATTTCTGTGTGCACATTTTTATTTATTAAAATCGTTAGTCTATAATATACATATTTTCTAATAAAAAAGTTTTGTTAACATTGCCAAATTGTGTTCATTATTCATTCATTCACTATCAATCTTCATTTTTTTGACGAGCTTCGTGGTGGATTGGTTTATGTACCTAATGGACTGTCGATCACAAGGTCGCGGGTTCGATTCTCGCTTGGGAAAATCATTTGTGTGATATCCATAAATGTCATACAAATGTTTGTACTGCGTCTGGGTGATTTCTATGTATTATAAGTATGTATTTACAAAAGAAAAGTAGTATATGTAGTATATCCGTATTCTGGTACCCATAACACAAGCATATAAGCTTAGCTTGGGACCAGAGGACGCTGTGTGAAATGTCCATGAATAAATATTTTTATAAAACTTTGTCAATCTATACTACAAGATTGACGAAATTCTATAAAGATAGCATCACAACATCGGTCATAAAACTAAACTGTAACAAATCGATTACATAATATTTTAATTTCTATCAAACGGAAGAGGTTCGCAATAAGCAGGAAATATTAACCAAAAATTAGGCTATTAAATATTAAGCTGTGCAAGAGTGCAAGTTTTCTATACAATTTCAACATAAAATATGTCTCAAACTATTACGTCTAAAGCTTACATTTATATCCTGCGCGTGCTAATGTTTATTACAGAACAAAATCTAAGTTAATTGCTATAAAAATTAATTATCATTATGTTTTAAAGTACTTTTATTTTTATAACGTTTATCTGATGTAGAAATTTAGTTAAATACCCATAACACAAGCATATACGCTTTTGACTTTTGACATTAATGATTGTGTTAACTATTAGTCTCTTAATATATTAAAACTAACAGCAGCAGCACACGACGCCTTCCGTACTACGTGGAAATAACGTAATTTTAGTCTAAGTTTTATGGTCTTATTCATAATGACTTATCGGAGGTTTAAAAGTTCGCTAAAATAGGTTTGCGAAAATTGTCAAAACTTGTTATTCATAATAGTCTTTTTACGCTAAAATGTTTAATAATATTATATTTAATAGCTAACGTTAGATAATATGACGGCTAGAGGCATTGTATTATCCTATCATAATATTTGAAAGGTTTCAAGGATGTATATTGAAACTGTATATTTATTGTGTCGCATCATTGTACTTTAATTTTATTGTTTAGATATTATTTATTCGATATTTTGTTGTAAGTATTTTATGTAATAGTTTACTTTAATGTTTAAGTCACGATTTCCCGACTTTACAGTAATTTTGAATCAAATATAAACGGAATTCACACATCGTGGTATAGCTTTTTGCGTTACATGATTCGGTAATGATTAACACTGCGAATTTATTTTAGATCGTAAAAAATGTTATCTGTAACAATGTATTTTTGCGAGCAGGAATAAATAAAAAAAAATAATGAAAATAAAAAAAATTAAAAATTTCTTTTAATTACATGGCTAAAGGAGATAGACGTAATAAATGTTAATCTTGAAACAAAATACTAGAAAAGTAAATAACAAAATTACCTAATCTATTATGGTGTCTCAAACACGAAGGCAAGGGATTGCTTTATTATAGATGTTATAAAACCGTTGTATTAGCGATGTCAATGATACGACTCCGGTTCTAAAAGTATGCAAATTATGAAACAAGATATTTTTAGGTTTTTTCTTTTACTTTGACATCTCAACACGTTTGGATACAGGTCGATTGAAAAAAAGGATGGGCATATCGATCCATCGATCAGATATTGAAATAGTAAAAGGTAGAAATTGTTTCAAATATCAATCTCGGATAGTAAAATACGGATTGAGATTGAATATAGAAAGCGGTCGTTAGAAGGCAAGCCCACGAGGATATAAGTATTCTTTAACCGTTTGACTATAAGACAGGACTTGCTAGAGTCGGTATTAAACAATAAACATAATAATAGTAACCGGCTCTTCAGCGTAAATCGTATACCTATATGACCTGTGAAGAAATAATACAAAATAAGGTACAAATAAATTAGTCACGATTCCCATCCTTTTGTAACCTAATGAAGATGTTACAACGTCGCACATAAATAGCTAAAGCTTCACAAAGATAGAAAGTAATTGAAGCTTACTTCCCTATGACGTAATACAAGAATAAATAATTACACTACTTTGTCAAACAATCAAGTGCAATCGTGCAACACTAATATGTACTTAATGACATTGTAAGCAAACTCATTCAATGTACGTGATGAATGTTGGTAAATCTTAAGTAGGCGGGTTTATGTTTGATCCAGAAAATACAAATTTACATTATCATGATGATGAAAATATAGATGATGAAAATACAGATATACTACTAATTGGAATATAAAAAACTGCAAAGTTGGATAATCAATTAGTAGATATCATCATAACATCACGGCTTTTTCCCATGGGTGTAGGCAGAGACTATAGAGCGCCATCTGCTACGATCCAAACATACTTCCTTAGCTTCATCCACACTCATTCAACAACACCAATATGACCACTCAATATGAGCTCCACACTTATTTAAAAATCTATATGTATATATAATAAAAATTGGTCAAGTGCGAGTCGGACTCGCGCACGAAGGGTTCCGTACCATTATCTATGCAACATAAGGTAACGTTATTAGTATCGAGCAAGAAACGGTAAAAAAATCATGTTTGTTGTATGGGAGCCCCCCTTAAATCTTTATTTTATTTTTAGTATTTGTTGTTGTAGCGGCAATAGAAATACATCATCTGTGAAAATTTTAACTGTCTAGCTATCACCGTTCTTGAGATACAGCCTGGTGACAGACGGACGGACGGACAACGAAGTCTCAGTAATAGGGTCCCGTTTTTACCCTTTGGGTACGGAACCCTAAAAATGAAACCCGTTTTCCGTTGTCACGACATAGCATGAAAACGGCTGGACCGATTTTGATGAAATTTTTTGTTGTTGATGTTAGAACATTTTACACAGAACGTGGGACAGGACAACGTCTGTCGAGTCCACTAGTAATTAATAAATTTGTTACCCATCGTCGTAAATGAGTAGATTCGGTAAAGTGAAGCCTAAACAACACGAGCAAAAGTTATCCCTTGGATATTTTAAGAGTGTAGTAGATATTTTGTAAAATATTCCTTTTTTTTGTATTTTAATTTTCCTAAAGTTAAAAATTTCTGTTTTTAGGATATGGTGATGATGAATAAAAAAAATAATCTCTTTAAAATGATACTAGCGATGATTGAGAAGGGCCAAGGATCCAAAAGCTTACATCATCTTAGAGAAAGTCTACGTATGTTGCAATGATGTTTATTAAACTTACAAAACAGATATCTTCAAACAAATACCTTTATATTATAAGAAACGTAGTTTACATAACATTATCTATTATGGTAAGCCGCAGTAGTAGACGGTTATCTACTTTTTCTCTTAATAACGGCATAGCCCTCTTAGGTAATAAAAAAATTGACAAAGCAAAAGCGACACAACTAAATTGATGTTTAATTGTTATAAGTATTTAATGATCGAAAATAATAAAAATGTCTAAGTTCATGTCATTGCAACATACGGATGAGTTTTTTTTATGAAAGGTCAGTTAATTGTTAACATTAAACCCTTTTTGATTCTTCCTTAATAAGCGGCCCTAATGTTGGGTAAAAAAAAATATAAAAATTGGTTGGCAAAAGCAATTTCGATTGCCTTACACGATGTAATTTTGGGGAGTGTAAACAAATACGAAACTATGTGTTTTTTTTAAATATAAGTAAAGTATTTTAAACACCTGTACAATATCCAGCTATTTAGGTCATGAAATATAGATGAGTCTTTACCTAATCATTTTATTTTTCTTCTTCAAAGTTGCTAACGCCCGATATATAAGAGAAAGAAACTTTGAACTGAGTAAGAAGACATTTGTTCCTAACTCCCAAAGCCATTAGGAGTGTATGAAAAAACTTATTATTCTTAAAAAAAATTGGTCAAGTGTGAGTCGGACTCGCGCACGAAGGGTTCCCTACCATTATCTATGCAACATAAGGCAACGTTATTAGTATCGAGCAAGAAACGGTAAAAAAATCATGTTTGTTGTATGGGAGCCCCCCTTAAATATTTATTTTATTTTATTTTTAGTATTTGTTGTTATAGCGGCAATAGAAATACATCATCTGTGAAAATTTCAACTGTCTAGCTATCACCGTTCTTGAGATACAGCCTGGTGACAGACGGACGGACGGACGGACGGACGGACAGCGAAGTCTCAGTAATAGGGTCCCGTTTTTACCCTTTGGGTACGGAACCCTAACAATGTTCAAAACATTACAATACGTAGCACGCACGAAATAAAAATCATACAGCGAAACGAGCTTGTCGCGATATTAACAACACGAGTTATCGTTAGAACAGTCTGAATACGACTAAGTAAGTACTTGTGCGACTGGAGATCAAATAAGCGCAACAGTGCTTAATTGTGACACGCGTGCCACGCCTACTTCGCAATTCCACTTGATTTCTATTCCGTGGTAGCACGAACATAATATAGCTGAAACGTATTTAGCGTACAAAATTAATGTTTATAAACTATGTAACTACAATTAAATAATTATAAAAACGTTTAAAACTAAAACATTTGTGATTAAATTAGCGGCATTATGTAATTTTTAAATTCTTAATTTATCAAGGTAAAGAACAAGGTTTGTTTTATTTTTGTATGTAACAGTTAAAATTAAATTCGAATAGAATGCAGCGACAATTGATACGTATGTACTACAGACATTAATTAAATTATTTTTGTGTAGTGATTTTTCGCTTCTGAATATTAAATTTGACATGTATTTTCTAGTAGAGGAGTATTTGGAATCGTGCATAATCTGTTGAGTATTGTTGAAGTATTTATTGTTAAAATTGTGGAGTGGGTTCGATTTGCCAAGAGTTGAAATACGCATGAAATTATGGTCGAATTACGAGTACCAGATATCACGTATTCTCTCTCTCCAGCCCATTTTCGTCCCACTGTTGGGCACGGGCCTCCTCCACTTTGGGTAGAATTATGGTCTACTGTGCAGCTCTGACCAGGCGTATTGGCACAGGGTTTATTTTCGAGTTTTATGTCTCTGGCAGAGGATGTTATCTTTAATAATATCCTATAGCTGGATTATACAGTACTCTCGGGAGGAAATGGGGTGGTGACATCTGTATTCTTAATCCGTCACCACACGGATTATCAGAATATATAGGTATTATCTACTAGATATCACTAGTTTGTTATAATTAAAGTTAAATAACAAAATTTAGGCAGACATTGATATACACATCACGTGTTTAGCGGCTCGTAAGCTAGTATCTTACAATCATACAAAAAGTACTACAGTTCAATACGCGGAAATCCAACCTGTTACAATAACATAATACTAGCAGTTGCCCCCGACTCCGTTTTTGCAACATTTTTCACAAATGCTTCGCTCCTATTGCTTGCAGCGTGATGTTACCCTTCCTTGACAAATGCACTATCGAACACAAAAAGAATTTTTCAATTCGAACCAGTAGCTTCTAAGATTAGCGCGTTCAAACAAACAAACAAACACTTCAGATTTATAATCTTCGTATAGATTACATAGTTACTGTATTACTCAATCAATATAAGCAAATCCTGTTTACTAAGAAAGTTAGGTCAAAAAGAAAAAAATCTATAAATAAAAAGAAGTTCAGTTAAGAGGATACCAAAATAGCTTCGTGCATTTTTCTACGTACGAAGTTTTCATTGTTTCTTTAGATTGAATGGCTAGAGCTCTAATTTTTAAGTATATGTTTTTTCAATATATGATCTAGGATCGCATAAACTCAGAAACACTATTGAAAAAAGTTTTCTCGATAGAAAATCTTAGCGAAACAACCTCTGTAATTTTTTATTTTTTTCATTTGTCGGTCTATTATCGCGTATTAACTAATGAAATAACTTTAAAAACATAAGTAACTATTATATATAGAAACACGTAAATCAGAATTAAAATATATTTAGTAGATTTTGAGTAAATAGGAAAAGTATCCCTAATTCTTCAT
This sequence comes from Orgyia antiqua, assembly GCA_916999025.1. Taxonomy (NCBI): domain Eukaryota; kingdom Metazoa; phylum Arthropoda; class Insecta; order Lepidoptera; family Erebidae; genus Orgyia; species Orgyia antiqua. Next base: position 31,152,242 of record OU779866.1, read on the forward strand.
TTTCTGTGCCTACTGGCTGTGTTAATATGTACGTGTCGGCGATGATATACGATAATATTGATGTAGGCCCTTAACGTTACAGTAACTAATAACGTGTACAGGTAAAAGAACGCCTTGAATTTCATGATGCGAAATAGAATAAACTATTTTGTTTTATTCAGTAAGAGAGGAACTTGCGTAAAATATTAAAAATATTACGAGTGCCTTCGTAACATCCACATAAATGTATGCAATAATATATAAGGCTCGGATGTACTAATTATATAAAGCCGGATATCTGGTGTCGTTGCTCTCAAGGCTTTTGCTATTTACAAACATTTATTGTTACTGTGTGTAAATTTCACATTTTTTTATTATAATACTGAACATTTCATGTTTTTGTTTTTGTATTCTCGTGTCTTGGTTACGAATCTACACTTCAGCACTAATATTATAAAGCTGAAGTGTTTGTTTGTTTGAACGCGATAATCTCAGGAACCACTGATCCGATTAGAATTTTATTTTTTGTAGGTATTGTAAAAAAAAATTTCAACATTTATCGAGGAAGGCTATAATCTATATAATATCACGCTGCGACCAATAGGAGCGAAGTATCAGTGTAAAATGTTGCAGAAACAGAGAAATTTTTCTAGCTAGCTAGTTAAGTATACAAATGATACCACACCATTTCTTTCGAAGGGTATGTGAATGCAAGCTGAGAAACTATACCTTTTGTGAGAGACGGATATCTCGACAGTTAAACCCTATGCATGCATTGCCAGCACGGCTAGCATGGCACAGTAGGCCTTGTCGAAATGGAGGAGGCAGGTGCCATCAGAGGGACTTTAACGTGGGAATATACAAAGCTAGGTGCTGAACTACAACTATTCTATTCTATTGCATAAGTTAGAATAGAATAGTCTTTATTTGCACAAAAATAAATACAAAACGTAGTTACAATAAGTAAACTTTAATCAATACTCATTTTTATTATGTATCATATTATATCTGATCATTTCCCAAATATAAATAAATAAATAAACACTTGTACATAAGGCGGCCTTATCGTAAAATGCGATCTCTTCCAGGCAACCGTAATGAACAAGTTTAGTAGATATCAGAGGGTAGTTTATTCCTGTATTCCTAAAGTAACTAGAATATACTGAGTACATATTAGTAAGCTGAAGTTATGGTATGTCCATAACTTCAGACTAGGGATGTTCATATAAAAAAGTATAGATATTTTTTCGATATAATATCGTATTATTATATCGATACCATGCGATATATCGAACATATATATCGATATTTTAAAAATATCGATACTTAATTAATTACTAATTTTATTAATATCGATAGGTACTTGTATTTAACTAGTCCTATCTACTAACTAGTCTAGGGATCAGTTTAATTATTAGTAAAACACTTTGAGAGAAGAAACAAATCAACTTTATTTATAAACGAAAAACAATCCAAGGACATACGACCCAAAAGCCATGGTTGCCATTTGCGCGCAAAGAATAGCAGTATTATAAATCCCAGTACTTTTTTCTAAACCTTGTAAAATCAAACTTTTATTTACCCTGTGGCTTGCAATATGCTTCTGTTGTGTAACGACCTGTGCGGCTTATGTTAAATATTTGAAAGCCACATTGTATAAACTTAGGAACTGTATTTTATAGTCTGTACTAAGTAAGTAAATTGGAATGTGAACTCGATATTTGATATATCGGATGAAATATATCGATATTACAGTCGATACTAGATGATTCGATAATATCGGATTGAAGCGATACATCGCGTACAGAAATCGATATTTTTTGAAATATCGATTTATATCGCTTACTACTACTTCAGACATTGTGATTAAATAACTATCTATATCTAGCTATAAGTGACTTAAATATAATCTAAGTTTCGGAGCAGTAGTGTTCATATAATAACTTTTTAAATGATGTGATTAAGTTAACCAGTCTTTGTTAATCAAATTACTGATCACTTAAAAAATTACAAAACAGCGAGCAAAAAATACCACGCCAATTAAACAGTAGCATAAACTGTAATATCCGTAAAACGTATTAAGGTATTTAATATATTTAATTTGCCATAAAGTAGATATAATTGCCATATTTCTTTGTATATTAACATACGACCTTAGTACTTACTAATAAAGAACAACCTTCAGTTTGTTCGTGCAATGAAAATTCCTCTATTTATAATAACAGTAATAATAAGATCGGATAAGTGAGTGTGATATCTATTACTATTTATTGCAATGATTTATAATAATTCAATATTATATCTCTCATTTAAAAAAGATATATTGATTAAATTAAAAGTTCTGCTGAGTTTCTTACGCGTCGCCGGTTCTTCTTAGCAGATTGCGTCCTGAACCGGTGGTAGGGAAAAAAATGTTTGGACCTGTCAAAAATATATAATTTTCTCAAAAAAAATAATTCTACATTATTAATGATATTTAATTTCATTCTAGCCCATTTACGAGCCACTTGGGAGTGAATTATTATGGTCTCCGTGTGGTCACGGATTAAGAATACAAGCACACGATTTCCTTCCCAAAGTGCTGTAAAGGTTAGTTAAGAGATATTACACAGATAGCATCTTCTATGAGAGAAGGAAAATTTGAAAATAAACCCTGTGCCCACACGTCTGCACTCACTATTATGAGCTTTTTAAAATCATTCAAGCTCCAGGCAGGCCGTAAACTGCATGGCTAAATAAGGTATTATGGCAGAAATAAAACTTTTAGTTGAAAATTTTTAGTTGGTTCTTTAACTTTTAGTTGTACCTTCTCCTTAAACACATTAATGTATGACTGGTTTAGCGAACTGACTGACTAAGAATTTTGTTCATAATACGAATTTGCCAGACAGTTCAATTCACGGCGTAAACTGCCTGTAAATAAATGCCCATTAAAAAAAATGCCCGTTAGTAGGACGTTAACGGGCTGAAGATATTTGTATGTAATTCCAAATCGTACTTGACCGGAAGTTTTAAAATACATTATATTGTTGCTGTTTACTTCTAACTGTTATCATAGTATTAATGTCGCAATCGCAGGTGTATTTACCTTTCTATTCGTAGTTTGTCTCACGGAAACAGTCAGGAAGTTAACATATCCCACGTTTTTCTATCCATTAACGAGATATCTACGATTGTATTGTGTTCTATTTGTTTTAATAAGATAATAGTACTGATATGATTTAGATGCGATAACGTAGATCAAACTGAAGGGGAATTACACAAGAAAAGTGTAAAAGTAAGTATTGCCTAGAGATTTTAAAGTGTAAAAGCGAATATTTGCAATGAAGATCATATTTTTATTTCAATATCTTCTAATAGGTCATACCGTGTACAATAAAAATACTTTTCACGGATTTAGACGCGTGTATTTGTTTTAAATTTTAGCCCGAACTTTCGGAAACTGCAATCACTATGTGGTTACAAGTGAGACTTAGTTTAGTGGTTTTATTTAAACAAATGAGTTGCACAAGTGTTAGAGAATCATAGCGGGGTATTAATTCTATTGTGTTCAGGGGCCGCTAATAGGAGAAAATAGGCCTTATTACAACACTTTTTTCTCGTGAAACTTATAGTCACCACACGAAACAAATAATCTGGAAATTTACAATCAAATAAAATATATTAACTGTGTATGCATTGAATGATAGAACAGTTATCGCTTACAGAAGACTGAGTCGCAATGAACGTATTCAAAGTAATAATCAAAGTAAAAGTTATTTAGATTTCTACATAAAAAGGGACCTCACAATAATAATAATAAATAAATATTCTTGGACATTTCACACAACGTCTTCTGGTCCCAAGCTAAGCTTATATGCTTGTGTTATGGGTACCAGAATACGGATATAATACATAAACTACTTTTCTTTTGTAAATACATACTTATAATACATAGTAAGCACCCAGACGCAGTACAAACATTTGTATGACAATTAAAAACATCACACAAATGATTGTGCTGTCCGGGAATCGAACCCGAGACCTCATCATCGGCAGTCCGTTATATGAACCACTCCACCACGAGGCCCGTCCAATGGTAATAAACCTTTAGGTATTAGCTATAGCTAATAACTAAAGGTTTTTTTTGGGTTATAATGCATTACGCTTTTAAGTCTTACTGATCATTATTAAGATCTCAGTTTCCACTGACTTATTCCTTATACACCCATATTTATGATGACTACTGTGCGGTTAAAAATAAATTATGGTTCAAGCAATATAATTATTATATCCGGTTATGTCAGAGCGGATTTCATTTTTAACAGTCTGGATATGAATCAGAGAACCAAAATGAATACGATTTCACTTTATGAATGCCGTAAAATCACCGTAAATGTTCATATTTACTATTAAATGTCATTATGATAACGCGTAATGGAGCATAATGTTTGCTTTTTGGAGTTAATTTATTTTAATATTTGCATATATGTTGCGTATTTGCTGTATAATTAATGAATTTGTGCCCTTAACGCATGGACGCTTTAAGTAATCTTTTTGAAATTTGGCGCCACCGATTAATGAATTTCCTTTATTTAAGGCATTATCATCCTCCTGCCCTTATCCCATTATTTGGAGTCGGCGCAACATGTCTTTTTCTTCCATAATCTTCTATTAGCCATCATGTCTGTGTCAACCCCTCTTTCTTTCATGCCCTCTTTCACACAGTCCATCCATCTTTTCTTAGGTCTTCCTCTAGACATTTTTCCTTCCACATTTATACTCAGAACTCTCCTAACGACATTACTTTCCTCTCGTCTCATGACATTCCCATACCAGGACATCCGCTAAAGGAACACGTTTATAATTTCTACTTTTTTAGAACCTAATACATAATGGACACAGAAATTGAGGGATTTAATATTTCGTATGTTCTTCAATAATATCCAAATACACAGATGCATAAATCATTTTATTTTAAAGAAGAAAGAAAGGAAAGAAAGAAAGCATTTATTTTTCCAACATAAGGGCAAAAACAATTTAGAAGTTACATTGAATAAGATAGTATAAATATAATAAAACTAGGAATAAACCCATAAAAAAAAACAAAAACAAGTACTACATATTGTCAAAAGATAAATAAAGAATGAATAAAGAACTGTTTGAACTCATTTGGTACCAATTCTATGTGCATAACTAAACTTAATAAAAAAAATATAAACAACTATTGGTGTATTATGGCTATATATATGGCTATTGGCTATTTTGTTGTGCACATTTATATTAATTAAATAAATTATATATTAATTAAAATTTCACTGTTTTTTTATGAGAAAGTTCAGTTAACATTGCCAAATTGTGTTATTGACACTAACAATTTTAAATTTTCAGTTAAGTTTAGTTATGCACGTAGAATTGATACCAATAAATTCAAAGAGTTCTTTAAAACAAAATAATTTCAAGGACACAAACTTCAATATTGTTGCTAAATAATCAAAATAAATAAGTTTACTATATTAGTGAACGAGAGCAGTGACCAATGACATTTCGAAATAATATGTAAATTAGTTCGATGATATAACTAACAGCATGTTAATCTGTAGGTCAAATGCGTATTACATGTTACTGACCTCCTGACCGTTATTTTTTCGAACGAGCTTTATGAGAATTCAAATTTATTCATAGCGATGTTTGTAATTTCACGGTGAACTTAACGGGATTTTTTATAAATGTTTTGTAAGATTCAAGTCGTATTTTTATCTGTGAAACGGAGTAATGTAATGCAGCTTCAGTAGAAAAAAACACTATTACATAGTGGCACTCCGAAAGTGCCGAAAGATTTTGAAAACTTGAAATTTCAGTTGTAGTGTAATTGAGATCGATGTTTAGTCGGTTCTACTACACAATATTCTATGTGAAATAGGATGCAAATTCAGCTTTTTCACATATTTTAAATGCTGGAAATCTCACAAAGCTTTACTTTCAAAATATTTATCTGTATAACATTTTGTACTGGATCATTACCCAGAAATCAATCCTAGTACTTGCTAAGTCAATGCAATACAGTAATACTCGTAAGAGAAACTAAATCTCTATGGGGAGACCTACGTCCAGCATTGGACAGCGAAACTAAATGGGATTTTAAGAGTTGAGTTAGTTTACACATTTATTTTTTAGTCAATGATTTTATTTGTGCAATTTTAACAAAGGCGATTTTGTTCTTATTACCTTTTAAGTATTCTATGCCCAGAACTAACCAAAATAAATTATAAAGTTTCAGTATCGATTATTTCTAGTAAACCGCACATGCTTATCGGATTTAAACACAGTTTTATTTCTACTCTCTAACTGCTTTTAAGAAGGGAGTACAGCCCCAATTCAGGTATTTGCCTAAGATATTGTTATCCCTATTCCTGAGCGCCACTCTGAAAGGGAAAAATATAGTTTTTGACCTATAAAAGCAGAGCAGCAGATTTTATCTATAAATTCTTTGAAAAAAAAAGACGTTTCGTAGTCTGCTGTTTTCTTCGTGAAAATTAAACTGATTTTAATATTTTTTATGCCATATTATAGATGGAGAGTGTATCTACGCTTCTATTACTTTTTTTTTTGGTAAAACCTTACCAAATTTGTGTGATAGACGCTGCAACTTTATCTAAAGAAAACCGAAAAACGGGATTTTGAATGGTCATATTTATTTTAGATAAAAAAAATTATATAAGACCTAGATACTGTGAGAAAAAATCGTACTAAGGAAACAGGGGCTACGATGTCCATATTTTTGTATGGAGCCTAGTTTGGTATCGTGCCCTCTTAAGTAGTTGTTATTATTGTATCGCAAAGGGCATTGCTTATGTAGGTATGTATTTTAAGCAATGCAATATTATATAACAGGTTATACAACCCAAAGCTTTCTCCAGCTCATCTCGTTGTATATTTACTCGTTAGACGGCTACTGAGTAATATTTTGCTAATCTGTTTAATGTATTGTGTTGAAGTTATTTCCTCTTGGTTATATGATGATAACTATCCATTTTATTTCTTTTTGATATGCTTGGACTTAATGACATTATTATATATGGTAGAATACAATTTGAGATTTTTTACTATAAATTATTTGACATTCGTATGAGTTACAAGCGATATAGTGTTGTTACATTCATACATACCGTCACTGGTATCAATTTTACATGCACAACTAAACTTAACTGAACTAAAAATGAAAACAATTGGGATTGTTCATAATTTATGACCTGCTGTTTTTATTTATTTTTTAGAAAATATAGACTATTTTTAGCAACTAATTTCAATATTATTGAAATATTCATCATACAGATTTTTTTTTAAATAATAAAGTAAGTAATAAATTAAAATAATTTAAATGTTGTGACGTCATCATTGTACGCAATCTGTGTATTGCCTTTTCGTAATAGACTTAAGAGAGATTGCAATACATCTTTTCAAAGTTGCCAAGTTGATATAATAGACCAATTTCAACTCCACCATAGAGTAATATATCCTTAAGAACGCCTTAACATTTTAAGTCCTTCATTTCAAGGGTAAATAGAGATCATTTGGTTTTTTGGGAAAATCATCCTTAATATAGCAAATTTTCCGAAAAAAAACTAATGGATCATGATCAGAAACTCTATTCCCCGAAATGGTTTTCGAGTTAAGAGTTTAAAAAAAAAATGAACACTGCCAATTATGGCGTATTTTGATTTATTGGCTATTTTGTTGAACACATTTTTATTATAAAATCTGTGTATTATAGATAATACACAGATTTTATAATAAAAAAGTTCTATTGACAATGCCGACTTGATATTGCCAATCAATTATTATTTTTTAGTTAAGTTTAGTTATGCATGTAGAATCGGTACCATTGCTTTTTCCATGGCGTCAATTAGACTCGAATCAGATTTGAGTCTAATTCGCTCTATAGTCTCTAATTATAAGAGACTGTAAAGCGCCGTCTCTTACGAACCAATTATATTCTTTTGACCTCATTTATATTCATACATCTCGCCATACATATACTATAATTTTCTACTTTATTACAAAACTAGCTGTTGGCCGGAACTTCGTACGTGTGGAATTGAGAAACTTAACCCCACGGAATACAATTTTTTTTATTTCGTGCCTAACCCTAACAAATTGTTCAAAAAAGCCATCCTCTTAAACCATTCCATCTATTTAAAAAAAACTGCATCAAAATCTCTTGCGTAGTTTTGGAGATTTAAGCTCACATAGGGTCATGCATACAAAAATAACGACTTTGTTTTATAATAAGTAAAGAAATTCTCCGTGTAGTGACGGATGAAGAATACAAGTGTCACCACCCCATCTCCTCCCAAGAGTGCTGTAAAAGTCAGCTAAGGGATATTGCACACAGATAACATCCTCTGTGAAAGACGGAAAACTCGAAATTAAACCCTGTGCCAACACGCCTGGTCAGCGTGGCACAGTAGACCATAATCCTTCCAAAGTGGAGGAGGCCCGTGCCCAATAGTGGGACGTAACTGAGCTGGAGAGAGAAAAAGTAAAGAATATCATAAAGTAAAGAATATTAATCAATATATACAGTTCAAAGTAATTTTACGTTATACTTTTGTATACCATAAACTACTACAAAAACCCATCTCACTATAGTAACTGTTAATCTGTATACAAATTAATTACAGGTTGTAGAACTCAAAGGGCGAGGTTAGAAGGTATATCCAATTATTGTACTATTCCTCTTCTACTTCCGGGCAAAGGTCATCATTATAGCTAATACTTTCTATTGTTGTTTCTTGCGCTGTCATTATTAATTTTTTATTTATTTGTATAGGTTAATGACTTGGTCGGTGTGGTGTCGAATGAAAAATACAAGTGCCATCAACCTATTTCATCAGGGTGGTGTAAGAGCCAGCTAAGTGATATTATAAGTAGGTAACATCAACTGTAGATGTGTGAGACGGAAAACTTGAAACTAAAGCCTATGACAACAAGCTCACGCGGCATAGTATACAAAACAACAGTGGGATTTCTTCCCAGCTCATTAAGCTGGATATAACGCATAATGTGGAATTATGGACCAGAGGACGTTGTGTGAAAGGTCCATGAATGAATGAATAATAAATAAATAAATAAATATTCATGGACATTTCACACAACATGCTCTGGTCCCAAGCTAAGCTTATTACGCTTGTGTTATGGGTACCAGAATACGTATATAATACATAAACTACTTTTCTTTTGTAAATACATACTTATACTACATAGAAAACACCCAGACGTAGTACAAGCATTTGTATGACATTTATGAATATCACACAAATGATTGTCACAAGCGGGAATCGAACCCGCGACCTTGTGAACGGCAGTCCAGCACATGAACCACTACGCCACGAAGCCCGTCATGAATTAATATTGCGAAATGAGATGTTGCAAAGATATTTTTTTTCTACTTTTCAATAGAAATAGAGATTCTTCAACAAGTTTTAACACTTGTTAAAACATATATAGTATTTCATTTACGCAAAGTAGCTACCTACCGTCATGGTTTTAATTAGTTACCTATACTGCTGCACGTCGGCTACTTACCTGAAAAAATAAAAAAAGGGTTTTTATTATTTGCATAAACATAGCATACGATAAGCTGATATTTTTTTTATTAAACCCCTAGTTTAAAAACAACACGACTGGGATCGATTCTTAACAAATTCCTATGACGGACAGAAAAGAAGCAAAACGTTTCTCACTAATGCTTCACTCCTGTTTGTCGCATCGTAATGTTATATAAGTTATAGCCTTCCTCGATAAATTGAATATCTCACGCAAAAAGAATTTTTCAATTCGAACCAGTAGTGGTTCCTAAGATTAGCACCTTCAAAAAAACAAACTCGTCAGCTTTATTATAGTACTATAGAAGTTCCTGAGATTAGCGCGTTCAAATAAACAAATTCTTCAGCTTTATTTTAGTAGTATGTATATTTATTTATGTTTTTATTTTTTTCAAACTTTTTATACAATAATTGTACAAAGGCGGACTTAATGCCTGGGGCATTATCTACCAGTCAACCTTGGGAGGTGTAGAGAAGTTCTGTAGAAGTTCTGAAGTAGTATAGATTTAGTAAAATAGAACATTACCTACTTAGCAGCTGTATGAATCATCAATTTGCGGTATAACAAGGTTCTTAATGCGTGCATGATTGTACATGATATATTTGATAACATTATAATTTAATAACGTAATAATTGGTCATGTAAGTGTAATTGCAGCGTTTAGTGATAATTTAAATATTTCCCAGAACATGTAATAGTTGTTTCAGCTGCAATATTTGTATTTAGTTAATAAAATTATAACCGGTTATGCATTTAATTTATGCATTTAGTCCTGGTCTGTCCTGGCCGGTCCTAGTGGTCTGATTTTGACAATCTTGCCACCCGATTAAAAAAATTGGTCAAGTGCGAGTCGGACTCGCGCACGAAGGGTTCCGTACCATTATCTATGCAACATAAGGCAACGTTATTAGTATCGAGCAAGAAACGGTAAAAAAATCATGTTTGTTGTATGGGAGCCCCCCTTAAATATTTATTTTATTTTATTTTTAGTATTTTTTGTTATAGCGGCAATAGAAATACATCATCTGTGAAAATTTCAACTCTCTAGCTATCACCGTTCTTGAGATACAGCCTGGTGACAGACGGACGGACGGACGGACAGCGAAGTCTCAGTAATAGGGTCCCGTTTTTACCCTTTGTGTACGAAACCCTAAAAATCAACCCGCTCTTGCACTACCCGCCGGGTTTGGCCCTGCGGCTAAGGTATGTTACGTGTGTACCAGCTTAATGGGAAGCAGTCACTATAGCATATGGACATTTTGGAAAACTGTAGGTGGTGCTCTATCAGTTGCGACCTCCTCGGCAGAAAATCCGCTACAGGGTTAGTCGCTAAAGGCTCACCTTATTATATAGGTACAAGTATATGAAGGGTTAAAGTTTATCCTCCGTGTGGTGACGGATTAAGAATACAAGGGTCACCACCACATCTCCTCCCAAGGGTGCTGTAAAAGTCAGCTAAGGGATATTGCACACAGATAACATCCTCTGTGAGAGACGGAAAACTCGAAAATAAACCCTGTGCGAACACGCCTGGTCAGCGTGGCATAGTGGACCATAATCCCTCTAAAGTGGAGGAGGCTCGTGCCCAACAGTGGGACGTAAATGGGCTGGAGAGAGGAGAGGAAGGGTTAAAAAATTGGTAATACTAATTTAAACAGTTTTAATTACGTCACAAAGAGCAGTAGTTCAAATTTTAAAATAAATAAGAAGCTGGAAACAGAAAAATTGCTTAAAAAATCCATTGAATTTTAATATTAAAAGCATTAAAATACTGTAAACTTAATGAAGAATATTAATTCGCATCAGTATGCGTAAAAATCTTATCAGATTAGCGTTAGATGGTTTCGTTTCTATTTTTATGGTCAATTGTTAACTTTTTTCTATTTTATCAAAACGTGGCCACGTTTTATTAAAATTTGTATAAAAAAAGTTAACACTAGCCTTGGCTAATTATCAAAAAATTATATTTTATAAGTTTATAACAATAGTTTGGTTTTATTGGCGGTAATATTTAGGTAGTTAGCAACCGCATACTTAATTCATTTATTTTTACGAGTAGCTAGCTGGATGCGACCATACTTTTACCAGATGTATGGTCTAATATATTGACGATTCTAAGATTTGACGAGCCTCGTGGTTGAGTGGTTCATGTAACGGACTGCCGATCAAGAGGTTGCGGGTTCGATTCCCGCTCGGGACAATCATTTGTGTGATTTTTCTAATTGTCATACAAATGTTTGTACTGCGTCTGGGTGTTTCTATGTATTATAATTATTTATTTACAAAAGAAAAGTAGTATATATTATATTCTATTCGTATTCTGGTACCCATAACACAAGCATACAAGCTTAGCTTGGGACCAGAGGACGTTGTGTGAAATGTCCATGAATATTTATTAAAAACAAACAGCAGATCTAGTGTCTTTAGGTACCTACATCACTCTGTCGGCTTGAAGCCACTTACATATCTACGTGCGTGAAACTTTATCTATGTGTGTCTATGATACAGCTTATACGTCATACGAAACGGCATTATTCTATGAAGTAAGACTAAGTCAAGCTAAAATTACTTGTCCTCAATTTTGAACGTCAACCCACCATGTGGTATATCTGTGTCTGCGACTTCTTACGCGTGAAAAATGAATTATCGTATCACCTTTTAGCAATAAAAGTAGTCTATGGGTACATAAATAGTCTAGAGCCTGAGAAAGGACATATCTAGCTTCCTTACATCTAAAAGTATACTTAATACTTTCTATTGCAGTTATTTTAAAAATTGCGTTAAAATCCGTTGCGTAGTTTTGAAGATATAAGCTCACATAGGGACATACATACAAAAATAACGATTTTATTTTATAATAAATAAAGATATGTAAATGATATACTTAGTGCCCGTAGGTAATAAGGATAATGCAGGCGAAGCAGTAGCGTAAGAAAAGCAATGGAATAAATTAAAATCAAGCAACACACGTCATATTATTCAGAAAGCGGCGTACCTAAGCCACTTTTAGGTTTAAGTGAATATATCCATGTAAAACTTAAATTATGAGCAAGGAAAAATATTAACTACACTTTAACAATTCTATACAAGTGAAACTTCATTAGAATGGCCAAATAACCTTCATAGGATTGTTTAATTTCCCAGGTAACAAAAGAAAAATTAAATAAGTATTTTTTGTAAGAATATTTCCTTAACGCATTAAAAATTCAGGATTTACCGAGTGTCTTAAATAGTTTTAACACCTTCCTTCTTTTTGGTTTATAAAATAACTACCTAAGTGTATGCTTCAGTGAAATAAATTTACGTCTTCGTTATCCGCTTATTACAATAACACAAAATTGTATTAAACATTCGGCCAAAATTGCCATTTTATGAGCCACTACCACTTTATAGTAAGGATGTTTAAATATGCTTTTTAGGAACTACTAGGGGTAACCTTTCCAACCTACGTAAAATAATTCTCGTGCAGCGTCATTGTATGTGAACGTTTATCAACCTAGATATAAAACGTAATAGCACGAAGACTAATGTCCTTCATGCATCGCTTGATAAATATGTTATAGCGTGTTTAATTGTAATAATGTATTGATAAACCTTGTGTAAAAAAATCAATGAGATTGATGAAAACGGAAGAGAAAAAAAGTACAATAAACCTTTTAGATTTATGCATTTAGTGTTTAGACAATTTTACTAAATTACGACGACTTGCAAGGGTTTTAGACTTTTACATCAGAGAACCAAAAACTACAAGTTGCTTCCCATTGCCCTAGAGACTAAGATGACTCACAAGCCTACGGTTCACCTATTGTAAGCACTCGGGGTCGGCGCAACATATCCTCTTCCTCCATATTCCTCTGCCACACGTAGTCTAAGCACTTATCGTAGTCTCAGGACGAATACAATACCGAGAGTGTAGCTCTCGTGTCACCGTCGATGTAGAAACCATTTTAGGCCACGAAAAATGTGGTGAAAACCACAATTAAATCATGAATTTTCTACTAAATTCAATTGAATATTTACTGTCGTTGTTAAACACAACCCTTGCATTTGGATTGCACTTCCACTTAACATCAGGTGAACTGCAGCCATTTGTCTAACACTAGCTATAGAAAAAGACAATTAATGTAACAGTATTTAATATTCACTTTATTTACAGCGTTAATAATACTATTGTTAACTTCGTGATACTTTGAAAAACAACCAAGGCTGTTGCTTAGCAACGCTACGTTTTTTCGCAACAGTAGGTCACAGTTTACAACACGTCATGCTTTGATGGTTTGACACGCAAACGATGTTTGTTTGATAAGTTCGATGCACAATTGAGATATGGAGTACTTGTTTAAGATTCTTTTCAATTACGTAAACCTGTTAAAGTAACTGTTTTGTATTCTATTAGTTAGTTGGTAGAAAGCTGCTACCATCTAAAATGCTGACACCCGAAGAACACAATCAAAAACCCGTAAATTTTAGTTTTTTCCTAGTTATTTCTGAAAAGATATTCTTCTCGACACTATATCGCAATATTTAAAAAAAAATGAGCCGTCTTCATGAGAACACTTTAATAGTCTCTTTGATTATTTAAATGTACAATAAGTGAAAACAATGTGTTTGCCTTTGGCATTTAAGGGTTTTCCTCTATTTCTTTGGAGATAGCAATCAGATCCTAACCTTGTGCTAATGGAACTACATGGAAAGCATCAGCTTTCAAATAATAATAAAAAAATATTAAAATTAAAGCCCAGTTAAAAGTTAACAAACATAAAAACATGCAGACGAATTGACAACCTCCTCTTTTTTCGAAGTTAGTTAAAAATAAAAATATAGAATAATAATTATTTTTTATTTTTAGTTGTTTCTCCTGCCCACAAAATCGTCCGGGTTATTAGCAGTAAATAAAGACCTATCAACGAATACAAATATTGTACCGAGCTGACTAATCCAATTCATTTTCACTCTATATTTTTAATCGACTTCTAAAGGTCAATTCTAATAATAAGTGTCAATTCGTCTGTATGTTTTTAGGGTTCCGTACCCAAAGGGTAAAAACGGGACCCTATTACTGAGACTTTGCTGTCCGTCCGTCCGTCCGTCCGTCTGTCACCAGGCTGTATCTCAAGAACGGTGATAGCTAGAGAGTTGAAATTTTCACAGATGATGTATTTCTATTGCCGCTATAACAACAAATACTAAAAATAAAATAAAATAAATATTTAAGGGGGGCTCCCATACAACAAACATGATTTTTTTACCGTTTCTTGCTCGATACTAATAACGTTGCCTTATGTTGCATAGATAATGGTACGGAACCTTCGTGCGCGAGTCCGACTCGCACTTGACCAATTTTTAGATTATTAGTGGAGGTGATAAAATATATCAGTACAATAAACTCTTCAAATCACCAAATCTGTAGCTTTTCATTAGAACTTAAAAAGGATCTAAGTTCTTCCGTTATAATATTTATGAAGTAAATATAACGGAAAATACAGAAAATATTTGTTTTAGCTTACTTTTATTAATAAATAAATGTTTACTATTTATACAACAGTTAAATTGTCCTCAATACAAAGTGTGAAGAAATTAAAATTTTCAACAAGAATTGTTGCTAAGTCAATATTATTACAGACGATTAATCTATGTAAGTGGTTTTTATCGAGTTATTAACGTTTTACAAGGCTCTGTTAACAAGAAAAATATGTATGTAATTTATTCACATTTCAGCATGTTAAAAGTTCTATATAAGTTTCTGTATTAAACTTGACTCAACCGTAACTGAAGTTAGATATTTAGTCGACCTTGAGGATTGTCCCATAGACCGAAGGTAACTATATTTCTCAAGCGCATGTGAACACATACAAACAGTCTTGCATTACTTATTCTATTATTCCCTTGTGAACGATTGTTAAAGAGTAAACTAAATATTAATTATAAAACAATAACAATGGGCTAAGTTCAGGTAAAGTTCACATATTTCAAGGTTTGTGGTTGCAAAGACTACACTTTGAAGATATGGGCGTCGGATGTTGATGTATATCAAAACATTGGCAATAGTTGTATTGTTAGAGATCAAGGGTTAGGAAAGAATGGTGACGAGTCTACGCGTACAACTAAATTTAAAATAACTAAAAAATGAAAATTGATAGTGTCAATAGAACAATTTGGCAATGTTAACTGAGCTTTCTTATTATAAAAACTGTGCACTATAGATAAACGATTTTAATTACTTATTATAAATGTGTACAACGAACTACTCCGTGTGGTGACGGATTAAGAATAGAAGTGGCACCACCCCATCTCCTCCCATGGGTGCTGTAAAAGTCAGCTAAGGGATATTGGACACAGATAACATCTTCTGTGAGAGTGGGAAAACTCGAAAATAAACCCTGTGCCAACGCGCCTGGAAAGTGCGGCACAGTAGACCATACCCATCCCTCCAACGTGGAGGAGGCCTGTGCCCAACAATGGGACGTAAATGGGCTGGAGAGGTACAACTAACTAGCCAGTAATAGATATATTAACACCAGCAATTTTAATTTTTTAGTTAAGTCGTATTGGTACCATTGACTTGTCTGCCGCTCTCCCTCTTCAGCCCATTAACGTCTCACTTCTCAGAAAACTTCTCCACTTCGGAAGGGTTTGTGGTCTACTATGCCTCGTCGACCGGAGAATTGGCATAGCGTTTAGTTCGTTTGACGTCTCTCCAAGTGGTTGTTAACAGCTTATACTTATTATCCCTTAGCTGGCTTTTACAGCACCCATGGGACCCATGGGACCCCCCTTACAGCATCCTGGGGAAGGAACTTTCAAGCACCATAATGTACAATTTATTACTACTTAGTCTTGTTTTTTAAAATAGCATAGCGAAATAAAATCTGTTTAAATTAATATATTATTTTGTTATAACAAATGATTTTCTATTTGAATTTGATTTTTAGGGTTCCGTACCCAAAGGGTAAAACCAGGACCCTATTACTGAGACTACGCTGTCCGTCCGTCCGTCCGTCTGTCACCAGGCTGTATCTCAAGAACGGTGATAGCTAGAGAGTTGAAATTTTCACAGATGATGTATTTCTATTGCCGCTATAACAACAAATACTAAAAATAAAATAAAATAAATATTTAAGGGGGGCTCCCATACAACAAACATGATTTTTTTACCGTTTCTTGCTCTCATACAACAAACATGATTAATTAAGTATTGTGTGTGTTGTTTGCTCATTTATTAATAACGTGCCTTATGTTGCATAGATAATGGTACGGAACCTTTCGTGCGTGAGTCCGACTCGCACTTGACCAATTTTTATATAATTTTCTAACACTTGCGCTACTCATTTGTTAACGCTTAAGTTTTATTTTTAGGTTTTTGCAATTTTCTATAAACAATATTTTTATTTATTCCTGTTTCTATATTCTCATGTAACCAGTATCTAGATAGCATAACATAAAACTAAATAATCATGTTACATAAATAAAATATTAAAATAATACAAGTACCTAACGTAAAATATTATACAGAACTAGAAAATTCTATAAAAGATTTTTGTTATATTTTTATGTATGAGTAATTAAATTTAAGATTGCTTTAGATAGCATACAATTTGGATTCAGCCAGTTGCTACTGGGAGTTGTAGTTCTTTTTTAAAAAGAGTGTATTTATTTTTAGGATTCCGTACCAAAAGTTAAAACGTTACGTTTCAATAGTGCATTTAAAACGTGCCTACTTAAAATAAAAAAAATTGATTTTGACTTTGAAATTTTCACAATTGAAACATATCAGCCGATGATGATAATCATCATCATCATAATATCACGCTTTTTTCCCATGGGGGTAGGCAGAGACTATAGAGCACCATCTGATATGATCCAAACATACTTTCTTAGCTTCACCCACACTCATACATCTGGTCATACATGGCAGACGGTTGTAAGTGACATAACAAATACTAAAAACAAGAATACAAAATGTATTTAAAGGAGTTTTCATACAACAAACGTTTTAGTGTATCTTGATGATAGCCAAGACGACAGCAACGACAAGATTATGACAGCATGACGAATATCTTTACTTATTAAATAACAAAATCGTTATTTTTGTGTGAAGGTCCCTACGTGAGCTTATATTTTCAAAACTACGCGACGAATTTTAATACGGTTTTTTTAAAGGGTTTTAAGACAATGTTTTTTTTTGTATAATTTTTTAGAGTTTGGTATTTAAATTCTACGCGTATGAAGTTGCAGAAAACAGCTTCTTCCTTCCTCCAGCCCATAAACGTTCCACTGTTGGGCACGGGCCTCCTCCACTTTGGGAGGTATTATGGTCTACTGTGCCGCGCTGACTAGGCGTGGACAGGGTTTATTTTCGAGTTTTCCGTCCCTTGCAGAGGATCTTATCTATGTACAATTGACTCGTACAGAGAAGAAAAGGGGTGGCGACACTGTCTTATATTCTTAATCCGTCACCACACGGAAAACAGCTAGTACTATGATAATAACTATATTATTTAACTCTGCATGTGTGGTCAGTTTTTTAGTTGTTGAAAACAATTAGTTTTAAATACTATTGCGCATTTGTGGCCTCTTAATTCAATCTTAAACATGATTCGAAATACAACGACCTGTTGTTCTGTAGATCAAACAAATCGTGGGAAAACAATTAAAATTATTAATAAAACAATTAAAATTATTAATAAAACAACTAAATAAATTATTGTTGTAGATAATTTTTATGTGCAATATAAATAATATGGGGTTTAAATTATATTAAAATTACGTAATAAACCTTAAATGAACAGTAATAAATATCAAAGCATAGTTCTTTGTTGTATTTTTTGCTAAATAATTCTATAGGTTTATAAATATATATTTTTCGACAGTATAGGTAAATATATATTTTTAGAAATAAATTTTCTAAAGTTAGCAGCTTACTGCACGCGTTGGCTAACTGTAAGTGCAGTAAGCAGTTGTATATTAAAAATGTGAAAGTTTGTGAGGATGTTTGGATGTTTGTTACTCTTTCACGCAAAAACTGCCAAATGGATTTTGATGAAATCTTACAATAATGTAGCTTATACATCAGAATAAGTTATAGGCTACATTTTATACCGAAAGAATGTAATGTTCCCGTGGGACGATTCTTCGTGGATAGTACAAATAATATTCAATGATTTTTCAGTTCGCTTAGCAAATATTTTTTAAATGTGTGACTTTGAATATAGTTTTAATTGATATTTTTTTATTCGTAAAAAATTAATTGCACTAGACTTCTCATTATCTGGCTTAAGACAAAAAGAAGAAAATGGCTGTTTATTATTTATATGCGTTTCATTCAGGCTTTTGCCTAGTTAGTCACCTTCCTATTAAAATTAATATATCTGTATAAATAATTAATTGCAACGTTCATCTTGCTTACGCGTTGTTCAATATTTCGGTATTTATCACATACGTTGGTAATTCCGGGAAATCCTTGTTGCATTGAAATTTACTGAATGGCATCTTGCACATCCGATTTAAATCGCCAAAATACACTTACTACACTAACGTACTCGTAGTAAGACTAGTAAATGTATTTGGCGACTTATTTTAAAAGCTAATGTCGATTTTTTAAATAATAGGTTACACGTATGACCAGAAACTGTTGCAACATTACCAAGATTATGACGATAATATTTCGCTTAAGTAAAATTATCAACTGTTAAAATACAAGTAATCGTGATTCCTTGACGTGTGAATGTACGTTTCATTCAAGATTATTTATCTCTTCATTGTACTATAATACTATAACGAGGTCCTTGAACTATCGAACAAAATGTTTACATAGTAGAATGGCAAACAGTGTCTAGTGCAGTTTAACTGTTTTCCTAAGTACTTATTACTAAATAAACTAAATTATAATGGAAACAATGATAACCATAAGCGGGACTTGAACCCGCGACCTCAGAATGCCGTTCCGTCGCTCTCCTAACTGAGCTATTATGGTCCACGCAAATGTTTACCAAATTTTCCACTACAATCATCTCAATGCGAGTTTTAACATCGTACGGAAAAAACATCGCACATCGTTGTGTTTTCTATATTTTTTTTTGTTTTAAATCAAATTTTAAACATTAGATATATTATTTATCGGCTATTTATTTAAAGAAATATTTTCATTGAAATATAATTTTGTGCAATATTGAGACACGGAAATGTCCTACATCTGGTATTCCACAAAAAACCTATAGCAAACAATGAGGCTTAATTTTAAAATATGTTGAAAACGTATTTTTTCGTGACTTAAGCTCGCTGTCATATTGTTCCGGTATATTTTTTCTGTTATTATCACCATGTTGGATTGCGGAATGACTCGCGTACTAAATTAGACATGCCAATTTTTTTCGATAACTTTTTACACTGTCTAGCCTTGGACTAATTACTTGATGGCTTTCTAAAGCAATATTTAGTAAGCAATAATTCTATCAATGTCGGCACGCAAGTGATACGCAATGATATAACGGTGCGAATTCTACTGGAAAAACTGAACCTAAATGATATTATTTCCATTTCTTTGTTTTCTTCAAGACATATTAACGTAAAAAATAAGCTCATTCAAGGAAAACTGCTAGAGCTGTAACAGAGAAAACAGAGAAATCGACATAGTGTAACTAAAATATGAAAATTGATAGTGTCAATAACTGAACCTGGCAAAATCATTGACATTTTTAATAAGACAACTGTTTGATACAAGTGACAATTTTAATTAAAATAAATGTTTTTGTTTCAAATGTTTCAAATGTCAAATGTTTACTTTAAATCAAAATACACCGTAGTTGTTTCATTTAAGTTAATTAGGTTAACAGGTATCAGAATTGCCGTCAATATTCATTTTCTTCCGACTTAAGAATGAATTTATTAACAAAAGTAGTTGTTATCTTTATTGAATGCGTTTTTAATTAATGAGTCTGTTCCGCCACTGCATTTTTTTATCATGATGTTAAATGCTTTCCTAGGTAACTAAGTTCCTGCCGTATTCAACTTTACTTAGTAATACCTCACTACTTCGGTGGCATGAGTTTTTTTTATAAAAGCTACTTCTGTGGCATGAGATTTCTTTTCTACTTAGTAATCGCTATTTCATGACACGATTTTTTGCCTAAAATTGCTTTTATTAGAGAGATATAGAGTTCGTTGAAGTAAATTTGTTTAACGAGCAACCTTTTTAGAGTATCGTTGAACGAGAATGATACAGGAATGCAGTCTCTAGGGTAGGGGTGTTGAGCATAGAATCAAAATCAATTGTTTCGGGACATTTTTTCAAAAATGTCTACGTAATTTCCAACCATGGATATATACTGATACCATCTGCCTAATCAAATATAATCATTATCTTAAAGAAAAGAAATGGTCAGTTAATATGATAGAGTTATACTTAGTTAATAAATTCTAATTTCTTTAGTAGGTTTGTGTGAATCATATGAGATTAATTAAGATGAATATTATTTTTATAAAAAATGGCTCATGACTTTTTATATCCTCTGATTCATTACAAAATCTTATTAAATTTGTCATTGGGGTTTCCTTAGTTAATTATCATTTATAAAAGTTAAAATCAGGGACATTTTTGTCATGGTCATGTTACTTACAAATCTAATATAATACAAGTATTCTACACTCGAAATTGTATGTATCTCGTGCTAGTATGAATACGTCACGATGCACGACACGTGGTTGTGTTTGATTGCACGTGAATTCTTTATTTTATTTATTGTTTAGTTTATCTTTAGCTATTTTTGTCTTATATCAAGTGAATTTAGTGTCTGCTTCTTATTTTCTGTCAGATGGTTGAACCAGGAGCGTATTTTGAAGACAAGCGCCTCGGGCTATTTGGTTTGGGCGTCCTGCGCCCTATGCCATTTGATTTGGCGCTCCGTCTATTCGATATGTCGCCCCATAAATTGATCGAGAAGACTTAGACCGATCCTCGCAGGCTACTAACCCAGGACATTGAGCTATGCCCTTAGGGTAAATATACCTGTGGGGTCGAAACATACAGAAGCAGCAAAGAAGAGATGTATATTGATGTAAAAGATGATGATGATGTAAATGACAATGATGTAAAAAAAGTGAATTTTGAATGAATGAAAATGAATTTTGAAGGGAATCATGATGTAAAAGAAATGAATTTGACAGCAAAAATAGAAGATGTTGGGCCGGGCAACTGATTTTGTCATGTTGAAAGATTAATTTTAAATTATTAAAGAAATAATTTTCAAGTACATATATGAAATGCAGGCTTCAATTAAGTTGTGTCAAGTTTTTGCAAAACTTTCGACATACGAAACAATGGGAGATCAGTCAATGTAAGACAATTGATTGCTTTATTTGATCGTATTAACTATAGCATACCGTAACATTTCATAAAGCTATATTTAGCTTAAGAAATAGTATAATTTAGTAAAATCAAAGAAGAAACAGCCTTGACTGGAAATTATTTCGTAAAACAAAGAGAAACTCAAGGAGAACAATTGGGTTAAAATTAATGATTATTTGTTTTGTACAGCTATTGACAAACAAAATTCATTTCCGAACAGTTGAAATTCATTGTGACTATGAACGTTCGCTCTTAAGTGTGTTTTTCTTTACGGTTGCCAATTTATGGATTTAATACATAATGGGGTTCAGTGCCAAAGCTTATCGAGACTAGTTATAGAATTGAGAATCTGCTGTGCGTCCGTCTTTCTGTACATAAGTTAGTTCGTGGATTTAATAGAAAGGCCTTGCGGAGAGAGAAAATTATAATTTCTCCTAAATATTTTGGGTTTAAATCACAATAAAATAGGTATTTCAATGTAATAAATTAATATTAATAGATTATTTTAGTTTGCTATTTATGATGTGTTAAGCATGTGGTGTTAATGCAGTAAGAGTACTATGGCCTTGACCGCAACGAACAATAATGGCGTGATAGTGTTGCGTCTGAAACCCAGCTGTGAGAACTTGGTCTTAGTGACTGACTATTTAGGACAAGTAATGAATAGATGCATGTATGCATAAATTTGTAAACGTGACTTATACCGCCCTCTACCAATATATGTTTTGTTTTTTTTAATTAAGGATTTTTTTCTTGCAATCTGGAAAGCAGACCTAGTGTTAGGGCCTTAGAGCTACACCTCTGAGGCTAGGGAGGAAGCTATCTCTAATATTGCATTATTAGAGATACTCGTAGCTTCCTACAATTGCATGAAATAATGATTGTGTTAGTGAAGAACCTATTATCTTGTTTCATAATAATGAAGTGATTGGTGTGCGCCTTTATTCCGCCAGTATAATTCATAGCTACGCAGATTGTAGAGTCATGATAGGTTAAAACATACTTATATTAGCTTGGATATAAATTTAAAAAGCATATTGTTTTGTTATCATCTCGAAGAGGAACATAATTAAAGTGTAATTTGCCCGCAACTTCATACTCTAACCAAACCCTAACAAAATAAACAAAAAAACATCTTCATGAACCACTCTATCTATTAAAAAACGTCGCATCATAATCCGTTGCGAAGATTTAAGCTCACAAGCTGACATACAAAAATAATGACTTTGTTTTATAATAAGTAAAGATGTTTATAACATACACCAGCTGCTGCCCGCGTCTTCGTACGCATAAAATTTAGAAATCAAACCTTAACAAACAGAAGTTTACTATACCGCTCAATAGATGGCGTTGTACAGTTTTTTAATTCACACTATAGTTTGGTTAGACACATTAACACTTAAGCTCGTCAAAATTTCTGGAGTTTATTCCGCTTTTCGCATTTATAAATTAAGCAAGCATGTTTTTCCTAAATAACAGCCGCCCTTTTTCGTATAAAACTTAGCAAAATCTGTGTCCTTCTGGAACATGTAATATATGGTCTGAAAGCTAGAAATATGTTCTATTTAACATTATACCACATCCATAATATTTACATTAATATTTCAAAGATGCGTGCTCAAACTGTTACTAGTAATCTTTATTATATTATCTGCGCTAGCAATAAATTCTTCTTATAAAAATCGTTACTTTGACTTATGCTCTATATAAAGGACGGCAACCCATAAATTACAAGAAAATTGAATTAAACTGCCATTACATTACAATAATTTATTGTATTATAATGGAAATAAACGATTCTGTTGATGATTAGTCTTTGTAACTGTGTCACAGATAAATCTCAAGCAATTCTTTGCAATGATAAAGACAGGCGATCAATAATATGTGTTTTATCGTGTCTTTTACATCAAAAACTAAACTTGTACTAAAGCTTACAATTACAATACAAAACTTTTCATAAAGAACTTTCACATTAATTTAAGAAACTTTTTAACATTTCGGATTAAGAATACAAGCAACACCACCCCATATCTTCTCCATGATGCTGTACGAGCCAGCTCACGGATATACGCAGTTAACACTTATTGTGGGAGACGGAAGACTTAAACTAAATCCTATGCAAAGACTATAGACATAGTTAATTAAAACCCCTCCAGAATAGAAGCGGCTCGTAGAAGAGATGTCTAATGGTGCGATTGTAACGTAGTATGTTATTGAATATATATATCTATACTAGCAGACCCGGTAAATGTTGTTTTGTCATATAAATGTCAAGGGTTACTTAACCCTTATCACTTAGAGGTATGAAAAATAGATGGTAGCCGATTATCAGACCAGTAGGTAGTAGGTAGGTATTCAGTAGAATACGCATATAAAATGGGCATTGTTCATATTTTTTTTAAACTCTTAATTCGAAAACCATTTCGGGGAATAGAGTTTCTGATCATGATCCATTAGTTTTTTTCGGAAAATTTGCTATATTAAAGATTATTTTTCCAAAAAAGCAAATGATCTCTATTTGCCCTTGAAATGAAGGACTTAAAATATTAAGACGTTTTTAGGGATATACTACTCTGAAGTGGAGTTGAAATTGGTCTATTATATCAACTTGTCAACTTTGAAAAGATAAATTGCAATCTGTATTAAGTCTATCAAGAAAAGTCTATACACAGATTGCGTAAAACGATGACGTCACAACATTTAAAGTAATATCTTCAAGAATTTTTTAAAAATTCTGTATAGTGAATATTTCAATAATATTGAAATTAGTTGATTAAAATAGTCTATATTTTCTGAAAAGAATATAAAAACAGTAGGTCAAAAATAATGAACAATCCCCATTTCATAAAAATCGGTCAAGCCGTTTCGGAGGAGTATGGGAACGAAAATTGTGACACAAGAATTTTATATATTACGAGAATTTTATGTATTAGAAGAACATAAGTAGGGTTGCCTGTAAGAGATTGCATTTCGCGATAAGGCCGCCCTTTGTGCATTTGTCATTGTAATCTAATTTATATGAAATGTAAATCATTAATGTGCAAATAAAGTGTTATCTATCTATCTATAAATACTTATAAAATAATATTCTCCAACACTTGCGCGACTCATTCGTTCAAATAAAACCATTTTGTACGGATTTAGACGCGTGTATTTCTTGCAAGCGTACTTAACTATGCAGTCACCGTGGTCACGGGTGGCTTCGAAACGCCGGCCGGGCTAAAATTCAAAACAAATACACTATATATGTACTTTATATAGCTATACATACAGGTTTAAGACATAATTCCTAATAAGATATATGACTCATTGAATATGTGGTAATTGTAATACAAACCAGAATGTACAATATTATTTGAGTTAGCGGTTTTAGAACAGTTAGATATTCAATTCATCAATATATCTTAGACAAGCAATGACTCAAATTGTTCGTGTATGCGATCATTGACATTGCAAAGTTTATTGTACTATTATTGTATTTTAGTGCTATGATTGATGCTGTAAAGAACAGTTATCATCACCTTACATGTGAAAAAGGTCATAATGTTAATATTATATCTGAAAGGTATAACTTTGTAACGGCTGTTTTTTTTTTTTACAATAAAATAATACAATTAGCACAATATGGTGTATATTAGAATACGAATTTTTTTTCCCTTTCACTTTCCTAAAAAGGTACGTAAGGTGTTTATAACATGATTAAGCTTAAAAGGATATCGCATAATATGTGAAAGAAAACATATTTTTAAGTTCAAATTAGTGTATTTTTATCCCATTTGTTATTAGCTATTTGATTTATAGCAAACACCTGTGATTCTGAGGAGAGTTTTATGTCTAACGTTGGACCAATTTGAACTTTTAATTAATTATGTTAATTATGAAGCTGACATAACCTAATGACATTATAAAATTTACGATTACCATCTTTAATAATCAGATTTGTAGTTTCCATAAAAATAAAAATATCAATCTTATGTTATTTACGACTTTTGTGGTTTTGTGGCAATACATAACAACACGTCTTTCTAAAATTTTGCAATATTGATTTTTGGGGTTCCGTACCAAAGAAGTAAAACTATCCTACAGAGACCAAGGCTGTCCCAAAAGCCCAACTCGTGCTTGACCAGTTCTTCTCAGTTAGTATCTTGAGATGAAATAAAGATTTTTTTAATTTGTTTTTTTTTTCATTTTCGTAAGTATATTTTTTCAATAAATATTCGCATATGTGATGTAAAGTTTAGACTAGTTTTTCATTTCTTGGCTTATAGTTGGGGTATATACAAATACATACACAGGTTATAGATCTTCAAGTGTCTATAACTTTCGATATAATGATACCGTAGCATGCAGTATAAATCTGAACTGTAAATATAAATAGGTACGTAGTAAATTGAGAAAGTAGTAAAAATTAATTAGCCATAAAAAAACAAAAGCATCATTTAATCATTTCGATGCGACGGGCTTCGTGGTCTAGTGGTTCATGTAACGAACTGCCGTTCACGAGGTCTCGGGTTCGAATCCCGCTCGGGACAATCATTTGTGTGATGTTTATATTTGTCATACAAATGTTTGTACTGCGTCTGGGTGTTTCTATGTATTATAAGTATATTTTTTCAAAAGAAAAGTAGTACATATATGTATTCTATCCGTATTCTGGTACCCATAACACAAGCATGATATAAGCTTAGCTTGGGACCAGAGGACGTTGTGTGAAATGTCCGTGAATATTTATTTATTTATTTAAGGTCTTATTCATAATGACTTATCGGAGGTTTAAAAGCTCGCTAAAATAGGTACGCGAAAATTGTCATAACTTGTTATTCATAATGGTCTTTTTACGATAAAACGTTTATTATCTCTCCGATAAAATCTCCGTTTAAACCTCCGATAAGTCATTATGAATAAGACCGTTAATATTTTATTTATTGCAGTCGTGTGGTGATTTTCAAGGTCTTAACAAAAAAACAGCCCAATTACGAATAAAACTTGTACAATATTTATTTGTCATTTTCCGAACCTAAATAATGGGATAAGGACAGGAGAATGATGACAGTGAGTATTTGTTGTTGTAGCATCAACTGATGGTACTGATTTACATAAACTGTCAAACTTTCAGCTCTCTAGCTATCACCGTTCCAGATATAGATGGGCGGAGAGCAAAGTCTCAGTAATGGGGTCCCGTTTCACGTTATCCCTAAAAATAAAAGATTTTGGTTTTTTTTTATACTAATTATACGGATAAAAAGTATAAAATTGGCCACAGTTTATTTGAGTTTATTTACAAATGCCCACCTCAGTGTCATTTAAATGAATTATTGTCTAATTTTGAGCACCTGGCTGTTATTAATTATAACATTAGGTATAATTTTAAACATGCAGATACCGTTTGAAATTACGTGAGCTATCAATCAATGTAAGCTTTAAGGAAAAACTTGTGTGTACGTAGTGAGAGAACTAGTATTAGTTCTTAATAGTTATGTGAAGGTAGTATGAAATTCCGCTTCCTGATAAAACCTGGTTTAGACTTGTTACATATTATGTTTCTCGCTTTTCTTACGTATGTAGTCGTAATTAGATACACATACGTTTAATGCAGTAGAAAATGAAAGTCTAATACCACTCCCATACTAGGTATATCTTAATATTGGTACCGATTCTAGGTACACAACTAAACTTGACTTAACTAAAAAATGAAAATTGGTAGTGTCAATATAGCTATTACATGCTATTTCGTTGTACACATTTATATTAATTAAAATGGTTAGTCTATAATACACAGTTTTAATAATAAGAAACTTCAGTAAACATTGCCGAATTGTGATAATGACGCTATCAGTTTTAATTTTTTAGTTAACTTAAGTTTAGTTGTGCGCTCAGAATCGGAACCATTGTCTGGGAGCGATCGCAGCTTGCGATATAGTAGCCCTTTGTACCTATGGTATGTCTAGTAATAGCTATAAAGAAATCATTACTTCATAATCATCATCAAGCATACTTTCGACGAGCTTCGTGGTGTAGTGGTTCATGTAACGGACTGCTGATGAAGAGGTTGCGGGTTCGATTCCCGCTCTGGACAATCATTTGTGTGATTTTTATAGTTGTCATATTATATTGTTTGTACTGCGTCTGGGTGTTTCTATGTATTATAAGTATGTACTTACAAAAGAAAAGTAGTTTATGTATTCTATCCGTATTTTGGTACCCATAACACAAGCTTATAAGCTTAGCTTGGGACCAGAGGACGTTGTGTGAAATATCTGTGAATATTTATTTATTATTGATTTATTTATTTATTACTTGTTAAAAAAGAAAGTCGTTATTTTTGTATGTATGTCTCTTGTGAGCTTAAATCTTCTAAACCGCGCGGATTTTGATGCGGTTTTTTATAGATGAAATGGTTTAAGAAGATGGTTTTTTCCTATATATGTATATATATAGTTAAGTTATGGTGTATTGTATATTGGAGGAGTTACGGCCGCGAAATGGCGGGCATTAGCTATGTATGATGAAATTATATTTAAACGGAACAAATAATTTTCAGCTGATTGGTCGTGAAGGTCAGAGATTGTCTGTACATTTTATCACATACATATCGGTCACAAGTAACAACTAAAGATATTTGTTAACGCCAAAACACTTGCACGACTTACACCTAATGTTGTAATGGTGCAACATATTATTAGGTTTGCGCAAATACATCACGCAGTTCGATTTAGAAAGATTGTCGCACGTACCTATAACACTTTGTGTAATGTGATTTTGTTTATTGCTTAAGATATAATTTAGTTTTTAATATATGTTTAACATGATATAATTTGTTGCAGTCCGCTACATAAACTACTGAAACGAAGCGCCTGTCGCATCTGCATCATATTTTTGTATGGAGCATAATTTGGTATCGTGCCCTCTTAATGTAATCTTTGCAACAGACTTTAGGCATAAATTCGATAAAAGCTAGAAAAGTGCAGTGTAATAACAATGATTTACAAAATTATTTTAGCTGTTAGCAAGTTATGTAAACAGGAAGGCAAGAAAAAAGAGAATCTACTAAAAGCAGCTTATTTACTATTAGTTTAAAGAAGAGATTTTTGAAATTGACTTTTTATGTTTTTATTTAATAAATCAAAATTATAGTGCAAAATATACTCACTATGACTTGAACCCACTACGTCAGAATACCGTTCCGTTGCTCTTCCAACAAATTCCAAGGTATTCTTTCCTTTTCTGTCTTAAGAAAATACGAAGAAATTGCTTTCCTTAATAATAAATAATAATCATGGAACAAACTTCCACATCAATATTCATTCAAGTAAGTCACATCCGATTGTATTGTGTTGTAACTAATAAACGTGAATGAGTTGCTAATACATCTTTCTCACGACTATTATATAATTGTTCATTCTAAATAGGGTTGTCAATACTTGTTATATCGCTACTTTATCACATTTGGCAATCAGTTAGTTATTGGTCGAGTTGACAGCCCTTAACCTACAATGTTAACTGAGAATACTTTCGCGTCGAGGGTCATTATAGATCTATTATAGCTATCGGTAAAGTTAAGAGGGTACTGTACTCCTCATTTAGGTATTTGCCTTAGGTATTGCTATCCTTATTTCCGAGCGCCGCGCTGAAAGGGACAAATATAGATGAAGCTAATTTTACCTACAAATTCTTTGAAAAAAGACGTTTCGTACTTCCGTTTTTTTTCGCGAAAATTAAATCGATTTTAATAGTTATTGCGTTATATTATAGATAAAGAGTATATCTATGCTACTATCAGTTATCTTTCGCGAAGAAAAAACGAAAGTACGATACCCATACTTTTGTATGAAGCATAATTTGGTATCGTGCCGTCTTAACCGCAAGTAATAGCAATTCCGTAAGTAAAATTAATAAAATATAGGTGTTGTCACATTGGTTATTATTTTAATTTTACACTATTTTCTCTTTAATTTCTGAAATGAGTGTATATCGGGAATATCTCCCTAATCTATCTTATTATTATCTTCCTTTGACGAGCCTCGTGGTTGAGTGGTTTATGTAACGGACTGTCGATCAAGAAAGAGGTCGCGGGATCGATTCGCGCTCGGGACAATCATATGTGTGATTTTTCTAATTATCATACAAAAGTTTGTACTGCGTCTGGGTGTTTCTATGTATTATAAGTATTTATTTACAAAAAAAAAGTAGTAGTTGTATTCTATCCGTATTCTGGTACCCATAACACAAGCATACAAGCTTAGCTTGGGACCAGAGGACGTTGTGTGATATGTCCATGAGTATTTATTTAACTATTTATTTTATATCTGACATTCAAAAAACGTATATTATTTAGATCATAAATCTTCCAGTAGGTACGCAAATAATACTGCGGGGTGCAGCTGAAACTGTTATCAATACTAATATTTTAAAGCTGAAGCGTTTATTTGTTTGAACGTGCTAATCTCAGGAACTACAGGATTGAACTGAAAAATTCTTTTTGTGTTGGATAGTATATTTATCGAGAAGGGCTATAGACAATATAACATCAGGCTGCGACTAATAGAAGCGACGCATTAGTGAAAAATCTTTATCTTTATCTTTACTTCTTATAAAACAAAGTCGTAATTTTTGTATGTCCCTATGTGAGCTTATATCTTCAAAAATACGCAACGCAACGGGTTTTTTAATAGATAGAATGGTTCAAGAGGATGGCTTTTTTTGCATAATATGTTGGGGTTTGCTGTATATTGGATGAGATATGATTAAATTTGCCGTGAAACTCGGACGCGCGCGAGCTATAAATGAAAACGCTGCCTTATCTATGTGAGGTACAACAAACTAATGTATGGAGGAATTTTTCGCTTCCTATAGTTCTTCAAAAAAGTCCGCGAGGGCTATGTCTATCTTTTAAGGGAAACCCGCTGTACCCATAATAATGTCGAAAAAATTATCAAATTTTAAAGGGTGTTTTCAAAAGTTATTTATGTGTATATAGTAATACTTTTTATCAAATTAAATAGCTTGCAAGAAGCAATGTACGATACTTACCATTTAGAAACCAGATCAAGTATTAACAGATTAACAAATACCACACAATATATGTCATGCATGACATAACCTAAGAGTTATATAAAAACTGGATTAGATCAATTAATTGAATCTGAATCACATCACTTCGCCGTGTATTATACCTAAGTTTAGAAGTGGAGTTATTTCTTAGAGCATTAACCCAAAAGGAGTTGATATTATAAGGCTATTACCGTTAAAAAGGCACGAGAGCAATGTTCATACTCGTTGTGTACGAACATTGTCATCTCTTAGTGTGTGCGAGATGATTAAGGTCGGGTTGTACCTAGCGAACATGAAAATTATTTACTTTATAGTGCTTGGGTGCGTAACCTCGGCACCGACAATGTAAAATAATATTGAAAGAAATATATGAGAAACAACATTCAACATAGGATTCGTGTTTGGAACAGACATCTAGCTTCCGACTTTTCAAAAGAGCTTGTAAAACATGCCAACTTGTAATAAAAAAAATTGACTTTGACCCCGCCGACAAGGCAGTATATTTGTCAAAAAAAAAGCAGCGTGTGTAACTGCTCCTGTTGTTTTAATACTCTTAATACTCTCAGAGTAATTTATATGTTTATAAGTATTACTAACTTCCTTTTCAATAATCGATACGAAATGATAAATTTTTACGATCTGTAATTAGTAATTTATTCCTACTATTGAGGTTAATTATATTTGATTTTGTTTATTTGTCGTTTTGCTTAATGTCTCGTGAATACTCTGGTTCGGAGAAATTTATAAACACAATGATGTATGAGTACCTAATATAAACATCAAATCCTACAGTCAAACGGATCACATGGTTTTGCAGCAATTGTTAATACGTTAGCAAATGACCATGTATAATATACGAGTATATCTATACTAATTATTATAAAGCTAATTAGCTATTATAAAACACTGGTACGATTTGTAAAATTCGTTTATGGTTATATAGTACCTACCTACATTTATCGAGGAAAGCTATGTTTATATAACATCACGTTGCAACCAATAAGAGTTAAGCATTAGTGAAAACTGTTGAAAAACAAGAAAAATATTCCACATTCCATGCGTACGAAGTCTCGAGCAAGTATTAGTAGTAGTTTTCGCTAGTAATTTAATAAATAAATAGGGAAATTACAAATCATACCCACAATCTCCTGACGACAGTCCGCTATAGGAACCACTACATCCAAACACTAGATATATTATGATAAGGAAATGGCGTGACTGTATGCCTGTATGTTTATAGGCTCTGCATAATCACAAGGTATGAAGGCAAACATGATAATGTTATTTTATGTAAATATTTCAAATAGAGTTTGTATGTGAAAGAATTAATGAAATTGTTTATGTAATGTGAAATTTCAATATGTGTCGTCGTAACGTCATTTCATTTAGATAATCCAAGTTATGAAAGTTAAGTACTAGATGATCTTTAAAGCTGGCTTGTTTCTTGTTTGTTTGTTTGTTCGAACGCGCTAATCTCAGGAACTACTGGTTCGAATTGATAAATTGTTTTCGTGTTATATAGTCCAGTTCTTGAGAAAGGCTATAGGCTATATAACATCACGCTGCCGCCAATAAGAGCTAAGCATTAATGAAAAATATTGCACTAAGGGGGAAAATTTTATAAATTCATCGCAAATGGAGCCGCGGGCTTAAGCTAGTGGTTTAAATAAAACGGAAATATAATCAAAAACCCTGTAGCTGTATATTTTTCATGTATGTACTTTAAATCACTCTTCCCAATGACATACCTACTTATTTGACACTTTTAAAAATAAAGTTTGCATAAAAAAGTCTTTTAAAACGAAAATTAATACTTAGTTATTATTTTAAATAGGTTTTATAAATAAAATAATGATCCTTGAACTAATGACAAGAATATGTTGACGTGAATTAACAGCTAATATTTTTAACCCGTTCTTTCTTTGATTAATTGCTAACTCGTTGACAAATGAAAAACTGTTAAAAATAACAGTTATTCTTATAACAACTCTTGAATTAAGGTCTCGGAATGTATGCAGCAAATTGTTAACCTTTAAGAGGTTTGGTGTTTCTTATTATGTTGCTAGCTTTTGCCTTCGTATGTTTGGGATCTAGAAATCAAACCTTAACATGTTGTCCAAAAACTCTGACGGGCCTCGTGGTCGTGTGCTTCATATAACGGACTGCCATTCATGAGGTCTCGGGTTCGATTCCCGGTCAGGACAAATATTTGTGTGATGTTTTTAATTGTCATACAAATGTTTGTACTGCGTCTGGGTGTTTACTATGCATTATAAGTATGTATTTACGAAAGAAAAGTAGTATATGTTGTATTAAAGTTAAACCGATTTTAATTGTTTTTACGCTATATTATAGATGAAGAGTATATCTATGCTTTTATCACTTCTTTTTTTGGTGAAACGTTACCAAATATGTGGGATAGACTCTGCAACTTTACCTAAAGAAAACCGAAAAAAAGGTATTTTCGGATGGTCATATTTCCTTTAGTTAAAATGTATTTACAAAAAAAAGCAGATAGAGTGACAGAAGCATAGATATTATACTCTTCATCTATAATATAGCGTACAAATAATTAAAATCGGTTTTACTTTCGCGAAGAAAAAAGGGAAGTACGATACCCTTATTTTTGTATGGAGCATAATTTGGTATCGTGGCCTCTTAAGGGCGTCACAAACGGAATATTAAAATATATTAATACTAGCTGTCCCGGCAAACGTTGTTTTGCCATACTAAAAAAAAAAAAGAGGTTTTAAAAATAGATGTTAGCCGATTCTCAGACCTACTGAATATGCATACAAAATTTCATAAGAATCGGTCTAGCCGTTTCGGAGGAGTACGGTAACTAACACTGTGACACGTGAATTTTATATATTAGAAGATAAAGAGATCGTCTTTTTTCTATATACATCTGTCTCTTTCTCGCTATATTAATATTGATTAATAATCCGTTTGTGGTGCCCTTTATCCAACTTTAACCTACATTTTTAAATAGATTGCCCTACCGAAGTAGGTACCTACCGTCTTTGGCAACCATCTTTCTCATAAAATGAATAGTTCGCTTTTATAATAATACTACACAGATATAATTTGTTCATTGTGGTCTAGTGGCTTACAGTTCGTGACAATATCTTACGAAATAATCGTTTTACATTAATTTTATAAACATCACCATCACATAATTACAAAAAGTTTACTATTTTTAATTAAATTAAGAAATGAATGACAAATAAAAAAGCAAGGTTTTGTTGTCTTTTTATATAAAACCGATGTAAAATCCAAAGCTTGTGTATTCTCATGTGGCACTTACGAAATTAACGAATATCGAATCACTTACGAATCGACCATTTCGATATAACTAGAGGTAGAAAAATAAGGAAGAAAAAGGCATGTTGTACCAAACCCAAGTAGTAAATGCAAGGCAATGATAAATTTATCGGGTCTGCAAATAGGACGTAAGCTATTTTATTTATTTATTTATTTATTTATTCCAAAAACTTACAACTAACATTACAGGCAGACCTAATTCGTTAGTGCAGCGCATCTTAATTAACATGTATATGATAAAACGTATAAAGTTATCTTTGTGAATTCACTCAGTGTACAGTGAAATATGTCTATGTCTTCCGATACCAGGTTAAGAGTGCCAAGCGCTCGCGTCAGGGGCGCCTCATTCACCAGATTAGTGCGGCCACGAGGCCAGCAGCTGAGGCCGACGTCGTCGCCACACATATCTGTCGGGCACACTGAGATAAACTAACTCTAATATTTTGGCGTTATATATTTTTGCTCTAATCAATTTAAATATAAAAGAGACAAGTGCAAAATCACGCCTAACTCTTAGCTCGTTATATCCAACCATACCTAATATAAACAATACAATTTAATACAATACAATTTATAATCCTTAATCACAAAAGAAACTGTCCTTCACGCATGTAGAACTACAGAGCAAAGCTATACTTGTAATAATTATGCTGCTTTTAATATATGTATTATAGATAGACTTGTTGAAGGATATGACATTAGTGTCGTGTATAATAACCGGAAATACCTACACCTTATATGGCTTTTATATGCTTATTTTTGTATTTTATATGCGAGAAACAAGATATAATTGTTGCACTGCTATTAAACGTAAATCTTCTTTTAATCTCTAATACAATACCCCATCTACATTATTATAATGTTCTTCTAATATTATGAAGCTGAAGAGTTTGTTTGTTTGAACGCGCTAATCTCAGGAACTTCTGGTCCGATTTGAAAAATTCTTTCAGTGTTGGATAGCACATTTATCGAGGAAGGCTATAGGCTATAAAACATTACGATGCAACCAATAGGAGCGAAGTATTAGTGAAAAATGTTGTAAAAACGCGGAAAATTACCTTTTATAGCTTAGATAAGCTCATTTTGTATTTTATTTGCGAGAACCAAGATATAATTATTACACTGCTATTAAACCTATGTTTTCTTCTAATCTTTAATAAAATATGTCTACATGATATATATTCCCATAATAAAGGCATATGCCCGTGTGGTTACGGATTAAGAATACAAGTGTCGCCACCCCATTTCCTCCCACCCAATGTAACCTGCTATAAAAGCCAGCTTACAAAAATCGTAGTTTAGGCAAAGTATGGCTAGTTTTGGCAATAATTATGAAATACATGACTATTGAAATATGTGGCAGCTTTCCTTTCTAACAAATGACATACAACTGTTTTTGTTACTGCGACCTCGTTAACATATTGGTTTTGTATTATGAAGTAAATGCAAATGTAGTTAAATTACTGCAACATAATGTTCAACAAATGAAATACAATAATCTACTTAGATTAAAAACTAAAAAACACGCTTAAATATCCTGAATATTTTTTAAATGATTGCATTGTCATCAATACTCAATTCTATGTTACCTACTTACAAAACGTTGATAGTTTATGTTGTCAGATACATAAGTTTCTATTGTCACATGTTGTCAGAATCGTAGTATGTAAACACAAGTAAACAATTATGATCTTTATACCTGATTCTATAAACAAAGCGTTTTTATGTGAAATTATCTGATTGTATATGAAAGGCATACGTAGAAACACAATAATCTTGGTGAGTCTACTCATATACAATTAAACTATTACGTGTATAATTAAAAATACAAGTGTGTCATAGTGATACTTCAACATGCTATTCTAGTAATTCTGATCAAGGATTATTCTTTTAAATTATTGCATTGCCATCGGTCCTTGTTAGGTGTGCAAAATTTCAGATCAATCCGTCTACTGCAAGTGGCTAAAAATCGCTTTCAAAGATTCCTATACACAGATTAATACATTGATAGATACTAGATACATACCTAACTTATAAAAGCGTGTTAAAAAGTAAAAATGTTTAAGACAATTAAAGTTAGTCAGTTTTAAGTCAAGTTTCTTATTCATTAAAGTTCGCTCTTACCCTCTTTATCCAAATCAACATCCCACTATTGGCCACGGGCCTACTACGGTTTAGGAGGGATTTAGGTCTAATCTGCCGCGCTTACCAGACGTGTTGACACAGGGTTTAGTTTCGAGTTTACCGTCCCTCACAGAGCATGCCCTCGGTGTACATAACTGATTTTAACAGTACCCTGGAAAGAAAAGGAGTGGTGACGGTTTTATTATAAATCTTTTAATCTTCATTGTAAGACGCTAATTACGATAGTTCAGTAAATATTATTGAATCCTTACTTCTTACGGCACGTTAGGCGAAAAAATTGAAAGTAAATTTTTAAAAATTCTACGTATATGTATGTTTATGACTCCATACTTAGAATTCAGGGTTTTATAAGGATAAAAAGAAGATTAAACTGTTAATTTATAAGTACAACTAATGAATGATTGTTTATTTCAAAAACTTCGTAAGAATCGGTAAAATATTAGCCAGACAGATTTACGTCAGTAATAATGCAAATATTATTTACTAGCTGTTGCCCTCGACTCCGTCCGCGTAGAATTTAGGAAATTTTCCCCGTTTTTGCAACATTTTTAACTACTGCTTGAGTGAGAGTATTATAAACGTAAGAGTAAACAAATATAATCAGAATGAACGAACTGCTAAGCTATCAGGAGTTACACGTGTTATTGTGAGTCAACCATAAAATATAGATATGTGCTGTTCGGGATATTTTTTAGACAATTTTATGTAGAATATTTTCGTCATACATGATTTCTATGTAACTTTAACTATTAAGGCTACACACGCGACGGAAGCTTAAAAAATGGAGCACCTTTTCCCGTTTTCCCAACATTTCCCTTCACTACTCTGCTCCTATTGATTGTAGCGTGATGAAAAGTATACTATAACCTGCCCAGGAGTATGAAGAATAATTGTACCAAGTTTCGTTAAAATCCGTCGAGTAGTTTTTGTTTCTATAAGGAACATACAGACAGACGGACAGACAGACAGACAGACAGACAAAAATTTTACTGATTACATTTTTGGTATCAGTATCGATCACTAATCACCCCCTGATAGTTATTTTGAAAATATATTTCATGTATAGAATTGACCTCTCTACAGATTTATTATAAGTATAGATTTACTACAACACTGTCCTCGTCGAATAGTGGCTTTGGGTAAAATGGGTAAAATTCCTGTCGTTTGTAGGGTGATATTAAATAGCTTATATGTTTTCTCGATAAATGGACTATCCAACATAATTTTTTGTAGCAATTAGCATATTAGTTCCTGAGACTAATGCCGGCAAATATTTGTTAGTTACGGTTTTATCATATGATATTGTACAAATCTTTGTATTGTATGAGATTGTATGTCATTTATCATACTGTTGTCAGTATGTAGTCAATATTTTTAATGGCTATAATTGCGTTAGTTTATAAAAGTGTCGTTAATAAATTATGTAAAGAATTGTGTGAAAGTGCAGGAAATATTAATTTAAAAGTAAATCGGAAAATGTCCAGCATTTAACTTAAAGATCATGTATGAATTTAAACGTCGCTATTCATTAAGATTAATTGCTAAGTTTTATTAGAATATGATGCTGGAGACCAGAAGTCCAAATTTTGTGAATTTTGAAATTTCGTCAACGCAACTTGCTTTGTGTAGTATTATTTGCAAGTTTTCATCTTTATGCGAACACCAAAATTGTACTTGAACGCATTATTTGTTCATATCACCTTCTCTTCAAAGCATTGCCTTGAGGGTTGAACGGCTGATTGAATCGCCAAGGTGTAGTTGCTTTTTAAATACACATAGCTTTGTATAAAATATTTAAGTGATTATTAAGAGGTACATTAGTAAAAAACTTTCCACCGTAGTATCCGTTCAAATACTGTATAAAAATAATGTTAAATATGGTGGATTTGTGAGGGCGTTAAATACCTCTGATTCTCATCCAAACTGAGATAATATAATAATCGAGGAATATTTAAAAAGTGTAGGTATTTTTTTATATATATCTATCTATTTGTAACAAAAAAGAAATCGTTCGCAATTTTGTTTTACAACGAATTGATCTTTGGGAGTATGACTTTAAATTGGATTATTTTAAGACAAGGTGAAATCAAGTTTCGTTTAAAGTTGATGGGCTTATACTCGTAAATAGCAAAAATTATGAATTAACGAATCCAAATATTTATTTTTCCAAGGTCTTACATTCTTTATCATTAGTTTCTTACGGTAGGCGCTCATTATGGACTAGAGTGTGCTAAATGAAACGTCTTTAATATAAATCTTATTTTATTTTACTCCTCTTTCCACCCCATAATTGTCTTAAAGATATCACTTTATGTGGTAAGGCCAACATTCGTTCCTTGTCATATGCTTCTTACTTTTATTTCAATGTTTATAAAGTGTACAATAAAGATTTTGATTTTCAGCTTAGAAAGACTATGATGGAATCTTGATAAATAATAAATAATAATATAAAATGTTCATTGACATTTCAAACAGCGTCCTCTGGTCCCAAGCTAAGCTGCTGTATTATGGATACCAGAATACGGGCAGACTACATATACTACCTACTTTTCTTTTGTAAATACATACTTATTATACCTACATAGAAAATAACACCCAGACGCAGTACACACATTTGTATGACAATTATAAATAAATAAATAAATAGTAAATATTCATGGACATTTCACACAACGTCCTCTGGTCCCAAGCTAAGCTTATATGTTTGTGTTATGGGTACCAGAATACGGATAGAATACATAAACTACTTTTCTT
Organism: Orgyia antiqua; assembly: GCA_916999025.1. Taxonomy (NCBI): domain Eukaryota; kingdom Metazoa; phylum Arthropoda; class Insecta; order Lepidoptera; family Erebidae; genus Orgyia; species Orgyia antiqua. The sequence goes on from OU779866.1 coordinate 31,191,426, forward strand.
TTGTAAATACATACGTATAATTACATAGTAAACACCCAGACGCAATATCACACAATATTTTTTAAATATCACACAATTTATTGTCCCATGTGTGAACGGCATCAGTCCGTTACAAAAAACCACAGAACCACAAGACCACAAGGGCCGGCGAAATGTAGCGTTATTAGCTTTAGCTTGGAAATACTGTGATCTTTGATTGTCTGTTTAGGGACATCACACAAAAGAGGTTTTTAAAGTTATACTTTTTAGCGGAAGACGACGATACGCATTATGCATTTAACCTTTGTCTCAATAATGTGTTTACTATGTTTTGGCAATAGAAGCTTGCTTTTCACTTCAAAGAAGGACACAGATCGTTTCTCAGATGCTTGCCAACTTGGCAGACTTTACAAATAGCAGTCATTGCGTAAATCTCTCAGGCCATCAGTTCTCACGTATATGCTTCATATTTTTAACAAGCTATGATTAATTACTTACTAACTAGATAATATGAAATAGGCATTATTGCGTAGAATTTCAACAATATAACATAATCTATGTTTACTGTAATTTTTACAACGCAAAATATTTTAAATTGATAGAAAATCTATTTTTCGGATTATATTAGAAAGAACTCTTTTTCAATAAAAACTTTAATGGTATAATGACTTATCGGAGATTTAAACAATAACTTTGAGATCAAGAGGATGGCTTTTTTGTATTATTTTTTAGGATTTGATATCAAAATTCTATGCGTACGAAGTTGCGGACAAAAGCTCGTTGTAACAATAAAACACCATACACGCATAACTAAAAACCATTATAAACATAAAATTTTATCTTAAGTCAGCATAATATAATCTTGATTTGAACAGGTTTTATCTTTTTTCTACAAAATGTTATGCTTTACTGTATTGTTAATTTAAGAATGATTTTTTCCCACGTTATGATCATTAAAATGAGTAGCGTAGTACGTTGAAATATTATAGCATGTAATTATAACAAAAAGTTACGGTATACTGACTTTTATTTGTTTAGAATATTTAAACACAGATGGCGTTGTTAGCAAAAAAAAAAAGATAAATATAGCGATAGATCAAAGTGAAAAAGCTCTAGGCAATGATGCCAACTCTACGAGCACAACTAAACTTAACTAAAAGTTGAAAATTTATAGTCTCAATAAGTTTACTTTGAATTTTTTTTATTACGAAAATTGTGCACTTAGAATTGGTAGCTTTTTTATTTTACTAAGGAAAAGTGAAAAGGATTCCCTATCAAAATCCACTACGTCGTAGTGAAATTTACTGTCATTATGATTATATTGAAATGATAGAATATGTTTGATTAGCTTAATTAGTGTTTATAAGCTAAGAAAGTGTGCGTGTGTTAGTGTGTGAATTTAACATAGCAAATATTTTGTAAAACTCTTTTTACAATTAATGTAATTATGGTACTTACTTACCTAGCATATGACATAGTTGCCTGGAATAGTTAATTTTAGGTGATAATAATATAGGCTAATTGTACTTAGTTTTGAAACTATAGTTTTTATTTTTTTCAGTGGGTCTGTAAATAGTCGTCGTTTTGCATAAAGCCTATTAAAAACCTAATTAAAAACACTTAAAAATAAAAAATGTTTTGATATACATTAATCATCTATCCATCAGTCTCTCTCAGTCCACCGCTGTACATAGATTTAACCCCATAGAACGTATATCGTCATTCGACCTTGTTGGAATGAAATCCGAAACAGACATTATTGAGATTTTTTAACTTTACTAGAACGTTAATGTTTCGTTAAGTATTCAGTATTATATTATAATATCTTAAATGTTTTACGTATTCGTGTAGTAGAATAATAACGCTACATTTACCAAGATCACTTCATAAGGTATTTATGTTCAGAATGTTGTTTTATTCAGTGTTTATTTGTATTTAATTAAAACAGTTAACATTGAATTATGCCCATTTTTTAAATTATAAAATAACATGGTGTAGTTATGCAGACTGCCTATTATCACATTATTATAAGTACTAGTTATTGTCGGGTGCTTGAATACTTTCCTCACTCATTCGGTTAACAATATCATTCACATACTGTTAGAACGTTCTGTTACCACGAAATGCATTGACAAAATATGAATCTCCACAAAAACCAAATGTTTGCCGCAGTTGATGAGTGTTTTTGATATGAGTAATGGTGACGGATTAAGAATACAAGTATCACCACCCCGTCTCCTCCCAAGGGTGCTTTAAAAGTCAGCTAAGGGATATTGCACACAGATAACATCCTCTGTGAGAGATGGAAAACTCTAAAATAAACCCTGTGCCAACACGCCTGGTCAGCGTGGCACAGTAGACCATAATCCCTTCCAAAGTGGAGGAGGCCTGTGCTCAACCGTGGGACGTAAATGGGCTGGACAGAGAGAATGAAAATGCTGTTTTTCATACCCCTCCAAGCCACGCTTTCCTTCAACGATGGTGTATTTTGAAGTTAATGAAATTGTTATGTGCTGTCTATTGTTATCTGTGTTGTTACATTATCGATAACAACTCCATCCAAGAACAATTCCAGAAGCAATGTAACACAGGTTTTAATGACCGTCAAAACTTCAAGTTGTTTAAAATACCAAAAAATAATTCGATGTCATAGATTCGTAACATCGAAGCATTACGAAAGTAATACGACTCTAAACCGAAAAGAAGTCTAAAAAAGTCACCAGACAATGCGAACGTGCCATAATAACATAAGAAAAAAATACAGAATTATGAAATCGTTAGAAATGTGTAATTAACCTACATACACATAGAAACAAATATAAGTAACAGAATAGAAAACTTGCTAAATTGTCATTAAAATTGACACAACGATTGTAAATAGGTATACACACTACGTCATTTAAACTTGTTTATTAATTTACTTAAAGTTAATTTCCTTTTGAAATTCCGATGAAAAGTCTTTTTTTATACAACTACCACCTAGTAAACAAGCATAAGGGTCACCTGATGGTAAGTGGTCACCGTATGCTATACTTAGACATGTCTCACGCGTCGCCGAACCTGCGGAAATTACTTCTTTTTTGGAGAGTATGTGTTGTAGTTTGATGAGAAAACTTTGACAGGTAGTTAATTTCAAAACTTTAAAGTTGAGAAGAATCAAACAAATATAGACCCTGGGAAAGGACAAGCTATTTTTGATGCGGAAAACTGTGTGCAGTGATTCCAAATTCTACAGGTGCAAAGTGACAGGCAACATTAGTTATCTTTATGCTCTATTAATCTATAAGGTCAGGAAAAATTCTTACCAATTTGAAAGCTATAGTTTTTAGCAGGATCTTATTTTGGTGACCAGGGGGCTAATTTGCTGCGTCGCCTTTGTCAGCCTAGATGTTATTAAGATATGCAGCTTTAAAAAATCTTGCTTGGAATGTGCTTTACATAATTACATATTCAAAAATACTTAATAGCTATGCTTAATATGATAATTCCTTTGTACATTGATCATAATGTAAGTCTTAGTATAATTTAAGAAAAAAAAAATGTCACGATATCATTTGAATAAAGTCGTTACATTAATATTTAATGAATAATTCATTAGCAAGATTTTTATCTTGATACAATATTTACTTTAATAAGCGTCTAATCAAAGTATAATATTTAACACCTTATTGTCGTGTTACATACATTCCTTGGTAGTATCCTAAAAATCATTAAGAGGATACCAAAATAGCTTCGTGCATTTTTCTATGTACGAAGTTTTCATTGTTTCTTTAGATTGAATGGCTAGAGCTCTGATTTTTAAGTATATGTTTTTTCAAAATATAATCTAGGATCGCATAAACTCAGAAACGCGATTGAAAAAAGTTTTCTCGATAGAAAATCTTAGCGAAAATACCTCTCTCATTTCTTATTTTTTTCATTTGTCGGTCTATTATCGCGTATTAACTAATGAAATAACTTTAAAAACATAAGTAACTATTATATATAGAAACACGTAAATCAGAATTAAAATATATTTAGTAGATTTTGAGTAAATAGGAAAAGTATCCCTAATTCTTCATTTTCTGTGCCTACTGGCTGTGTTAATATGTACGTGTCGGCGATGATATACGATAATATTGATGTAGGCCCTTAAAACTAAACCAATCTTTACGTCTGTACTAATATTAAAATAATAATTTTTTCAGGGTTGGCAGTTCATTTATCGAGGAAGGCTATAGGCTATATAACATCACGCTATGACCAATAGGTAATGAAACATCAGTGAAAAATGTTACAATTACCGGAAAAGAAATCTAAATTCTACGCGTACGAAGTGGCGGGCAACAGCTAGTCATAAAATAAACTTAATCAAGTTAGACATTTATTACTTTCTAGATTATCAAATATCTATTTCACTAAAGTATTCGCAATTTAACCTAAGAAATAAGAGACTTAGAACATTATTTTTATTTGAACAGCTAAATGCAACGCAATAATATATTGTATAGTGAGTGTTAAGTCGGAAGTAGAGACAAATGAAGTCGACGAGTCCGAGAACTAGGAAGAATAAAGTTACGAGATTGTGTGAAAAAGCAATTACAAAAAATTATGTAAGTCAATGAAGGAGATAGTTGCAAGCCTTGGGCTTGAGATACGATCGAACGGTTAACACTTGGACAACAAATTGTCTCTGCATACAAAAGATCAGCTAACAAGAAAATAACATCTTGGTTTGGACATGGTTACATAGAGACCTGCGTCTTTATAAATTAGTCTAACGCACCTATTTAATTTTAATTTAAAAAAAAAAATCTTAGCAAGTAAGTAACTTGCTAAGATTTTTTTTCATATTACTGATATAATCGCCTATTTAAATTCATTCTTGTTATGAGAACAAAAAATAAATAGATTTATTAATCTGAATCTGAATCGTTTATTTTAGTTTATTTACATATTTTATTGGACCTTGAGAAAACATAAGGCGAGTCTAACCGACTGAATCAGTAGTAATTCAGGAATTTATGCAAAATGTCGTAGATTTAATTCCAATTTAGGACAAATATTTGCGTAGTAAATATATTATATTGAGTTTGTCTGCGTAGATAACTTTTGCAAAACGAGCGCAACTGAACCATTTTGCTCAATAGTATTTCATTACTGTTTAATATTTTTCAAGGCGTAGAGTATATCAATTATCTTACCCCTAACTATTACAGACACAAAGTTTTGATATAGGTAGATCTACTATATAATAAAAACTAGAGTAAATATTCACATTGACAGGTTTACTGAAGCACAAGTGATTTAAGAGGTGAACAATAAGGTGAATGTCATTATATGTGTCGCTGAACCAGTTTTCAAAACTTTACTTAAAACAACAGCATTGTAATATATTGCGAAATATAGAAAGATTTCTTCACACATTGATTTAAGTATTCTAAAGGCATTCGAATGATGTGCAAACTTGTTAAGTAAGTAAGAAAGATGTTCGATATCTACCAATGGTGTTTGAAATCAAGTAATCGAGACATGTATCTCGTTTAACCGATGTTGCTGTTATGTAATCAGTCGACATCGCGATCAACATGCTGTATGCGCCAAGTTTCACTTTCAAGTGAGTTACGGTTTTACCGCATGTCGTCCATACACGAGCGTTCAGCGATCCGTAACACTTTTAAAAACGGTAGTGTTTGCACAATTTCCATACGATGAGTATCGAAACTCGAACAATTTTACGTATGATTCGTATCAAAGTTAAATAGTTTGCGAAACGTGCTATATTATGTACTTATGCTAATCACAAATATGTGGTTCGTAATTTGCACAGTGTGGAAGGAAAGAACAATGACCGCTTTGTAAACGGTATTACGCGGTTTAATTTAAATAAATACGACCACTATGTGCGTAATTTAACTTTAATTATTGTATTAATTTAGGGAAATAGAGCTATGCGTTTGTAAATATTATAAAAACAAATACAATAGCATTGTACTAATTGTATTTTCTTTAACTTTTCGATGTATTTTTGTTCTTGACCTACATCATCAAATGTCAAATGTTTGATCCATTATTGGAGCCAGTTATAGAATTGGTGAAAGTATTTATCTGTAACGGGTGATTGACACCAGTTAATTTAAATGCTATATATCCAAGGTTGGCCCATTGTATTCATATAAATGTACGCCTTCTTGTCTCTTATTGCATGTCTATCCTGCTTGTTCTATTTATCATTTATCTATCATACCTACCTATAGATTACGAATAAAATTTAAATATCGAATGTCTAATTATTTGTGCAACCATTTTCATTGTCACTTAATTTGACATTATATTAAAGTATTGTCTCCTTATTGTTTAAAGAACCTTAATGCATTTGTGAAATTTTAATGTATATATTAAATTTAATTCTTTCTCTCTCTTCCACCCATTACCTTCCCACTTTTGGGCACGGACCTTCTCCTCTGTGGGAGCGATTATGGCCTATCGAGGGCTGCGCTGACAGGGCGTGTTGGCACAGGGTTAATTTTCGGGTGTCCCGACTCTTACAGAGGATATGAGCTGTGTGCAATATCCCTTAGCTGGTTTTTAAATCATCTTGGGAAAGAAAAGGATTGGTGACACTTACAATCCGTCACCACACGATATACTCTTCATTCCTACGTATATTAATTGGTATTTGGATCTACGCGTATCAAAACGTTTGGAGAAACGTTTTGATTTTGTTTATCTTTGAAGCTGGCTCTATTTAAGCTTATTATCTAACTTCCTGTATTAATTAGACAATGCATAGAGTATCTTGCTTAATACATAAAAGTAAAAAATGTTATAATAATCGTAGCTAATTGATTAAGTAATTCAATTTGTGATATTTTTTTTTAGTTCTTGCCGACGTTCATACCATTTAACTTTGTTGATTGATGTTACAATGTTAGAATTTAAGCAATTTTGTTGTTATGTCATGTAAAAGATTTTGCCTGCGACTTCGTTTGGTTATTTTAAGCATCCGATCAAAAATGACGTGCATGTTAACGAACTATGGGTGTGTTATATAAACATTGTCTAAGATTGTATAAGTATGTAAATATTTACAAAAGAAAAGTAGTATATGTAGTCTATCCATATCTGGTTCCCATAATACAAGCTTAGAAATATAGCTTACTTTGGGACCAGAGGACGCTGTGTGAAATGTCCTGAATATTTATTTATTATTTATTTATTTATTTGTATAATTTGTTAAAGTTTGGTTTTAAAATTCCACGCATACGATGTCGCGGGCAATAGCTGTTTAGTCATATATAGAAAATTTTAATAACAAACATAAATACAGTCGAATTCTTACTTACATATCGATAAAAAAATTATTGGTTTCCAATTTAATAATAACCATATTAATTTATATGGAATTTCGTTACAAATAAAGATTAATGTTTATAAATAACCAATTTATAATTTATATCGAATGCTCCGTAGTAGGATTGTAGGTCAGTGATAGGTGCTACGTTTTATAGTACCTATTGTGTAACGAACTGTAACCTGCGGTCAAACTCTTAATTTGAACATTCTTAGTTCTTTTTTTTGGTTTGGCATCTTGCTGTTACGCATAACCTCTTCATTTAGGAAGATTTATTATTGGTCTGTGTGATAAAAGATTAGAATTTGTAATGTTATGTGAATGTACCATGATAGCATTCATAACTAATTAAATAAATCAGAATGAAATTGGTTTAAAGCATTTGCTTTGAGTCTTTGGTTCAAATCTATGTAATAAATATTACAAGTGAGATTTGAACCAAAGACTCTTGGAACTACAATCAATGGAACGGTAAAAAATAATACATGAAAAATATATATTCACGGACATCTCACACAACATCCTCTGGTTCCAAGCTAAGCTTATATGATTGTGTTATGGGTACCAGAATACGGATGTACTACATTAACTACGCTTCTTCTGTAAATACATACTTATAATACGTAGAAAAACCCAGACGCACTACAAACATTTTTATGATATTTATAAAGATCACACAAATGGTTGTACCGAGCGGGAATTGAACCCGCGACCTCGTGTAAGGCAGTCTGTTACATCAACCACTAGACTACGAGGCCTGTCATATTATATCGGTACTACAATCCAGTTTACTCAGAATAAACGATTTAGTTCAAATGGAACTGGATGTTGTTTTGTTATTGAAAGTGAATGCTTATGGGTCAACGATCGGATGTTATTTTAAATATAGCACACGCATTAGTTTTTATGAGGAAACTAAAATAATACATTGACTCATCTACGTACAAAAACTTACGTTGATTGATTTTTGAAGTACAACTTCTTTTAACGTGGTTGGGCAAAATTATGAGAGTAATTTTTTTTACGATGCATGCGCATACCGTCTGAAACTAACTTTATCAGTCTGTCGGTCACTCTTTTACGCTAAAACTACCTAAATGATGGGAATAAAATTAATTACTCAGATAGTATAATCTAAGAAAGGAAATAAGCTACTTTTTAGTGCAAAATGATACAAATTATTGCAAATCCACACGTAGGAAGTCACAGGCAACAGCTAGTATGACATATACTTAATTAAACACGGAATCTAGACACTACTTAATTATAAAGTATCTATTAATTTATATTTTAAACATTTTAGCAATAAAATATACTTTTGCTTCCATGTTACGAATATTTTATATTACTTTCCATAACTTATGTTGACAAACGAGACAGACAGATTAGTTTCAATATACAAAGTTATATATATCTAAAATGTGCCAAATATTTATTGTAACAATATAATGTTTACTTTTTGGGTCAAAAGACGCACAATTCGAGTAAATAAAGTAGGTTATAATTATAACCCCGAGATACCAAACACTGTGCCAATAAAACGGGGCTTCGACGTGGCCGACTGGCTTCGTGGTCTAGTGGTTCAGGTAATGGACTGCCGTTCACGAGGTCGCGGGTTCGATTCCTGCTCGGGACAATCATTTGTGTGATATTTATACATGTCATACAAATGTTGGTACTGCGTCTGGGTGTTTACAAAGGAAAGTAGTTTATGTAATATGTCAGTATTCTGGTACCCATAACACAAGCATAATAAGCTTAACTTGGGACCAGAGGAGGGTGATGTGTGAAATGTCGATGAATATAAAAAATAATAATAATGTATGACGCTATTTCCAAAAAGATGGAGTCACTGAGACAACTCAAATATAAAATGGAAATTGAAAATCCGAAAGTGTTTCTCTAAACGCTAATAAAAGTAATTAACTTGAAGAAATATTGAATGAACGGAACGAATTTCTAAGTTTTTTACAGTAATTTTGTTTTGGTATATAATTATTTTTTAAATATCATGTAAATAATGTATATAAAAACTGATTTGTTGAAAATTACTTCTAAGTAGGTACTGATTCATTATAATAAAAAACATAACCTCTTCAAATCTACAAAGATCATCTCCAATAGATAGAAAGAACATTATGAGATATTTGCAAGCGGCAAAAGATGGCGTTATGGCTCCCCCATAGAACGCCATAACGCCCTCTTTTCCCGCTTCTTTTTTCTCCTTCCTATGTACAATAGTGGATGAATGGTTAACGACTAAACGTACCAACATAAACAAACTCTTTGCAAACAGTCAGCAGTGGTCAACGCGGCACTGTGGGCCACAATCCCTCCCAAAACGGTGCCTAACAGTTAGACTTTAAAGGGCTGAAAAAGAGAAACGTTGGAGAAAAGTGCGGGTTGCAGGGTATAGATTAATAGATTTTCATTGGTGGTTGTTATTGCCTGCGACTTCATATGCTCTGAATTTAAAAACCAAACCCTAATAAATCATACAAAAGAACTATCCTCTTGAATCAGTCCATCTATTGAAAAAACCGCATCAAAATGCGTTGCCTAGACTTGGCTCTGTGCCCTAGCAGGGTTTGTGTTTGATACTGTCAAATATTTTAACACCTTATAAACAACACTGGTGCAATGAATAAATGAATATACAAAAATAAAGACTTCGTTTTGTATTAAGACAAGATGCGAGAATGGCGTATACGTTCGACGGACTTCGGCGTGCCTTAGTCGTGTTGCGTGCGGTATTTAAAGCGGGTGATCTGTGGAGGTGCATAACCTCTGCGGTTTTACCTTCAAAGTTATTTTTTTGCATTCTTTCAAAGGGCTTAAAACGCCTTTGTAACTTTTTATGAGGTTAATGCTACCTATTGCAGTTATACTTGAATTTGCTTTGCATAAAAAATCACCTAATGATCGACATCGAATGATTAAAAGAACAACCGACTTCTGTGTTCCCCGAGAATTACAATGTAGATACATCAATTATTCTATTGATGCTTACCGTCACGTGGGATAGGATCCAGCAACAACATAGAGATATTTATTATACCAGACAACATAGAACAAAAAAAAGAAATCAGACTTTCTTAATCTTTATAAAATATTTTATTCTTTTTGCCGCTACTTACTTATGCTTAAGTAAACGTAAGTAAGTACTACATGGTGCGAATTTATGTATATTCGCACCATGTAGTCTGAAAAAAACCTCCGTGTGGTGACGGATTAAGAATACAAGTGTCACCACCCCTGCTTCTCCCAAAGGTTCTGTAAAAGTCAGCTAAGGGATATTGTAAACAGATAACATCTTCAGTGAGAGACGGAAAACTCGAAAAAAAACTTTGTGCCAACAGGCCTGGTCAGCGCGGCACAGTAGATCATAATTCCTCCCAAAGTGGAGGAGGCCCGTGCCCAACAGTGGGACGCAAATGTGTTGGAGAAGAAGAAGAAGTCTAAAACTCGAAAAAGTCATACTTAGTTATTTGATTTAAATATCCAATAAACGTAGGAAAAAAACGTATTTTTTTTGTAATTACAAACTAACTTGTGGTTAAAATAATAATATTGCAACTTCATTTTTGCGTTTAATTCAAAGAAAAACAACAAGACAAAACTAATATAATTACCTTAATTAAACTAAAAATGTGTCACTCGCGCTTAACCGCAATTTTTTTTCTACATTCATTGGATTTAATATGCAGGTTGGATTTACCGTTATTCGTTATTTAATAAAAACCTTATATTATTTTTTCTTTAGTATTTATTATATGTACATTTCTACAAACACAATGTTTTTGTTTTGTACATACTTATAAAAATATTAAGAAATGTTATTAGCCAAATAAATTAAAGTTCTTGAATGAATAGTAAACTGGGTATCGGATTGATTAAATGTACAAGTAGGTATATAATCATAAGGTCATTTGAAAGTAATAAGTTGTTAAGTACATTGTATTTAAAATTACTGTGTAGGTAGAGTTACATTTTGAAATAATTGACAAATGGCATTTTTTTACCAAAGCAGGTTTACAAAGATAGATAGATAGATTAATTCTTTACTGTACACATTTACAAGAAACAGAAAACAGAAATTAAGCTTAAAATTAGGTATAAATGGCGGCCTTATCACATAAAGTGATCTCTTCCAGGCAACCATAGGATGGAAAGAAAAGTTAGGGACTAAAATAAAGTAGGGCTGCAGTGTACCAGTAGATTAATGTAAGGGAAGAGAAAAAAAAAATTTTATTATAATAATAAAATACTTAAGGGCCTACATCAATATTATCGTATATCATCGCCGACACGTACATATTAACACAGCCAGTAGGCACAGAAAATGAAGAATTAGGGATACTTTTCCTATTTACTCAAAATCTACTAAATATATTTTAATTCTGATTTACGTGTCTCTATATATAATAGTTACTTATGTTTTTAAAGTTATTTCATTAGTTAATACGCGATAATAGACCGACAAATAAAAAAATAAAAAATGAGAGAGGTTGTTTCGCTAAGATTTTCTATCGAGAAAACTTTTTTCAATCGCGTTTCTGAGTTTATGCGATCCTAGATGATATATTGAAAAAACATATACTTAAAAATTAGAGCTCTAGGCCATTCAATCTAAAGAAACAATGAAAACTTCGTACATAGAAAAATGCACGAAGCTATTTTGGTATCCTCTTAAGTAATTATTACTTAAAATATACTATACATAAACTACGTATATACCGTTAATATTATATACATACATAAACAAGTACACATATACATAACTAAAAATGGCATAATATTTATTTACTGTAACACAAACCAAAATTAAGGTTAAATAATATAATATAAATAGTTAATTAATATATAGTATAATAGATAAGTAATGATCTTTCACAAGTTTTTTAAATGATTTTGAGCTTTTAGCTTGTTTTATAGATAGTGGTAATTCATTCCATAATCGGACAGCTTGCACTGAGAAAGATGTGGACATAAAATTAGTAGAGCAAAGCTCTTGCTATACTTAAGGGCCTACATCAATATTATCGTCGACATGTACATATTAACACAGCTAGTAGGTATAGAAAATGAAGAATTAGGGATATTTTTTTTGTTTACTCAAAATCTACTAAATATATTTTAATTCTGATTTACGTGTTTCTATAATATAATAGTTACTTATGTTTTTAAAGTTATTTCATTAGTTAAAACGCGATAATAGACCGACAAATGAAAAAATTAAAACATTAGAGAGGTTGTTTCGCTAAGATTTTCTATCGAGAAAACTTTTTCAATCGCGTTTCTGAGTTTATGCGATCCTAGATCATATATTGAAAAGACATATACTTCAAAATTAGAGCTCTAGCCATTCAATCTAAAGAAACAATGAAAACTTCGTACGTAGAAAAATGCACGAGGCTATTTTGGTATCCTCTTAATATACTTATCTATTCTAGGGTTGCCATGGTAGCATTATACATAATAATTATCACCACATTGAACAGGTTTCAATCCAATTTTGGAGATAGAGCAGCAACATGTTGGATGTTGCTAGCTATAATGCGACCATGGCAACTCTAGACTCCCGTGACCATGGTGACTGCTAAGTCTCCGAAACGTCGGACCAAAATTTAAAACAAATATACGTGTCTAAATCCGTAAAAAGTAGTTTTATTGAATATTAGCTGTCCTGGCGAACTTTGTACCGCCAATTAAAGTTGTCTATACTTTCTAATTATTTAAAAAAACTTATCATCAACATCACAGCTTTTTCCCATGGGGGTAGGCAGAGACTATAGAGCGCCATCTGTTACCATCCAAACAATAAAGCAAATTAATAGCAATAAAGTTCAAATTGACCCTACATTTTAATTATAAAACGTTTGTATGGGAAAAAGAAAACGGCTGTTCTTAGGGTCTTCCTGGCAATTATTCGAATTTTTCTTGCCGTTAAAACCATCCTTGAAATTCAACAAACATTTTAAAAAAAGAATTGGCCAAATTGGTACAGGCGTTGTTGAGTTATGCGCTTACCAACACATTTTGCGATTCATTTTTATAACATAGATTTACTTGTTAAGGGCCTACATCAATATTATCGTATATCATCGCCGACACGTACATATTAACACAGCCAGTAGGCACAGAAAATGAAGAATTAGGGATACTTTTCCTATTTACTCAAAATCTATACTAATATTATAAAGCGAAAGAGTTTGTTTGTTTGTTTGATTGTTTGTTTGTTTGTTTGTTTAAACGCGGTAATCTCAGGATCCGCTGGTCCGATTTAAAAAATTCTTTCAGTGTTGGATAGTACATTTATCGAGGAAGGCTATAGGCTATATAACATCACGCTGCAACAAATAGAAGCGAAGCAGCAGTGTAAAATGTTGCAAGAAACGGGGAAAAAAGTCACGCGCGCGAGCTTTAAATGAAAACGCTGCCTTATCCATGTGAGTTACAACAAAGTAGTGTATGGAGAAATTGTTTGCTACCTATAGATCTTTAAAAAAGTCCGCGAGGCCATATGTCTATCTTTTAAGGAAAACCCGCTGTACCCATAAGAACGTCAACAAAATTATCAAATTCAATAGGATATTTTCAAAAGCCATTTATGTGTATATAGTAACATTTTTTATCAAATTAAATACCTTAGTTAGCTTACGCATTTAATATAGATAATAACTGCTCTTTACAGCATGCAATTTAAATGAATATCTTCGGAGATATGACGAAAAAAGAATTACGCGTGATAAAATAAAGTTAAACTGTTCGCTGAGCAACGAGAACGTTTCCCCGGTCATCTATCTATACTCCATTGTTTCGATGTATGGTTGAATGTATGAATGTAAGGATGTTTGTTGTTCTTTCACGTAAAGACTACTGGATGGATTTTCGTGAAACACATATGCAATAATTTATAAAGATACCATGTGTCACGGCGTCTTAGTGTGTGTAAAAGTCAGTATTGTACAGGTTGTTACGCTGCTCAATCCCCGACGGATCAGTGTTGAGTTGGTCTTTAAAGACGCCGGCGTCATCGTCGGCGTATGGTCGTTACGCTGCTCAAATCCCGACGTATCGGTGCTGAGTTGGTTTCTATAGGCGTCGGCGTCGGCTTCGGCGTCGTCGTCGGCGCCGGCTTCGCCGACGCCTCCGGCGTATGGTCGTTATGTTGCTCAAATCCCGACGTATCGGTGCTGAGTTGGTTTTTATAGGTGTTGGCATCGACAGCGGCGTCGGCGTCGTCGTCTGCGTCGGCGTATGGTCGTTACGTTGCTCAAATTCCGACGTATCGATGCTGAGTTGGTTTATATAGGTGTTGGCATCGGCGTCGGCGTCGGCGTATGGTCGTTACGCTGCTCAAATCCCGACGTATTGGTGCTGAGTTGGTTTTTATAGGCGTTGGCTTCTACAGCGGCGCAGGCGACGACGTCGGCGTCGGCGGCGGCTTCGGCGTCGTCGGCTTCGGCGTCGGCGTCGTCGTCGGCTTCGGCGTCGGCGTCGTCGTCGGCTTCGGCGTCGGCGTCGTCGTCGGCTTCGGCGTCGGCGTCGTATGGTCGTTACGTTGCTCAAACCCCGAGGTATCGGTGCTGAGTTAGTTTTATAGGTGTTGGCATCGACAGCGGCGTCGGCGTCGGCGTCGGCGTATGGTCAATAGGCTCAAAAACTGCTAAACCGTTTTTTTTAATTCTTTCACCATTTGAAAGCTACATTATCTGCGCTTAAAATAGGCTAGATTTTATTTTGGAAAAATTAGGGTTCCGTAAAATATTTGGGTTTTTCGGAAAAAAATCAACTACAACTATTTTGCGTACGCTGCTTAAACTTTAAAAGATAGAACTACAAAATATTCTAATTTTTTATTTATTTATGAGATTTATTTATGAGATTTATTTATTTCAAGGAAGACCAACAGCTTCTCAATCAATATGAACAAAAAAGAAATATTCATCAGCAAGCGAATTATAGGTTCTCACGGATAAAAAATTAAGAGCCATGTTTATGGTATTATAAGGGTGGGTGTTTACTATGTATTATAAGTATGTAAGTAGTTTATGTATTCTATCCGTATTCTGGTACCCATAACACAAGCATATAAAGCTTACCTTGGGACTATAGGACATTGATGAAGCTCTGAGATATCATTTACTAAAATGACATTGGGCCGTGTGTGTTACTTCTTTAGAAGTGTGCAAGAAAAGAGAACCACACTGACGATTTACTAATTAGCTGTAAAATGGCGTTATTGTTAAATCATTAAATTTTTTGTTTCTTAATTCCACGCGTACGAAGTCGCGGGCACTGCTAGTCTACTGAATATATTTTAATTCTGATTTACGTGTTTCTATACATAATAGTTACCTATGTTTTTAAAGTTATTTCATTAGTTAATACGCGATAATAGACCGACAAATGAAAAAAATAAAAAATTAGAGAGGTTGTTTCGCTAAGATTTTCTATCGAGAAAACTTTTTTCAATCGCGTTTCTGAGTTTATGCGATCCTAGATCATATATTGAAAAGACATATACTTCAAAATTAGAGCTCTAGCCATTCAATCTAAAAAAACAATGAAAACTTCGTACGTAGAAAAATGCACGAAGCTATTTTGGTATCCTCTTAAAATGTATACGACAAAAGCAAGTATTTAATTTATATGCAACGATATTCGTATTGAGAGTTGTAGTAATAAAATATAGGTATAAATCTCATAGAATTGCCGTGTGGTTGTTGTAAACATTATGAACTGCTATGAATAGACTCGCAATAGCTCGGAATGAATTTATTGAATGACTACTTCAGTAAACAGCGTAGGTCAGACTATGTCTATTATATTTTAAGATAGGTGTTTCCTTGACTATGAAATTTATTGGTAAATACATTTACAGCTAATAAGTAATATGGGCGTGGTTTCTTTAGCACTGCAAGAGGCCGTTGAAGAATTCCGGCAATAATTATTTTTCAAACTCCGGAGAGAAGCATTTCGTAAAGTATAGAAAGCTGTTTCATCCTATATAATAATGGGTTTGGTGAAGAATGCTTTAAAAATCATGCTTTTTTCCTTTGAGGTAGGCAAATACTATAGAAGCTGTGTTTAATAGCATATAGAGCTGAATTTGGAGTATAAAATTTTGGAATGAAACAGCCTTCGCAGTTGATTTCTTGTTTTATGGCTTTTTATGTTACACTGTAAGTATTGAGACAAGTAAAATAAAAATTATGATATCCTAATAATATTATAAATGTGAAAGTTTGTGAGTATCAATTTATAGACGATTATTACTCTTTCACGCAAAAACTACTCAAAGTCAATGTCAAAGTCAAAATATTTTATTTCAAGTTGGCATGTTTTACAAGCTCTTTTGAAACGTCAGAAACTAGGTGTCTGTTCCAAACGCGGATCCTATGGAGAAGAACAGACAAGAAACTCCATGGATTTTTTTTTTCTTTTCCTTTTTTTTTTTTTTTCTATGGTTTTCAATGACACTTTACAATAATGTAGCTTATATACCAGATTAACATAAAGGCTACTTTTTATCCCGGAAGAATGCAATGTTACCGTGGGATCAAAAAAAAAATGATCAAAAAAAATGAAAATTAAATGATGATGAAGCCAAGGAAGTATGTTTGGATCGTAGCAGATGGCGATCTATAGTCTCTGCCTACTCCCATGGGAAAAAGGCGTGATGTTATGATGATGATGATGGATAAAAAAAATTAACTGATTTTTTATCCTTTTTACCGCGGGTAACACCGCAGGGCCCAGCTAGTATCTTGTGAACTAGTTGACCCGGAAAATGTTGTTTTGCCGTACAAATGTCAGGGGTGGACAACCCTTATCACTTATGGGTATGAAATATAGATAGTAGCCGATTCTCAGACCTACTGAATATGGATATAAAATTTCGTAATTATCGGTAAAGCCGCTTCGGAGGAGTATGGGAACGAACATTGTGACACGAGAATTTTATATATTAAGAAGATATTATGGATACAAAGGCATCATAACTGCTAGTTATTAACTTAACAAAAGAAACTACATTACTAGGCTTTTAAACGTATGCATGACGTCATTCTCCTTGGGTATGCAAACAGACATAATTTCGAAATTACTGGTGCTAAACTAGTTCAGTTTAAGTATTTCTAATTTGCCTACACAAGTAACAATGAATTTATCTGCAAGCGAGTGAAACGTAGCCAAGGTCTCATTCCAATACTGAATCATATTTCAATAGCGAAATATTTTACTGTTAATGATTGGTAGGTGTCATCCAAACTAAATTTTTTACTACACAGAGATTCTAAAGTAGCAGATGGCACTGTATGTAGTCTTTGGAATTTATGAAATAATGTTGTTAACATTGAAATCCCTTATAAGGTTACATGCATCAACGCCTTATAAAGGGAGAAATATGTCATTTATGTATAGGTAGCTACGAGTATATATTATTAATGGCTTCTAATTGCCGTCTGTTAGTTCTAAGACTAATTGCATCCGTTCATAATATCGGAATAAGATTCTAAGAAGATATTGATGACTTACGTACGTAAGCACGCACCTATATATTTCTAGAAAAGGTTCCAACCGTACGATGTCACATACACGTTGGTACACACATTGTCCGTGTAATGACAGATTAAAAATACAGATGTCACCACCCCTTCTCCTTAAAGCCACATAAGGAATATTGTACATACTTATTGCGAGGCAGAAAACTCGAAAATAAATCCAGTGCTAACACGCCTGGTCAGCGCATCACAGTAGACCAAAACGCTTTGTAAAGTTTCTAAAAGAAGGCCCACAGTAAGAAAGTAGAGAGTGTCTACGTTCTTTTGTAGTCGCGTTTCTTTTTTCTAGCTTTTTTAGTTTTATAAAGGAACGTGTATTATGTGTGCCTATTTGCGTTTTTGTCTATTACAGAGAACTTAAAAAAGGATTTGTTTGACATTTGTAGTTCTAAAGTTCCATCTAAGCGATATATAGCATATTTACGGCTTTCGGTTATTTTAATATAAAAAGCATCTGTTTGTGTTTAAACATCGAAAGACATGCATGAATGATTAAAAATTTCTTTGTAGAATTTATGGGCGAGTTTGGTGAATGAATGTGTATTTGTGTACATTACTTTGTTGCAACACACACTAAGTATTACTACTGTAACAAGCTAATTTGCTTAATAAAAGCAAAAAAATTGAACTTTTTATTTTAGTGTGTCTATATCCTCAATCATTATGTCATTGCTAAGTAGTAGGGTGAAGTGAAACAGAAATGTGACTCATAGTAGACATTTCCTCATTTTTTTAGACGTCTTGTAATTAAGAACTAATGAAACCAAACTAAAATGACCTGGTTTTCTTATAATATTTACATTTAAAGTTTAATGTTATATGTGAAACTGTATCATAATCTAAATACATAATTATATATATAAACGCCTAGCAATCTGAATGATAATTTATGTATTCATTTTCTTCAATGGAAGTTGTATAAGAAATAATAATTCGAATGAAGGTTGCTGGAATTGTTCTCTTCAATGACGATTTAGGACAATCGAATAGTATTGACATAATTGTCTATTATCGATTACGATTCGAACAACAGAATAATGAGGTTTTGGTAAATCATAGTGATTGTTATTCGATAGTGTTGCATTTTAAGTTTATGGTCACGAGTTTTGGAACACCCCAAAATTCCGAAAAACATTATTCCGAATTTCGAAATCCCGATTTGCAAAAGTCCGAATTTCATAATACCGAAAAATTGTAATGTCTATTATTCATAATCACGAAAAACATTTTACCGAAAGTCATAAATCCGATTTGTTACTTTTCCGATTTTCATTTGTCCGAAGAGTCAAAAGCTCGAAGGGTTATTAATCCGAAAAGCGAAATTCCGATTTTTAACACTTCGAATAAACTAAAAATAGCTACAAAATTTTGTGACTAAACGAATCGCTGCAAACCCGATTTTACGTAGACTTGTTTGCCCTACCCTAGAGTGCAATTTAGGCCCGCCTAGGCGCGGAGAGGTGTGACGGCCCGCGAGCTGAGGAGCAAGTGAAGGCTCGCCGTAGCGGTTGAGGCTGGCCGGCTGTGCCAGCCAGTAAGCCGAAACAGCGCTGATGAGCCTTCAAGTCATTAGCAACGATAAGCTTGTGTGGGGCCGCCTATACCCCGCAGCGCCAGAGCCGTGACATAATAATGCTTGTTGCATGTTGCATGGCGAATTGCACGCTGCATGGCTGCTTGCATGCTGCATGCTTGTATACTGCCTGTCTACATTTTGCATGCTGCCTGTATGCGTGTTTCGTGCTTGCCTGCTTGTTTGCATGCTGCAAATCCACTATGTTATTGTTGCATCGCTTAGGTTATGTTAGGACTGTGACCAAGGAAACTAAATATTTTTAATCGAAACAAAAGGCTTTTAATAAAAAGTAAACAATCATATTTTTAAATGACAACCAATACACTGCAAAAAGTGTACTTCATCATATAGATTTTTCTTTAAAATTAATTGTGTTAACGGTATTTTAATAATCAGAATTCATAATAATGATTACGTATTTCGAATTACCAATAATTCGGATTTTTTATTACTCGGCCTTTTGAAGTTCGGAATTTTGAGAATAGTAATTATAATCGTTAGGAATATTCAAGTTTCGGAATTATGAAAATCGGAGTAATGATACACCGGAGTTGTTATATTCGGAATTTTGAACCATTCGGAATTATGAAAATCGGTATTATGAAATTCGTATTTGTGACTTTCGGAATAAAGTTTTTCGTCTTTTTGTAGTGTACCCTACGAGTTTAGTTCGCGATGCCATAACATTGTTAGCGAGCTATATTTTGGTTTTGTTGTTGGAATTGTTTTGAATTACAATAAAGTGGTCGTTTCTAAGGACTTTATTAAGTTTCTCTGTCTCTTTATCTCCCTAGCTCGTTAACGTCCCACTTTTGGGCACTGGCCTCCAGCACTTTAGAAAGGATTATGGTCTACTATGTTGCGCTGATCAGGCGTGTTGGCGTAGAATTTATTTTCAAATTTTCCGTCTCTCACAGGCGATGTTATATATACGGATATTATACGTATATACAATATAATACCTCCAAATAATTGTACTGTGTGGTGATCGCACCTGCGACTTCGTGAATGGCTTTCCATTATATAAACCACTAGACTACTAGGCAATTTATAATAGGAATAAAATCGCAAAAGTCCCCATTGATACCATGTCTATAATTATATACATTGAATAACGTTTTTAGCACACATAAAAGGTTTTAGGTATTTATTATATTTTTGATAAGATTTACCAATCATATTTAAGAAAATAACATAATGAAAAAAATATTACTGTATAGTACCTCAATTTAACTCATTGCTCATCAAAACAGAATACACTCGAACATCACTGTTAAATTATGTTATTTTTTACAAATGTTTCCTTTATTAATATACATTACAATGAATTAAGGCTTCCGATAACATGCCCAAGGCTGTTTTCTATGTGAAATAATGCTTTACAGTTTAAAGGCAATGTTGCAATATTGTTGCTAAAGCGATCTATCATACATAATGCATGGATATTATTAAATGCGTCGTAGCTACTGGAGTAAAGAGATTTATAAGAGACTACCTGACCCAACATACGTTTATTTGCCATACAAATGTTAGGGGTAGAGAAATAATTTGCAATAAAATAATATTGCGACGATAAATTTAAATGTAAGCTATTCTATCTCTCAATTTAAAATCGGTTCAGTAGTTAAGGAGTCCATCGCGGACAAACATCGTGACAGGAGATTTATATATATATATATTAACTTTTGTCCGCAAACCCATACGCGTGGAATTTAAGAATAGAACAAAATTATATAAATAAACCATTGTTTTGAAATTCTCTACTGTATTTATAAAAACACCGCAACAAAATCCGTTGCAGTTTTCAAGACTCACATGGAGACACACATACAAACATAACGATTTTGTTTTATAATAAGTAATTATTCTAAACAAGCCTTATCCATGCTAACATTATAAATTATGATAGTTCCTTTGTCTGTCTGTTCATCGCACTTTTATACTACGACTGCTGAATCCATTTAAATGAAATTGTTTACACGAATATTCTAGAGCCTGAGTAAGGACATAGGATACTTTAAAAATGGGAATCCGAATTCCTTGCGTGGGTATTTAAATATATAAATAAATAAATATTCACGGACATTTCATACAACGTCCTCTGGTCCCAAGCTAAGCTTATATGCTTGTGTTATGGGTACCAGAATACGGATATAATACATATACTACTTTTCTTTTGTAAATACATACTTATAATACATAGAAACACCCAGACGCAGTACAAGCATTTGTATAATATTTATTAACATTATTGTCCCGAGCGGGAATCGAACCCGCGACCTCGCGAATGGCAGTCCGTTACATGAACCACTAGAGCACGAGGCCCGTCATTTGTGGCCAGTATTTTTCTGAGAATGAATTAAAGTAGGTAACAATTTTTTTTTGTTGACTAATAAGTATAGCCAACAACAAAAAATTGTACATTTATTAATTTATACTTATTTTTATGTTTTATGTAACATATTTTTTACGATCAATTTTTTAGCAAACAACAAGTAATATTTTAACTATTCTGTATAATAGCTTCTTAAAATTAAATAAACTTATTATAAATGTTATTTTAAAAATAATGAAACGTCTTTAATATCAAAATAAAATGGGGCAAAATTTTGTATCAAAATCTAATAAATTTTTCCGTGTGGCGAGGGATTAGGGGGATTAAAAGTATTACCACACCATGTTTTCCTAAGGTTGCTGTAAAAGTCAGCTATGAAATTCTGACCCAGCCAACCCACCTACCAACACGCCAGTTCAGCATGGCATGAAAGAGCCAAAATTGGTACACTACATAAAAACAAAAAACTTTATTCCGAAAGTCACAAATACGAATTTCAAAATACCAATATCTTTACTTATTATAATACAAGGTCGCTATTTTTGTATGGATGTCCCCATGTGATCTTATATCTTCAAAACTACGCAACGGATTTTGATTTTTTAAATAGATAAGAGTGATTCAAGAGGACAGCTTTTTTTGTACAATTTATTAAGGGATTTTAATTTTCTTAACTCCACGCGTACGGAGTTGCAGGCAACAGCTAGTAATATAATATAATAAATATCGTGATTTTTTATAATAGACATAATTATTTTTCGGTATTATGAAATTTTGACTTCCGAAAATCGGAATTACAAAATTCGGAAAAAAGTTTTTTGGAATATTTGGGTGTTTCCAGTAAAAATATCTTTCCGCGTGGAGGTGGCCTGTGGCCAACAACAGGAAACTTCTGGGCTCAGAGAAAGGATAAATAGTTGTTTAGTTGGATGCAGTCGCGTACTAAAACTTAAAAATTATAATTTACACGTTCATGAGTTGACCGACTTAAATAAAAGTCAAGGGTGTCAACATTTTATAGTAAGTACCTAAATGTAATTTCTTTTTCATTAGATATTTCGTGAGCTGTGTTCGTGTTAGGCTAGTTTGTGACAACGACTGCACTGCAATCATGTTGCAATTATTACAAAGAGCCCCTGTTTGTTTTGACAAGCTTAGATTTATTACGGTATATAAATATAACAAATATTTTTGTTTTTTAAGCATAAATTTCAGTTTGAAAATATTTCTGTTGTACTTTCTGGCTCTAGATGTGTATATTTATGCTAGTTATATCGTCGTTTTTACTAAACTCCTAAATAGAAATAATATGTACTACTAAATAAAGGCGTTCATTTCAATTGATTACATAACTTATCATCTAGTATTAACTTACACACATACCAATGGTTAGATAAATAAAAAATCTTAGAAATTTAAAAAAAAGAATGATTTCTAAAGCGTTAAACAAAAAGCTAAATTTTCATTCTCACCAGCCAGATATTTCCAATCCCTGACCTTTGATTGTGTTTTGTATTGGCAAAAAGGTTCTTTAAAAAAACTATTTGGTAACTAGCGATTTAAAAATAGAAAAAAATGATAACCAATAATTTTATGTTCACCAGCCAGGTTCTTCAAATCTCTGACCTTTTATTGTGTTTGATGTTGGTACTGTTTCTCCGTGCTCAACTAAACTTAACTAAAAAATGAGAAATTGATCGTGTCAATAACACAATTTGGTAATGTTAACAGAACTTTTCTATTAGAAAATCTGTATATTATAGACTATTGATTTTAATAAATTTAAATGTGCACAACGAACTAACCAATTAATTAAAATACGCTATAGTTAAAGTAATTTATTAATTTTGCAATTGACATGCTATGCTTTTACATAATAAATTAAATTCTGGTGGAAAAAGCGATCACTTGTTGCAAAACATTCTCGATAGATGGCGTTGTACGTAAAATACGATATAAACTCAATCGAGTGACGATTATGGTGGCCTAATTTGATCACTGAAAGCACGACCGCAATAATCTCAGTTGGCAGAGCTACGGAACGGTTTTCCGAGATCGTTGGTTCAAGTCCCGCTTGCGGTAATCACTTTTTCCACCATAATTTAATTTATTAAATACGCTATAGTTGTTTTCATTTTTTAGTTAAGTTAAGTTTAGTTGAGCACTTAGAATTGGTACCATTAAAATTCTTTTGAATCAGCAAAAACGTTCTTAAAAAATCCATCGAGTAACTTTTCCTTCGATATACAATGGTCAATAAAACAATTTGAAGTCTAGTGGCACTTTCAATTTCACTTTCACTTTACCTTGGACCGTGTTGTGTGGAACATTGACCTAAACCGGTAGAAATGACTGATTGCAATCATTCCCCATAAAATAACAGAATATAGTTGTAATAAAGTTATTATACGGACTATAAAACTATATTATTCAGATTAATTTATTAAACGATTATGTTTGCGTAACTGTTACAAAGATTTTTATTATAGCTACAGATTTATATCTCTTAACTAGCTGTATGCTGCGGTTTTGCTTGCATATTTGGTGGAAAAGAGTGGCGTTTTGGGATTTCGCGTAATTAGTGGATCACACCGCTCTTTATGATCAAAGTGTATAAAAAATAGATGTTGACCTATTCTCAGACCTATATGAGCACAAAATTTTATAAAAATTGATATAGCTGTCTCAGAGAAATTTAGAAACTAACACAGAAACACGATTCATAGATAACGTGACCATTTTTTCTTTGACTCAAAACGGGACATCGGTTTATAAGTACTTAAACTAAAATTAAATGAAAAAAATAACACTTTTAAGTTATTTATTCACAAAAAGCTAGTAGTGTCATAAAATATTGCGTCTAGTTATATATACTCGTATTTGTTCTTTTTTTGTCCAAATTTGTTCTTCTCATAGAAGAACAAATTTGCTTTAATATATACTCTGGGCATGTTTTTTTAAGGGTGTAGATTGTTGGCCTGAGATCTCGAATTCGAGCGACCGCAGCGCCAAAGTTTAATGTAAGATCCGACGGGGCGGATGAATGACCTAGAGAGCGCGATTTTCAAAATGTTTTGCAACAAACGTTCCACGTTGAGAAATTGTTATTGAACTTGAATATTTACAGCATAACAATAACGTTGAATTTTTGGAAACTAGCTGTTGATTCTTTTTAATAGATGAGACACAATTTTTATGTTTTTCTATCATTTGACATCTGACATTTTTCTATTCTACTTACCTAAAATTCCAACTATTTATTTATTTGTAATTTCACTACCAAAATTACTTAATAAAATATGAATGATAAATATGAAAATATTCATTCAATAAAATAATTGCAAATTCAGTAGGAAGTGTGTTTATCTCTACGCAAGGAAATGTGCCTATTGCGTAAACTCAAATACTTACTTTTTGTTTACGATCACCTAGTCGATATCTAAAAAAAATAGGGTTTTAAAAAAAATGTCAATAAATGAAACACAAGTATAAAAATGATTTATTTACTACACAATAACAAATATGAGTCGCCATTACTCGCTATCTCAAAAGCGTGCTAGGGTTGTACAAAAATTAGTAAATAATTCATTTATTTACTAATTTTAACAGAAGTTTGTAAATTATTAATATACTAATTAAAAGTATGTAATTAAACAATAACGAAATATGAGTTCAAAATTCTAATGGTTTTTCATTCGATTACGGATCAAGTTCTGATTTCTGCTAATTTGATGATAAAATCAATGGCTATCACAAAACCTATCAGAATGAAAACGTTACCAGCTGCCCGATTCACGTAAGTAATAAAAACCGTAGCGCAGTGACGTCACTTCGTTTTTTGCAAATTTTGCCCTTTTAACCGACTTAAAAAAAGGAGAATTCTCAATTCGCTGTATTTTTGAACCAATTTTTATGATTCTTTACACCAGGTAACTCAGAAATTGTATAGTAATTGAGCTATTGGAAGATTTATGACAATCCAAGACTAGATAAGTAAGTGCGTTTAAAACAGAAAACTTCTAAGTTCCTAAGTTAAAACGAATTTTGGACTGGCGTGTTTACGTGAATCGACTGGCTGGGTAGTTAAGTTACCTGTATCTTTCAAAATCATTAGGCGTTCTTCTCTTTCATAACACGTAAAGCTCTTTCTTTCCTCTCTTTCATAGCCTCTATGATACTGGGCGCGTCACGAATGGGCTACAATAATAAAATAAATAAAACCTAACTAATTTCATCTCCATTTTCTCCTCCCAAAATTTGTCGTCCTTTTCTATAATATAAACTTTCATAGGTACAGTAGCACCAAACCAGATGCCAAGCATGCAAACGTTTCTTTTAGTAATATGTACCTGTCCCTGAATTTGGAAATACCAGTTATGATTTTTATTTATGACATAACCCTTGGAAGCCTTGTCCTTAACCCAAAAGGTATGTTTGGCCATTGCTTCATCAAGAGTCATGCCAGCTAAAGAATGTGGGCACTTAATTTCAATTAAACCGTTTGCATAAATGCCATCTGGTGTAGTACCAAGAAATTCATATTGATCGTCGACGAACAAACCGCAACCTTGTATACTAATATTCTCTTGAATTTCTAACTGTTTAATTGCGGTTTCTTCGTTTTCGATACCGTACCGTACAGCAGGCAAACTGGAGATATTACTACCATAAACGATTTTACGAACAAGAACAGCACAACTTGTGCTCTCTCGTTTTTTACAAACTTCCCCGAACGATGATGAGGTTAGTAATTTTCTCCTTGTACTCATCCACTCAGAACTACTTCTTTGCAAATGGGTCGACCTTTCAAGCTCCTCTCTTTCAGCACAAGACAACTTTAAATCGGCTAAAAAAGATGACTTGGCTTTCTCATATAATTCTGGACTCAGATCAGGTTTTTCGCAGTTTGGTCCATAGTGAGCGTCTTTCGATACAGCGCTGTGGCTCTTTTTCAATCTTAATTTAGGTTTAGCAATTAAACGGATTCTACGATTACAATTTTCCACTTTCGCGATCAAAGGATTAGGACTAGATTTAAATATTACTTCATGAGTTTTACTATGAATCGATCCTGTATTAAAAGACACAACAGCAGCTGCGCATCGGCCCGCATAAGAACCACGGGAAGAATAATTTACACGCTTACCCCATACTAATTTGGCAATCACTGCGTTAAAACTTTCAACTATATTACTTGTACAATTATGAATAGAAGTCTGAAAGAAAACCATGATGGAACTAGATATAAATCGTGAAAAATACAATATCTACACTAATAGGTACAAGCCCCGCGCGTTGATATTGCGATGGAACCTTGTCACAATAACAGCTGCGTGACGTCATCCATAGCAAAAAATTACAGATAACAAAATGTAATGTTCTCATCTATACGTCACTATGACGTCACCAAGATGGCCCCCAATCGCAATATCAACGCGCGGGGCTTGTACCTATTACCATTAGTGTAGATATTGTATTTTTCACGATTTATATCTAGTTCCATCATGGTTTTCTTTCAGACATTCATTATATCGATACTTTCTACTAACTGAAAATAAATTAATTATAAAAATGTTATACTTACAGTTTTTTACAAAAAAACACAAATTCATAATACGTAATTCTGCTGTCTGCAGCTGAGAAGCGTGGTGTCACGTCGACTTACAGAAAGGAACTGCCGCTGCGACGTGCAATCTCGCACGAATGAAACGAACGTTTTATGCCATACATTTTTGTATGAAAAATTTACCTTAAAATATATCTAGATTTTAGGGCTTTAAAGAGGAAGTCTTTGTTTGTAAAGGTATAAAAAGAAGTATACAGCTATACTTATTGGTTTCTTCAGTGTTCAAAAAGTGTTTCTTTTTATCAATTTGTGTTGATTTATGGGGTTAAATCTAAAAAATACGAAGTCATGTTTTTGCATTTTTACTCAATTTTGTGCGTTTGTTGACGTTTATTATATAACAACTATTAGGTTTAAGAGTTTAATATAAGCATGAACATACTTATTGGTCTTTGATTGTAATATATACAAATTATCATTGATATCAATCATATGTAAATAGGTTAAATATGAAAAATCGTAACACTCTTTTCGGTGATTTTCACGATCTACACCCTTAAGTATTAACCTTCATTATCAACATCGCCTTTAAAACTGATACCTGTAACTGAGTTTTCTCAGACGTCCACAATTTGTTCATTACGGAAAATACGCTTTCTACTGGAGTTCGGTTTCTGAAAACGGGACCATTTTTCGTCCCAGAGGTAGTTTCGGGGACACCGGGACTCGTAGTTGTAAAAAGGGACATTCCCGTTTAAAACGGGACGTCTGGTCACATTATTCATAGACTCTTTATTAAAAGTAAAATGTATATAACAATAGACCCAGTACTATGTATTAAATATGTAAAGTGCTATTTGTCAAAAACGTTTATGTATTTAATTATATGAATAGTTTTATTACATAATTTTATTCATGAGTTGTCATAAAAATAATGCGTGAAAAAACAAAGGCGCATAATTATATTAGATAGGGCTATATTACACGTGCCACGTGCTTCTTGTAGGCGCAGCAAAGCAGTAATAAATCATACAATTATAGAATTAAATAAAATTATATTGAGGTATCAATACTGATAGTTTTAAAAAGCATTTTAAAAATGGAATCGCTGTTACCAGTAAATTCGAAGATGTTCTATTTTTTAAATATTTTTCATAAACACGCGGTGGGTCTGCAATTATTTTTTCTTTTAATTGTCTATGCTCGTATTCTATCATGTATATTTAAGTCTATGTATACATAATCAATAAAATTTGTTAACGTAATGCTTAAACATCCACTTTGTTATCGCACCACCCAAGGTTGACTGATAGAGAATGCTCCTGAAATTACGTGTATGGACATAAAATTTGTATTAGTTTATTTCTTAGGATGAAAAGCTGTTGCCTGCAACTTCGTACGCGTAGAATTTAGAAAATGTTCCCCGTTTTTGTAATATTTTTCACTACTGCTTCTCTCCTATTAGTCGGAGCGTAATGTTTTATCCAATAGTCTTCATCGCTAAATGGACTATCCAACACAGAAAGAATTTTTCAAATCTAACCCAAGGTTCCTGAGATTAGCGCGTTTAAACAAACAAACAAACAAGCTCTTCAGCTTTATAATATTAGGGTAGATACATCATCGTAATAAATCAAAATAAAATAGATAAAATTTATCTAGGTAATCAAAATAAACCATTTATTTACGGCGTAGGGACCCATACTGTTTTCAATGTTTTCTCCTAAGATAAAATGATAATAACTATTTTTGTCAGCTTATGCATAAATGTTGATTAGATACATTCTAATTTAAAAAACGATGTAAATAATTTCATTTTTAGGGTTCCGTACCCAAAGGGTAAAAACGGGACCCTATTACTGAGACTTCGCTGTCCGTCCGTCCGTCCGTCCGTCCGTGTGTCACCAGGCTGTATCTCAAGAACGGTGATAGCTAGAGAGTTGAAATTTTCATAGATGATGTATTTCTATTGCCGCTATAACAACAAATACTAAAAATTGAATAAAATAAATATTTAAGGGGGGCTCCCATACAACAAACATGATTTTTTTACCGTTTCTTGCTCGATACTAATAACGTTGCCTTATGTTGCATAGATAATGGTACGGAACCCTTCGTGCGCGAGTCCGACTCGCACTTGACCAATTATTAGTTTAAACAAGTATCATGTAGTTACATTATATTAATAAAGTATTGCGCTCTATCTTACGACATTAAGCATTTGAGACGCCTTTTGTCCTCACAGTTATGAAATGTAAAGACGTGAAATTAATTTCATCTCGGCGATGAAGCTGTGATTAACTAGAAATATAATATGAACGCAATATCATATTTGTTCCAAACTTTATCCGATTGCCGAATTAAACGGCTGATCTTTCAGAATCGAGGCCATTTTATTTTTATTAAATTCTATTGTAACAACATTTTATTTTTATGTTTACTGTTAACACGTATTGCGTTAGTATTCTTGCAAATAAACAATATCGGAATATTTGTCTGTAATTTGTAAGTAAAACGATATTTTAATATAATACGGACTCACGCAAAATGTTGTTAAAATTATCGTGGATATAGCAGGCGTTCCTGCCTGTTACATCCGAAAGAAACAGATAACTATAAAAAAAGCTCACAGATTTTCGACGTTAGCAAACATTGTATACAGATACAGACCATAAATTTTTTACACAAATCCTAGATTGGTAATCAGTAATCACTTAAAAACAGAGTTTTGCTTATTTTTGTGCATAATGTAATGTTTTCATATAATTACATCAATTAAATAAGAGAGTAAATTATAGAATAAATAAAATAAAATTGTTCTTGCCGAAGACATATAGGAAGTCCGGTTTATCTATGATCGAAATTCATAATTTAAAATAAAATCATCAATAAAAGTAACATAATAAAGATCCCAATTAATCAAAGTTTGCGTATAATATTAAATAATCTTTTTATCATCAAATGAATATGTTTATTGGAATGTATTGACAAAGATTATTACATAACAATTATAACATTTGTAAATGATATAATACTAATGCAACTTATAAAAAGTGCTACGACCTATCGAAATATGAGTAACAGCGATTACATTGTTTCAAAGATAATAATCACTTACGACAAATAATTTTATAAGAAATAAATATTGCACCGGCGTGTTATATTGCATTATAGATACGTGCGGTATCGCCAGCTTTTGTAATCTATGTTTTATATTATTACAACCAAAACACCTGTTGCGTGGGAACATTTTTTTATTCTCAACATTCTACTAGAGGACATGGGATCTTCTAATTAATCCATAGGCAATGGGTGAACTATGCTATGGTGATCTATTGAATTTCTATGGGGTATTGAATGCGTTTTAATGTCTGTTTTTTTTTGTTTGGGGTTATGCTGGGGTAACTTTACACTTTGCGAAAAACCGGGATTTCCCAATTAGTTATTAAAACGTTCTTCTTTCTTTCTTTCTTTCAAATTGAAAATTAAATACTAAAATGCAATAACATACATTGTAATGACAATAAATATGTTGATTTGAGTTTGCAAAATTACAAACAAAATTGCTTATATTCAAGCGCCGGAATGAAGATAAAGCTAAGCCTAACGTTTTACCTTTCGTCATAAATTATACAGAGCTTTGGAATGCAATAAAGGTTCTAAAACTGGTTATTTGAACCCTAAAATAAAACATCGTAAAAATCTTAAAACCTTTTTAAGTTATTTCCAAGTTAAAGGCAAACCGTATAGAATCGTGTTTACCACATTTTTTGGGATTCCGTAAAGGTATAACGGGACCCCATTACTTACTCATTAGGTCCCCATCACTTATTCTGTACATTCTGCGCTATTTATCTGTCCATCTGTCACCAGCCTGTATTTCATGGAGGGTGAAAGGTAAAGCGTGAAACTTTTCACTGGCGATTTATTTCTATAGCCATTATAACAACAATAAAAAAGCAGAAAAATAATATGGGGCTCCAATACAAAAAGTATTTTGTTTATATTTAGTACCTATGTCATTACATATGGAAGGGAAGGGAAGAGAGGAGATGCAAGATTGTAATGGTACTGAACCATGAATGCGTGGGTTCAACTAGTACTTAGCCGTTTTTCTTGTGAACATTGTGTATGCAAGTGAATGCTCTTTGAAGTAACATACAGTCGTAAATGTCGAGGCGAATTGTCAATATAAGAGTGTCACGACAAACAATGGGAGGGTATTGAACTGCAGAAGTTTTCTTGATGACGGTACCTTTCTGAAGAATCATGCATTTGAGTCAACAGTGGCAGTGCCTCAAGAAAAAAGGTTTTTTGATGTTCTTTAATCAAATAAATAAAATAATGTATCCTTACACAGAAGTATCTTCAAGATGTGTAACCGTTTTTAAGGAAAAGGTTTATATGTGTGCGTTTGTATGTGTTTGTCTTTTTGTGGTATTTGGCTTTTTATCTAACTTCAGAGAGACGGAGTTCGCACGCATTAGCTACGTTTGGAACTAAACTCATGGTGAAGAAAAGCTTAATCACAAAATGTTTTGGAACGAAGTTCCTTATCGCGCGTTGTGAAAGGGGGCTAGACGGAAAAAATTCTTACGAAAAGTTGTCACGACACTTTTTGCTATAGTAAGCTATTATAAGCTGTGCGGCGTCGCATGTTTCTCTGTCTGTCTCTCTCTCTCTTATAGAAAGCAAGCCAGATATTTTCATTTCTATTTCGCATTGAACAGTGTGGTGTCGCGACGATTATTTTTGTTTTGAGTGTATACAGGTTTTTTGTAAATAATAAATAATAAAAAATATTATTATAACTTAAAAAAAATAAAATTTTATTACAATTCCTTCACTAATTAATCGAAAGGAACTTCGTTCCATCCGGGTGTCCCTTGACACCTCTCAAGTTTTTTTTGTCCTTACTTCGCCCTAGCCGGACAATTGTATGTACTCTGAGCCTCCCTATGACTCGGCAAGGGGTGGTCCGAATATCTGGGGCTCAACCCAGTAGTGTCAACGTTAGGTCCCTCCGACGCGTGCGTATAGCCTCAAGCATAAAATGTTAGTAGGTTGCTAGTAAATAAATAAATAAATATAAATATTCATGGACATCATTCACACAGCGTCCTCTGGTCCCAAGCTAAGCTTATATGCTTGTATTATGGGTACCAGAATACGGATATACTACATAAACTACTTTTCTTTTGTAAATACATACTTAAAATACATAGAAAACACCCAGACGTAGTACAAAGATTTATACGACATTTATGGATATCAAACAAATGATTGTCCCAAGCGGGAATCGAATCCGCGACCTCTAGATCGGCAGTCCATTACATAAAGCACTCCAACACGAAGCCCGTCGATGAACAATGAAACAGAAGTGTGTACTCTGTGCTTGAAAAAAGTAGTAAAGACTTTATTCTCTACATGTTTTCTAAATACACCAAAAAAATTCCAAAAATAACTTGTTAAGGTTCAATAACCAAATAAAGATACAAAAAATTTGATTGATTTGATGATAAAAGCAAACGAACAAATAAAATCATGCGAATTTTCACAGCCTTGTTATAAACATTACGACATTAGAATTAGTAAGTGAAGAACTAAAATCAACATAAAGAAATAAAGATGATTTGTTAAGAGGATATCAAAATAGCTTCGTGCATTTTTCTACGTACGAAGTTTTCATTGTTTCTTTAGATTGAATGGCTAGAGCTCTAATTTTTAAGTATATGTTTTTTCAATATATGATCTAGGATCGCATAAACTCAGAAACGCGATTGAAAAAAGTTTTCTCGATAGAAAATCTTAGCGAAACAACCTCTCTAATTTTTTATTTTTTTCATTTGTCTGTCTATTATCGCGTATTAACTAATAAAATAACTTTAAAAACATAAGTGACTATTATTTAAAGAAACACGTAAATCAGAATTAAAATATATTTAATAGATTTTGAGTAAATAGGAAAAGTATCCCTAATTCTTCATTTTCTGTGCCTACTGGCTGTGTTAATATGTACGTGTCGGCGATGATATTGAATAATATTGATGTAGGCCCTTAAATATTTTATGTTGCACAAGAAAGCAATGTTCCTCGGAAGTGAATGGTTTAGAACGTCAACAATTATATTTACAATGGTGTTTTAGAACCAGCCAAGTGCGATTTATAATCGCGCGTGAAGTGTATGACGGGCTTAGTGGTGGAGTGGTTTATGTAATGAACTGCCGATCACGAGATCGCGGGTTCGATTCCCGCTTGGGACAATCATTTGTCTGACATACATAAATGTCATACAAATGTTTGTACTGCGTCTGGGAGTTTTCTATGTATTATAAGTATGTATTTACAACAGAAAAGTAGTATATGTAGTCTATCCGTATTCTGGTACCCATAACACAAGCATATAAGCTTAGCTTGGGACCAGAGAACGTTGTGTGAAATGTCCTGAATATTTATTTATTATTATTTATTTATGTACTATAAATCATTGTATTCATTATCTATAACTTTATTAATATTTTAAAGCTGAATAGTTTGTTTCTTTGTTTAAACGCGTAAAAACTGTATTTTTTACTTTCATAGTAAATACTGGTTAAGTACGATTTGCGTATGACGGGTACTCTACCATTAAGGGCCTACATCAATATTATCGTCGACATGTACATATTAACACAGCTAATAGGTATATAAAATGAAGAATTAGGGATATTTTTTTTGTTTACTCAAAATCTACTAAATATATTTTAATTCCGGCTTACGTGTTTCTATATATAATAGTTACGTATGTTTTTAAAGTTATTTCATTAGTTAATACGCGATAATAGACCGACAAATAAAAAAAAAAATGAGAGAGGTTGTTTCGCTAAGATTTTCTATCGAGACAACTTTTTCAATCGCGTTTCTGAGTTTATACGAAACTAGATTATACATTGAAAAAACATATACTTAAAAATTAGAGCTCTAGCCATTCAATCTAAAGAAACAATGAAAACTTCGTACGTAGAAAAAAAAAATGCACGAAGCTATTTTGGTATCCTCTTAAGGGCACCACAAATGACATATTAATATCTATACTAATATTATAAAGCTGAAGAGTTTGTTTGTTTGTTTAAACGCGCTAATCTCAAGAACCAATGGTCCGATTTGAAAAGTTCTTTCAGTGTTGGATGGTGCATTTATCAAGGAAGCCTAAAGGCTATACAGGGTGTGGCGTAATTAATGGATAAGCCTGTGCCTGTGGATAAGTCTCCTACTGCGCTATACGAATATGTATATTTTTAATTAATCCTATGTATGGTCTTGAAAAAAATGGCATAAGTCATGTTTTTCATAAAATGACTACTTTCACTAACCAATTATGCTACTGTTGCCACAATTTTAAAAAATTTTGCATTCTGTTTTTTTTATAAAACAGCTTAAGAGGTGAGCTATTGAAAGCAATAAAGAATTCCCTATTCGTAATACAAATTTTGGGAAAAAATACATGAGATATCAAAAAAGTGTTATTGATTATTCAATTTGTTGACTTTGTACATCGTCTAGCTTAAAAATCTTTATGGGAGTTGATTTGCCCAATATCTTAAAAACATGCTTGTTTTATGCAGTTTCCGAAATGGTATAATACTTATTACATTTCACGAGGATTTAAAAAAAAACGACAGTTGTAAAAAAATACCCTAATTTTCTTTAACAGAATTATTAATTTATCTTAAACATGTCTTTGTAAACAGTTTGAATGGACCCTTTTTTGTGTGCTCCGGAGCAGGTAGTCATTCACAATGGACCCTTTTTTGGGTGCTCGGGAGCAGGTAGTCATCCACCATGAATAGGGTAAGCAGATAACGACTCTAAGTCAACTACTTGTGGTTGTTTATCGCACGGCAAATCCAGACGGTTAGTCTTATCATAAGACAGAGACAAAGCATTTTGATGTCAGGTAAATAACAGTTGTGCGACAGAGATAGATTTTTATTATTCTCACAAACAACAAAACAGCTTTTGAACTTGTTTAACAAAGTTAGTGCTCTTTTGACTATCGTCTCTTGCGCACATATCGTTTGCTCTATCGTGTTTGTTATTGTGACGTGAATTTGGCTTATGTACTACGGACTCTGTTTTTGCTATACGAATTGGACAATTGTGATATTATCGACGACTTCTACATATCCCTGGACTACTGATCATGCCGCGTCATACGTACACTCCTCAAGAGTATGCAAATATGCATCTTATTTACGGCCTGTGTAACTGCAATGCAAATGAAGCTGCACGCGAATATCGTCGAAGATACCCCGATTTGCGACACCCAGACTACCGGGTGTTTACACGTGTGCACATCGCTTTTAGCGAAGGGCGAATGCCTGGTACCGGTGTTGGTGGTGCTTCGGAAGGCAGACCTCGACGACATCGTGATGACGAAGTTCTAGAAGCTGTGCGTGCTAATCCAGAGTTATCAATTCGTGAGTTAAGTAGAGGAACCGGTGTAGATACGCGTACTGTGGGCAGAATTCTGCACAGGCATGAGCTTCACCCGTATCACTATCAAAGGGTGCAAACACTAATGACACGAGACTATGAGCCTAGAGTCCAATTTTGTCGCGTCATGTTGCGAAAAATACGCGAAGATTCGGCGTTTTTTGACAAAATACTGTGGAGCGATGAGTCATCATGTAAAAGAAATGGCTACGTCAACATGCACAATCTTCATAGTTGGCAGGCAACCAATCCGAGAAACATAAGGCAAGACCGAGCTCAAGTACAGTTTAAAGTGAACCTTTGGACAGGAATTTTAAATGGACAAATATTTGGGCCCGTCGAACTATCCGAGACACTAACAGGTCCCAATTATTTAAATTTTCTGCAAAATACGTTGCCGGAACTATTACAAAGTTTAAATGTGCCAGAAAACTACTGGTTACAAAATGATGGTTGTCCCGCTCACTACGCACGAATTGTACGGAACTACCTCAATGATGAGTACAATGAGAGGTGGATAGGTCGTTTGGGTCCCATTTTGTGGCCACCAAGGTCCCCTGATTTGAACCCTCTAGACTTTTTTTACTGGGGGTGTTTAAAAGAAAAAGTGTATAAAAAAGAAATAGCATCCCTGGAACAACTAAAGGCCCTGATTTTTGAAGCCGCTGATGAAATCAAGAGGTCCGGCTTCATCCGACGCCTAAAGCGGTCATTTATCCGTCGATGCAGGGCCTGCATAGCCGCAGGTGGCCGCCATTTCGAACATTTTTTGTAAAATAAAATTTATGTAGTGTTTGCATCTTTAGAATAAAAAAAATAAAATAAGTTGTTATTTTTTTTCAACGACTAACATTCCCACTGGTAAACTCAGACAGATAAGTTAAAATACCACTGACAGTTTGTTTAAGTTAACAGTATTAATTTGATTAATTAAATCACAATAAGAACATTTTTTTACGAGTGTCATTTGGTTCTTTAATATCACATCAAACTTAATAAGTATTATAATAAGTATTATACCATTTCGGAAACTGCATAAAACAAGCATGTTTTTAAGATATTAGGCAAATCAACTCCCATAAAGATTTTTTAAGCTAGACGATGTACAAAGTCAACAAATTGAATAATCAATAACCCTTTTTTGATATTTCATGCATAATTTTCAAAAAATTTGTATTACGAATAGGGAATTCTTTATTGCTTGCAATAATTCAACTCTTAAGCTGTATTATAAAAAAAACAGAAAGCAAAACTTTTGAAAATTGTGGCAACAGTAGCAGAATTGGTTAGTGAAAGTAGTCATTTTATGAAAAACATGACTTATGCCATTTTTTTCAAGACCATACATAGGATTAATTAAAAATATACATATTCGTATAGCGCAGTAGGAGGCTTATCCACAGGCACAGGCTTATCCATTAATTACGCCACACCCTGTATAATAAATAAATAAATATTCATGGACATTTCACACAACGTCCTCTGGTCCCAAGCTAAGCTTATATGTTTGTGTTATGGGTACCAGAATACGGATAGAATACATATACTAGTTTTTTTTTGTAAATACATACTTATAATACATAGGAACACCCAGACGCAGTACAAACATTTATATGACAATTAGAAAAATCACACAAATGATTGTCCCGAGCGGGAATCGAACCCGCGACCTCTTGATCGACAGTCCGTTACATGAACCACTCAACCACGAGGCTGTATGTAATATCACGCTGCGATAAATAAAAGCAAAGCATTAGTGAAAAATATTGCAAAAACTGGGATATTTTACTAATTGCCGCGCGATTGAATTAAACTTATAGTAATACTAGCTGACCCGGCAAACGTTTTTTGCCATACTAAAATAAAGTTTGAAAAATAGATGTTGGCCGATTCTCAGACCTACTGAATATGTATGTAAAATTTCATAAAGATCGGTCTAGCCGTTTCGGAGGAGTACGGTAACTAACACTGTGACACGTGAATTTTATATATTAGATTATAACGTCATCTTATCATGTCGTCTAAGCATAACAACAAGTTACACTAAAAACATTGGTGTATGGGAGCTCCATAGGTAAATAATTATTGCATTTTGATTTTTAGTACATTTTGTTATAGAATCAACAGAAATACATAATTATGTGAAACAGCGCTCTTGCTATTGCCACCCTTGAGATTCATACAGGGCCCCAAGTCTGGTTAATGAATTGTGTCACAATGGTAGCTCAATGGCACCATTATAACCACAAAAAATTAACAATAGACTACTAAACTTGATAAAATTCGCCACTAAGCAAGCAGTTATTTGGTGTTATTGCAAACGAATGCAATAACTGATTGCTTAGTGGTTAATTTTAGCTACCATTGTGACACAATTCATTTAGCAGACTTGGGCCTCTGGTGATAGGCGAACTGGTGGATGAACGGACAGCGAAGTTTCAGTGATACGGCGCGACCCTTACCCTTTTATATTTTTCTACGGAACCATAAAAATCATCCAGCTATAAGCATTGAATGTTAAAAAGCCTTGTGGATTTTCTATTGTTCGTCCTACGTTGGAGGTTGAAGCAATTAAGCAATATTAGGAATGCAAAAGGGAAACCTTGGTAGTATACCATCCAAACAATTTACTGTTTGTATGATGTTGATTTGAGTCACGCCATGCAATTATGCGTTGCTGGTATACAAGAATAATGCCTGCGATTATTTTGATTTTGTGTTTTGAATATTAAATAACGAAAACCTATTGGAACGATTTAGCAATATTAGTAAATGAAAAAAGAAATCGTATTTGTTTGGTGTAAGATACTGAGACACATGAGCAATAATGAGCTTTTTATTGGAACAATAACATGTGTTAGAACTTTGATTTTTTATTTATAATCATCAATAAGTCATCAATTAACGCAGAGAATTTTACATGTTATTATGTATTAATTTGTTTAAAATGTTAATTAAAGCGTAATTTTCATTTAATTCGAAACAGGTTCAAAATGTTGTCGATATTATAACATATTCATTGCGAAATTCAAAAGCGGAATTTAAAAATTTCTTAATTATGCAAATAGAGCTACTGCGATTACAATGTTTATTTGTAAAATTAAACAGAGTTTAGATTATTTTAAGTTTTACTGCACTTATGTAAGAATTCTAGATTATCTCATCTACGTAAAAAAATTATTCGAATTTCAAGTAAGGACTCGTTAAGCTTACTGGCTGTTGATACATAGCATACTTAACTCACACTATAAAAATTGACATTCGATTAGAACTTTATCGATATCTCAATTGATTGAGATGCACTGTTGATAATTTAGCTGCATCTACATTATCGTAAGGTCAGTTCCAATTAGTCTAGAAATCGTTTCATCTCTTACTAGGTCATTGTCACTTAAAGCGTGCAGACAAATTTATTAACTGTGAAATTATCCGTAAAAGTAAATTATTAAATATTTTGCAATTTATTTCAAGCAAGACTGTTTGCATAATTTGTATTGTTACACGATACGGATCTATTTGTATTGTTTCCTATATTTTAAATGACAATAATATTCTTTTATTTTAAAGAACAGAATCAAAAATTCATGATTTCCTGAATAGTTATACGTAGCAGTTTGTTTTAACAACAAGATTGTTATTACTTTTATTATATACACAGATATGTAAATAACAAAGTTAGCGATATTTAATATACATAAACTAGCTTTTGCTCGCAACTTCGTACGCGTAGAATTTAAAAACAAATCCTTCACCAAAAATCTATTTTGAAAAACTGCATAATAATCCGTTGCGTAGTTTTGAAGTTACATAGGGACATACATACAAAAATAACGAATCCTTATAATAAGTAAAGAATATAAATTGCAATTCAGATATTAATTTATTAAACATTTAAACTGTTCATAAATAAACTTACCGATATTTAAGGCAGATTTTCCTTTATCTACGACGGGACCAGCTGTTGCAGCAGTTATTACAACAAAAGTAACGTATATCCACGCACTAACACCCATTTTTTTTGTTCAACACAAAACGTTTTTTCCAAAATTATTTTAATAAATTTATTTTTTGGCTCACGATAAAGACGCAACTATTTCCCGCGTATGTTCGGTAACATTTGCGTCAAGCGACGTGGTTCTCTCTTCGAGTGCAGTCAGCGACTAAGCCTTAAAACCTCGTAGACTTTCTATCTGTAATAAGCGCGGGCGCAATATCTGCATTGATTGACGCCAACACGTATTGTTTAACCATGTTCACTATAGGATTATGTTTTCCCATTGCTTATAAGATAATTTCGATAACGAAATACATGTGATGTGTATTGTTTGTAAATAATTTATTGTTTGTAAATATTTGTATTGTTGTTATTGATGTGTATTGTTTGTAAATATTTATTGACGAGCCTCGTGGTTGAGTGGTTTATGTAACGGACTGCCGATCAAGAGGTCGCGGGTTCGATTCCCGCTCGGGACAATCATTTCTGTGCTTTTTCTAATTGTCATGCAAATGTTTGTACTGCGTCTGGGTGTTTCTATGTATTATAAGTATGTATTTCCAAAAGAAAAGTAGTATATGTATTCTATCCGTATTCTGGTATCCATAACACAAGCATAATAAGCTTAGCTTGGGATCAGAGGCCGTTGTGTGAAATGTCCATGAATATTTATTTTTATTCTTATTTATTCTTATTCTTATTGTATCTATACTAATAGAGTCTGGGTGCTTTGTATCTATTATGACTTAGAAAGATGCATTACAAAGGAACAAAAAAATTTACGGCACTCCTACCCGGTATTAACGGGGCAAGCGTATTAAGCTTAATTAGAGACCAGAGGACATTGTTAAAAGTGTGTAATTATTACCTCGGCAGTGACTATGTGTGCATGAAAATAAAATTCCTTTTGGAAAATAGAGCAGATTTTTTTTTAGTCCTGTGTTAGGCGTTAGCGTTTTCCCGGACTAAAACTAAAGTAACTTTTCAGTATGGCCCTCTGAATAAACAGATTAACAGATAGATATCGAGAGTGAGTCTGTCAATAGGCACGTGAATATTCACGTGTTGTTTATTTAAGATTGACTATACAGGGTTGTTCAACTTCGGTGAGTTCCCACTATTTCGTACATAAAATGGTAATTAGAGTCTCATTAAATTACATTTCTGCATAACAAGATACCTGTTTTGTATTGTTCTCACAGCACAATAACTTACTATGACTGAATTAATGATGATAAATTTGATAAAAGCTGCTCTATACGGAATCGCAAACCTTGAAGCAAATATATGCATATTATAGCAATTTGAGTGAACATGTAGTTTTAGCACGAGTTATGAGTGTTTTTATTTTAAACTAGATGTTGCCTGAGACTTCGTACGCCTGGAATTTCGTATCAGTACCTTATTGTACACTCACAATTTTTTTTTGATTATTTACTCAACGTCCTCTGATCCTAAGCTAAGCTCATATGCTTGTGTTCTGTGTACTAGAATACGTATAGAACACATATACTACTTTTCTTTTGTAAATACATGCTTATAATACATAGTAAACACCCAGACGCAGTACAAACATATGTATGACATTTATAAACCTCACACAAATGATTATGCGGAGCGGAAATCTAACCCGCGACCTCGTGAACCGCAGTGCGTTTCATGAACCACTCAACCACGAGGCCTGTCAAGCCGTCAGGCTTGCCTATAAATTACGAATCAGCTTAGTTGGGATTAGTTTAAAAAGGATTTAAGTTTTATTGTAATGGTACAATCGAACCCTACGATTTTCCTGTATTAATGTGTTGCTCTCGGGTCCGAAACTGCTCCGTAGTAATGTATAATTATTCAAATCAAGTATTTTGTCACAAACAATAGCGTAAGTAAAGGAGATGTGTTTGGATCGTAGTGGATGGCGCTCTAAATTCTCTACCTACCCCTATGGATAAAGGCGTGATTTTATGATGATGATGACAACACCATTTTATACATTTCAATAAAAATTAAAAAAAAATCTTCAGAGATATTTGACTGTAGTATCAAAACAAGTTACATGACAGGCTATCACAATCTTA
This sequence comes from Orgyia antiqua, assembly GCA_916999025.1. NCBI lineage: Eukaryota > Metazoa > Arthropoda > Insecta > Lepidoptera > Erebidae > Orgyia > Orgyia antiqua. Next base: position 31,233,324 of record OU779866.1, read on the forward strand.
CAAGGATTCCTAAATAACTTGATTGTTCAGATTTACATGTGAAAATACCGTAAATAATAAACATACGGAGCAATGCCAGACATTTACATATTGTAATGTACCACAAACAAATTGCTGCGATTATAAACAGACATAAATTAAGAATAAAGTAATTATACACAACCTACACACTACAAAATGCAATCTTACAAAACACCAGTGAGAACAAACACTATATCAATTTTAACCTTGTTAAAACACAATAGTTTAGAAGTCGGTATAACATTGATCTACACCTACTGATAACCAGATGATACTATTATTGTAGGAAAGCTGACAGAATACTCTATGCGTCTGTGCTAAATAGACTAGCGAAAAGTGTTAATGGCTACATTTCACTAGACATCTTGGAAAGTATCACGCATAACTGTTTTTATTATGGCTTGGATAAGGCAAATGACTACACTATGATGTTTATTCTTAATTACATTATGTCTCTATTAATACTTACCTTGTTTGTTATTAATTGAGTAAAAAAAGATAGATTGTGTAGTACCGTTTCGACACTGCCTAAATGGAAATTAAATAAATGCACCTATAGGTAAAAAAAATATAGACTAGAAGTCATCTGGTTATCAGCAGGTGTAGGTCATTATACCGTAGACTCTCTGACTATAACGACAGATAAAAGCAGTAGTTGTCGTAGGCATTTTGACACTAAACAAAGCGTTACATTATGTTAAAAAAATATTACCATTAACCTGATTTTCATGGATAAATGATTTAATAAATATTCTACAAAGAAATAAGTAACTATTTACAGTATTATGTTAATTAAGTCAATTACCATACTATGTTGAAAGCTGTCTATATAGTGCTAAGGATTTCATCATTTAAATGCATACAATATGACCTAACTACAATATCGTTATAGTTAATCGATTGAGTTGTGTTTCATAGTAAAAACTGGCTAAGTACGATTTGCATATGACGGGTTCTCTACCATTAAGGGCACCACAAACAACATATTAATAAGTATTAATATAGCGAGAAAGAGATAGATGTATATAGAAAAAAGACAAGGCGTAATGCGAAATGTATCTATCTATACTTTGACGGCAAAGAGGGAGGCCCTGCGGGAGCGAGAACGCTCTGGTAGCACTTTGCCCCCCCCCGCAGGGCCCCGGGTAGGGGCCGTCGGCGCGCAGTGGCCCCCTTGACGAGGTGGTCGCGCGCGGCGGATCGGTATTCAGTGACCCACCGCGGCAAATGTGGTTGACGGCCACGGCAACGCGACAGGGGGACCCAGACCTCCCCTCGTTGGGTCGGGCCCCGGTTAACGGGGCCACCCCTCGCTGTGTCATGGTAAAGCTCAAGGCACCATCATGGCCCAGCAGGGCAGTAGGCGGAGAGTTAAAAAAAAACGAACTATACTTATGACGTCACCGACAGATATATCTGTCTGTTTTTCGCCTCGCCTTTTTCCTATATACATCTGTCTCTTTCTCGCTATATTAATATGCCGGTTGTGGCGCCCTTTATCATTAAAATCATCATATCATACCGTCACAATCATGTCGTCAGACACAGTTATACCAGAAGTAGTGTATAGGTATGGCTACATTACTCAGCCGGCTTGAAGCCACTTACTACTGTGTGCGTAAAAATGTATCTATGTGTGTCTATGATACAGGTTTTACGACATATGAAACTTCATTATTACGAATACGAATTAGCCAGGTTAAAGTTACTTGTCCTTAATTTCATACAATAAGCCACCATCTGGTATATCTGTCGTCAGCGTATCATCAAGTCAAAACTAAACACATTTATTAATAAATAAATAAATAAATATTCACGGACATTCCACACAACGTTCTCTAGTTTGGGACTACAGGACGTTGTGTGGAATGTCAAGCTTATAATATGCTTGTGATATGGGTACGGGTACGGATATACTACATATACCTACTACTTTCTTTTTGTAAATACATACTTATAAGTTATAATACATAGAAACACCCAGACGCAGTACAAACACTTGTAAGACATCTATAAACATCACACAAATGATTGTCCGATTCGGGAATCGAACCCGCGACCTCATGATTTTCAGTCCGTTATACAAACCACTAGACCACGAAGCCCGTCGAAATTTTAAATTGTTTTTATCTAGAATAATTAAACTGAAATATAATATATATTAATATAACATAAATACATGTCCAGGATTTTCCAATTACCTATTGTTTAGTTTTTAAGCGAATTTTTGTATGTGTTTACTACTACAGCGACGACATAAGCAACAATTTCAACTGTTTAGTTATCACAGTTCGAAATAAAGCCTCGTAAAAGACGGGACGGGAATTAGATTTATTATTAATTAATCTTCGAACATATTTAATCTTCGAAAGTATGATCATGTCTCTGCTTATCGCTCTGAACTCAAATGGTTGCCTATTCGTCATCGTCGAAGTTTACGTGCTTTTACTACACTCTATTCTATTCTGAATTCTCCCTCTGCTCCTTCTTATCTGACCTCTTGCTTCACATACTTAAGTGCTTGTCATTCCAAAAATCTACGTTCAACTTTCAATTCTACTCTTCTTTGTCCGTCACATCGATCCGATTGTGTTAGGTCGTCATTTCTCGTACAATCGGTCCAGCTTGGAATTCCCTCCCTCTTGAGATCAGGATGGCCTCTAACAGATCTAGTTTTAAGCGTAAAACCAAAGATCACCTGCTCCAAAAATTAGCGGGTTCATCTCAAACTTAAGGTTATATTATAATTATATTATTTTATTTGTATGTAGTCTATTGTATTTAAAGTTATTTATGTATGTAGTATTTAGCTATTATGTATGTATGAGCTGTTATAATATATTTAGTATATACCAATATTTTATGTTAAGATAATATGTATTATATTTGTTATATTTAGTTTATTCTTATAATCATATCTACAATGCATTCATGAATCATGTAAAGCAAGTAATGTACCCACTACAAATATCTCTGCATCACCCTAGGTTGACTGGTAGATAATGCTTTTAGCATTAAGTCCGCCTAATGTACAATATTGTGCTAAGAGTTTTTAAATTAGAGTCTTATTAACAGGGTCCTGTTTCTCCCTTTTAGTACACAACCCTAAAAATTAATTGTGAGCGGTATTACTAAGTAACATTCTATGTAGGTACATGTACGTTGGGTAAAAATATTGTAAATCATTGCAATATATTCATTTCAGTGACGATACATAAAAGCATCGTTTTATTGTAGCTTCACTAAGATTGGAACTCAAATTATGATCAGCTTACGTAAAAAATCGAAATGCCATAGCTTGTGATGTACCACTGGAAACATTTTGATGTTTTAATAACTTTCCTGAATGTTTCATAGAATGTTATATATGGTGACCAATCACCAAGATAAGCCTATTTACTTGTTTTATATAGATTTAATACGTATGAATGATTATATATTGCAATCAAACAATAGAATTTGTGTTTACGTTTAAGAGGGTACTGTACTCCTAATTTAGGTATTTGCCTTATGTATTGCTATCCCTATTTCCAAGCGCCGCGCTGAAAGGGACAAATCTTGATGATGCGGATTTTACCTACAAATTCTTTGAAAAAAAGACGTTTCGTACTCCCAATTTTTCTTTGCGAAAGTTAAACTGATTTTAATTGTTTTTACACTATATTAAAGATGAAGATATACTCTTCTCTATGCTTCTATCACTTTCTTTTTTGGTAAAACCTTACCAAATATGTGTGATAGTCGCTGCAACTTAACCTAAAGAAAACCGAGAAAAAAACGGATTTTCGGATGGTCATATATCTTTTAGTTATTATGTTTTGAAAAAAAGAAAGTGACAGAAGCATAGATAATTATACTCTAAAACAATTAAAATCGGTTTAACTTTCGCAAAGAAAAATGCGGAGTACGAAACGCATATTTTTGTATGGAGCATAATTTGGTATCGTGCCCTCTTATGCTTCCACTTATCATACTCGCAGATTAGGCAACAATAGTAGAGTTGGTAGCAATAGCAGATTTTCTTAAAAGTCCTTCGTTAATTTGAGTTAGTAGTCTGGTTTGTACATGCTTTTTATATGTGTTGACTAAAATAGGACTTTGGAAATTTAAATTTCGACGTGAGAGTAAATTAAAACTTCGCTTTTTCAATCTGAATTTACTTGATTCACCCTCGGAATCTTTGTAGATTCGTATGGTATGTACTTCTTTTTCTCATGGACATTTCACACCGTCTTAGGTACTTTTAGCGCCGGCAGTTGCTACCTAAATTACTACATCATCAGTATTGCATGGAATTGATTAAAATGATTGTTGTCGTGATTACAATACTGTTGCTATTGGTTTGGAAGTCGGTGCAGCGATGGTTTGCAACATTTCGGAAGCTGACTGCCGAACCGTAACTTTATACGTAGTTATTTGTACCTATAGAACAGCAAGGTCGTGGTTTGATTGTTTGATTTTAACTTTATCTATGAAACTATAAAAATTATACTTAATTCCACTTTTGAATAGATTAAAATAAGCTATACCTAACTATTTTTTGACAATTACTCGATTAATGGTTTTTGTATAAAATTTAACTTAACGCTTCGGACAAATTTTCAGCCACCCGTCTGCCATCTTGGCTACAGTATAGTACAGATAGGACAAACAAAAATATACGCACTAATTTTGTAACAAGGAACAATGTCAACAAAACTAAGACATGACTACAATTTAAAACATCTAAGATAAATTTTAAGAACACAAGAGAAGGACACTGTCTAACAAATTAAAAACTTACGTTGAATGCATTCGTCGTTCTTATCAGTTTTTTAATTTCGCCGATATTTCGATATTTTTCCAATAAAATATCGAAGACGATATCAATATTTTTATAAATATCGATACATGGATATTTTATTTCGTTTCCGACATCCCTACCGTAAGAATAATTAAAATCTGTTCTCGTGAAAAAGTAGATTTTTATTTAGTGACATCTGTTGGCGAATTTTGAAATCAATAAGGTAGATAGAAAGGTAGATTGAAATCAATAGTCTATGGAATAATGATGCGAATACATTTTGTTTACTCACTTAGAGCGACATCTGTTAGCCAATTCCCATAGAACTCGAAACATTTCCATGTTAAGGGCCTACATCAATATCATCGTATATCATCGCCGACACGTACATATTAACACAGCCAGTAGGCACAGAAAATGAAGAATTAGGGATACTTTTCCTATTTACTCAAAATCTACTAAATATATTTTAATTCTGATTTACGTGTTTCTATATATAATAGTTACTTATGTTTTTAAAGTTATTTCATTAGTTAATACGCGGTAATAGACCGACAAATGAAAAAAATAAAAAATTTGAGAGGTTGTTTCGCCAAGATTTTCTATCGAGAAAACTTTTTTCAATCGCGTTTCTGAGTTGATGCGATCCTAGATCATATATTGAAAAAACATATACTTAAAAATTAGAGCTCTAGCCATTCAATCTAAAGAAACAATGAAAACTTCGTACATAGAAAAATGCACGAAGCTATTTTGGTATCGTCTTAATGTCAATTTTATTCGGTGCAAAAAAGATATCAAACTTGATTAATTTTATAAAATTGTTAATAACAAGTTTTTTATGATTATAGAACAAGTTGTGAACTATTACGAGTACTTGTATAACTGCCATCTAGCGGCTTATTGGAGAAACTACAAAATGAACTTGTTGATCTGTTAACTATTTGTGAACAAGTTAACACAAGTAAATATTTTAGTGCGCCATCTGTCGTCGAGTAGCAGCAGTATAGTTTTAATTACCTTTCATAGAGTACGCTAACATCTATAAAAATAGTTATAAATTAATAATTATAGTTGTAAATATCTTTTATGGTAATCAAAATTGAATAGTTATCTTTTATTGTTGCAGATTTTGCTCTTGTATGTATGGATATAAACGAAGCCATCGAAGTATGTCTACATCGTAGCAGATAGCGTTCTATAATTTCTGTCTGCCCCCATGGCATTATGGCGGGATGGTAGGTATACGAGTATGCTTATGTAATTTATAGAAGTATAGAAAAGCAGTTGAAAAGATTGGTTTAGTAAAATTTTTAAGTAAATTTATTTATGAATTATTGTTAATGTTATTTATATAAGAAATATGATTCTGAAATTGAACTTAAGAAAAGTACATTCGTCTCTACATAGAGACAGAGTCGGGGTTTGACTCTTTATGAACATGCCCCTTAACATTTTTAAGTTTAACCGTATCTAAAAACGACACCGAAATCCTGTCAAAAAGATCGTTCGGTTTTCTATTTTTATAATACAACCTTGACAAGGCGATAAATTATAACAAAGCCTTAATTATAATTATAATAAATTATAATACTAATATAAAAAATATTCTTGGTGTTCAACGATATTGTAAAAAAGTTTAATTGATATGTAATTGCTACATGATCGCTTTAACTACCTATTACTGAATCAGATGAACTATTGGTTCACTTATCTGTGTATTTAAATAAATAATAATAATCTTATACCTCTTCGGCTACACTTCCGAAGACGTATTAAATAAGGTCAGATATCAATATCACACTGTGAGGTCTCATAGTATGCATGGACGCACAGGGGTAGCAAAATCATTTCACAAACAATACTTATGTGGTGAAGCGCACTATGCGTTTGTTAAACTGAAAGCATAGCTAAGTTTTGTCTATGAATATAAAGGCTCGATGAACGGAACGCACTGAAAAGTGTTACCCTTTGCACAGTGCATCAACACTTAAGTACTTACTTAAGTAAATATTGTTTGTGAATGCGGGTGATAGACAACTAGAAGTCCGCTCTAGCTTCGGACGGGTTACTATATTGATGAATTAAAAAAATCATACAGCCTATGGTACCGATCCTACGTTCACAACTAAACTTAACTTAACTAAAGGAAAAGAAAATTTAGGGAAATTCTGTGCATTATAGAAGTGATTCATTTCATTGATAAAATCAAATAAAATTTATACTAATAAATTTACACCCTATTAAGACTACTTAATAGGGTGTCGAAATTTAAAAAAGCCCATATTTAATTAGTATGTAGAGAACAAATGTATTATTTGTTGTGCCTACATCACCTCGTAATGTTTTTAATTAGTTTTAGAAACAATTTGTTAACTTCATAAAACTAAATATAATTGTTGCTAACAAAATAAAAATAAACTTAACGAACAAATGAAAATTGATTGTGTCCATAACATAATTTGGCAATGTTATGTTATCAGAACAGATTTTAATAAATAAAAATATGCACAATAGCGACATAGTTGTTTTAATTTTTTAGTTAAATTTAGTTCTGGTCGTAGAATTGTTACCAATATCTATATATTTTATCGAGGAAGGCTATAGGCTATACAACATCACGCTGCGATCAATAGAAGCGAAGCAGTAGTAAAAATGTTACAAAAATGGGAAAATTTTGTTTAAGAGGATACCAAAATAGCTTCGTGCATTTTTCTACGTACGAAGTTTTCATTGTTTCTTTAGATTGAATGGCTAGAGCTCTAATTTTTAAGTATATGTTTTTTCAATATATAATCTAGGATCGCATAAACTCAGAAACGCGATTGAAAAAGTTTTCTCAATAGAAAATCTTAGCGAAAATACCTCTCTCATTTCTTATTTTTTTCATTTGTCGGTCTATTATCGCGTATTAACTAATGAAATAACTTTAAAAACACGTATATCAGAATTAAAATATTATATCTGGGCGACAGAGCTTCGCTCGGGTAGTGTGGCCAAAAAGAAAAAAAAAATTCCTAGCTAGATCGATTTACTGCCCCCGAAACCCCCTATATACTAAATTTTAGGAAAATCGTTGGAGCCGATTCCGAAATTCGAATTATATATATACATATATACAAGAATTACTCGTTTAAAGGTATAAGATTTAGTAGATTTTGAGTAAACAAAAAAAATATCCCTAATTCTTCATTTTCTATACCTACTAGCTGTGTTAATATGTACATGTCGACGATAATATTGATGTAGGCCCTTAACAAGTTGCGGACTTAGCCATTTAGTTCATAAATGTGTCAATCTCCTTCAATATTCTGATAAGTATCTACTTATATATTTCATATCATAGCCACTACGTATAGTTTTGTCGGGTAATAACCTAAACGCAATTTATACAAATAAAAACAATCATAATTCTCAAGTGCCTATTCTCGCCCTATGGATCTTATTAGTTCTAAGTAAGTATTTAGGTAAACTATGACATTAAAATCAAACTATAAGGTAATGAACGTAATTTATATAAATATACGTCATTTATACTAGTGTCTTTAGCTAAAGGTGAGCTATTACTAAAATATTATATTATACTTATGGTCTTATCCATAATGACTTATCGGAGGTGTAAACGGAGATTTTATCGGAGAAATAATAATCGTTTTAGCGTAAAAAGACTATTATGAATAACAAGTTTTGTCAATTTTCGCGAACCTATTTTAGCGAAATTTTAAACCTCCGATAAGTCATTATAAATAAGGCCATTAGTCAATAAGTAAAATTAATTTTAGTTTGTTAATTTTACGACCCACTATATATTTTATTTAGTTTGTAGCTTATATATATTCTAATTGTAAGTATAATGTGTTATTTTTTAATAAGTATTGGAATATTAAATGAAACATATGAATTGAAATGATGTTCACCCATATTTGCACGACTTATTAAATCGTATTGCGCTCTATTGTCTCTGCCTACTCCTGTAGGAAAAAGGTGTGTCTATATTTATTAATATAATACTATGTAAACATTTATACTTTATACTAACAATAGTACTTGTAGGTTTAATTCATAAGAAAATTGTTTAATATTTACTTATTATAAAACAGTCGTTATTTCCGTATGTATGACCCTTCTCTTCTCCTTCTCAAGTCCATTTACGTCCCGCTGTTGGGCACGGGTCTCCTCCAGTTTGGGAGGGATTATGGTCTACTGTGCCGAGCTGGCCAGCCGTGTTGGCACAGGGTTTCTTTTCGAGTTTTCCGTCTCTCACCGAAGATGTTATCTGTGTGCTATATCCCTTAGCTGACTTTTGCAGCACCCTTGGGAGGAGATGGGGACACTTGTATTCTTAATCCGTCACCACACGGAGGGTATGTTGTATGACCCTATGTGAGCTTCTAGCTTTGAAACTACACAACGGATTTTGATGCGATGTTTTATAATAGATATATTATTATATATATATTGTTATTATAATAGATAGAGTGTTTCTAGAGGATAGTCTTTTTTGTATAATTTGTAAGGTTTTGCTGTTTAAATTACATGGGTACGGGGTTACGAACAACTTTATTATTAAAATAGCAGCTAGCCTAGCTGTGGTACCCGTGGAATTCCTACTTACTTGACAGTTATCGTCACATTTTGGACAATTCACACAATCTTTTTATAAAACAAACTCGTTATATTTTATGTATGTGATCATATATCTTCAAAACTACGCAATTAATTTTAATGTGGTTTCTTTTAATAGATAGAACGGTCCAAGAGGATGACTTTTTTGTATAATTTGTTAAAGTTTGGTTTCTAAATTCTATGCAAACGAAGTTGCGAGCGACAGCTAGTGTCTTTATAAATTGTATAAGCTACATTATTGTAGTGTTTTATTAAAATCTATTCAGAAGTTTTTGCGTGAAAGAGTAACAAACATCCAAACATCCATACTTACAAACTTTCGCATTTTTAATATTAGTAGGATATACAAGATAGATAGGTATATAGTTATATACCTGCACACTACGTGGTTTTATTAGAAAAATTATGAAGAAAACAACGTCATTCGGTTCTATCAATTTATTTCATTATAAAAATCATGTTTTTATATTTCATAATAACAAAACTTGCAATGAAAATTCTGCAGCATATATTTAAAAATGGTATCAGTTCATTAATTCAATAATATCTAACGGCACATTTCTATACAAACTTATATTAACTTACTTAATATTATAAATAAGCGATGTACGGCTAAAAGTCTTTCTTGGCTAAAACGGCATGTTTTGCCTCCTAATAATACTCGAGAATACACATTAGAAATAAGTTAAAATGCCGCAGCATAGAAATCAGATTCATTTTTAAAGTAAATTAAAGATAATTAAAAAATTAGTATAAATTAATAAATACTTATACAATGAAAAATATAATAATTTAATTTTAAAAGAGTTTTTTTAAACTTCGAAGTATAAGTATACTTGAAACAGTTAATTGCAAAGGAACTGAACAGAAAGTCTTAAATGCTATCAATAAATTAATGATTAATATCTACAGAATACTAAATATCACAGAGAAAGTACCCAATACTTGTTCAACAAAAACATTGTTTTGCTAAGCACTCTAAATACAACGATCATTTTGACGCTAGAGAGCGTTCGTTACAATAAATTTTACTATTTGTATTATTCTACAGCGACATATAACCTAGAACGCTATAAATAGTTCGCTTAAATAAGTGCACTAGATGGTAGACATGCGACTAAATAACGCGAAAATAAGATGAGACTAGCAATCGTGCGCTTAACTCTTTTTACCGCAGCCGTCTTCTCTTGTTATCATTTAGTTGCACTTAATTGGATGTCTACATCTAGCCTAGTTTTAAATAGGTCTTTGCTGATTATTCTAGTGAATTGAAAATTTTATGTAAAGCAAGATAACTAACTATATTATCGAAAAGCGGTATTAAGAGGCTTGAAAAAAAGATTGTCACAAGTCGCTGTCACATAATCCAAATAGAACTCTAACAATAAATAAGTACAAAGGGAGTATACCGATTGTAAATTAAATAAATAATTAGTCAAAGCGAATATTATGTTACGTCATAAATATGTATGTCATAATTTATCTGTCTGTGTTCTTATATCTTTTATCTTTCTTTTCTTTTAATTTTTCTTCATAGGCACGGCATCGTACATTACTGGTAATAACTTTTTTGCCTCGGGGACATCTGAATTCTGAGTACCAATTGTTGAGAAGGTTGCCGTACGCCCTAAAGGCAATATAATCGTTTTTAAGGCATTGAGGTGCATCAACTTTCTTTTTCAACTTCTGTAAGTTCTGATTTCTGCTCACTTGAGGCACTGGAACATTTACGCTTATCATATTCTCTTTTATTTCAGCTATCGTGCTGTATAATCTTTGTAGAGTTTTCCCTATTAATTCATGGCGGGTTTTGTTATAGCTGCAGAAGGGGTCGTCAGCGAAGTCTACTTCAACATTGATGAGCAGTTTGAAGATGTCTTGATATTCGACAAGAGACTTGTACAGCTTAGGCATCAGATACGCGAACTGTAACAAAGATAAGACATGAATGAATAATTTATTTTTAAATGATTGTATTAATAGCACATATTAATAGTCAGGTATTTACAAATGATATGAATGGACGATGACCGATTAAAACACTGATAAACCCATGGTTTTATTGTTTCGCGACATAACGTAATTGTTTTTACGTCATGGGTATGCGTCATAATTAATGAACGTGGAAATGTTATAATTAAAAGTCTATTGTTATCTTATTAACGTTATATGAGAATTTGCTGTCACTACTCATTATTTGACATTTAACAAGAAGTATACCTAGTTGAATAGCATGTAGAGTCTAGAATACCCATTATAATTACTTATATAATATGCCTTAAACTATCTATACTGGCTATAGGGCGTCACAAACGGCATATTAATATAGCGAGAAAGAGACGATGTATATAGAAAAAAGCCGAAGTGAGAAAGAGATTATAATATATGTCTGTCTCTTTTTCGCTATATTAATATGTATATCATAATATGCCGTTTGTTGCCCTTTAGGGATAAAAGCAGGTATTTACATCTATAGCAATATTTTTATGACCGTCAATTTTTTTTTTAAAGGCGCGTTTGATTAATTTTATAAACAAAACCGTCGTATTTGTGAAGAAGCTTATGTGTAAATTAAGCGCGTCATATCGACGATAGTTTAACATTGCGGCATATTCGTGTCGAGGCTGCATTGCTGTAGGTATTTGTGATCGGTATAACTATTCAAATGACGCCATTGACAATTGTATACAAGCTTTATTAACAGATAGATTTTAAAAATATTTATCATTGCATTTTGAAATTTCTAGTTTATTAGTACAAGCATCACGTACCGTTAGTATCAGCATTTGATTCCAAACGCTAAAGCCTAGGAGACCTTCTTGAATGTTGGTATTTAAATACGGATATACAACTTATTAGCATTAAAATAAATAATACGATATCAGAATTTAAGCGATTACTTTTTTATTGCGAAAGTTTATTTCATAAAGCATTTATTTTGTTATTCATTTGTGTAATTTTTTAAAAAGAAATCTTTTAGTTGTTCTTATATAAAGGCGTAAATTTTACTGTATTTTGTTTTGTAGATTAAATGTAAGTGTAGATAGACAATGCTGTTTATGTCACTCTATTTTATTATAAAGTTCCGAGTATAATGTACCAGTTAAGCCTGTTCACCTCGATTCTCGTAATCGATCGTTTACTATTGTCCTTTTCAAAACATATTTCTGAGTTGTGGAACAAAACTGTTTAGAACTGTTTTAAAAATCTTGTTAAAATTTAGCATGAACTTGGGACATCCCAATTACTTAATTAGTAGCAAAAATGCGTCAACTTGATTTCGTAATTAATGTGGGAAAGGATATACTTGATAAAGGAAACGTAATAATTAAAAAAGCATAAATGTAATTAAAATAATGTGAGTAATGGATTCAGTGAATAATAATGCCTGTTCATTAAAACTGTTAATGAATAAACTCATCTGGATATTCATTCATTGTTCCCGGAACGTAAACCTGAGACGATTGGCCAATTTTGTTTGTGTCAAGTGTCACCACAACATACGTATATCAACTTCCTGCAACTTATGAATGAGTGATTCATACTATTACATCCTATATTTTGTCATGACTATTTCATTACTGTAACTGTTTCTTCAGCTGTTTATCTTTTCAATAAAAAACCGCAGAATTGTTTTAATATCTATACTAGATACTTATACTCTATACTAATATTACAAAGCGGAACAGTATGTTTGTTTAAACGCGCTAATCTCAAGATCCACTTGTACGATTTGAAAAATTGTTTCAGTGTTGGATAGTACATTTATTTAGGAAGGCTATAAGCCACTATAAGGTATATAACATAACGCTGCGATTAATAGAGCAAAGAATCAGTGAAACATGTTGAAAAACGGGGAAAGTTTTTTTATTTCCATGCGTACAATGTTGCGGGCAACAGCTAGTTAACTAAAAATTTTGAAGTTATGTTATTTAATTGTAAATTTGTTCATTTATTTAATTTCTTGACAATTCAAAGCGCAATAAACAATCGATTCTAAAATTAATCGTTAATATTTTACGGTTCATAAAAGCATTGTGCACACGTTGCGTTTGCCAACTATTGTGAAGGTGCGTCGCCGAAGAAATTGTCGGCGCAAAACGATAATAAAAGCGTCGGTCTGTATGAGCCTATATGGTCGTGTATTAAAAGTCTGAAAACCCGACAATAAGCAGTACATTTGCCTTAAAGAGGCGAGCTTAACCTGCGAGACGTGTTGGAGACAAACGCACAACTCCGGAATCGTAAGTTCACATTCGTCTCACTTGGACAAATAATGTGTTTTTAACATTTCATGTTGTTTTGTTAAATCGTAAATACTGTACAAACACTAGCGCATAGCGACCCGTAAAGCCTCGGTCTCTTGTCACTGAGAAAGCGCAACGTGTTCTAACTTGTGGAATTTCTGCCCTTTATCCAAACACTGAAAATAGCGGCTGCGCTTGTGCTAGTACACCCACTTGCGCAAATGTGTGACAAATCACTGCAAATAACCCTTGAGAAGAAACTCAAGATTCCGTCTTAACTAATAAATAACTTTGATTGCTTATTTAGATCTGTGGAAATCTGTTTTAAATTACATGGTTTTTAAAAGTTTAAGATTTTCTCTTCAAGCCCAAATACTAATAATGCTTTGTTTAACCCTTGAATAGTATGTTAAGTGATGACATTTAAAAATGTACATCAAGTCCATACTAATCTTTCCTCAAGCCCTCTAGTGTTAACGTCTCATTTGAGCAGTATTTAATTTTTAAATCGCTCGTATGTCAACTAAGTCGGAGCGATGCATAGAACACTTGAATTCTAACGCTTTCCTTTGCCCAATGTCAAATATTTAGATTTGTTAAGTGGCCGTACAGTGTCGGGCTGGTGAGACAGCTGAGAAATATTCAATATTCATTGGTTAATGCGTTAGAAGCGCACGCGATGCTTAGTTTGGAAATAATTTAGTGTATGAGACACATTCGTAGTTCATCGATCAATAGACATTTGACGCTCCGAATGCACACACTCATTGTCTGACGTCGCATTAACTTTTGTGTACTAATTAGTGGGTGACCAATATGAATACATGACAGAAAGTCTCGAACTCCAGATGTATGTTCGGTAAATAATAAAGAGAGGCTTATAGAAGGCTCGTTAAATATCGCTTGTGTGTTTTATATTTTTACGAACCGAAACCGGTATACTCACAGAACTGAATACAATTTTTATCATAATTATAAGGTATGTGCTAAAATACTTATGTATATTGATGCGTGTTAAGCCATGGTTTTAGGATCGCGTGTGCACTGCGAAATCATACGGTGTCAATCTATGCAAATTTCCTTGAAATATTTAGCTGGCTGTTTTAACTTTGCTCCCACAAGCTGAATATAAGCCTCTGGTTTCTATATCACTACTATTATTTGAACCCTTGGGCTTAATTATATTACTTAAATAACAATAGAAAAGAACAGATGAGTGGGTTCTTATTTCAGTGGTCAATTTAAGTGGGCGGTGTCATTGTTTTTTGAAATCAACATTCAGATTTGAGAGTGATAATTGGGTGAGGTATTGGCTTTGGTATATTTATATTTAAATCAATTCTGATTCATTTAAATATACATTGGTTTAAGTTTAGTACCTAAACGTAAGCAATTGCTGCCATATACTTCGAGAAACGTAGTGAATTGATTGAACAATTTAAATTGAATAACAGCGTAATGAAGTCTTATAAAACACTTAAAAGTAAACTGATATTCGAATAAGAGCGGCTTACGAAATTAAGGGCTTGTACTTCTAGTTATTGCCCTTAAGTACAATGTGAAGTAAATAAACGGAGTAAGGCTGGGCACATGTAATTTGGCTCGTCAGAACATCATTTAAGTTGCAACGGTTACGCCTCGAGCACGGCTAATGTACTCAGGCATCCTTTGTCTCAAAAAAAAAATGTAATAAAAATAATGTAAAAACATTGAACGGGTACAAGAGTGATGTTAAGGAGTACCACACCCTCGACACGAGTGATCGACCGCAATAATTACACTGTCAGTTCATTCAAATTATTTCAAACATTACAAGATTGCGATTGCACGTGAATATTATGTTTCTCATCAAATTTATATCGATAATTAAAAGGTTTAATTTATTTGTTCCGTCGCAAATTTCTGTTTATGTTACACGCGATCGAAAAGAAGTTTAGATTTGTTTCTGAATTAGGCGAAAAGCTTTATTGATGAACAACTTCGAAAATAAAGCTGTCTACTCCATATCGTAGTAACTCACATTCAACTTATCTATTCATTCACAGACATGCCAATGTAATGACAAAAAAAACATCTTATCTAATATTTTAATATTCATATCTATGTCAGTACTTGTAGCAACTTGTCTACAACTAATGAGGTTACTGTACGAAACAGACACGGAAATATTATTTATCAACTATCAACGATCCCTAATTTACATCATAGTCTATTACTGTTTAATACCTAACTATTATAATTATGTTATGTATGTATATGTATTTGTATATTATATCTGCTACTATAGTATATTCACTTATTTTTAGTACACCTAAAGTCGCCTATTCTGCCTCGGTCAAATCCATATTATGGTTGTCTGAGAGAGATAGCAGCTCGCGATAAGACCGCCCTTTGTACCTATGACATATCTGATAAGTAAGCTTTGTAAATCATTATGGTGTGCAATAAAGAATATTTTACTTTTACTTTATTATTTTAATAATATACTAAAAAACCGTCAGATATACAATTATTAAATGCAAAATATACTCACTTTGCGTTCTGAAAGTGTCGCTCCTCGTTTTTTGTAATTGTAGAAGTGAATGTCGACAAAGTTAATTGTGGGTAACCAGTCGGGCATGCCGTCCCCATACTCTCGAGTCTCATTTAGTACTCTTCGCTCTTCATTGAAGAACCTCCTTGTATTTTTCAGTTTCTTTATAATCTTCCTCATAGAATTTTTGAACCGATCAGCCTGCATGTTTTTCTGTATTCTTGTCATCCCAGGCGAATCTTTGGTATGTGTTAGACCTAACGTTTGTTTTCTATGGGGCCGCCGTCTGTGCTCCATCTGTGGTGATTTCATCCTCGTATCTTTGGTTGATGCTAATGCATTATGCTGACCTCTATCATGTCTGATTTTATGGTCGAGAGGTCCTGCTTCGGATGGCATCACAACCATTGCTATTATTACTAGTATTGATGTAGCTACCAAAAGCTTTTTTGGCAAACCTGTAACAAAGAAACATACTTTAATTTTTTTTTATTTTAAGTGTACTCTACTCTTAAGTACTTTGTGTGTTACCACTAATATTCTCATGAATTTGATACCAGTAAATACTTAAGTGCCACGTTACAAACCTTTGCCATTATGGGCATCGGTAAACCCCCCAAAAGGTACTTCTAAGGTAACTAACATACAGATTCATATAAAGTACTTATATAAGCACGCTAGAAAACTTTTTTGTTCATTTTTCGCGCTATCCTTCGTTTGTACCTAAACTCGTGTTATCAGTTTCTTTTTCTCAATATATTTCCAAACAAAATAAAATTAACAGTAGGTACTATGCAACTAGCTCACGTCAAAGAAATATTCTTTTAATAAATTGTGTCATTTGGAAAAGAACTAACATCTTATTGTACATTCATTTTATAACATATCGTATGGCGTTCTGTGTATTCACATAAAAAATAATAAGATGTGTGATTATCTTTTGTTGTTACACAGGCCGGTGTAGTATCTACATCTTTGAGCCACTTTCTCAACATTACCCAAGGGTGGAATGCGTATGATGCACGTGATTTTTACTACAATGCTACGTAATAGGTAATATTCTTCTTGATAATTAAAAGTAGTTTTTAAACATATTTATGTCACTTTTTAAAGTTCCAAATAAAAATATTGAATTCTAATTTTAAATCATAAACTATTTAGACATTAAAAAAAAAAAAAATCGAAATTCAAAATTCTGACATAAGTCCGCAGAGAAAGAAAAAGCAAAATTACGTTAGTGTGACGGAATTAAAAAAAATATTGCAATAAAATTAATAGAATAATATAAATGTTATATTTTCTTACACGAAACATCAAAATGTAAGAGATCCATTCTAGTAAGGTACAAAAGGCAGCGATAAATATTTTTCTCGTAGATATAGTGACTATTCTTATCCATACAATGTTGACCGTCGAAGTCACAGAATATGTCGGACGCAAACTCGTAAATACTTTTAAAAGTTATATTTTTTTAATAAATGTACCACTATATTCAAGTTTATTGTTTTTGCAAATACCAAAATGCAAATACATATTGTTATTGTTTATGTAGGTATTCAAAAAAAAATACTTAACCATTTTTTTATTTTGTGTTAAAAATTAAATTCATTTCACAAAATTTGTTTATATTATCAAGCGAATATTTAAAATTAGAATGAATTTATCTATGATTATAGGGATTTGTTACTATGGTTACTATCCTTCATGTAGTCATTGTACTAAATATAGAAATGTATACATAGGGATATAACACAATTCTAATAACTGTTGATGTAATATCAATAAATAGATGTCTGCGGTTTCCAGAACAGCAAATCAAATATGTAACACCTATTATCACACTGATAGAAGATTAAAGTGAGTTCACACTCTTTTATTACGTCACACAAGGATAAACTGAGGTTTATGGTCAGTGAATCATTAGGTCAATTCGCCTTGTTGACTATTTAATGTATGTTAAGTAAACACGGCGTGAAGTGACCATAGAAAATAAAAGTACTTGCAAAAAATTTTCACAACGCATTGTTACGGTCTAGTTTCCTTTGAACTAATCTACTCTGTGACAATTTGTAGGATTCATTGAACGTATAGCCGACATCAAACAATGCAATCGTATATAATTGTTACCGCGAAATCCAACTGGGTATTGTGACTTTTCCGACGTGGGGTTTCCCCAATCTGAATGTGAATCTGATAGTCATATAATATGTGATTATTTAATTTGTCTCATATCATTGTTTAATTATAGCTCTATATCTCTATAAACCATATTAATTAAATTTATTTAATCTATATTTATAATTAATTTAAAAAAAGAGTAAAATTTTTTATCTGTAATAAAATATTGTAATTGCAGTAAATATAATTAATATAAAAATATTGCTTATTTATAAATTATTATATCTGTTGAATAATATCAATAGATACTGGAATAGAAATTTTACACCCATTTATTACGCGGCACTATTAGCGGTTCCATTTATAAATATAATTTAAGCACGTTTTATTTTGAATGTTCTAATTTTAAAAACAAGTAAGTTTTTTTCTATGCAAAGGAACAATGTGTATTCTGCCAAAAATTAAAAATTAAACAAAAATAAATTAGTATAGCAATATAGAAACAAATTTAAAAAAATTGCGGCTACAAAAAGCAAAGAAAACTTGAGTACCTACCGCGGTGCATGACTACATCTGTCTTAGAAGATTCTTATACGTGCTTCGGTTTAAGTATATATAACAACATCAGTATTGTTTTATCCCTTTCTATGTCGCCGAATTTAAAAACTATATCGATATATAAGGAAATCAGAAGACCTGTATCGAATGACACCGCAAGAGCATTTCAGCGAAAAATCTCTTTGATCGATTACCGACGGGCCAAATGTTGAACATTCTCACACGAATGATGTAGGTACTGTACTCGATTCTTAGTAAAGTCCACATCCACAATCGATATATGCTTACGAATTGAATTTTCCATGTGAATTTATTGTTTAAGTTTTGATTATTCGGTTTCTGTATAAGGTATTGCAGTTTTGCCGATAGAGGTTAAAAGCTACGGGAAAATTCTTGCAATTCTTACCAGTCAAAGTTTTGTATCGCTTACATATGATATGACTAAGGGCAAGTATGCAATTACATAATATTAATTAAGCAATTACAATGGTAAATTACCATAATTATGTAATAAATTTATATTAAGTGATACAATTATATAATATATAATTGTATCACTTAATATAAATTTATATATTATGTAATTATGCAATAATATTAAAAAATAATTGAAAATTTATATTTTTGTGTGATTATTGTTATGGGCATTAAACATTTAATAAAAGTTGACGCTTTATACAACCTTATTCACCCCAACGACAAGCTCATCAGTTACAGCCCTAGTTAAATTAATAGATAAACATACTAATAAAATTGCATTAATATTTGACTTGATGAAAATACTCTAGTCTCTCCACAGCTCTATGTCTTAATATTAATTAAATAATTATTGATTTCTGTTTACCTGTCTTACGCATACTACGCAATCAACTCGTTTAAAATCTTTATCAAACAAATCTGTTTTCATTGTAATCTGATAGTTTTGTGTGTTTGCGTTTATTTAAGCTTACCCATAAAATAAATAGTCATTTGTTTACATTCGATTAGCGTATGAACGGGGCACTTGAAGTTGTCAACCAAAATAATGCAGACGGTGTCGAAGCTTTTGATTATAACTATGAATTAAACACACACCAGTTAAAAAGACATCCATGAACAACGCATTGATGTAGATCCTTTGGGCAAGTCCATGTTCATGCGAACAATACTATCCAGAAAAAGCTTGGAAAATTATATCTGAACTATCCAACTAATTCTAACACTGGCTGAAAACACTCGCGATTAAAAACTTAATATTCGAATCACTAAAAGTTTAAATATCGAATACACTGGTGTTTATTTTGCACTAGAAATTATATTCATGTGGTGATTTGTCGAACGTCTGTCACCGGTCTGATGTCAAGAGCGAGTGTGCGAGACTGGCGCGCGAGCAGCCTCCACTCGTTGAATGGGCACCAAAATGCGGCACTGTACGTGAAATAGCCAGTCAAACACTATGCGAAATCCCTTACCCACCCGCCAGAAAGTGAACTTCGACCCTAACGGAGACTTCCTTTACACTACATTATTTTATTTACAATTTATAAACAAAATATTTAATTAATTCGTAAAATAATAAAAAAATATCATTATTACGTATTAATGTGCAATCAATTTCAATTGTATGATTAATAAATGATTAGATTAGTAAAGTTCAAGCACCTTTCATTTTTGTTACATTAGATGTCACTATATTACACCAATTTAATTTGTACTATCTAAATATGTCAGACTCGAAGAGAAGCCTTAAACTTAAAAGTTAAGTTCGTAAGTTCACTTAAGCCTTAACTTTTATAATTTAATTTGTACAAATTATAGAAATGTTTTTGGTATCTATAGGAAGTATCTCTGAAATAGATTTCGATATCTAAATCTTAAATATCGAAAACAATGTACTAAAATATATCGACGGCAAAAAATTTAAAAGACATCAATCTGTTTACTCCAGAATGGAATTGACGAATAGGAAATAGGTACCAGTACGCAGAAAAAGTCACCTTTATGAGTCGGAAAACTCTAAAATAAACCATAAGCCAACACACCTGGTCAACGCCGCACAGTAGATCATATTCCTTACCAAAGTGGAGGAAGACCCAGCAGTAGGACGCTTGTAGACTGAAGACAGAGAGAGAAATAGCTACCTATCTATATAAGTTTCACAAGTAAGAGTATTTAATATTCGTCTCCATAGCCGTCTGTTTCCACATCTTGTGCAAGTGAACATTTTATTCGGTTAGACCTCGATGGTGATTCATCGATGAGTCTATCCTAAAGTAAGTTTTTATCGAGCGTTCGTCGCGCCCCACATTGGCACGCGGCTCGCAATCTTACCGCCGACACGTGCTACAATTTAATACTACTATAATTACCGGTTAGAAACTAACAGACACTGATCAGAAATTAGAAACGATACTAGGTAGAACGATGACAGCGTAAACATCGCAAGAGCCCAAAACCTGTGCCCAGTATTGGACAAGACTAATAAGTGGAATTAAATTTTCAAACCATCTTCTTGTAATCTTAATATTGTGATGATTCTAAACGTAAGAACATAAACAGGTGAAAAGGATATTTCAAGTTTTTTAGACTTTAAAATCTTTTGAACTGTAAAATTACAATTATCATAAAAATCATTGACTATAGATCTTTTGAAACATTTTTCATACTAACAGTTGTATTATGTAAGATTTCCTGTCATAAATCTTGTTAAGCAAGATTTAGGTCTCACTTCACTCTGCAAACTCGCTGCGAAAATCACGAGCTTTGAAATCACACTTTATTTTATTATGACAGCAAATACGTTTGTTTAACTGCTGTGTTAGGTTTAAGAAAAAAAACCGAAAGGTAAAGCTGTATAAGGCGGTGATAAAACTATAGTAACTTCTAATTTGATACTAACGCCATCTAGGTAAATCACTCAAGTTAATTTAATATCCACGGAATCTGGAATCTAACCTATCCTCATTATTAAATTTTAATAAAATCAGTTGATCTATTTGAGCGTAAAGGACTAATAAACATATACAGACATTAAAACATTCCTATTTATAATATTAGATAAATTTTAACTTGTCTACGAAGCAATAATCATGTAATGTAAAAATAAGTACATTGACTGATTAACTATGATATCTTTAGAGTTACGTCATTATGCTAATGTATTAGGTCGTTGAGTTGGCAGACTTCATGGCACTTCGATTTTTACATAGAATGTATTAAGTTCAAAGATAATACGATATTTAGATGTCTTTATCAATTTAATATTATGAAACTATACCTAATTTCGCGAATTACAAGTTTTATGCTAAATTTAATACTATATATTTTTGTTTACTTATTGTCTTTTTCAATTAAAATCATGTTAGATGTTATAGATCGATAATATTATTGAGATAGGTATAAACGTTAACTAGTTTATGTAAATAGGCACCTACATTTAGAGGTTGTTTAATTTATAAACAACTTTCATTTTCTTTTTCACTCGCCTGTGACTGGCCATCGTTTGGCAAACATTAAGTGAAAGAGGCCAAGGACTAAA